>BRON01000005.1:1200000-1800000 GCA_024345305.1 Mrakia gelida
TCGTTGCTTCGTTTCGTTTTGCTTTCTTTCATTCATCCTGGGGCTTTACGATTACCTTTGCTTGATGTTCAGGATCTTCTTGCTTTAGTCTTCATGATCGCTAAGGATGGAAAGATCAACGAGCCGGAGCTTGCGAGCTGTGAACCGATCGGACAGATGAGCGAAAGGGAGCGCGTCGCCTTCGTCTCTCTCTACGTTCCCCCCTCCAATCCCCAGGCCCTCCTTTCGATAGAAGTGCGCGCAATGGACGAAATGTAAACAAGCTCTTCCTCGCGTCTCTTGATCTCTCCTCGTCGCGTCGCGTCGGCTGCTTGAAAACAAAACAAGCTTCAGCCCTCGCCTCGGCTCCACGGTCTCTCAACGAAGGTTTTTCTTCCCCTGCCTTCGCAGCGTCATCTTTCTCCCTCGGCCTTCGTCGGCCAAGACGGTCAGCCGTCGAAGATCCCTCTCTTTCCGATCTTCAAAGGGAGCGTTCCATTTCTCTCCCTCCGACGGACGGTCGACGCGTTGTTTTTCCCTTTCCTTCTTCATTTTGCTCATCATGTGTTCTCGCTCCGGTTTTGAGAACAACCAACAACAGCCAGGACCCTCTTTGGAATCATCTCTACTTCAACCACGACGACTCCTACCAGGCTGAATTGAGTCTGAACCGACACGCCCTTCTCAAAGAAAAAAAAAAAGAAGTCGCCTCTGGATTTGGCACCGCGAGACACCTTGTGTTCCAGCTCGAAACCAACGAGGCTTTCGACTCGCAACGACCAGCAGCATCCCATCCTCTCTATTCTTTCTCTATAACGAACACACACCTCACGCTCCTTTACCTACTCGTGAGTAGAGCTAGCACGGAAATTGGGAGAGGGGCGAAGGGAGAAAGGGACGGAGCTGATCTCTCTCTCCTTGGTTTCTCCTTTGAACGACGCCGAAACAGACGACACCAGACGAGAGACCTTCAACAGTCTGCTTGTTACTAGGACATAAACAGGTTAGTACCCTGCCCCCTCGTTCTCTGTGCATGCTGTGTAGAGAACGAAGGATCGCCCGCGGGGAGGAGAGGGGGAGGAGAAGGGAAACTGCGAAGAGAGGCAGAGCTCAGCTGGGAGGAAGAGCGAGAGGCTGGTCAGACGAGCGATCCCAGCAGCACTTTTCAACCTTCAACACTCAACCAGGCTGACTTCTATCTCCCAACCTCTTACCTCGACTCCAGGAAAATCTTGTTCACCTCGACGACGACGAGCTACGAACGAAACCGGTCAACTCCTTCCTCCATCCTCCTCCCCTCCCTCCTTCGACCTTCTCTCCATCCTCCCTCCCCTCGACGATGTCTACCGATGTTCTCAAGACCAAGAAGTCGATCCGAGGACTGTCAGCTAGAGTAGCAGGTGCTGGGAGGCTACCTGCTCCTCTCAAGTTGCAATCTACAGCCAGCGAGGTTCGTTCAACTTCTTCTCCTCCGCGACTCTCCCTCCATCAGCTCACCTCCCTCTCTCTCCTCTTCTCCCTCCTTTCTCAGACGGTCCCAACCATCGCTCTCCCTTCCCCTTCTCTCCCTTCGCCTTCCTTCTCTCTCTCGTTCGCTTCGTTCGGATACGACGGACCCTCCTCCTCCTCGAACAACACTGGCTCAACGACCCCCAACCTCTCCTTCCCGACAACGCCAGAACCTCTCCTCCATCCATCTCCCAAGCCAAACATCCCCATCGCAAACTCGGAGAACATCGTACCTCCGTCTCCCAGGACAAGAGCAGCAAAGCTACTTGGAATCGGGTTTCCTTCCTCCTCGTCGGCTTCGAAGGAGGGAGGAGCTCGATCAACCAAGGACGAGGACGAGCTCCCTCCCAAACGACCTGGCACCTTCAGAACTCGAAGCACCTCCTTCCACGCTCTCTCCTCCTCCTTCAGATCAAACTCCAACTCCAACATACCACCACCACCCTCCCCAAGCATCCCTACTTCCACTCCCCTCTCCACGTCCTTCACTCCAAGCGACATCCTCCCCTCCTCTCCATCCTCCTCAACCTGGACCCATCGCCTCTCCGTCAAGCTTCGTCCAAGGAAATCAGTCCCCAACCTCCGAGCTCAATCCCCACCACCACCACCTGTCCCTTCCCAACCCCTCTTCTCCTCCCACCCTCGAACTCGATCCTCCTCAGCCTCGCCCAAAGGATCGGCAGCTCCCCTCAGCCCTCTTCCTCCTCCCAAGGACCCGTTCGCTCCTCCTACTCCTCCTTCAGCACCAAGACAGAGAAGCACGAGCTTCGCCGGAGCAGCTGCTACGAATGGGATGATGCCAGGAGGAGGAGGAGGACTCAAGAGTCCGAGGTTGAGTCCTAGCATGTTGGATCTCGCGTTGGAGGCGAAGGGGTTGATCCAGCTCGAAGGGAGAGCGAGGAAGGCTTCTGAGGGAGGAGGAGGACCTGTAGCTGTAGTTTCGTCGTCATCAGGGTTCGCAACTCCTTCGACCCTCGGCTCGGTACCTCCTTCACCACTCTCCATCTCGCAGAACTCGACGGCTACGACAGCTTCGTCCGCCGCGTCGACCTACCGAACTGGATCGTCGACCTCAGCATCGTCGTCGCGTCAGGTGTCAGAGTCCCCCAAACCTTCGTCGGCAGTCGTATACTCTTCCTCATCACCCGTCCCGACCTCTCCTCTACCTCCTCTCCCAACCGACGCGGACTGGCGACCTCCTTTCTCGCCTCAGCTTCCCTCTTCACCAACGACGACGGCGACGAAAGAGGACCTGAAGGGCTTGGGAGCTGGCACTGTTGGAGCTTCTGGAGGAGGAGGAGAAGGACGAGGAAGGCGAGGATGGAACTCTGGGGAAGGTCAAGGTGCTGGAGGAGATGGGTTTGGTGGGGCAGGAGGAAGAGGAGAGATGCCTTCGGGACCCAACCGACCTCGACGCGTCGACGACGGATCCAACCCCAACGGAGGAGGAGGAGGACCCACTCGAGACGGAGACGACGAACGTCGAGACGACAGGAGGATCGATCGAACCACCGTCGAAGACGACTCAGACTCGGACGATAGCTTTTCCTCTTCCTCTTCGAGCTCTTCGGACGACGAGGACGCCAACTCGAGGAGACCTCCAGCCCTCACCTCCCCTCGCGTCGAGGCCGACTCGGACGACGATGTTCCTCTCGCCGTTGCTCATCCCGCAGCTCTCTCGGTCCAGAAGAGTCTTCGTCTGTCAAGGAGGAAGGAGAAGCACGAGAGGAAGCTTCGGGAGAAGAAGCTCGAACGAGGGAATCGCTCGCCACCTTCGAGGAGGAGGGATGCGCCGCCGACTTCGAACTCCAACTCCACCACCACCGCGAGCGGTACGGATCCTCATGGGCATCACTCGAGGAGGGAGGCTGAGAGGAGGGAGCGAGAACCGAAGAAGGAGCTTCCTTCAGCGTACGGAGCAGGGCAGGAGGGAGTCTTCGTTGCGGAAGAGTTGGAGAGGAAGCTGCTCGCTCATCTCAACGAGGGAGTGGGGTCGACGTCGACTGCTCGGACTAGGAAGGCCAGCTCGAGTGGGACGAAGAGTCGAGGAGAGGGAAACGGGGGTTACGGGTACGAGGAGAGCGGGGGGAACAGTCGAGCTGGAGAGGCGTCGACGACGGCGCGCTCGAGAATGATGGAGAAGAGTCGAACCCTTCCTCTTCCTCCTCCTCCCCCTCCAATGGATCTCAGCACCCAACCTACCGCTGCTACCGCGACCTCCTCCTTCGGCGCCATGAACCTCGGACGAGCCAAATCCCAATCTACCCAACCTTCCGCTACCTCCTCCCTTCGCACACGAGGAGCGTCCAACCAACCCTTCCCCTCCTCTTCCACCAACAACGCATCCCACGACCGTCCCCTCATGCGTCGTCGCCCTTCCGAACCAGCACCAGCATCCTCCCCACCCATGCCACCCCCTCTACCAGCCTCAACCAACTTCCCTCTCCCTCCCCCTCGACTCACTCGTCCTTCCCTCCCCCATCTCCTCACCTCTTCTTCATCTACCCACTCGCCCAACCGACCTTCCCCTCCGAAGTCGCCAGTACCAGCAGTGATGCCGACGGAGACGACGCGGATGTTCCTTGAGAAGATGGGTGGGAGAGCGGTGGAGGTCGAGGTGGGGAACGCGACGACGGCGGGGATGGTGCTGGAGGGGTTGAGGAGGAAGGGGGAGTTGGGGGGCAGGGAAGGGGAGGAGATGATGAATGGCGGGTGGAGCGTTTGGGAGGGGGGGAACGATTGGGGGATTGGTGAGTTCGAGCCGCGTCGCGTTTTGAGCTTCGACGAAGAAGCAAAACGGGAGCTGACCTTCTTGTTATTCGCTTCTCTGTTTGCCGCTATGCCAGAACGTCCCCTGAGAGAGTACGAGCTCCTCTCGGAAGTGTCGTCGTCGTGGAACAACGAGACGAGGTTGAACGCGTTCATCATCAAGAGGTGTAAGATCTCGTCGTTGTTGACTCTTCAGGTGCGTTCTACCACCTCTCCCTTACCTATTCCCTGCCGTCTTTGCCTATCTATCCGCTCTCGACCCCTCCTCGCGACTCTCGACTCGAGCTCGATCAACTGACGCGTCTCTCCCCTTCCTCCCTCTGCCCTTCCCTCCCCCTTCTTCGTCCTCGCCTTCCCTCGTCCCCTCTTCGTTTACTCTCGCCCCCGTCTCCGCCTCCCTTTCTCGCTTCGCTCGAATCACAGGCTATCCCCAATCAACCCCCCAACATCATCGGCTGGGTTCAGATGGAGGTCAAGAAGGGTTCTTGGAAGAAACGGTTCCTCGAGATCAGGGAAGGGTCGGTTTGGATCTGCAAGAACGATAGGGTGAGTTCGGCTTCCTCGTTGCTGCATCATCTCTTGTTTTTGGGAGTTCGGAACGGAGAGCGCCTCGTGCTGACTCTCGTTTGGCTTTTGGGTTCGTTCAGGGAAAGGACGAGACCTTCCTGTGTTCGATGTCCGCGTACGACGTCTACTCCTTCACGAGGCCGTACAAAGCTCCCAAGGGGAGGGTTTGGGGGTTGAAAAGTCGTGAGTGCCTGCTTTCGTTCTTTCTGTCTCGCCGCTGCCACGCCTCGGTCCGAGCTCGTCGCGTCGAACCACGAAACACCCCCGCTGACCTTCCCTTCCCGCCTTCGCTTCCCACAGAGGACAAGATCCAATTCTTCGAGGAACCAAAAGACTACATCCACATCTTCACCTCCTCGGATGAACGAACCTGGGAGACCATGTGGAGAGGGATCACTTCTGCGAGGGTGAGTTGCTTCGCGTTCTCTCGTTTCTCGTTTGCTCCCTCCTCGGAACCCCAAACTGACCCTCTCCTCGCCTTCCCCTTTCCCTCCCCCCCTCCCCTCCCTCCCCAGTCCTACGCCCTAACCCTCTCCAACCCAGCCCTCTTCCGCTCCCACCTCGCCCTCCAACACTCCCTCTCCGCGCACCATCCTCACTCCCACGCTCACTCCGTCAACAACAACTCGCTCCACCACTCCTCCTCGCCCAAACCCGGCGTCACGTCACCTCAGATGGGTGGTGGAGCCGCACCCAACCCACTCATCAATCCCGCTTCGTTGGAGTTCGGAGCTGTTGGGACCGGGATGGGAGTGGGAGTGGGTGGGATTGGAGGAGGAGGAGCTGTTCATGGGTTGGGAGTGCTGGGAGGGATAGGAGCCATTGGGAACAAAGGGTTGTTTGAGAAGGGGAGTTTGTTGGGGAAGATGCATGGTTAGCGAACGAAGTGAGCTGGGTGGGAACGGAGAGAGCTGGGTGGGAGGGAGAGGGAGAGGAGGGAGGGAGAGAGAGGGAGGGGAGTTGGGTTTCGTGTCAGTTCGCGTTTCTGTTTTTTTTTTGGGTTTCAGGTTTTTCTCGTTTCGGATGGTTTGGATGTGTTAGTATCGTTCGCTTTTCGTTCTCTTTCTTTTTCGCTTTCTACTAATTACTGTAACGATTAGACCGTCCGTGTTTCTTTGGCTCGGGAGGAAGAGGGAGGGGAGGACGACGGCGGCGGCGACGCGTCGGAAAATCAGCTTTGCGTTGCTAGGATCGCGGAAAAGTTGGACTGTGAGCGGACGAGAGCTTGAAGCTCCACGAACTCTTAGAAGCGACCTGAACATCTCGGCGAGCAAGAGAGGTAGGGATAGGAAGACACGAGACGGAAGGAAGGCGAGCTCGATTTCGTTCGATTGACCGCCCTCGCTCTTCCCTTCAACGTCGACGACCTCAACCAACCCTTCCTCGCCTCCATCATGTCTCTTCGCATCTCCCCCTCTTCTCGGTCCATATCTCACTCAACCTCCTCCTTACTACGCCTCTCCAGCCGAGCCTCCTCTTCCTCCTCCCCTTCTTCCAGCCCTCCTTCATCTCCCCCTCCTCGAGTCATCTTCTCAGGCATCCAACCAAGTGGGACGATTCACGTTAGTCCATACCTCACCTCACTTCTCCCACCTACCCCTCACCCTCTCCCCACTCTAACACCCTCGTTCCGATCTTCGTTCGCAGCTGGGGAACTACCTAGGAGCGATCTCCAACTGGGTCGACCTCCAGAACTCAGCGGCTCCCGAAGACTCCATCTACTACTCCATCGTCGGTCTGCATGCTATCACTATCCCCAAGGACCCCAAGACGCTTAAAGCGGATCGAAGGGATATGATGGCTAGCTTGCTGGCGTGTGGGATCGATCCGGAGAGGAGTACGTTGTATCATCAGGATATGGTGAGCTCGAGGTGTTCCTTCCCTTCCTTCTTCTCCTCCCCTCGCCCTTTCTTTCTTTTCGCTCAACTCAACGTCGCTCGACAACAGGTTCCCGAACACGCCGAGCTCGCTTGGATCTTGAACACGATCACTCCTATGGGGAAGCTCAACAGGATGACTACTTGGAAGGTCAGCTCTTTGCTCGCTGCTCCTTGCTCCCTTCCGTTCGTTCGTTCGAGCTCACAACCGCGTCCTTCCTCCTTCGTTTCCAGGGCAAGATCGCCGATCAGAAGAACGGATCCGAATCTGAAGTGTCCGACGAAGAACTTCATCTGGGTCTGTTCGCTTATCCAGTTTTGCAAGCTGCTGATATCTTGCTCTACAAGTGAGTCGTCTCTTCGTCCCTCCCTCCGACCTCTCCTTCATCTCGCGTCGCTGATCGACTTCTCCGCCGTTTTGGTTTTGTTTCGCAGAGCTACCCACGTACCCGTAGGAGAAGACCAAGAGCAGCACCTCGAGCTTTCCCGAGATATCGCCAAGACGTTCAACAAGAGGTTCGGGAAGGGGACTTTCCCTATTCCTCGCGTGTTGATCAGTTCGTCGTCTCCTCCTCTCCTCTCCCCTCCTCTTCCCTCTCTTCCCTCCCTCCCTCTTTCTCGCCCCCCCCCCCCCAGCACACCGTCTAACGCCTGCTCTCCCTTCGCCGCCCGTTATCTTCCAGCCTCCTCCAAACGAATCCTCTCCCTCCGCAACCCCTTACAAAAAATGTCCAAATCCTCCCCCGACCTCTCCTCCCGTCTCCTCCTCACCGACCCCTACCCCCTCCTCCAATCCAAACTCCGCACAGCCATCACCGACTCCCTCCCCTTCATCACCTACGATCCCGTCGCGCGCCCGGGGGTGAGCAACCTCCTCGACATCCACTCCGCTTGTACTGGAGAACCCTTGCTCGAGGCCGCTGAACGATTCAGGGACTACACGATGAAGGATTTTAAGCAGGCGGTGGCGGAGGGGGTGGAGGGGAAGATTGGGGGGATTAGGAGGGAGATGGAGAGACTTGGGAAGAGGGGGAGTGGAGACGTTGATGAGTATCTTAGGCAGGTGGGGGAGAAGGGAGCGGAGAGGGCTAGGGAGAGGGCTAGGGTTGTTTTGGAGGAGGTTAAGGAGAAGGTAGGGCTTGGGGCGCTGTAGAGGAAGTATGATTTCCTATCTGCGTTGCTTGGCGAGCGAGGAGGGACGAGTTTTGGAAGAGAGGAGGAGGAGAGAGCGGACGAGAGGGGACGAACGCGTTCGCGAGGACGAGTTGGACTTGACGAGACGAAGGGAAGTCTGAGCGAAGGAGAAGAGGTCAACACGGGTCGAGGTCCGTCTTCTCGAAGCCGGGGTTATGGATCAGTCTTGCCTGGAGCTGGGAGAGACGAGAGCGCTGCGAGAAAGAGGGAAGAACGGGGGGACGTGAGCTCGAACTCGAACTCGACTCGCGACGATCTCTGAACGAACAACAAGCTTATTGATCTTCTCTATTCCTTTAAGGCTTGTCCCCACCTTTATATATACCCACTCCAAATCGTTGGGGTTGATTCGCACTTCCAGCCCGCTGAGCTCGAACGAAGAAACTCGACCCAACAAAACCGCGTCGCGTCCGAATGCGACCGCTCGCCCTTCTCCTCGTTGGTTCGGTTCAGCACTCGATCTGTATCATTTCGGTGATGCGGTCAGACAAAAAGGGCCAAAAGATTAGAAGAACGAGGGGGTATCGGTGCCTCTGCGAGGTGATCTGTCAACAAACGACGCGTCGCGGACTGCCAGCCCTCTCCCTCCTGCGCAAGTGGATTTCGTCGAAAATCCTCTGAGAGAGTGTCGAGTGGAAGTTACTGATCCCTCGTTAGCTACTGCCCTATCCTCGCCAGAAGAAGACCTCTCTGATCCCTAGGACAAGTCGAACACGTTCTCCTCCCGTCTCGCTTTTTCGAAACTCCATGACTCCCCGCCGTTTTCGTTTCGTTTCTTGTCCCCAACTCTCAGCTCCCCCTTCAACCCCCCCTCTCCTCATCACCCCTACACAGATGTCTGCCGCCCTCTCTACCACTCCGGAAATCGTCGAGGCTACCAGCTCCTCGAGCGGACGAAGCAGGTTCGCTTCTCGAAGTCCCATGGACCTCTTGGCTGAAAGTTTGGGAGGAAGGCTCCTGATGGCCATCCCCAAGAAGGGTGAGTTTCTTACATCTTTTGAGCTCTTTCGGGTGGAATCTGGGGGGTCGAAGATACGCTGGGCGGAATCTGGGACGCTAGGGAGGGATGTAGCAGCAGGACGAGCTCGAGGACGGAAGGGGAGGACAGTGAAAAGAGGAGGAGCTCGAGCTCGTCTTCCTCCTCCTTCCTTTCCTCTCCAAGCCCAAGATGGCCTTTCTACACCTTTTGGTCTCCACACGAGCTGTAGCTCGCCGGCAGATCTCTATCTACTATCTCGGATCAAACTCAGATTCGCCTGAGCCTTCGTCTTGGAGCTGTTGAGCTCGCTGGCAATGTCTCTCCTTCGGCATCCTCCCCTCGACTTTCTCGCACAAGCTGACTTTTCTCGTCCTTTTTGGTTATCTTCGTGAACAGGACGTCTTCACGAGAAGTGTCTCGAGCTCCTCAAGGGTATGTCTCGTTTCTCCCTCAAGCTCAACGTCGGCCGATGAGCTCGAGTTCACCAACTCCTCCTTCCCTCTTTCTCTCTCTTCCTCAGGGGCCGATATCCAGTTCAACCGAGCTCACCGACTCGATGTCTGCCTTGTTCAAAACCACCCCATTGCCCTGTTAGTGGACCTTTACCATCCAACCTCCCCTACGAGCTCGTTCTGACCCCACATCCTCCCTCCCTCCCCTCTCCCTCCGACTCTTCGACCTCTTCATCATCTAAGCGTCTTCCTTCCCGCCTCCGACATCCCTCGATTCGTCGCTCACGGATCCGTCTCCCTCGGTATCACCGGACAGGACGTCATCCTCGAGTCAGGCCTCTCCGAGCTCATCACTGAGCTCCTCCCCCTCGACTTCGGAAAGTGCGCTCTCCAGGTCCAGGTGCCCGTCTCGTCGCCTTTCCAGACTCTCGAGTCTCTCGCCGGAAAGAGGGTCGTCTCGAGCTTCGAGGTGATCAGTGGAAAGCTGTTCAAGGAAGTTGACGCTCGGGTTGGGCTGAAGGAGGAGGAGGCGACCAAGGTCGAGTACGTTGGAGGAAGTGTCGAGGCTGCTTGCGCGTTGGGAATGGCCGATGGTATCGTTGATCTCGTTGGTGAGTCTTCCATCTTCCTCTCTTCGACTCGAGGTCCTCTTTTCCGTCTCTGGAAGTCCCGAGAGGGGCAGAAGAAGACCCTGAGCTGATCTGAACGCGTCGTTTCCATTCCTCCCTCGTTTCAGAGTCCGGCGACACCATGCGAGCTGCTGGTCTCCACGCTATCCACACCCTCCTCCAATCCCAGGCCGTCCTCATCACCTCCAAGACCCCTCACCCTACTCTCCCTCCCGCACTCCTCTCCTCTCTCACCACCCTCGTCAGCTCTCGTCTCGCCGGAGTCATCGCCGCTCAACAAAACGTCCTCTGCACGTACAACATCCGACGAGATCTCCTCACCGACGCCAAGCTCATCACCCCTGGACGACGAGCGCCTACTGTCAGCTCGCTGGAGGAGGAGGGATGGGTCGCTGTCAGCGTGATGGTGAAGAGGAAGGGAATGGCCGACGTGATGGATCGATTGGTGAAGGCTGGAGCTGAGGACGTCCTTATCACGAAGTTGGACAACTGTAGGGTTTAAGAAGGTTTCTTACGTCGTTATAGATTAATGCTGGGCTATTAGATCGTGCCCTTGGGTTGTATCAGAAGAGCGAGGTCGGGATGAGAAAGTGATCTGAAGACGCGTCCGCTTGTGAGCACGTCTCGCGCTCTAAGTCGATACTCTCGTTCGTTCGTTGACCGCTTCTTGCCCATCTCTCTCAGGGATCTCACAGGCCCGAACGTCTAATCGTTGAGCGCGTATGGACGAGCGCAAAATCGATCCACATACAGACAGGCGAGAAAGAGCGAAAGCGGACGACAGGATTCGGATCATCCAGCGTCAGGGAGCCCTTGTCAACTCCAACTCGCTCGTGATCTATAGGCTCGTTTTCGAAACTCGTGCGTCGTCTGATCTGGAGAACATCTCGGTCCTGCGTCAGTATCTACAGGTTCGCTTGCGTTTCGTCTCGCGTCGGCGCTCTTTGCGACGGTGAAGATCTGTTAGATAGGTACTATCAAAGAACCAGGGACCGCTGACAAGAAATAGCTTTACAACTGTTTGCACGGAGATGTGGCCGAGCGGTCTAAGGCGCTAGCTTAAGGTGAATTTCATCTCGCTAGTCAGAAATGGCATGGGTTCGAATCCCATCGTCTTCACTTTTGCTTTCGTCTGCAAGATAGTAGGCTCGCGAAGCGAGCCTCGCCTGCATCGTGGGAGCCTTTGTTTTTTGCTTCAGTTGCTTTTCTTCCTTTCTCACTCGAAGATATCCTCTCCCTTCTCAAGGTAACTTACACCGAGTGTCGAGTCGCTTCGTGACGCGTCGTGAGCCAGGAAACTCACGCACTCACCTCCCTCCTACCCCCTTCTTCGCTGCCCCTTCCTGAGAGCACGACAGACTCTCTTCCGGAGCTCACTTCGCCATCCCGTCCCAGCACAGCAGTCTCTCGTCACTCCTTCCTCGTCCAAATCGTAAAACGATCGCGTCGCCGTCGTCGCTCAGCCTCATCTTTCTCGCCTTGCTCTTTTCAGGAGTTTTCCGATCTAACCGTGGTATCACTTGAAAGCTCTCTCTTCGAGTCTCCCCGTATTGATCCTCGGCCGCGTCCCCTAGATTTCCATCCCAACCGACTTGCCTCGCCCCCTCCTCCTTTCCTTTCGTTCGCTCCCGTCGAAGCTCATTTCTCCCCCGACCATCACGACCTCAACCCTCTGTACCTTTTTCACCAATCACTTCTGCCATGAGCACTCCATCCCCACCAACCCAAACTCCCCCTCCTCCAAACCTCGTCGCGTCCACCCTCGTCCCTTTCTGCCCATGCGTCTCTCCCCACTGCACGCACTGCCGAACCCTTCCCTTCGTCCTCGAACGATCTCGTCACACCAAGGAGGAGATCCGAAAGCTGAAGGCCGAAGTGGAGATGTTGTTGCAGGAGGGGGAGAGATTGAGAGCTGAGATTGAGGTGCGGAAGAGGACGATCAGGGTGAGTTTGGTTGGGCGAGGGAGGATGGGTTGAGGAGAAGAGGAGACGAGACGCTGACCTTGACTTTGGCGCGTGTGCAGGACGCAAGTCGCAGGAGTCTGATGAGGCTGTTAATCCGACCGGGAGCTTCGTTTTGGTTGGGGTTTTGACGGAGACGGGTTGGGTTGCAAGGGAACAAAGAAGGTGGGAAGGGAAGAGAGGGGACATAGATTACTAGGGATGTAGTGTAACAATTTGGCAAGAAAGTAGAAGAACATCGAGAACAGGCGAACGAAACGAAAGCCTCGGAAACCAAGACGCGACCCTCAAGCCAACAACCTCGCCCAATCCCTCTCTCCTCCAACTCCCTCCGCCCACTCATCCCTCCTCCACCCAGTATCCCCACCCACCAGCCCAAGCAAGACCAAATCGTCCTCCTCCACATCCAGGAACTCCCCACTCTCGTCGTCCGAGCTGTCGTCTTCCTTCGACGCGTCGTCGTTCTCGACCTCGTCCCTCCTCCTCCTCATGATCCTAACTCCGTAGACCCTGTTCGGCCTGCGGTAACCGGGCCAGAAGATGAGTTCGAGGGAAGGGATGGCGTTGGCTAGGACGACGGAAGCGTCCTTGTAGACGGTTGAGTTGGCTGGAGCGAAGCCGTAGCCGATGAAGAGGGTGTGGAGGTTTCGGAGGGGAGTGAGGGAGGGGAGGAGGGGATTCTTGGCAGGGAGTGAAAAAAGCGTTCGTCAGAGACGGAACCATCGCTTCGAGAGTGTGAGAAGACGAAGTTGGAGCTCACGATGTATCCAACAGCGACAGGAAGAGCACTCGACTCGTTCCATCTCGGCAGCTTGATCACCAACTCCCTCACGTCCTCCAACAGGTCCTCCTCCCCTTCCTCCCCTGTGAGCAGATCCAAGAACTCCTCCGTCTGGTCCGCCTCTCCGTAAACGCTAACTCTCAACCCTCTTAGCCTCACGTTCGCAGCCTTCCACTCGTCCACCATCATCTCCAACCTCCCTCCATCGACTCCCTCCGCCGTCTCGATCTGGATCCACTTCAACCCTCCTCGTCCCTTGAGGAAGGGTAGGAGAGCGACCATGGGGTCGTGGGAGGGTGCACCGGGAGGTTGTCGAACGGAGTTCTCCTTGAGACCGAAAGAGGTGAGGAGAGGGAGGAGGGGACTGTCGTTGGAGCCTTGGAGGTGGGTGGAGAGATGGGAGAGGATGAGAGCGTCGAAGCGGCCTGCTTCGAAGGTGAGGATTCGGAGGTCGGGGACGGAGGAGAGGAGGGTGGTGAGGAGAGGGAGGGTGAGCCAGAAGTTGGAGAGGTCGGGTTGGTGGAGGAACTGGAGGGAGGAGGGAAGGGAGGGGAAGGGTGTGTGTGAGCTCGCGTGAGAAGAAGGGAAGCGAGAGAGGAGGGACAAACGAGGCTGAAGTCGATGTGAAGCCATCTATTATATACAAAGAAGAGAGAGTCCGTCAGCTCTGAGGGACATCCGGCGAGAAGACCGAAGCGAAGCTGCTCCTCGCTTCCATCTCCACGACTCGAGCTCATCCCGGTGAGCTCACTCCTCCTTCCCTCGTCCCTCCCATCCCCCGTCAGCTCCACGCCCTTCCTAACTCTTTCTCTCCCTCGTCCCATAGTCTTCCCTTCCCCCTCCCCTCTCTCTCGTCCAACCAAACTCGGAACACACCGTCTCTCACTCACCTAATCCCCAAACAAACCTCCTTCCTCCTGCTCTCCTCCTCCTCCTCCCCCTCCCCTTCCTTCCTCCCTCCCAACGCCCTCAGCTTCTCCAAACTATCGACCTCAACCCTACTGAACAGCACCCCCTGAGCAATCTCCCTGAACGCCCTGCACGTGAGGGACAAGGCCATCAGGCCGCGTCTACCTGGATCGTCCGTCAGAGCAGGTCGAGGGACGTCGAACAGTCCAGAGGTGAGTCGGGCAGTCGTGGGGAGTTGAAGAGGGTCGTGGAGGGCTAGGAGGATGGCTCGGTGGAGTCTGGGAAGGTGAGCAGAAGATAGGGAGGGGTAGAGGGTCAGTTTGGGAAGGGACAGAGAGAGAGGGAAGGAAGGGGAGGGGAAGAGGGGGAGATGAGGAGGGAGGAGATGGACGAACTCGACTGGGATGGAGAGGAGGGTGGGTGCGTTGGCCATCGTGACGAGGCGTAGCGACAATTGCTGGCTCAGAGAAGGATATCGAGTGGAGAAAAGAAGTGGAAGAGTGCTGACGTGGTTGGAAGTTGAACGAAGGGGGAGATCGTCGAGGTGAGGAGGGCAGCGATTTCGGAGTCTAAATCTCTCAGATTTCACTCAAATTTGCAAAGGAGAACTCAGTCCGTCAAACAACTGATCCGGTTTTGCGTCGGCTGCCAGCGAGAAGCTGGTCGCGTTCTTATTTCGGTTTGATCGTCGACGAGAAACGTTGCGACGCGACCCTCACTTTCAACGAGTCGCTCTCTCTTGAGACCGAGAGCAAAATCATGATATCGAAACCAGAATCAACTATAGTTGAAGCCAGTGTCGATGTCTCGTGGGCAAGAGTCGAAGAGGAGGGACGTCGAACTCTTCGATGAATCTTCGAAGTCGGGAGCCACGAAACGATCTCAACTCGCCTTGTCCTTGGAATGTCGAAAATGAGCAGCAGATATTAGAAACTAGATATGCTGCATCGGTGCATCGTCCGCGAGGGACACAGGGTCGTTCGAAGAGCCGAGTCGACGTTCATTTCGAGCACTGTGAGTTTGAAAGACTAAGAACGAACTTCTCTTCGCAGTCTTTTGAGGAAGTCCCTGGCAACAGCAGATAGGTGATCGAACCCTTCAATTAGAGGTGCATGAAAAGACGAAGTGAAGCAGACTGCGAGAAGGTGGAGGGTGAAATGAACTGGTGAGAGACGGCGCGTCGTCGCGGCTCTCCCCTTTCCTTCCAATTCTGTGGGAGAGGTAGGAGCAGCTCGGACTTCACATCTAAACGGATCCAGATGTATTCTCATTTGAAGTGTGGGGCGTATTGATAGGCGAGGGAAAGAGCAGAGTCGAGTAAAGGACAGGTGACAGTTGCGACGCGTCGTTCGCTCGATCATGTTTTGACCTGCTCCGAAGGGGAAGAGATCGAGGGACGACGACGGAAACTACCTAGACTCCTCATATGAGCAAAATGTACCAGGAAGTGCAAGTAGAGAAGGAGAGAAGGAAGAAGGGCGAGCGCACGAAGGGAAAGAAGAAGAGAAGTGACTAGAGAGATGGAACGTCGACGCCATCCTCGCTCTCTGTAACCCTTCGAAGGTGAGTCCGACGATGGGTTGACGAAGAGCGAGCAAGAATCGACGATCCATCATAGCTGGAAAAGAAGGAAGATGGAAAGGGGGAGGGTAGGCAGAGACGAGAACGCGTCGAGTGGGTGACTGCGCTCGAGGGATGAGCCTTCGTCGCAGACTCGGGAGCTGACCTGCAACACCCTGGGATTCAGACTAGGCTCCCGAGTCTACAAATCAAGATCATCCCAAATAGACCAACTGTCGATCCGAAGAAAGAAAACGACCTCAAGCGACCCAGTCGCGTCCGTCCTTCAACGAGGGATGGCGACGTTCGAGGATGGATCCGCTTCCTATGTCTCTGATTCATCACGGGAATCGGAATTCTTCCAACATGCCATCCCAAGCGAGACAGAGGAGGAAGAAAGAACGAAGCAGAGAAGAAAGAGAAAAGGAAAAGTCGTCGACGCGTCTTCGAGGAGAGATCACCTCATCTCTGCTCTCGGTCTGCACTGTATCACTTCGGAACGAGGCAGACCGACGCAGATTACTGGGAATCTCAACTACAAACGTCGTGAAAAATAAAGGCAGAGGAGGGGGGCCGACGTCCGGTCCTTCAGGGACAAAAGATGAGCTCCCTTTTCTCAACGCGGGCGTCTTTTCTCTCTGATGTCGAAGGGAGACGACCGAAGAAGTAGAGGGTGTCATCTTGAGTCAAAAGGAGGGTCTGCACAGAGAAGAGAGAAAAAAGAAATAACGATGAAAGGGAAAGAAGCGAGCAGCGCGATAAGCGAGAGATAACTTGGTTGAGCCCCCTCCGTCTTCAGGTTCTCGAAAGAGAGCTAGGAGACAGAAGATGCCAGCCAGGTCATCCCATCGTCTCAAAAATGCAGGAGAATGGAAGGGAAAGAGAGAGGAAAGAGAGACGGCAAGACATGATCGCCGGGCAGACGCGTGGTGCTCTTCCTGGAAGAGACGTCGACGTGTCTTCGAGGAGAGATCAACCCGTCTCTTCCTTCGGTGTCCACCAGCTCACTCGGAGCGAGGCACACCGAAGTTGAAGGCGCAGCTGAGCTCAACTACGAAGCAAAGCAAAGTAATGCAGCGAGGAAGAGGCATAGAGGAAAGAGAGAGTCGTCCGATCCTTCAGGGACAAGAGATGTGCGTCCTCCCTTCGACCTGGTCGTCTTTCCTTCGTGATATCGGAGGCGGACGACCTAAGACGTGGGAAGGGGTTATCTCGAGTTACCAGAGAGGGTCTGGACGGAGAAGAGGGCTGAGACGAAGAAGTGAAGAAGGGGAAAGAAAGGAGGAACACGACGAGGGAGAGATGGGCTGTTCGCCTCCTCCCGTCTGCGATCTTCTCAGAAGAGATCAAGCAGACAAGAAAGGTGACCTACCCAATGTCAAGACCCTAGTGAAGTTAAGAGAGGAATGGGAAGGGGAGAGAGGAAAGAGAACGAACAAACGAGTCACCTGAGTCGTCCTTTCTTTCCCCACTCACGAGGAGAAACGCTCACTCCCAGACGAAGAAACACTCGCTTCGACATCTGAGAGGAAGGTTCTTCTACGTGTGAAGAGGACGAGCGAAGAAAAGAAAAGTTGAAAGAGAAGGAAGGAAGAGAAGAAAGGAGATGTGGAGCGAGCTCCTCCCGTCGCTCCACCTCGATGGATTCGAGACCCTCCCTCGCCCTGAGGACGACTCGCAGCTCGCGGATGAGAGCTGAGAGAATCCTCGGATGATTGGGGGTTTTGGATCATGAGAGATGGGTCGATGAAGGGTGGAAGAGGAGAAAGAGAGAGAGAGGGAAGGAAGGGAGAAACGAGTCGAGTTCAGCTCGAGCGAGGAAACGGGAGATGCCTTTGGGCGGATCCCTGTGACTCTTTAGGAAAGAAGAGAGCGAAACAGAGAGTCGTGCGAAAGAGAAATCTCGAGTTCTGTCGTTCTTTGTTGGCGGTCGGGAGAAGGAAGGGAGGGAGAGAAAAGGAAAGGTTCGAGATCGTTCGATTTCGGAGTTTCAACGGTCGCGAGGGTTACGTGACCTGATGAGAGAAACTCTTTCTGATACAGAGGCGTCAGCTGTCGAGTGCAAGATGTAGATGAGCAGCAGCGACAAATCAAGTCGGAAAGAAGGCAAGGGAAACACCATCTGAGATCCAACCGAAAGAAGCGAGCTCAAAGTCGCGTCCTCCCTTTCCTCCCTCAGCTCAGCCCTCCCTCCTCGCTCCTCCCTCGGCTTCCTCAGAGGTCCAGAGGTCCCCATTCGACGGGGAAGCATCGTTTCTTGTGCTCCTTCCAGTGAACTCGTTGATGATCTGAGCCGAGACGAAGGGAGGGAAGTTCGAGCGAGACGCGTCGTCAGTTCGTCGAACTCGAGCTCGCCGAAGTCAACAAGTACGAGAGCAGGGAGGGAGCAGCGAACCTCTGGAACAGTATCGTACGGTCATACACTAGGTAAGAAGGGAGGGAAAGCTCGAGTCAGCTCAGCGAACGAGGCGAGAAGAACGAAAAGAACAAAGGCAAAACAACGGACCCTTCCACACGCCATCATCGCTTCCCCGTCCCTACTTCCTTTGCAAACTTCGCAGAAAAGAAAGGGGACTCCTTTTACGCAAGCGATAAAGACCTTCCCAGCGTCGAAGGATGTCCCGCTCGGTCGGACGATGTAAGAGAGGAGGGGATCGAGGGCGTTGAGGTCGAAGACTTGAAGCAACTGTTTGAGGTCAGGACTGGGTTGTCCCTGGTTGATGACGGTGTTGGAATCGATGGCGATGTTTTGAAAGGATCCACTCAGGACAGAAGTCAACGACGACCGAAAGTCTAGGCTCCGATTGGGGACGAAGACGAGGATGGAGTTGAGGAGCTTCGTGATGACGGTCATGGTGTCGATTTGGAGACGCGCTGATTGTGAGACTCTCTGGAATAGGGTAGCAGCGAAAGAAGGGGAGTGACAAGAGAGTCAGCTGGCTTGAAGGAAGGAAGGAAGAGAAGGATGCGGTGCGACGTCGCTGGCTCACTCCGATCCTGCAAAGCTCATGTAACAGGTCCCCCTTGAAGACGTTCGGGCAGGTCTTGTAGAGATGGTCGACCGCGGAGCTGAAGAGTCGATGGATCTTCGTATCCGGCGCCTGGAGAATCCACCTGATGAAGTATCCATTGGACAAGACGTCGTCTGCGAGAGTGAAGAGCGCGTCGTCTCCACCTTGGATGAGGAGGTCGAGGAACCTGTCGAGGTAGCGGCTGGCGAACCTGGATCGAAAGATGAGGATTTCTGGAAGACCATGCTCGTCGTTCCTATCTCTTGCTGGAGCGTAGAGAGCGTGTAGGGTTTCCAAAATCTACAGGTTCGAACGAAAGGAAAAGGGTTCAGCTCAAATCGATCAAACGAAGCGAAGGAGAACTCACTTTTCGTGATCTTATCTTGGGGTCAGGCTTCGTAGAACCGTCCTGGGGCCCGAGAATGGCGATGGCGAGCTCGTCGACGTCGATGTTCATGGCGGGGAAGGGAGGGGAAAGGAAGGGAGGGCCGGAAGGGAGGGAGGAGCGAGGAGCTAGGAGGGAGAGAGCAGAACGAGGAGAGAGAGAGCGCTTATTCGACCCTCTGATATGGCTTGTCGTACGAGGTAGGAGAAGATGAAGGATCCGGTGATATCGATGAGGAAGAGACCTCGTCCTTAAGATGATGGCCGTTGCGAACAGCTCGACTCCCTTTCCTCTCGACGTTTTGGTGAGCTTTCGTTTCGTGACGAGCTCCCCAACCACCCACATCCTCCTTCCCTCCAACTTTCCCACTCTTCTCTTTCTCACACTTGCCCGACATGGTACGTCTCTCCCTCTTCGCGTGATGAAGTCTCGAATCAAGCTCATCGTTTGCGGCTTCTTTGGGTTGGAACGAACGATCAGGCTCTCACGGACAAGATCCTCGGCTCTCTGATGCTCCTCGTAGCAGCTCTCGTCTTCACTTACTATACTTCTTGGGCCCTTCTTATGGTGAGCATCGTTCTTTCATCTTTCCTTTCTGCCCTAGTCTCAACTCCAAGCCCGGCAAACCTGCTGTAGAGCTCTACAAGCCCTCGAACGCAACGAAACCCGAGCTCACACCTCCTCCTTCCTTCCCTTCTCTCCCATCTTCAAGCCCTTCCTCCCCTCCTCTCACCCTCTTCACTCCGCCTTCCCTCCTCGAGAATGGGCCGTCCGTCTACCGGTCCTGGTTCTGCTGCTGGGTGTGGCTGGGGTGGGTGGGTTCGTCGGGCTTGTGACGTACAAGGAGGGAGTCAAGAGGAGGGCGAGGGAGAGTAAGAGGGCTTGATGGTTAGCGAACGAGGGGAGCAGGTCGTATGGAGCGGTAGAGGAGTAAGGAAGGGAGGGAGTGTGGGGATCTTGATGATCTGGTTGGTCCGAATGTCGAGCCAGAGGAGCGGGCGAGGGAAGGCTCGAGAGAAGGAAGGGAAGAAGAAGGAGAGTTGAGCTCTGCTGTTGAGCTCGAGCCCGTCGCTCCCTTCCCTCGTTGCTTCTTCTCTCGTTCGCAGCGATTCAACAAGAAAGAAAGGCATGTCTAAGAGAGCTAAGAAACCATCCAAATCAACCACTGCAACGAAAATCACCTATCTAAAACCAAAGTATGTACCACGAACGAGATCTACTGAGTCTTGATCTTCGCGTCGTCTCCGAGATCGACACCCGAATCCGAGACGTTCCCTCCCTCGAACTTGGCCTTCATCTGACCGACTCCTCTGGCGTCCTTGTAGAAGAGAACGTCGTTTCCGGGGATCTCGTCGACGAACTGTAAATGACGAAGCGAAGGAAGGGGAAGGAAGGGTCAGCTAGGGAAGAAGGGAGGGAGGAGAGAGGTGAAGACGATTGGACGAACTCGGCAAGATCGGAAAGCGGTGAAGAGGGCGACGAGGAAGTTTCCTGCGAGAGAGAGAGAAAGAGGGAAGCAAGAGGACGGGTCAGCTGAGTGCGACTGCAGCTGAGTGCGACTTGAGCGAAGGCGAGTCGAGGAGGAAGGCGACGAACCATCTCGAGATTGGTAGTGCACGCCGAGGAACTCCTTGAGCGCCTCGGTCGCCTTGTCGGCGTTGTAGTGAGGGATCTTGGAGGAGATGTGGTGAGAGACGTGGGTGGTGGTGATCTTGTGGAGGAGCTACGAGACGAGGGGAAAGGCAAAAGGACGAGGTCAGGGAAAAGCGAGAAGACGCGCGTTGATTCGAGTCGAGCGTTCGAAGGACTCACCAGAGTTCCAACCCATCCGAGGCAAGGTCGATCGATCGTAGCGAGAGCTCCTCGGGGGAAGGTCCAGACGGAGGAGCTGTAGTGAGGGACGAGAGGATCGGTGTGCTGCGAGAGGGACAGGAGAAGGGAGGTCAGCGTCCGTTGTTCGTGCGCGCGCTTCGCCTCTTCCTTCATCGAGAAGATCGAACTCACCTGGATGAAGACGATGTCGACCAGCCAGTGGTTGACGTAAAGGTAGGGAACGACGTAGTACTTGACGACCTCGCCGAGTCCTCGGTAGGACGCCCAGGTTCCAAGAGCGGCGAACAAGAGACCAAGTCCGATGTTGGAAGCGATGATCTGGTTCCTGTGTCGCTTGTCGAAGATGGGAGACGAAGGTTGGAAGTGGTTGGTCCATTTGGGGTACGACTTCTGTCCCGACGCGTTTCGGATGAGGTAGAGAGGCCATCCGAAGAGCTGCTGAGCGAAGAGGGAGAGGAGGACGACGATGGGAGCGTCGTTGATGGCCTCGACGAGCTCAGACTGCCTCTCCTCGGTGACGTTGAGTCCGTGGACGTCCTCCTTGGTCTCGTCGAACGAAGGGTAGGACATCTGCTCTCGGGTTCGAGGAACAAAGACCTCGTCTCGCGTGAGGTGACCGGTCGCGGCGTGGTGTCGACCGTGAGAGATCCTCCAGGCGTGGTAAGGTACTCCGAGAGCTGAGTGGATGACCCATCCGACGGCGTTGTTGACGGTCTGAGAAAGAGGACGGGAGGGAGCAAAGAAGAACAGGGGTGGAGGGGAGGAGAGACGAACGGAGTTCAGCTGAGCTCAGGGCGAAGGACGAAAGAAGAGCTGCGACGAGAACGTACCTTGGAGGTCGAGAAGGCTTGGTCTAAAGGAGCGTAGAGAGGCAAAGAGGGAGCACAAAGAAAGAGCGAGAAGAAGTCAGGGAAACGAAGGGAGCTCGAGACCGAGGAGCGGAAGCTGGAAAGGAGGTCGAACTCACGACCGCACTCGTGGGCGATAACCCAAAGACCAGTACCGAAGAGACCAGTCCAGAACCAGTAGAAGTTCCAGAGAGCGAAAGAGAGAGCCTTGGATCCGAATCGGGAGAGATCGCTGATGAAACGTGGGCACAGAGCGAGAGAGCACAGAGGGAAGAGGAGGAAGAGGTCAGCTCAACTTTCAAGGATGTTTGGTTCGAGCTAGATCGGCTTGAGAAGAAGGACTCACGCTGCCTCGATGAAGGTGGGGAAGAAGGTGGTTCCGTAGACGAAGATAGAGATCAAGATGACATCCTGAACGCTAGAGGAGAGGAGGGAAGGAGGTCGGAAGGATGACGGTCAGTCGGAGCTGATGAGCTGTGGGTTTGGGGAGACCTTCTCTGCTCTCCCCTCCTCTCTACAAACACCTTCGAGCTCCCATCGTGTACTCACATGTAGAGACTCGAGTGGAGAGCCGACCTCTCGAAGCACTCAGCACTAGGATCAATGGAAAGAATAGGGAAGAAAGGTCAGCTTCCTCGCCCAATCGTGAGCGTCCAAGTCCCTCCCTTCCTCCACTTCCGATCTCTCGTCCTCCCGCCAGATCGATGCTACAGCTCCAAACACAAGCTCACGGGATAGCACCAAGCAGCCTGAGCGTACGAGAGAGAAACGAATATCAGTTTCGGTCGTATCGGAAGGAAGGGAGAGGCAGAGGGAGGAGGTGCTCACTGTTTGATAGTGAAGTTGGGCACAGGGAAGACGGCTTCCTCTTTGACCTCGATCTCGGTCTTGGCCTCGATAGGAGTCTGCGCAGCCTTGGTAGCTCTCTGAACGGCGACCATCTTCTAGAAGAGAAAGGAAGAGAAAGGGAAGGGGGAGGAGGGGAGGGTGGGAGTCGTGGGGAGGAAGAGGACCAAACTTCCGTTCCCCGCGAAGTCCACTTGAGAAAGAGCAAACTCCGCTCGAAACGGGGATGAAATATCTATCGGAATCGACTCCTATGGATCTCTAGGTCGACGATATGGGGGTCAGGTAAGTTTTCTGACGAGAATCGGAGGGAGGGGTCATCCGGGAACGCGTCAGGGTCGAGGTCTCCAGAGTCGAGGTTCGCGACGCTCTGAGATCTCCCTTGCGACTCCCAGCTTGTTTTCGTTTGGGGGAAGGTTTTCACCAAGAGAACCACTTTCGACAGCCTCAGCCTCAGCCCATATATATTGAGCTCGTTTTTGTCCTCGGGCGGGAGCAAAACCTCTCAAAATCGTCGTCTCGAAATGTGAACGAGCTCACCTCGAACGACCATCTCCTCCCTCCCTGTCACCATGGACGAAAACACCATCATCTTGTGCGTCTCTTCGTCTCTTCTTTTTCTCGACGCGTAGTCCTGAATCTCAGCTCTCTGCTCCAGGTATCCTCTCTCCAACTTCACCTTCAGGTAAGCCTGCGGTCCTCTCAGACCTTGAGCCTTCCTCCTCGACCAAAGCTCACCTCCTCCCTCCCTCCCGCTTCCTTTCCCTCCTCTCTCCAGCACGAAGGAAGCTCAACCGGAGGAAGACCCTTCCGTCGCTACCAGGATCCAACGACTTCAGAGGAACTACGAAGAATCTGGGATGAGAAGAACCGTCGAGGGAGTCATTCTCGTTCATGTGAGCTCGACCTCTCCTCCTCCTTGCCCTCCCGTTTCCTCGTTCTCGTTCGTCGAGCCGACCTTCTCTTCGTCGGATGGACCACGCTACAGGACCACGGCCACCCTCACATCCTCCTCCTCCAAATCGCTTCAGCCTTCTTCCGAATCCCTGGAGACTACTTGCAGCCCGGAGAGGATGAGCTCGAAGGCTTGAAGGCGAGGTTGGACGAGAAGCTTGGATTGGGAAAGGACGTTGCTGTTGATGCTGGGGTGAGTGAACGTCTCTTTCTCAGAGCCGCAAGGAGAGGTATGAAGCTGATCGTATGTTTGACTTCTTTCAGACGAATGAGGAGTGGGAGATTGGGGACACGCTCGCTCAGTGGTGGAGGGTGAGCTCGTCCCCTCGTTCCTGGTTGCCCTTCGTTCGACGACTCGACTGACGTCTTCTCCTTCCCTTTTTGGATTGAACTCGACAGCCCAACTTCGAGACCTTCATGTACCCTTACATCCCTGCTCACATCACCAAACCGAAGGAGAGCAAGAAGATGTTCCTCGTTCAGATGCCTGCGAGAAGTGAGTTCGATCTCGTCGCGTCTCTTCCTCCTCATCGTCTCCCTCACACGGCCTCCTCACTCTCGATCTCTGACTGGCCCTCTTCTTTGATCGCCTCATCTCGATGGATAAGAGGTTCTCTCAATCCCCAAGAACATGAAGATCCTCGCCGTCCCCATCTTCGAGCTCTACGACAACAGCGCAAGGTTCGTTTCGAACCCTCTACCCCACTCTCTCTCTCGTCGCACCTCCTCACCTTCTCTCCTTTCCTTCCTTCTTGTCCGCCGAGCAGATACGGTCCCCAACTCGCATGCCTCCCTCACCTCCTCTCGAGGTACAACTTCGTCTTCATGGAGAACGAGACCTGAACCAATCCGCTCGTCGTCGCGTCGCGTCTCGTCTCTTTCTTGCATTACTTGTCTCTTCTCTCGTCTTTTCTTCTTCTCTAGCACGTCCCCCAGCACACACCATACGATTGTTACGACTTCCAGCCCTACCTAGCTTCTCACTTTTCGCTACAGAACAACAGCCAGCACGACGACTCTTTCCAGCATTCTTGTTTCGTTTCGCTTCAAGCACGATCATGATCTTCTTTCTCTCTACTTCCTTCGGATCCAAGATAACCTGTTTCCTGGCAAAACTCAGAGATCGTTACTAAGGTGACTCGCTTTGCGTCATTGTTTTCAGCAGAGGGTCGAGCTGACGTTCGTGTTTGCCTCTCACCACCATCTCGCCACCTCTCTCTCCCAAGCTCTCCCCTTCACCTCCAAACCTTTCGACCATGTCCTCCTCCTCCACCGACGCCAAACCCACCATCCTCTACGTCGCAGATCCCCGAGCCGACGTCGTTCTTCGAAGCTCAGACGAAATCGACTTCCCCGTTCGTCGAGTTTCGCTTGAAGCGAACTCGGAGGTCTTCGACGGGATGTTCTCGTCCGCCTCAAGAGCTGCTGGACAGAAGGACGAGAAGACGGGGCTCCCTCTGATCAAGTTGGAAGAGAAGGCATTGGTTCTGGACCCTCTCCTTAGGACCATCTGCCGCGGGCAGGTCAAGCTCGACCTCGCGAAGATAACTGCCTACGACGTCGCACCGTGAGCTCTCCGTCTCCTCGCTTCTCGCAAAGCTTATCTTGGCTGATTTTTTTTCTTTCTTCTTCTTCTCTCTACCCCTCGTCAGTCTCTGGGAAGCAGCAGACAAGTTCGGCGCCGAGATGGTCGAGGAACTCGCGGTCGCTCACCTTCGTTCGCTCGCTGCTTCCTCCACCCTTCAGGTTCTCAGCCTCGCTCTCATACACGAGCATCTATCTCTCACTAAGTATACCCTACCTCGACTCAGCCGCGACTTCATCTCAAGCCTCAGGCTCCAGTACGATCACAAGGGCGTGACGCAAGAAAAGAGGCGCGTCGTTACCGGATCGCTTCTGAGCCTCGCTGATCTGCCGATCGAGACGTTTCGACGGGTTCCAGCCGAAACGATTCAGAAATTGCTCATGATGGAACGGGAGGTGATCTTCAACGACAAGAGTTGGACTTCGCAGGCGAACCAATTCGTAAGTCGTTTCGTTTGCGTCGATCGGACTCTGGGCTTTTCTCTTCTGACCCCTCCCTTCGCCTCCTTCAGACTTTCAACTGAGGCTGAGCCCTCAAGCCTTTATTCGACGTCCTGGACTGATACGGCCCCCTCGTGAGTCCCTTCTCTGTCACCTCAGCGGTCGAGAGACAATCTTCTTCGACGCGTCGAGCTGATCTCTCACTCCTCTTCTCTCTTCTCCCTCCCAGCTCCGAACCCTCGCACTCGCTCTCAAACGATCCATGAACTCTTTTCATACATCTTCCCACTTCCTAAGCCTAACGAAACACTGCTCCGGTCTCCTCGTCACAATCTCCCTCGCTCGACGATCCCTCAACTCCTTCGGAACCGAGTCGAGAAAGAACGCTGCGTTCAGCTGAACGAGGAAGAGTTTGAGTTCGAGAGTCTGCGAATCAAAGGACACGAACGAGAAGAAAGCGAGAAGTCAGTGTCGAGGGAAGAGAGGAAGAAGGGAGAGGGAGGCGAGGGAACGAACGGCGAGCTTCCAACCGAAACACGACCTTGGTCCGAGCGAGAAGGGGAGGGAGGGTCCAGCCTGAGAGAGGAGAAATGAAGAGCGAGAGATCAGCTCATATAGGAGCAAGTAGCAACAAGAGAGAGGAAGGAAGATCGAACGAACCTTCGAATCGAACCGACCTTCCTCGTCAAGCCAACGCTCAGGACGAAACTTCGTCGCGTCCTCCTTCCACCCTCCCTCTCCCGTCGTCTGACCGATCATCCCGATGAGCATGAGGACCTCCGTGTTCGCTGGTACTGGGTGTCCGAAGATCGTTGTTGGGCAGAGAGCTGATGACAGACGAGTGAGCGAGCAGGGTCAGCGAACGAGAGACGAGAGGAGCGAGGCGGGTTGAACTGACTTTTGCGATACGAAACGGAGACGGTCGAGGAGAGGCGAAGGAGCTCTTGGATGACTGCTTCAAAGTCTAGAGGGTAAGAACGAAGAAAAGATGGTGAGTGCGAGACGAAGGAAGAAGAGGAGGGAGAAGCGAGCAAACTCACAAGGCGCGTCGAGCTGCTGTATCTCGTCGAACGTCGGATCCTGCTCTCCGAACGTAGGCAAAGCCTCCATCAACTCCTTCCTCAGCCTCCACTGGATCTCAGGACCCGTATCCTCAGCGAGGTAGCGAACCAGCCAGCGTAGCGTTGAAGCGGTTGTTTCCTCTCCCTGTCGAAACCAAAACCAAAGCGACGACGAAGAGAACGATCAGCTTCGTCTCTCTCTCGAACGAACTCGAACGACTCACCGCTATCAAGAAGTTCATCACCTCATCCCTCATCTCAACCATATCCAACTCCTCCCCATCCTTCAACTCTTTCTCGACCACCCCGTCGAGCAGACTCCTCCCTCCCTCTCCGACCTTCGCTCGAGCTCGAGCGTCTGCGATTTGGTGGTCGACGAAGGAGTGGATGGTGTTGCGAGCGTTTCGGTAGGAAGGGGAGAGGAAGGTGTAGAGTTTATGGACTTGGTCGGGGGAGGGAGAGACGGCGGGGATGGACTGCAGAGCGAGAGCGGCCGGAGATGGGACGCGTCGACGATGAAGGAACGGGGTTCAGTTGAGAGCGGGGGAGTGGGAGAAGAGACGAAGATACGCACGTCGAAGAAGAGCTTGGAAGCTTTGGCGAGAGGGGACATGCTGTAGGGGAATGGAGTCGGTTTGGTTGGTGTTGGGCGAGGGAGCGGAGGAGACGAAGGGGAGGTGAAGAGGTCGAGGGTGGTTTCGAGTTGGCGGTAGGACTCTCCGAAGGCGAGGCGGGAGATGATGTCCTGAGAAGAAGAAGAACAAGAGTAAGCACCCAGCGAGCTCTGGTCTAGAGGCGAGAGGGTTTGAACTCACCACTGTAACAAAATCGATGTCATGACCAGCGTCGAAACATCCTCCTGGAGCTTCGTGCGACGTGAGGGATCCGAGGTGCTTCGACTTGAGTTCCCAAAGACTGATAACTTGAGAGATTATGTCTGTCATGGAAGGAGTGACGAGGCGAAGGTTCTGGGTCCGAGACAAGAAAGGGAGAGTCAGTCGAGGAGAGTGAGACGCGTTTGAATCGAGCGAGGGACGGAACGATGACGAACCTGGTTGGACATGGCAGGACTAAAGAGTCGAACATGATGCTTCCACATCTCGTTCGTCGGGAGAGCGAGCATCCCGTAGCGAGCCATGCACGAGAAGATCTTGGTCGTCGTTCGTGCGCGATCAAACTCTCCCGAGCGACGACCGAGGATGTCCTCCACCTCCTTGAGGTCCGAGAGAACGACGATGGGCTGGAGAGGTAGAGTGAGGAGATTTCGGTGAAGAAGCGATATGAGAGGAAGCGAAGAGGGCGGGAAGCGAGTAAGAGGGAGGACGGATCAATCAGGAGGTGCGCTTTCAAACTTTGAACGAGATGAGACTGAGCCGAGCAACGTTTCCGACTCACCTTGCGAAGGAAGAAGTACTGGTAGAGCGTTCCATGCTCCCTCGCTAGATCCTCGAAGCTGTATAGGGAAGAAAAGGGGCGTCAGCGAGGCTCGACGATGAAAGAGAGCTGAGCTCGCGCAAACGCACTATCTGTGAAATTCACGGCTCTGGTAGTAGAACGCAACGGTTGGGAGTAGATCACCCAGGGGACCAGCCTTCTCCGTGACTCGATGTATCCCAGGGATGGGTGTTGAGTAGTAAGGCGTGCAGATTCCGTAGATCCAGTACGCGAGTGGGAGGACGAAGGCTAGGAGGAGGAGAAAGGTCGAGAGCATGGCTCGAAGCTCAAACTGTGGACGTAGAGCGGAAAGCGTGAATCAGCTTCTGCTCTTACCGAATAAAGTGTATACGGAGGACCCTACTCCGAGTTCCAGATATCTGTCGAGATGGTCGTGGTTCGAGAGGAGAAGAAAGAGAGCCGGCCAAATCGAAAGAGGTTGAGCTCGCGCGGTCCTCCTTGCTTTCCCTTACTCGCTTCCGTGTCAGCTTTCTCGGAGGCGTTTTTCAGGGGCTGATAAGAATAGGAGAGGAAAGGCGAATAGTGAGCTCTCACTCAAGTGAAGATTTTCTTCTCCAGAGCGGGTGACGATACAAAAGAAGCTTCATCGTCAAATGAAGGGTGATCGCGTCGAGCCTTCACCTTTCCCGGCCGCTTCTCCTTCCTTCGCCCTCCCTTCAACGACCAGCACTCCTCCCCTCCCCCTCCCGCTCCCCTCTTCTCCTCTTCTCGGCCCTACTACCCCCTTCGTCCTTCGTATCCCCCTATAGAGTCGCTCTTCCCCCTCTCTCGCGAGGATGTACGGACGTGAACCTCAAATCGAGAACTCGCCTCCTCCTTCTCCTTCGCCTTCCTCGACCTCACTCGATCTAGGAAGAGCAGGCTACAACAACGACTGGGACACCCATTCGAGGAACAGGTCAGACTCGGCCTCGAGTAGGGAGAGTCACACGGGGTTGATGGGTTTAGGCTACTCGGGAGGAGGCAGTAGAGACGCGTTTGGCTCAGGTTCAAGAGGAGGAGGAGGAGGAGGAGCCACGAGGGAGACCGTCGATGGATGGAGGAGAGCGGGAGATATACCCTCCTTACCAAGTCTAGGTCTTCAGGAGGATGGAAGCAGGATAGAGGTAAGTCTTGCCGTGCTCTCTATCTACGAACGGAACTGTAGAAAAGGAAGGAGGGGGCTCGATCCGTACGTCCAAAGCGATCAAGCTGACCTCGCCTCCCTTCCCGTCTCTTCCCTCCTCCTCCTCGCAGCTTCTCCTACCAGGAGACGACCCCGAACAAACCCCTACACCTTCCACCTACTCCTTCCAGAAGCATGCCTACACCCCTTCCTACCCTTCCACCTCCTCTCGCTCGTCCTACTACAATAACTCGACATCCAATCCTGACGGAGGGCGCTATCGAGCTGGACCTGCCTCTATTTCGAGCTCAGCGAGTATTATGTCCAAGGCGCCTACCCTCGCTGAGAAGGTCAGTCTACACGCTCATATACATTTTGGCTCGGAGGCATGAAGGAGAACAGGGAGAAGGAGGAAAATGGCCGACCGTCGGTTCGACAAAGACGCCGAGGGCTGAAAGAGCGAAGCTGACTCTCCTTCCCTTCTCCCCTCTTTCTTCCCTCGAACAGTTCGATCCTACCTACTGGGACTTGAGACCTACGTCCGGGAAGGAAGCAGAGGAGGCAGAGGCAGACGACTGGCTGCATAACGTGAATGGGGAGAACGCGAGGGACGAGTTGGGGGCTGGAACGTTGTGCACGCCGAGAGGGTTCATGGTCAGTCGACTCTTCGTTTCGTTCGGGGCTTCCTTTTATTCCTGCATCTCTCAGCGGAGCTCACACTTATCTATGTGTCGCACAGAACCTCGGCTGTCTCTTCATCCTCGTCGTCGCTTGCTTCATGCTTTTGTGAGCTCGTTCGCTTCCGTCCTTTCCCCCTCTTCGAAACGAGAAGCTCACCCGTATCTCTTCATCAGCGCTGGATACCCCATCATCACCGAGCTTACCAAGGTGACGTCGAAGACCTCGGGAGCCTTCAACCTGGGAGGAACGAATCAGTCTGGGTGCGTCCTCGTTTCTTCCTCGTTCGTCGCTCGCTTCTCCCTCCCGTCGCTGATCGTCCTTCGCTCCTCCCTCTCTCCAGCCAAGTGCCGGAAACGATCGGGAACTTCGGACTCATCGATCCTGCAACACCTTCGGACGCCTACACTCGCGTTGGACTTACTGGAGCAAACAAGGGAGTTACGTACGACTTGGTTTTCAGCGACGAGTTCGAGGTCGATGGGAGGTCTTTCTACGACGGAGACGACCCTTACTGGACTGCTGCCGATCTTCACTAGTGAGTCTACTTGAGCCTGAAGCCGGGAGACGGGGGATTTGCGACTGACTTGTCCTTTTTGTTTCGTTTCGCAGCTGGGCGACGAGTGAGTTTAGAACTCGCGACTCTTCTCGTTCGTCTCGTCCGAGCTGACCTTCTTTCTTCCTCTCCTCTCCTCAGACAACCTCGAATGGTGAGCATTGGACGAAACATGTCTTCCGAAGACCAGAAGCTGACCTCGTCTTCGCTTGCAGGTACGATCCTCGTCGAGTCACCACCGCGAACGGAACTCTGGTCATCACTCTGGACCAAGCCGACCCTGATACCAACCACAACCTCAACGTGAGGATCTCTGCCTCTTTTCCACCTCCAGCCTGCTCTCACTGACTCTCCTTCATTTCCTCCCTCTCTCGCAGTACACCGTGAGTCGCGTCTCTCGTCGTCTTCGACAATCCTCTCGACGAACCGCGAGACTGACAGCCTCATTTCCGTCCTTTTCTCTTCTTCCAGGGTGGTATGATCACAACGTGGAACAAGTTCTGCTTCACTGGAGGCTACTTCGAGAGTGAGTTCGAGGTTGGCGCGATGTCCTCGTCTCCCTCGTCTTCGTTTGACTGACTGCGAACTCCTCCCTTCTTTGCTTTCCCCTTCTCAGCGAAACTCCGACTTCCTGGATCGCCGAAAGTCTGGGGACTTTGGCCTGCTGTTTGGGCTAGTGAGTCCTTATCTCCGAGCTCAATTCGAGACGAATGGGATTCGAGAACCTCGAGCTGACCGCTTTCACCTTTTCTTCCTCGCCTACCAGTGGGAAACCTAGGTCGAGCTGGGTTCGTTCGATCGAATCCACCTCTATGTCCCTTGCGTATACTGACCCTCTCATTCTCCCTCTCTCGCAGATACGGAGCTACTTTAGGTAAGCTCCCTCCCCGTTTCCTTCGACGCGTTCGAACTCGAACTCTCGCTGACCCGTCTCTTGCTTCCCTTCCTCTCCTCCTTTTCCAGACGGTCTGTGGCCCTACACTTACGATACCTGCGATCTCGGAACTCTCCCCAACCAGACGCACAACAGTGAGCTTCTTCCCTTCATTCTTAGCGCTCGTCTTCGACTTTCCTGACGCGTCTCTCCTTATTCGATTCTCAGGTCTTCCCGCCTCCTCTCTCACCGACGGTCTCGGCGCATACAACTACGCTCTCTCCTACCTCCCCGGTCAACGTCTCTCGGCTTGCACCTGCGCGAGCGATTCGAGTCATCCTGGACCGAAAGTCGATGGAGTTTGGGGTGAGCACCGTCTCGTTTCCCTCGCCTCGCTTCGTTCGAGTCCTGACCTTTTTTTTCCCTTTCCGAACCCGCCTCCTCTCAGTCGGTCGAGGAGCTCCAGGTTGGTCTTGTCCTCGTTCTCCTCTAGTCTCCCGTGTCGACCTCGCTCGCCCGAAACTGACCCTCACTCCGTCCTTCTGCAATCATCAGAAATCGACATGTTCGAGGCTCAAGTTGATCAGACGACGGAAACAGGACATCTCTCGATGAGTGGACAGTGGGCTCCTTTCAACGCTGCCTACCAGTTCCTCAATACGAGCGATACCTACGAGATCTTCGATCCCGACTTGACTTACATGAACAGTGCGTCTCGACTCTCTTCGCTCCTTGCCCGTACCTTTTCTCGTCCCCAAGCTGACTCTGCGATCTCGTCCCACAGCCTACATCGGAGGAGCCATCCAGCAGTCGACCTCAGCCATCTTCGAGACGAACCAGGCTTGCTATCAACATCCGAACGGAGACACGACGGGAGAGGGTTGCTTCGACGTTTACGGCTTTGGTTCGTCGTTCTCCTTCCTCTGGCTCCTTTCTTCGTCTCATCTCGCTGACGCTCTGTCTCCTGGTTGCTTGCGTTCCAACAGAGTACAAGACCGGAAAGTGAGTCGCGTCTCCCTTCCCTCTCGCGTTCGACCTCACTGACCTTCGCGTTCTTCTTCCTCTTCTTCAGCGACGGCTACATCACATGGACAGCAACTGAGTCTCCCGTCTGGACCGTCTACCAAGCCGCTCTTGGCCCGGATGCCACCTCGGAGGTCTCGACGAGGATCATCCCTGCCGAACCGATGGTGAGTCGAGCTCGCTTCCCCTTCCCCTTCCTCTTCTCGCTCCCTCCACTGACGCTCGCCTCTCCGGACTCTCCCTCAGTACCTCCTCGTCAACCTCGGTATCTCTGAGAACTTCGGAGCCGTCGACTACGCTGGACTTAACAAGATCTGGCCTGCAGTGATGGAGGTCGAGTACGTGCGAGTTTATCAGCCAACAGACAGCAAGAACATCGGATGCGATCCAGACGATTTCCCTACGGCCAAGTACATCCAGGACTACGCGGAGATGTACTCGGTAAGTCTCTTCCTCACTCTCTCGGGTTTGACTCGACCTCGCACGAAGCTGACTGCTTTCGTTTTGTCCGCTCTTCCCTCGTCGCAGAATCCCAACATGACGACCTGTTCGTCCCGTCTCCCCCTCTTACCCTCCCTCTCCTCTTCCTCGCGCCATTTAGAACTGACCTCTCCTCTCCTCTCTCACTCTTCCAGTCGCCCAAGCAGGCTACGACTTCCCTCTCAACAACATGGTCGACACGTGCTGATCCGCACCGCTCGACGCGACTCTCTTTCTCTCCCATTCTCTTCTCGTGCCGGCCACTCCACTCGTTCCCCTTGCATCTCTTTCTATAACTTTGTCATCATCGCTACATACACACGCGTCTTCTACACCACACCATCACACCATCTTATCCCATCCCTACACTACAAGCATCTCCATCTTCTCTCCTCTCTCGTCGCATCTTTATTTCGGTGTTCTCAGCTTTCTTTTCGTCTCTCGTCTATCTGTTCGTTCCCTCTCTCTCTCTGTTCTTCATCTTTGTGCTTTTTCGTCTTCGGTTCTGCTTTGTTCTCTCCCTCTCGTCTTTATCTATCTATTTATCTCGCCCGCTCTCGTTTGGTTTTCTGCAAGCTGAGCCCGAAGAGGCGCCGGGGTTTCCCTTCGTCGTGTCTCGTTTGATCCTTCCCCACCAACGCTCACCGTCTCGTCTACTAAAGTAAGCTCGACTTCATCCTTCCCTCTAGCATCTCAACTTGCTGACCACGCTCTCTTGTTCTCAGCAGCTCCCGCAAGATGTCCCTCGCCATCCCCCTCCTCTTCCTCGCCCTCCTCCTCCTCCCTCTCGTCTACCTCTTCGGAAGCTCCTCCTTCTACACAACCTCCAAGCTCACCATCCCAACTCTTCGAGAGAAGATCCCTCCTCTCGGTGATCTCGGACCCGCTCTTCTCTTCTACAGAAGGACGAAAACCTTCCATCCTTAGTGAGTTCAAAAGAGACGAGCGAGCTCACATCTTCTCGTTCCTCCCTCCCCGTTGCCCCCTCCCTTTGCTCTCCCTCTAGCTTTAGCTGACTCCCCCTTTTCGACCCATCGCTGGGGCGGATCAGCATCGAGCAGATAGCAGCCAAGAAAGGGGACCTCTTCCAGTTTTTCTTCGCTCGAACGGTTCGTCCATGAATCTGAACGCTCTCTCGGCTCCCCCTCTTGTCGCTCGCGATCTCACGTCGCTTTTTGGTTCCCTACAGTCCATCATCGTCGTCTCGGACCTGAAGGAAGTGGAGGACATCCTTGGAAGGAGACATGCTGAGTTTGACAGAGCGCCGACGACGCTCGATATCTTCAAGTGCTGGGGAGAGTTCGGGATGTTGAGTTTGAGGACTGGTGAGTACGACGACGTTTTTATTCCTCTCTTCGTTCTCTTTTCTCGAGGGAGCTGACGGGGTGCGCTTTTGTTTTATAGGTCCGATGTGGAAGAGACACATCCGACTGCTTGGTCCTTCGATGACTTCGAGGGTGAGTTGAGTTTGAATCGGAGGGACGAGAGGGAGGGCTCGGACGCGAGGTTTGAGGATCGAGCTGATCACCTTCGACCTCGATTCTTGTTCGACGAGCGCAGAACCTCAGCCTCGTCACTCCAGAGATGGGTAACATCATCTCTCAGCTCCTTCAACTCTGGGAACCCAAGTCCAAGATCATCGGCTCTCTCGCGGAGGAGGAGGTTCCGGGAGCTTGTGTCGACGCGTCGGAGGATTTGGACTTTTTGACCATCGTGAGTCCTCCTTTCCTTCCTCTCTCTCCTCACTTTCCCCCTACACAGGCTGACTACTCTCCTCGGTGCTTTGTTAGGACGTCATCTCACAAGTCGCCTTCGAAGCCTCGTACGGTCAGCTCGAGGAAACCATCAACCTCGTTGAGAAGTCCGGCGCTTCCGTCTCGCCCACCCGCTCTAAACCTGCCAAGTTTCCTTCGAAGATCAGTGAGTGCGCTGGCTGAAGCTTCGAAGCTCTTCTTCGAGAGCGTTCCTGCTGTTGGACCTGCGACGGATAAGGTGATCTTCCTCGCCGTCGTCGTCGCGTCGCTTCGCCGCTTCAACTCTTCGCTGACTCGTCTTTCCACTTTCGTCTCTCCAGGTCCACGGCATCTACTCGGTCCTCTCACCTTCCTACCGAGCCGCCAAACGAACGCTCTACTCCTTCCTCGATCATCAAGTCGAGCAATCTCGAGCTCGAGTCCTCGCTGGAGAAGCGGAGCAGAGTCTTCTCGACGGAGTCATCGCGAAGGAGATGGGAGAGGCGACGCGTCTTCCAGTTCAAGAGCTTAGAGACGAGCTCGTCACCTTCGTTATCGCTGTGAGTATCCCTCGCGTCATCGTTGTCGATGCTGAAACCGATGCTGATCACGATCTCTTTCTCTCCTTCGACCAGGGTCAAGAAACGACCTCCTCGACGATGGAGTGGATCCCTCGGTACCTCTCTACCTCTCCCTCCGTCCAAAGAACTCTTCGAGAGGAGCTCCATCGAGTCCTGCCAGATCTCGAGCATCGGAGCCCAACGTTCGAGGAGATGAACCTCGAGGAGACTCACTACCTCAACGCCGTTCTCGCAGAGTCCCTTCGACTCAGCTCGACTGTTTCGGCAGTCTATCAACAGATTGAGACTACCTTCGCTTCGCTGTTCATCATCGCCTCTTCGTTGCTGACACAAAACGATCGCGTCGCGTCGTTTCCCTCGAAACAGCCCTCGTTCCAACCACCATCCTTGGCCACGACGTCCCAGCGAAGCAGCAAGTTCTGATCCTCAACGGCTACCTCGGGAAGTCTCGAGGAGAAGGGGGTTGGAAGACTTCGGAGGAGGACGTCGCTTCGTTCAGACCTGAGAGGTGGTTGGACAAGGGAGGGAAGTTCGATTCGAAGGTGAGCTCGCCGTCGCGTCGTCGCTTGAGTCCTCTTCCAGCCTCGTCTTCGAAGCTGACTTCCTTCTCCGTTCCCACTTGTCGGCAGGCTGGACCTAGCTACGCCTTCTCCCTCGGTCAACGAAGTTGCTTTGGTCAGAAACTCGCGGTGAGCTTGAGCTATTCCTTTCCCGACCCTTGCTCGTCGACGCGTCGACCTCGTGCGCTGACTCCTTCGTCCGACTTTTTGCTTTCTCTCTTACGCTCAGACTCTCGAGCTCAAGCTTTTCATCACTCAGCTCTCGAAGTTTTTCCTCGACTCGGTCCCCGTCGAGTTGATGAACGAGAAGACTTTCGAGACGATCACGCGACGACCCGAGCAGAGTTTTGTTAGATTGAGGAGGTGGGAGGATCTGTGATCAGAGAGGTTTTTACGGGGAGTAGGATATTCGATGGCACTCGCTAAGTCTGAGAGATGGATCTTCTCGCGAGGAATCGAGTCAGGGGACGAAAGCAAAGAGCCCAGGGAAAAAGCGAGGTGAAACAAGATCGCGCTTCAGTTGGCTCTTGCGAGGGCTCTCACAAAACAAGGAGAGAAATCCATCAATCGGGATTCAGAGATTCTGAAACTCTTCGGTGATGATGGAGTGGGAGACTGTTCATACGGAATGGGGAACGGAAACGGAAGGTCAGCGCTGACGCTCCGTTGCGCGTACGATCGATAGCTGGCGGGAAACGTGAGCGAAAGCGACTTACAGGGAGTTCGACTTGAGATTTTGAGCGAGGAGTCGATGCGCTGGTGCTACTCAAACTTCTGAAGACACCGAGAGACAAGAAGGAGAGTCAGCTCGGCGAGAGGGGCAGGGACAGAGCAGTCGCGTCGAACTCACGAAGGTCGGAGCAAGCGACTTCCAGGTCGCCTCTCCTTGGAGGACCCGTTCCTCGAACGCGATAATGGATCAAGTACCTCACAGGCATCTCCTCGAGGCATATCCTGGGGATATCGCTGATAACGCAGGTGGAACCGACGAGGAAGCGTTTGCCCGTGTACTTCTTGTTGGCGTCGTACGCGTGTCCAGAACTTGAGTCCTTTCCGAAGTTCAGGAGAGCTACCTTAGCCAGCAAGCGATGTCCGAAGACGAGGGCAGGTCCGAGCACTCCTGCAGGCTCCGAAAGCGCGAGGGCTACCAAACGAGCCAACGCGTCGTTCTTCGGACCTTGGACGTCGTATTTGTCACAAACTCGGTAAAATCCTGTGCAGAACAGAGAGAAAGATTCCATCAGCTGCTGAAACTCGGAGTTTAACGAAGAGGAACTCACCCAAACGCGGTGGAAGCTCCCATGGAAGAGACGGTGGGTTTGACCTGATTTCGGACGATGCATCGAAGAAAAAGGTCAACAGGCTCTCCTTGCTCCTCGAGTCGAATGACTGGAAATCCAGTTTTCTCGTCCTTCTCACCCACGTCGGCCGAGCAATCCTCGAACATGACGTCGAAGACCTCGGACGCTGCTTGAAGGGCAACTCGACGAGCGTGGAAGTGAAAGCCGTCCGAGCTACGAAGAAGAACGTCCGCTCGAGGATCTGCGACGAAGAGGATGAGGGGTTTGGGGTTGGTGAAGAAGAAGGACATGAAGACGTTGGAGAGCGAAGAGGTGATAGCTTGATGGAAGGAGGGAGATGTGGCGAGATGTGGTTGGGGGCGAGCTCGTCGACGAAAAGAGAGCGAGAGCAGGGGAACCGTTGGGGAAGGCGAAATGAGATATTGAATTCGCCTTGACGACGACTCTCAGACGAGTAACCAACTCCCAGTGATGCAGGGAACAAAAAGCGAGCTGTTGACGAGGGAGAAGAGCATACCCATCGATCCAACCAGAAAACGAACGCGTCGCGTCCCTCCCTCCTCGTCCCTTCCGGACTGCTTCGAGCCGAGTCCTACCGACTACGAGAAGTCCCACTCAACGGAGAAGCACCTGCTCTTGTGCGCTGTCCAGTGTTCTCTTTGATGATCTAAGTTGACGAAGGGGAGGAAGGAGAGTAGAGGTCAGGTCGCGCGTCCGCGTCGTCCGTCTCGCTCGAGTGAACGAGGCGGCGGGGAAGGCAAGGAAGAGAAAGAAAGGCGGACCTTTGCAGCAGTATTGAACTGTCTGGCACTGTGGTGCAGAAGAAGAGGTGAGTCAGTTGGGGAAGCGAGAGCGAAGGAGGGCGGCGGAGGAGGGAGTCGAACGAACCCTTCCACAAGCCATCATCTCTCCGCCAGCAGACTTCAGGCAGTCCTCCCCTCCGAAAGGTCTCGCTGCACATCCGTACCAGCTGATACTCCAGTCAGGTCGCGAGTGAAAGTGTTCCCTGACCTCCCGAGCCGACTTCTCGGGGTGGAGAAGGTAGCGAACGATGATCTCCATTCCGACCTCAGGCGCTCGCATCATGGACTGAATAGTCCCTCTGAGCACGTCGTCCGTTCTTCGAGCATCGAGGATTCGAGAGCACTTCCTTGTGAGGGTCTCAAAGTCGCGTCCAAGGGCTGGAAGAGTGGCCGGTGAGGAGAAAAGGGAGGAGGAACGAAGGTCGATTTCGAAGGGGATGTAAACGACGATGAGACTGAGCGTCTGGGCGTAGAAGAGGCTCGCGGTGTATTGTTCGTTTCGACTACCGAGAAGGACCTGCGTGTGAAGAAGAACAAGAAGAGGAGAGTCAGGAGGAGCGGGGGTTGGAGGAAGGGAAGGAGAAGACGTGCGTTGTTCATCGTTCGAGGGCCTTCGAAGAGAGTCGTGAGGTCTGGACAGTTCCTTGACCAATGCTCGACCACTCGAACGAAGAGGAGTTCGATGGTATGGGCCGGAGCGGTTCTGATCCACCTGGTGAAGTAGTTGGATCCCAGAAGGATCGTTGCGAGTTGAAGCTCGAAACAAGTCTCCCAGTCGTTGACCTGAGGAAGTCGTTCGAGGAGGAAGCAGAGGAACCTGTGAAGATGTTTGCCAGAGAACTCGGCTCGGAAGTGGTGGACGGGTTCGATCTTGGATCGATCAACTTCTGCTGCAAGAGCAGTACGCCTGAGATCGAGAGCCTGGGACGACGAAGGCACGAGGAAGGACGGGGAGACGCTCAGAATCGGACATCTCTTCGTCCTCCCTCTGCATCCTCACGTACTTACCAGAGCAGCCGCTTTGACGAGATCCGGCTCTGCTCCATCCGAAGATCCGAACAACGCATCCGCGAGGGCTTGAGGTTCGGGAATCATGGCCAGAAAGGAAGGAGGGAGAGGAAGGGAAAGGAGGAGGAGGGATCGCGAGGTTGCGAGGTGGTTGCGAGACGATTCAATCCGAAGACTGGGTTTGACGATGTAGGAGAAGGTGCCTCAAACTAGATGGAGGGCGCCGGAATGGGGGATGCGACACGAGATTCGAAGTTTGAGGGATGATGGGAGAGAGAAAGGAGGGAGGGAGGAGCGTGAGCTCGAACAAAACGACCTTTAATTGGATGTTCCGCTGCTCCTTCTCCTCTCACCGCATCCTACTCGAAGATATACACTTTCCAAAGGTCTTCGCCGCTTCCTCTGCTAGTTTTCTCTCCTCTCCACCATCTCTCATGTCGAATACCTCCTCCCCAACCCAAGAAGGTTCTTCTCAAACCTCGACGACCATCGACCTCTCCTCTCTCTCCTCCTCCCTTCCCTCCCTCGTCTCGTCCGCCCCCGCTGGAACCGACTCGCGATTCCTCAAGCCTCAGGATGGAATCCTTCCAGGTAAGCACACTGTCTCGGCTGTTCGAGCTCTCTGGGTAGGGCATGAGCCGTCCAAGAGGGGGGGAGGGAAGAGAGGCAGGAGGAACGGAACGTCGAGCTCAACTCCTTCACTGACTCTCCCTTCTCTTCTCCCTCTTCCTCCTCCCATCTTCGTAGGGATCCCTTTCGAAATCCTCGAACGAATCCTTCGATACACCTTCCTCCGACGAACCAAGTTCAGTCCCTCCTCGGATCCTTACCCCCTTCGAAACACGAGCCATCTCCTCCTCGTCTCCAAAGCCTTCCGCGAGCTCTGCCTCCCCTTCTTCTTCGAATTCGTCACCATCGCTCGCCCTTCGGACTACGCTACCTTCTTCAACCCCACGGACGGCCTCTTCGTTGCTGATGAGGAAGGGAGGAGGAGATGGAGCTTCGTTCAGGTTCTGGGTTTCGCTTACGGCGTTGAACCTCCTGCTCGCTGGGCGACGGGCAGCGAGTCTTGGATCGGTCCTCTTCAAGCACCCGAGGAGAACCATCTTGGGTCGTCGGGTTCTTCGATAAAGGGACCCACGATTCCACCACCTCCGAGCTCGACTCCGAGGCTGTCAAGAACGCTACCAAGGACGTCAGAGCTCGAGCTCGAGCGCTCCGAAGGGTCAACTCTCTCTTCGAGCAGTCGCTCTACGTCCTCACCGGCGGCGATAACTTCGAGGAATGGGTCAGAGCGACGACGGGCTCAGGACTCCAAGAAACCGTCAACAGAATGATCCGCGATGAGCTGTTCACCAAAGCTCACGAGGCTCGAGCTTCGTTCTATGGTCAACTCCTTCAACCTCGTTCGGAGAGCTCATCCCCCCTCACGTTCCACCTCTCGGATTCTCTCGGCCAGCTCCATCACTTCGTCAACTCCATCTCTCGAGTACACTTCATGCCCACGGCCGTCCTCCATCTCCATCGCAACCACGTCGAACCATCGCTTCGTGCCTCCGACGCGTCGTGGTCGGTGGACACCGTTCGACTTCACGGCAGGGATCGTCACCATCCATCTCTACGGATACTCGGAGGAGCATCGCTCGCTCTTCGCCAGGGAGTTGTTCGAGGCGGAAGAGAACGAGTGGAAGGGGAGATGGTGCTTCGTCTTGGATTCGAGGAACGAGAACGACGTCGTCCTCATGCTCGAGCGAGTGAGTTCGCTCCTCCCTCTCTCTTTTTTCACCCGAATCGAGGAGCTGACCGGTCTCTTCGTCTTGGTCTTGGGTTTCTCCCAGGTCTTCAAGCTGGTTCGAGACTCAGGCCGCTACACTCGCGTCAGCAAGGCGATGGAGCTGGAGTTGCGAGGAAAGGCTTCTGACGCTCAGGTTTAGGAGGAGGAGAGCTTGCGAGTGGGAGTGAGAGGCTGAAGATACTAGTGTGGAGCTGAGGCTGAGGGATCACGAACAGTTTATACTGGTTCTGATCAGCAGCGACGAGAAGGAGAACGAAGGAGCGTCGAGTCGAGCTCCGCGGAGACCTCGAGCGACAGTGACCTCGAGAGCTCGTCTTGAAAATTTCACGAGCTGACGGAAATGATGGAGAGAGATCTAGAAGACTCGAGAGAAAATCTTCGAGCAAAATCAGTCGCGTCCCAACTTCTTCCGGTCCACCTTCTCCCCTCTCCCTTTCGCCTCGCCACCCTCTCATGAACCATCACCTCCTTCTTCTCCCCTCCCTCCTCCTCCGGCCCTTCCTCGCCCCCAGAACCCTTCACCACCACCTTCCCCTCTTCAAACCCACCTCCTTCTTCTCTCCCACTCAGTCCCACTCCTTCTCCATGTCCACCTCGAAAAGAAAAGCCGATCTCCATGAAGAAGCTGAGGAGGTCGAGGTCGACCAACCTGTCGCGAAGAAGCCTGCCAAAGCCAAAGCTGCTCCCAAAGCCAAAGCACCAGCTAAGGAGAAGGCGCCTCCTAAGGCTAAGGCTGTTAAGGAACCTGTATGTCCATCGCGAAAAGGAAGAGGGGAGGGAGAAGGGAGGAGGGAAGGAGGAGGAGTGGACGTGAGCTGACCTTCGTGCTTTCTCCCGCCTCGCTCGTTTGCCAGCATCCTCAACCCTCTCCCAACGAGCCTCACTACCCTGAGAAGATCTACATCAACAAGGAGCTGCCTAAGGAGTACGATTTGCCTGCGAAGACGGAGGGATGCGTCAAGGTTCGTTGGCTGAAGGGAGGAGGGGAGGGGAAGGAGAGTTGAGCTCGAGCTGACCCAGTTTCCCTTCCCATCTTTCTCTCCACTCTCTCTTTCTTCGTCCTCGTTGTTGTTGTTTGGAACATCAGATCACTGCCTGGAACATCACGAGCTTGAAGTCGGCTTGCGATCCTAAGAATGTGAGTTCCGAGTGCGGAGAAGGGAGGGGACAGGAGGGAGGAAGGGAGGAGCTGATGTTGACCTCGCTCTCCTTGAATCTTGCTTCCTTTCTGCAGGGATCTGGGTTCATGGGATACATGGATAAGGTACGTCCAACTTCTCATCTCTTCTCAGGTGGTGACTGAGGTAGAATGTGGGAGGAGGGATCAAAGGAACGAGCATACAAGCTGATCTCGTGTTTGCGTTCTCGTCTTCGTCCATCAGGAGGACGCGGACATCATGATCTTGACCGAGACGAAGAGGAACAACAACGATCCCATCCCTCAAGACAAGGCTCTGAGAGAGAAGTACCCTCATCAGAAGTGGGCCAACTCGATGTGAGTCGAACGAAGAGGGTGCTTGGGTGCATGGGAAGGGGAGAGACGAGGAGCTGATCGTTCTCGTTCGTGTTCGACGCTTTGCGCGAATTCAGTCAGAAGGGATACGCTGGTGAGTGCTTGCTCAAAGGAACAAGAGCTTCTGAGAGCTCGGAACAAGTCTGACCGGTCTCTTACTACAGGAACCGTCATCCTCTCGAAGGTCAAACCCGTCACGACCAGCGTTCGTCCTTCCTTCCTCCTCTTCGTTCTCGACCTTGCATTCGTCGAATTGACCGAGCTTCTCTCCTCTTCCTCCATCTCTCAGATCGACATCGAAGTCGGAGGATCCAAAGTCACCGGTCGAATCGTCACGATGGAGGTGAGTCCCTCGTCTCCTCTCCTCTCGTTTCTTCGTCGCGTCGAAATCGAGCGAGACCTCGTCCTGAACTCACCCTCTTCCTTTGCTCGCTCCTCGCTCTCGTTTCTTTGAACAGTTCCCTACTCTCTATCTCATCGGAACCTACGCTCCCAACGCTTCCGAAGGTCTCAAGAACATGGAGGGAAAGATCGCTTGGAACAAGGCGTTCGAGGAGTTGTTGAGGGAGTTGGACGCGAAGAAGCCTGTACGCGGCCCACTCTTCTTCCAGTTTCTCTCCTCGAACTCGCGCGACTGACCGGCTCGCTTCTTCCTTTTCACTCGGCTCGCAGGTGATCTGGGGAGGTAAGTCTCTCCTCCTCAACGTCCTCGCTCTCCCGTCTCCAATCGCCTCGCTGACTCCCTTCCCTTCGCTCCTCCTCCTTCTTTCCCTCCCTCAAGGTGACATTAACGTCGTCGCTACCGGAAACGACATCTCTGACGCGGTCAAAGGATGGAACAAGGTCAGTCCCACCCTCCCCATCTTCCTCTCTCTCCTCTCTCCTCGTCTCTCGAACCTGACTCGACGCGTGTATACAGCTCCCCGGATGGACTCGAACCGAAGTCGACGGCTTCAACGCTCAACTCAACCCTCCCGCCGAATCAGGTCACAAACCTCTCGTCGACGCTTGGAGACAGATCCATGGACCCGACGAAGTCCAGTACTCCTTCCGTGAGTCGTTCGCTCCTCCTCTTGTCTCTCTCTCTCTCTCCCTCGTTCGTGTTCGACTCGACCCTCGCTGACCTCGCCTTCGGGTTCGCGTACGGCGACAGACTCCAAACGAGTCCTCCAGAGAGAGAAGCAGAAAGGCTGGAGACTCGATACGTTCGTCGTTTCCGAGAGGTTGATGGAGAGGGTTAAGGTGTGCGAGATCCGGTGAGTCGTCGACCTCGTTGTTTCTCTTTCTATATCTCCACTCTCTCGACTTGCTTCCCGACTGACGCCCTCTTCTTCGGCTCGACTCGAACAGACGAGAAGTCTTCGGTCCGTCAGATCACGTCCCTGTCGTTCTGGAGATCTCGGGAGAGCTTTGAGGGTGCTCAGCTTCGACGTGTTTTCGTGTCTTTCGTTAGTTTTCGGTTCATGCTTTCTTTCTCTCTCTGCTCGATTTTCTTGCTCTTGATGATGATGATCTGATCTTGATGTCGCTCGACCTTGAAGGATTGGTTCCTTGCTGGAAAGATGGTCTGGTTGGCGAGAGCTTGCGGGGAACGTTCGACGCGACGAGCGACTGAGTCAGGAGGTGTCAATCCGTTCGACGCGAGCTTGCACGAGAAGGATAGAAGCATTCCATCGCAGCGACGACGTAGGCCGAGACATGGAATGGACTGTGGGAGAGTTAAAAGCGAGGTGAGTCAGTGCCCGGAGAGGCATGGATCGAGTCAAGGGGCGAGGAAGGAAAGAAAGACGAACTCACGTCGCGTTCGTCTCGTCCCGCTGACTTCTCTTGCAGTTACTAATTCGATCGAGGGCCGAGTTCTGCAAGGTTTACAAGATAAGAGCGAGCTGGTTAGTGGGAGACGGAGACTCTCGTGTGGGGGCAGAGAAAAGAGAGATCTCACGCGACGACTGTGATGATCCGACGCGCGTGTCGTCTGCTCCTTCTTGAAGCGTGGATCTCAAGCATTGATGGGCAGCACCTGAGGAGCAGCCACATGCCTGATAAGTTAGAGTCGATTGAAATGTCCTCGATGAGAGGAAGGGGAAGCCACTCATGATGAGATCGGGAACGAAGATCTCACGACGACTCCCGTCCGTCTTCTCCTCGAACGAAACCCAACAATCCCCAGTCCTCTTGGAGTCCTTCACCAGCTGTTCCACCCACTCCGAGTTGAACCCGACAAGGAGGACCGACCGAGTCTTCAGGCCGCTGTTGAAGTCCCAGACGGACCTCCGAAGCGAGGCGATATCCTGCGAGGCGTCTGGTGAATCCGAGCACAGAACGAGCTGCTCTTCGACGATTTCGATGTCGTTTACTGAGACGTGAAAGTACTTGATCGACTCGCTGCCGACGGTGATGGAAGAGGGTTGATTGAGGCGAACGAGGTCGTGGAGGAAGGTCGCTCGGTCGGTCTTGATCTCTTGTGCGACCGACATGTTCAGTCCTGCGTCGACGGTGAATTTGAGCTCCTGGTTGTACTTCCTCCGGAACCACTGATGGAGGGAAAGGCGCGCGGACGACCCTGGGTTTCGATCAAGTTCAACCAGTCGGATGCGATCCCAGGGGTCCAATTCGGCTGCTCGTCGACGTGGATCCTGCTTCAGTCGATCGTTGACTTCCTCGGCGCGAGGCTCCATTTCCGAGAGGCTAAAGCGGTCCTTTGGCCACCTGCGGTTGAGGAGGCAGAGGCATTGGAGAGTTGGGCCGCTGGGAGGGAGGAGGGGGGCGAGGGTGGAGGAGGTTCCGTGGAAGGAGAGGGGGGGCTCGACTCCGACGACGATGGAGAGCTGATGATGAGAGAGGATGAGATAAAGCAGCACACGGGAACGTTGTGGGTCAGTCTATGTTGGAGTAGAGACATGGAACAAAAAGAGACGAGGCGAAAGAGAGACGCGTCGACGAGACTGATGCCAAAACGCTCACCTCTCGAACATAACTCCAGCGCTTCTTCCCTTCCTCCCCAGCGACGAACAGACCCTCCTCTGGGTCGAAGAAGGTCACGTAGTGATCCTGCCGACTGATGGTGACCGAGCGATAGAACATCGGAGTGCAAAGCTCTCGGAATCCCTTCGAGACGAGGAGGAGGTGCGACGTTCCGTTGAGGTTGAAAGGGTCGGAGGTAGGGAGGAGTCGACCAGGTCGGAGGAACGTGTACTTGAGGACCCGTTCGAGGACCTTTACGGGGAGGGCTGGAAAGGGAGAAGGAAGGAGGAGAGGAGAGGGAGAGGGAGAGAGAAGGACGAGAGGTGAGCTTCGACTCGTGCCTCGCTTTTCTCCGACGCCGTACGAGAGCAGACGACTCACAGGGAAGAGGTCTGGAAGAACTCGAGACCACCTGAGCAGGATGATCAGATGGAGATGCACCAGAGGGCTAAAAATGAGACGAAAGAAGAGAGGAAACCCGAGCGTAAGAGGAGGAAGAACGAGAGGGGAGGAGAGCCAGAGCTCGTCTTGAGATCGAACGTTGGAAGAGAAGCTCACCAGAGAAGGGTCCAAGGCAGATACAGATTCAGCTCGAGGTTCGAGGGGAGGAGGAGCGTCTGAGTTTGCGATTGGAGGGGTTGATGAAGCCATAGTCGTGGGTTGAGAGGTGTTGGACGTCGGGAAGAAAGGAGGAAGGGCTGAAAGATCGGAAAACCAGGGAGTCGATTGGGCGCTCTCACCCGGCTCTTTTCTGTCGATTCTGAAGGTTTTCTCATCTCGAATAATTTCAGCCTGGATCCGATGTCTTAGATTTAGATCACAACAAAAACAAAGTGAAAAATAACCTATCGGAACAGGTCCGAAATCTCGTCATCTCCGTGGATGAAAACGAGAGCTCGAAACTCGCCTTCCCTCTTCGCATGCTTCTCCATCTTGCTGCTTTCAAACCCAAACCACAACTCTCTAGATACTTCTACAGCATGACTACCCCTTCTCCTCCCATCGCTCTCAGCAAGTAAGTCCTCTCTTGCTCTCTTCTCGTTGCCGATCTCTCGCTCTCGCTGACTCTTTCCTCGCTCTCCTTCGACTCTCCTTCCAGAGACAAGTTCATCGACTTCACCCTCGAGTCTGTCAAGCCCTACAACCACAACACCAACGTCTACAAGTTCGCCTTTCCCGACCCTACCGCTATCGGAGGTGGAGCGATCACTCACTGCCTGATGGTTCGAGCTCCCGAGGACGGGAAAGTCGTCGACGATGCGGGCAAGGATGTCGCGAGGTCCGTCTTCCTTCCCTCACGACCCTTCACTCTTCCTACACTCCTGCATAGACGCAGGACGGAGGGCTGAAAGCAAAGATGCTGACTTTCAATCAATCTCCAGGCCCTACACCCCCGTTTCCTCTGCTGAGACCGTCGGACACCTCGAGCTCATCGTCAAGAAGTACGAGGTCAGCTCGATCTCCTTCCCTCCTCCTCCTCCTTCGTTCGCCGCCTCGTTCCATATATACTGACCCTCTCCCATTCCCCATCATTCCTTCATTCCAGACCGGAAAGATCTCTCCCTTCCTCGCTTCCCTCAAGGGTGAGTCCGCCTCATCTTGACTCGTCTCGTTCCTCCTCCCTCCCCGTCCTCGAACTAACCTCCCACCTCGTCTCCCTCGCCCTTTTCTCACAGTCGGAGACAAGGCCGCCTTCAAGGGACCCTTCGCCAAGTTCCCCTACAAGGCTTCCGAGCTCGAGCAGGGAATCGCTGTCAGTCCTCCTCTTTCTCTCGAGCTCGCGAATCTCGATCTCGACCTGACTCTCCCTCCTCCGCCTCGCCCTCGTCTCCTCACAGATCGCTGGAGGATCCGGTATCACTCCCATGTACCAGCTTATCTCACACGCTCTTTCTGTACGTCTTATCTATCTCTCGGGGTTTTGAGAGCGAGCGAGAGCGCTGACCTCGGCTTTCCCTCGCTCGAACGTAACAGGTCAAGGAGGACACGACCAAGTGGGTTTTGATCTACGCGAACGTCACTGAGGAGGACATCCGTACGTCCCACATACTCATCCCTTCCGTCTCCTAGCACGCTCTGACCTTCTGATTTTGGGTTCTTGCAGTCCTTCGAGAGGAGTGGGACGCCCTCGCGTCGGCCAACCCTGATCGACTCACCGTTCGTCGTTTTTCTTCCCTCGTTCCTCGCCTCCCGTCTCCTTCTTCCTCCTCACACACACCTCTTCTCTCACAGGTTCTCTACGCCCTCGACAAGCCTCCTGCGGGCTGGTCTGGTTCGTCTCTTCTCCCTCCTCCTTCTCTCCTCTCCCCAAACGCGTCGCTGACCCTTTGTCTCTCCTTCGTTCGTTCGCTCACAGGCCTCACCGGATTCATCTCCTCCTCCACCATCACCGAGGCCGCTAAGGCTCTCCCTCCTTCTGCTGGGGAGAAGGTTAAGGTACGTTCCTCGCCCGACTTTCGTTCTCGTTTCGTTTCGTTTCGTCCCCTTCCATCTCAAAAGCTCAACCTGACTCCCTCTCCCCTCCTCCATCCTCTCCCCACCCTACCTCACCTCACCCTCAGTTCTTCATCTGTGGACCCCCAGGACAAGTCGCTGCCGTCGCTGGAGCGAAGGACGGAGGAAAGCAAGGACCCGTTGGAGGAGCGCTTGCGGCGTTGGGGTACGAGGCTGGACAGGTGTTCAAGTTCTAGATAAGTTTTGGGTTGGGTGGGATTAGATTCGATGGGAGTTGTACTTCGGAGTTTGGGGTGTGATAACGAGAGAGAGGGAACAGGACGACACGGAGGAGAGAGACGAGACGCGTCGCTTTCGTTTCGTTTCGTCCCTTTCTTTCCAAGTTCTTCTTCGCTCAGCATCTTTTGAGGTACCTTCGGCCGCTCTCCTCTACTCTTGCAGGTTCGGCACACGAGCAAACCAAAGCCCTGGCAAGTGACTCAAGAGAGGGCTCGTCGACGTCGTTCCTTCGCACCCCTCCCCTCCCTCGTTCTCTCGCGACCGCTGCAAAGATAGAAAGGCGAAGCGAATCATTCCATTCAGCATTCCAAGAAGAAGAAGAAGTAAAACGAAACGAGACCACATCAATTAAAGAGCAGCAGGAACCATCGAACGCGCGTGAGTGGGGTGGGTGCGAGAGGAGGGGAGGGAGGGGAGGAGGAGTGGAAGCGCCTTTTCTCTTTGGGAAGAGAGCAGAAACGCAAAGTATTAAGGAAGGATGTGATAAAAAGGGGGTGGTTCCTGCGTGCGGTGGCGAGCGAGTAAGTAAGTAAGTAGAAGTAGAGTAGAAGAACGAAAACAAGGCAAGGGAAGGGACGAGCGATCGGATGGCTACGAAAAGGTAATAGAGTAGAAAAGTCGTGAAAGGGAGACGTCGTGAGAGAGACAGCAAGTAGAGACGGGGTTCTAGTAGAGAGAGAGCACAGGAGAGAAGGGAAGGGCGCGTTTAGGCGACGATGGCCTTGGGCTCCTCGACCTTGGGGGCGACGGTCTCCTCGGTGGCGGGAACGACGGGGGCAGCGGTCTGTGAGGGACAAGAGGAAGGCAGGAGAGGGAGGGAAGGGGGAAGAGGTCAGCTTTGAGCTCAAGGAAGGCAAACGAGGTCGAGCGATGGCGCTCTCGTCTTGGTCGAAGACGCGAGCGAGTCGAGAAGAGAAGGAGGGACGTACCTCCTCAACGACGGGGGTCTCGAGAGCGGCGGGAGTCTCAACGGCGGCGAGCTGAGAGAAGGAACGGGAGGGAGGAGACGGTCAGCGACGAAGTTCAAACGAAGGAGGGGTTCGACGAGGTGTGAGCAAAAGTAGGACGAACAGTAGGAGCGGCCTCCTCGATGGGGGCAGCCTTGATCTCCTCGACGGGAGCGGCCTTGTCCTTGGATCCCTAGATGAGCGAAGATGAAGTAAGAGCAAGGAGGTTAGCACGAGCTCGTGAACGAACGCGAGGGCCGTCGAGAGCTCGAGACGAGGGAGTGGGAGGAACGTACCTTGAAGAGACCGGTGATTCGGGTGCTCAATCGCCTGTTGGGCTTGGGGGAAACAGCCTTCTCCTCCTGTGGTGGTAGAAAGAAGGAAGGAGGAAGGAGTTAGCGACGTGATTCGACGTTTCAAGGTCTCGACGTCGTCGAAGCCAGGAAGGATTTGGACGAACAGCAGCGGGAGCAGCGGTCTCGGCGACAGGGGCGACCTCACTGTGTGATACGAGAAAGAACAGATAGGATGAGAGGAAGGAGAGAGGTCAGCGAGTGAGCTCGAGAGCTTCGAAAGATTGAAAGGAGGAGGAAGAAGGGCTGAACGCACGTCTCCTTGACAGCCTCCTCAGTAGCGGCAGCAGGGGTGGCCTCCTCAGTAGCGGCCTGCAGAGATGAGAGAGAAGAGTGTCGAAGATGTAGATCAGTAACCGAGCTCAAAGAGTGGTAGGAACCGAGTCAAGAGGAGCGGGAGGAGACGGAAGACTCACGACGACGGGCTCCTCAACAACGGGGGTCTCCTCGACGACGGGAGCGGCCTACAAGGGAGGGAAAGATGGAGAGGAAGCGAGTCAGCATGCGTGCGAGCAGCTCGCAAAGTAAGGGAAGAGACGAAGGAGAGAAAGCAAGGACTCACGGCAGCCTTAGCGGCGGCAGCAGCAGCCTCCTCCTCAACCTTAGCGGCCTCAGCAGCCTTCTTCTCGGCGGCGACTGTAGTAGGGAAAAATTGGAGGAGAGGGAAGGAGAGGGAGACAGGAGAAATGCGAGGTCAGCGAAGGAGAGAAAGAAACGGCGTCGAAACGAGGAGGCGCAAAACAACACGAGCGAGGCGAGGAACGAGAGAGAAACACTCACTCTTAGCCTTCTCCTCAGCCTTGATCTTGTCGGCAGCGACCTTAGCAGCCTTCTTCTCGTTGGCGATCTAAAGATGGACGGGGAGAAAAAGAGCAACGAGAAGGAGGAGGAAGAAGGGATCGGAGACGAGATCGATGACAGGGGCGAAGGGGAAGGATGGGGAAGTCGTCAGCGCAGGCCTCTCTTGACTCATGCTATCCAACCTGAAACGAAGCCATCCAAAGCGTGGAAGGACAAGAGAGAGCGAGACATACCTTCTTCTCCTCCTTGAGGTTGTTGAAGAACTTGGCGAAGAATCCCTCCTTCTTGGGGGTCTCAGTCTTGGTGGCCTAAGGGGAGGGGAGAGGAGGAGGAGGGTCGAGGGTTTGAGGAGGGGAGGAGGTTCGAGAGGTGCGAGATTCATGTTTTGAACGGGAGAGGGAGATCGAGGAGGTGGATGCAAATGAGGAGCAGACGAGGAGAAGGAGAAGAGGACGAGAAGGAGAGTCAGTGAAGAGCTTTGGACGATCCCAGAGGAGGATCGAGACCCAAAGAGGGAGGAGGGCGAGAGGGGAGGCGAGGGGAGGGAGGGAAAGAAGGTTGAACGTACGACGGGCTCGGAAACCTCAGCAGCAGCGACGGGAGCGGTCTCCTCGGCAACAACAGCAGGAGCAGCAGTCTAGAGGTGGATGCATACGAGAAAAGGAGCGAACGAAGGAAGACAACAGGAAGGAGGAGGAGTCAGGTACGAGGTCGAACAACAAACCCCTCTCCCATCCTCCCTCCCGTCCCTCGCCCAAGATAAGAGAAAGAGAGAGAAGAAAACTTACCTCCTCAACGGCAGCAGCCTCAACGACGGGAGCGACGGGAGTCTCCTCTACGGGCTTAGCGAGCTCGGGAGCAGCGACGGCCTCCTCAACAACGGGAGTGGACTCGACGACGGTGGCGACCTCGGGAGTGGTGGAAGGGACGGTTTCAACAGCAGCGGACATCCTAGAGGAGGAACTAGAGGGGAGAGAGAGGTGGGTAGGTGAGGGGAGAGGGAAGAGGGTTAGGATGGGTTCGTGAAAGAAGAAGGGAGTTGTGGTTGGGATGTGAAAGGAGGAGGGAGGAGAGGTGGAAGGTTGAAGGGATCGAATTTGGGCAAGGGGGGGAACGCCCTGAGTCGGATCCTCCCCTCTCCTCGTTTTGTTCCAAAGCGAGGACAGCGCCAGTTGCGATGAGGATAAATCTTCCTCCAAGCGAGAAGATAGCTCGCCATGCTCGATACGAGGAGAGCGATGTGTGCTAGAATTTTCCCTGAAGGGGACGAGGGAGGGCGCGGAAAGACGGGGAGACGAGCTCGCATCCGCACATCTTCTTTGGGCCTAGCAGAGCCGAGGAGCTCACTCGATCTCCCTCCTTCCTTCGTTCTTCGCACGACTTGTAGAGAGAGAGACTCACATTAAGGGGTAGAGGGGGTGAGAAAGAAGAGAGTTGAAGGAGAGAGAAGGATGTGGTTGGGGGGGACAAGGAGAAGGGACGAGGAGAAATTGAAGAGAGTGCAGGTTCCTCCCCTCCTCCCCCGCAAGCAAGAGCTAAGCAAGGGGCAAAAAGGTGCGAGCGAACATGCTAGCAAACACAGACTTTCGATCTTCATACAGGGTCCCCCTATATATGAGTATATGCACCGACCCTCGAGAGCAGCGAGCGAAAGCGACGACAAAGGACGCGTCTCGCTCTCGACGCGCAAAGCTGGACGGAAGCGCTCGTCGTGTTGAAGGACGTTCGGGTTGAGCGATGGCTGATAAGATTTGTTGTTGATTCCTGAAACAAGGGAGACCAGAACTGCGATCGCCAACCTCCACATGAAAGCAACTCGAAGATCAAAGAAGGCCAATCAAGGAAGACGGAAAGCGGAGAGGAGGGAACGAGACGCGACTGCCTTCGATCTTTGGGCCTCAAACCTTCCCTTCATCCGACGTTCAACCTTTCCCGCTGTCCATCGAGATGGCGAGCAGAGATCAGAGTCAGGTCTTCGGAAGTTAAAAGTGGAGAGGAAAAAGGCTGAACAGATGGGTTTCTCCCCCGCAGATCGAAAGAAGGGGGAGGGAGGAGGGGAAGAGGAGGAGGCGTCGAGTGACATCCCAGATCCAAACGGTCACCTTCACCTTCCCTTCCCTTCCCTTCCCCTCCTCCCCTTTCCCCTTCTTCAAGCCATGCTCTCTGCTTTCCTTCTTCCCCTCCTCGCCCTTGCTGGATCAGCCGTCGCTGAGCTTCAGATCGTTCGACCTGGAACGGCCAGTTGGTGGGTCGCCAACTCGGTGAGTGGTCGACGTCAAGCCTCTTCCTTCCCTCTCCTGCCCTCCCAACCCTTCGAGCTCACCGAGTCTCCTTCCTTCGAGCTCAAGCTGACCTCTTCCATCCCTTCCGTCTCTCTTCATCGCTCTTTCTCAGCAAAACACCGTGTTCGTTCCATCCTCCTTCCGTCCTTCTTCCCAAGCCCCCTCTCGTTCCCTTCGACCTTCGCTCACCTTCCCTCTCTTCTCGTCCATGTCCACTTTCCCTTCCTTCTCGACCTCACAGTCAATGGGTAGGACTCGAGCCAGCCATCTTTGCCATCTCAGTCTTCAACAGCAACGTCACCCTTCTCTCTAGGTTCGTCTCTCTCTGTCCTCCTCATCTCAGCCGACCGCTTCAGCTTCTCCCGAGCTCAACCTGACCTCCTTCCCTCGCTCGCCTTCGTTCTGCAGTGGCTCAGCAGTTATCCAGACTCAGAACAACGCCTACGACCTCTCGTTCACCCTCACTCCCTTCTTGAACGTTGGAACTGGATGTGAGTATTTGCGCCTCGACCGTGGACGAGTTTCATCTCCTCTCGATCTCGCTCTCTCTCTCTCGCCCCCTCCCTCCCTCCGTCCCCTCTCCTTTGTCGCCTCAACTGACGCCTTTCCTTGGATCCTTGTCGCCTCTCCTACTTGTCCTTTCGTAGACACCATCAAACTCCACAACACCACCGACCCAACCGACGTCTTCGCAACCTCCGAGTCCTTCGAAGTCCGACCCCAAGGAAGTGAGCTCACCTTCCTTCCCTTCCTCTCTACAAACCTCCCTCCGACCTTCTTTCCTACCTCCCTATTTCGTTTCCTAACCCCCACTAACCAATCCTCCTCTAATCATCGTCGTGCCCTGCAGCCGCCTACCCACCCCTCATCACCTCCCTTCCAACCACCTCCGCCGCCTCCTCGCCCTCCTCCACCGCCGCGAACGCCAACTCAGCTTCCTCCACCGGAGCCGCTGCTGCTTCGACCACTACTGGAGCTGCTTCGGGAGCAGAGGCCAAGATGGGAAGGAACGTCGGAGTGGTGGCGATGGCTGTGGGAGCTGTTTGGTTGATGGTTTGAGGAGGGGGACGAGACGACGACTCGTCGGGCGGAGGAGTCGGTTGGGCTCTTCTCTGTTACTCGAATGGGGTATTCTCCGGTATGTTGGTGTCTGGGATGGACTCCAGGACTCTGCTCTTCCTTTCTTTCTCTTTCTCTGTCATCCTCTTGGACGCGAACGGACTCGCTTTCCTTTTTGTTCTTGCCTTGCTTTGCCTTGCTTTGCCTTGCTGCCTCCCCTTTCCTCTCCCCTCTTTTTATCTTTCTTGACCACTAACCTACTTACTACATCCCTCGTTTGTCTTCTCTCTAATGCTCAAGAACACTTTCGTTTTGCCTGATCTCGTCCAAACGAGCGGGCGAGGAGTCCGACGCGACTTCAATTAGAACTCGGTCGAACCGAACGCGACAGCTCTCTGATGCTCACGCTCAAAGCGTCGGATCCCCACGGCAAGTTCTTCACGTACCCCCTGCCAGATCAACGCTTACTCGCATCGCCGAGCGAGCGAGCGAGACAGCGAGAGACACCTTCGTTCCCTCGCTCGTTCGTGTCTGAAACCCAAACGTCCACTCGACGCCCCCTTCCCTTTGTTCTCTTCCAACGACCAGCATGGCTTCTTCTCTACCTGTACTTGCAACTTTACTGGATCTCCCCTTCCTCGGACACGAAACTGGACTTGTGCTCGCTCAACAAGATGTGAGCTCTCTCGACACGTTGAATCGAACGTCGGCGTTTCGAACTTGCTTGAGCTCGTTCCTCTTCTTGTTCTGACCTGAGCTCTTGACGCTCTTTTCCTTCTGTCTTTCTCAGCCGTCGGAGAAACAGATCATCCAAGACGATTCAGAAGGGGGTCCTTAGGAAGGTCTTCCTTGTGAGTACAAGAAAACTGCTCAAAGAAACAGACAGCCAAAACAAACCAAAGTCTCGACTCGAACGCTCACACCTCCTTCGTTTTCCCCCTTCACCCAGCTCTCCCCGTCGAGGTCCTCGAGCGAATCCTCAAGCTCGTCTTCCTTCGACCTGGTCGACTCCTACCTACTTCCGACCCTTTCAATCTCAACGGGACGTCGCACCTCCTCCTCGTCTCGAGCGGGTTCAGTGAGCTTTGTGCTCCGTTCTTTTATCGCTCGGTCACCATCAGCCGGGAGCATCACTACGTGACTTTCTTCGAACTCGAGGAGGGTCTTTTCGTCGCTGGAGAGGAGGGGAAGAGGCGCTGGAGTTATGTTTGAGAGGGGAGCTCGAGCGCTTTCGTTTTCGTCGACGCGTCTCTCTTTAGCCTCCCCGTCTCGTCCGGTTTCAAGTCTCTGCTTCAGTGGAAACTGACGGTAGCCTCCCTTTCTTTTCACCTTGTCTCGCTATCAGCTCTCCATAGTCGTCGGGATCGAATCCCCCCTCTCCACCCACGGAATCTTCTGCTCTATCGTCGCCCTCCAGTCACCCAGTGGCAAAACCCTCCAACGCGTCTGTCTCCTCAACCGGACATCCCCAAAGGACCTCAAACCAGATCCTCGCTACCAGGAAGTCATCGCCCGAATGATTCAGAACCCTTATCGACGTCAACCCGTCCGCGACAACTGGGCTCGCCAACGAATCTTCGATCTTGGACTTCACCTGATGGAGCTAGGATCAACCTCCGACATCTCCTTCAACGAATGGTTCTGGAACAAATACGGACAAGTTTCCCAAAACAAGCAGCTCAACAAGGAACTCAGCGAGACCATCGCGAGCGAAATCCCAATCGACCGAGCGAGGTTCCTTTCCGACTTGGTCTTCGATGACCAGCTCGGATCCATCATCCTCGGATACAAGTCTATCAGCTCCGGCGTGGGTGTTCCCTCGTTCTTGGAGGAGGGAAGGATACCCCCCGTGGACCTACTCGTCGTTTGTTCGGATTCAACAGACGAGGGTCGATTAGAGGACGCGTCGCCCAATCTCGAGTCGTTTCGATGGTTTACGGAGACGGTTCCGACTGCTCTGCAGACTAGGAGGGTGCGGTTGGTTGGGTTTAGTGTGAAGTGGGCGGAGGATCTGGGGAGAGACTTTGGGAAGAGGGGGGATAGTCGTCGTTGGGAAGAGGAGAGGCAGGATGGGAGTCGACGTCGCGAGATTTACGTTCCTGCTTTGCCTGTGAGCTGCTTCGGATCCCTTCTTCCTCTCTTTCTTCACCTCATTTCTAACTTTGGTTTTCTTCGAATTTTAGGTAGGTGCAGGACGACGTTGAGGCCTGAGCTTCGGATCCTCGAGGAATACAGACGCGTGAACTCCAGCTGATGAGTTTCGTCTTTCCTCGCTTCCTCTCCCGCCCTTATCATTATCCTCTGCATCTTCCTTCGATTGACGCAGCTCTGATGCGAACAACGTTCCTTCCCAACTCCACATCTCAACAGGAACTTCGCATGTGCCGACGATCATCCTCACCTCGTGTGTTCGAGCCACTCTTTTCCCCCCAATATCGCTGACCTTGTCTCCTCCGTTCCCTTTTTCTGCAGAGGACCAGCTTGGATTCAAGCGCACGGAGATGCAAATGGCGGGAAGGACGTGGACCTGCGATGGGAAGGTGAGTTCGTTGCACTCGCCCTCGTCGACGACGCATCGACCAATTGTTTTCGTTTTCACTCTCTTCCGTTCGCCAGCGCTGACTCCTGTTTCTCTTCCCATCTTTCACAGCAGCTACATACACACGTCTTAGTTCTCGTTACTTATATAACATGAGGTCGCATGCGCTCGGGTTCGTCCTGAAAAGAGCATCTTCGACGCGCCGAAGAACTTTCGCCACGCTCCTCGACCGCTACAGTATGCTCGAAGCCCTCCCTCAGCATCTTTCGGTTCTCCAACAGCTGTTCGATGCAAAAATGTCTTCACATATCTCCTCGCCCATTCCACATCTATCTACCAGCGATCCAGCGTTCCTCCGTCCCTCGTCCGTTGGGTTCGATTTTGCTTTAGAACTTGAAGACCTGTCCAGCCTCGTATCCGAGAGCGGCGAGAGCTCCTCCGACGGGTCCTTGCTTTCCTCCTGTGAACACGCGAGAAGAAGACGAGCGAGAGATTGGGACCGGGAGGGGGGAAGAGAGAGGTCAGTTCGGTTCGAGCGAGCGAGGCGAGGACGAGACGAGACGAAAGAGAAGAAGGAAGGGAGGGACGAACCATCCTTAGCTCCGGCGATGGCAGCAACCTGTCCAGGGGGTCCACAGACCTGTTTGTAACAAGGATGAAAGGAAGGCAGGGAGTGAGAATCAGCGAGGAGGAAAGGAATGAGTCAAAGAGCCGCGAGGCGATTGAGAGGTCCAAGAAACGCACGAAGAACTTGATCTTGTCTCCGGTAGCGGTGAGCCCAGCGGACTTGAGGAGCTCAGGAGTGATGTAACCCTCGGATCCTGTTGGATTTGGATGAAGGAAGAGCGGAGAAAGTTGGGGGCAGAAGGAAGAGCAGGGTCGTCAGGTTCGAGCTCGCGCGAAAGCGAGAGCCATTTCGGGGGAGGGAAGCGTGGGAAGAGGACGTGGACGAACCAGACCATCCCGCAGGGGGTTTGTCGAGAGCGTAGACGACCTGGGGGAGAAAAACACGGGTGGAGGAGTGAGTTGAGAGTTTGGTTTCGACGTGACGACGCGAAGAGTTGGAAAGGCAGTTCTGAAGGCACCTTCAGACGATCAGGGTGAGAGGCAGCGAGAGCGTCCCACTCCTTTCGGAGAACTGATGTGACAAGGGGATGGAGAAGAAGACGTCCGATCAGTCGAAGTCGACGAAGAAAGAGGTCGACGAGTGGGTTCGCGACGAGAAAGCGAGACGAAAGACTCACGAATATCAGCCTCGGTGACATTCGAGTAAACAAGAGTCCACTTCGTGCTATCGTCCTTCAAGTTCAACTGAGGGAAGGCGAAGGTGGGAGCTCAAGGTCAGTCCGCCGTCTTCCAGATCGCGAGACGTGTTTGGCGAGACGAGATCGGAAGGACGCGGAAAACTCACAGAGTGGTTGATGAGCTGGTACATGGGAGTAATACCCGATCCACCTGCGATAGCAACACCCTGCTCAAGGGCGGAAGGCTTGTAGGGGAACTTGGCGAAGGGTCCCTAAAGAGAAGACGAAGAAGACGCGATAAGGTGATCAGCTTGATCTCGACGAGGGCGACGAAGGAGAACGGCTGGACGAGACGAAGACGAACCTTGAAGGCGACCTTGTCTCCGACCTTGAGGGAAGCGAGGTAAGGAGTGAACTTTCCAGTCTGTGGATCGTGAAGATGAAGGAGAAGGAAGGTCAGCTTGGGCTGCAGTCTCGGACGGCGAGGACCGACGGAGGGAGGAACGTCGAGCTCCGTCCTCCCTTCAGCATCTCTCCACCCCGATACTGATCCGTATCATACAATGAGCTCTACGCTCCTCAAGTGGGAGCTCGATTGAAGCACGAGCGAAAGGAAGAGGGAGAGGGCGGATGCGGACTCACGTCGTACTTCTTGATCAAGAAGGAGATCTCCCCGACGGTATCCGGTGTAGAGACAGGAGTGTAGGGTCGAGCGATGTCCTTGCCCTTGTCGTCGACGATCTTTCCGTCCTCAACAGCTCGAAGCATGAGCAGATGAGTTATCGGTCCTCCCGAGATGGCGTTGGGATCGGGGAATTTGAAGGTGTAGATGTGCGAGTTGTGGTTGTACTCCTTGACCTCCGAAAGAGTGTACTCCGAGAACTTGTCCCTGAGAGTGAAAAGCAGAGTCGAAAGGGAGTGGGCAAGAGTCAGCGAAGGGACGAGGGGAGGGAGGAAGGAAGGAGGGAAGGGCTGAGCTCAATCGAAACTCCCTTCCCTTTCCTTTCTCTCCGTCCTTCGAACTCGACGGCTGCCCGTCGACATCTACTCTCCCAGAAGTACCCTCCCCGTCACGATGAGTTTTTGAACTCACTTGGTCAAAGCTGAAGGTCGAACTCCCTCGAAAGGAGCTGGGACGGCCTTCGCCTCCTCCTCCCTCTTGAGGTCTGCCTCCTTCGCTGCTTTAGAGTTTTTGGGGCTGATAGGGTAGCTCAAGTCGTCTCCTACAAAGTAGAGAGTGGCGATCATTCCTCCGACGAATCCAGCGAAAGCAAGAGGGAGGGCTGAAGCGAAGAGAGGAACGAGAGCTTCAGCAACGCAGAGATGACGATCCACCCAGAGCATCAGAAACGGTTGCTGCACTCACTCTGACCCCAGTCAGACCCCCGGTGAGGAGCAGAGGGCTTGACCGTAGAGTACGCTCGCATGAGAGGAGTCGAGGTGGAAGCGATGGCACGAAACATGATGGGAGGAGGACTGGTGAGAGTTGGAAAGGCAGGGAAGGGAAGGGAGGAGAGGGAGAGGTTGGTCGATTTCAACGATCGAGATCACGACTTTGAGATATGAAAATTATCAGAGAAATCCTCTTGGGCCGAAGAGCTTAGGGCACAGGTCATCTTGTCCACTTTTCGTCGTTTACAAAATTCTGTCGCTGCTCCTGATTCGCTCGACGACGCGCGAAAGCAGAAACGACCGAGCTCACCACCTCCCCTTCCTTCCCTTCGACGTCCACCCTCACCCCCCACCTCCCTCGTCTTCTTAAAGCCCTGGAGTCCTCGACACTCCTGGAGCCCACTCTTCACTTCAGAACATTCGAAGTTGGTATATCTTCTTCCGAGAGGAGTTGTTTCCAACGAGAAGACAACGGTTCTCGATCCCGCCCTCGACGATCCCTTCTTCTGCTTCCCTCCCTCCTTCTGCTCGCCACCATCTTCTTCTCGACACCGCTATAGATTCGACCGATTCTTGGCGTGGAGCCATTTGTAGAGGTACGTTCGCCTCTCTGCACTCGTTCTCGACGGCAGGCTGACGAGAGCCTGGAGGGAATCGAAGAGAGAGCTCACCTTCCCTCCCTCGTTCGACTCCTCTTCAACGGTTCTCACTCAGCTTTGTTCGTTTTCTCATCACCAGCCCACTTCCTCCACGCCTACCCAACCATCGACTGGCGGTTCCTCGCTTTTTTGGACTGGCAGGGGCACGAGACGAAGAACGAGAGCGGGAAGGTCTTGTTCGACGCGACTTCTTGAAGCTCGCGTATATTTGTGGGTTTTGGGGGAGCCCTTCTGGCGACAGCTCAGAACTTTATGCGCAAACCTCTTCTCTGACTTTTCGTGCTTTCGAGGCTGAACTTGGTTCGCCCTGAGCGCGACAAGCACTCGCTCCGATCGCGTCGCCTCCTCGCTTTCTCCCCTCTTCCCTTCTTTTCCGCCAGCCCCAGTACTGACTCTCGTCGACTCTCTTCTCATACACCTGTCTCTCTCCAGATGCTGCTGTGTATAACATGTCTCTTCAGTCGACTCCGCTCTGCCAAACTCGCTCAAATCGCCTCGCCGTCCTCTCGGCTCCGTCTCGCCTCGTTCCACTTTTGTTGACCTCGTCTTTCATTGTCATGCAGATCAGGAACATCCCTCTTCTCGCAAACATACTGATCTCACTTCCCTTTGTTGCTCTCGCTCTCAGATTTTCGTATGGCTTCGAAGACCTTGGAAAAAGCAGAGACGCGTCTGCCTTCCGAGCCTCGATTTGGAAGAAGCGTCGCGGTGCGTCGGTTTGCCCTTTTCTTCTCTTCCGTGGAAGCTGACTCCCATCAAAGTGAGCCCATCATCTTCCAAGGCTTACCCTTCTTGTGAGGATGCGAGAGTCCGCGTTCGTTCGGGAGGGCTGAGGTGAGAAAGGACGACGATGCGCGTCTGGAATGGGTCTGCCGGCGGGCTGAGTCTTTCCTCCTTCCCGCTCGAATGCCGCTGAAGATTTGCTGACTGACTTTCACTCTGTCTTCTTTGCACTCTGGCTCTTTACTGTATCTCGCTCAGGTTGGGTGATTCTCGAGCGCGAACCGTCGGCAAGGGAACGAGAAAATCGAGGAGGGAAGATCCGGCGAAGAGGGCAAGGCCTCCGGAGCTTCCTCCACCTTCCCTCCAACTTTTACCAACCGATTGGCTGAATTTCCGCATGGGAACGAACGAGAAACCAACATCGACCGAGGTGCATGAAGTTCGGAGTCTTCGTGAATCATCCTTGAAGCTCCTTTTTTCACCCACCACCTCTCACTCTTCTCGTTCTCGCCGAACGTACCCTCTCCCCCCTTCCTCCTTCTCTTCGCTCTTCTCGCTCGCTCTCAAACTCTTCGGCGATTTAATCAAGGAACCTACCGCTCGTTGCCGCTAAAGCGAACAAACAGGACCTGGGGTACGTTGGTCTCTTGCTGCTCTTTCAGGAGTCCTCGTCTCATCCTTTGGCTCTTTCTCTCAGAGAGAGGCTGTTTCTGACTCTCGTTCTATTCTCTCTTTCCCTCTCTGGTGCGCACAGACTGTACTCTTCTCTCCTCAAACCACCACCTCGTTCCCACCAAAAATGGACATCCGAAACTTGATTCATCACGATTCAGCCCTCGCCAGCACTTCCTCGCTCTTCTCTTCCTCCTACACCTCGCCAAGTCTCCCTTCCACCTTCCCACCTCCTCCCCTCCGACCTCAACTTAACATCGAACCGTCTCAACAGACCTTCGTTCCATCATCCTTCGTCTCTTCGTCGACGAAGGAGGATCGTGCCGCCGCCCACGGCGACCCAGAATTCCTCAGCAGCGCTCCGGCTCGCTCTCAACCTCCCTCTCGACTATCTCTCGCTTCCCTCCTCGATTCCGAACCCTCCCGCTGCCCCTCGAGCTCAACTCACCGAGACGCCGATGCAGAGTTCATGCGAGAAGAAAAGGTGCGGGCTCATGCACTTCGTCTGCTCTTGCCCTTTCTTGAACGCCGTCCGCCTGAGTCGCGACCCCACGCTGACATTGTTTTCTCTTCCTCTCACTCTTTCACAGGCGGCTCTCCTAGGACCACCTCGACTCCTCAACTCTCGAACTCCCTCCCCAGTACTCTCCTACTCCCACTCGCCGGCCTCGTCGTCGGGCTCCCTCCAACCTCCCACCCCAGATTCCCTCCCGGAATATCCCACCTGTTTCCCTCGGAAGCGACTCATCATCCCTCACAGCCCTCCTCCATCCATCCAACATCAACATCAAGTCTCTCCCACCTCGGCTCTGGATCTCCTCGCCGTCGTCGCAGACATTTCTTCGGCTGGCCCCTCGTCCGAACGATCGGTTTCCCCTCGCTCGGACACTGGTTCTCTTGGAGATGCCTCGTCTTCCTCTGGGTCGAGGAAGAGGGTGAAGATGGAGGAAAAAGAGGGTGAAGATGCAGGGGTCAAACGAGTGACGAAGAAGAGGAAGGGACGAGGATTGGATCCTCAGAAGACGCGTTCGTTCACTTTCTTCGACCTTCGAACTTCTCGACGCGACTTCTTGGAAACTGACAGCTCTCTCTTCGCTTCTTTCGACACCAACAGGACTCATGATCTTCCCTCCGACCCTCCCTCCTCGGTCTTTCGCTCCGGCAGAGTCTGAAGGGTACACGAGACGCCCAACCACCTCGGCTGAAAATGTGAGTCGCGTCGGCGTCGCGTCTATTTCGATCTCCGATCAACGACTGACCACCCTTCTTCGCTTTATTTCTCGCTCCTCAGCTCTACGCACCCACCTACACCAAAGGTCGAGACTCTCGCACTCGAGTCGCTTTCTGTGAGTCTTCTTCGCCTTTGACTCGCGCTTGTCTTCTGCGTCTCTCGTCACCGACCTCTTCCCACCCATCTTTCTCTAAGGCGAGTACTGTGGAGAGTCAGCCCTTCCCACAAGGATGAGCGGATTTGGCTATCACCTCCTTCACACCCACAACCTCTCCTCTCACCCTCCCTACATCATGCCCTCGCCGCTTCGGATCCGAACTTCAGCGACCGACGAACTCCCTCCCTCGCTCGTCGACAAGGAACTGGCCGTCACCGCTCCTTCTCCAGCTCTGGATGGAGAGTGTCCCTTCACCACTACGGAAGGAGGCGTTTGCACCATGGGCGGTTGGGTGAGTCGAGCTTTCTTTTCCTCTCGCTTCGCCTCGTCGCGTCGAAAATCGAAACTCACGCCGTCTTTCCTTCTCTGCTTCTTTCCCCTTCTGCAGCACAAGCTCTCTAGCTGGAGGGAGTCGATGAACAGTCATCTTGGTGGGAAGGGACTGAATCCGTCGCCGTTGAAGTAGTTTAGTTTAGTCGCGAGGGAAGGTTGTCCAGTCCTCGTTTTCCATTTCAGCCGTCGAGCTTTGTTGATGTTTCCGTTTAGATTGTATCGCTAGTATTTAGAGCTCAGTATTGTATCCCTTCTAGTATCTACAAGTCCGCACTAAGAGACGAAGATAATCAACCACCGATCTATGTAGAACGCCCGACTCGAACCAGCTGTCCCGTCCCGCGCGAAGTCCTTTCCTCCTCCTCTTCTCACTTCGTTCCCGACTGCCTCCCAGTCCAAGTCCATCTCCATCAGACTTCGTGTTCTTCAGGATCCTCCTCCTCCTAAGCGGTGGGAAGTTGTAACGTCCCTGGATAAGTCGAAGGAGGAGGGCGGAAGGATGCGTCGATTCGTCCGGATTGTCGAGGGGATGAGGCGTTGCGAAGGAGGGGCGACGGCGAGGACGAGTGACGGCAGATGGGGTACGAGGTGGCGAGAGGGAGTTGTTGGTGATGGGTAGAAGTCGAGAGGGAGTTGGGAAAGGAAGAGGGGAAGGAAGGGGAGAGGTGCGGGGTGCTGGGGAGGGGACGCGTCGAGTGCGAAGCTGCAGAGACACGGCGAAGACGAGGTCAACGAAAGGTCGAAGAATATCTGAGAAGAAAGGAGGGGGCAAGGGGACCAACGAGTAGCTAAGTTGGAGATCAAACGAGCCAAGTTGAGACCTGAGGGACCGTCGACGTCGAGCTGAAGAAAGGAATCGAACGAAGCAGTGGGCGTGAGACTCGATTCGTCACGCAAAACAGAAGGGGACACTTCAGCGGATTGAACAAGGATTGAACTCACAGATCGCTCAAGTCGAGCTGCATCACCGTCCCATCCTTCGCCTCCCACGACCACCGCAAGACCGAAACCGCCGTCGTCGGGATCCCTCTCCTCTTGATCCAAGCGACGAACCGCTCTCGGACGTCTTGAGGGTAGTCGACGAGATGAATATGAGAAGCGTTCGTGATCTTCCCGACTCGTTCCATGGCCTGGTAGAGGAAGGCCTTCGTCGGCGTCTCGTTCTCGTTGAAATGTTGAGCGAAGGTGTCGACCTTGAACGTCGAGGCCGATCCGAACGATCTCATGCTGAGGTCGATAGTCGGCGAGTATCGGTCTCGAAGGATCCGAGGGGACGTGGAGATGACCAAAGTGTCGAAGAATTGTTGCTGTTCGTCTTCGAGACGCGACTTCGTTTCGCTCGCGATGAGCCGGCTGACGAACGCTTCCGTTGCCTCCTCCTCCGTTTCGAACTCTGGGTCGTCCAGCCACTCGAGGTAAGTAAGGAGAGTACCGTCCGCGTGTTGCTCAGCGGCGTCCTCGTAGAATCCTCGAAGGCGTTCCCGAGCGTCGCGTCTCCGGCCTGGTTGTGATTGAATCTGGAGGAGGACCTTCTTGACGCCTTCTTGACTGAGCCAAGATGTGGGAGGGGACGAGTTGTCGAGGATGCAGAGGTGCTGGATCCTTCGACGACTGGGGACGACGAGAGGAGCGAGAAGCGAGTCCGAGTCGAGACGTGAACGACGGACTGGGGGATGAACGTTTTTCCGAACGATGATCTCCTTGACGTAGTTGAAACGCTTTTCCGACTCGTCGCCGACGACGAACAAGCCTTTCTCTGGGCCAAAGAAGGCGAGGTAGTCTGAGGGGCGGGTGATGGTGATGGAGGAGTAGAAGAAGGGGAGGGCGAGTTGGCGAAAGGAGTGCGAGACTAGGAGGAGGTGGGTGGGAAGGGACGGAAGCGAGGAGGAGGGAGTGGCGAAGAAAGGACGAAGAAAGGCGAAGGAGAGAATCTGTTCGAGGATCTCTATGGGGAAGTCTACGTGAGGAGAAAAAAGGGGAGGGAGAGCGAGGGTGTGTCAACTCGACGCTCGACCTCGCCTGATCGAGAGGGTTGAGCCTGTTTGAGCGAGGAAAAGTCACCTGGAAGCTTGTGTCCTTGATTGTACGAGTCTATCATATCTGTAGTAGACGATCCGACCTTCTCGTAGGTCTGTGAGAGAAGTGGAAGCGCGATCAGCAAAGCGCTCAGAGAAGAGAAGGGCGGAAGCTCGAGGGGACGGCGAACGAGCTCACCATCTTGTTCTGGGACGCTTCCGACGACGAGAGAGATAAAACATGGTTTTCCGGAAGGTGTTGTGAGTTGGAACGGAAGCCGCGAGCTTGAGGCTCGGTATCGAGGGCGTTGGGAAGAGAAGTGAGGGGAGGGAGGGAAGTCGAGAGGGAGGAGAGGTCCATGCTGCTGGCCACGTTACCAAGCTGTAAACAGGATGAGGAAGAGTTGAGATTGATCGAGAGTTTCGAGGTTAAGATCGTGGGCACGCTTCTCCGGATCCAAGGTCGTTGACGTTGTCGTGGTTGGGTTGGAGAGGGAGGGAAGGAGCGGACGAGCTCACACGATTTCGTGAGCTTTGCGTGAAGGTCGCTTCCGACCGTCAGCGTCGATTCTTTTTTCGAGAAGACGGGATTGCAGGTCTCTCCAGATCCAGAGTGAGTCCCCTCGGTGAGGTCAAGAAGATACTGAGAGCAGAGGAGGCGACCGGAGAGCTGCAAGACCGAGCTCACCATGTTCCCTCTCCTTCCTTCCCTCTTCCTTACAGATCAGCTCCCTCTCGATGGCCCTCCAGACTTCCTCGATGTTATTTCATGCTGCTCATACACTGTCCCAGCCATCATCCAGAGGAAACGAGAAACGAGCATCCTGAGGGAGTTCCGACGTCGCTTGGGCTGAAGAAGGTGAGTTGAGCTCTTCTCTGCTTCTCCTTGCTCCCTCTGCCCGTCTGCGAGATCCACTCTCTCACCGCTCTTCCAGACTCTTTGACCCCTGTATGAGTATGGTGCCTTTAGCATCGAGATATCCTCTCTGACCTTGACTGCTCGTTGGCATCGGCGCTATCGAAGCTTGAAGGGCAAAGGACGGACGGAGAAACCTCTTCTCGTCGTCCCTTTCCTCTTCACCACAGACAGCGACGATCGCCAAGAGAGGTCATGAGGTGGGTTTCTCGTCATTAAAAAGGTGCTAGGAGAGCCGTTTGCGGTCTATCGTTTTCCCTCCCCATCTCGCTTGGTCTTCCTTCTCCGAAGCTCCTGCTGACTTCCATCTCCTTCCTCCCTTCCTTCTGCCAACCACTTCGGGATGTTACTTCGTCTTCTCCCCCTCCTCTTCGCCTGTGAGCCCTCGTTGCGTTTCTCTCTTTGTGCTGTACAGTCATCGAGTGAGGTCGAGAAGCCGAGCGAGCTGATTGAAAGTCCTCTTCTTCTCTCCCTTTCTCCTCCCCCCCCTCCCTTCCTCTCCAGTCACTGGAACAGCTCTCGCCTATAAGAACCCCATCATACCTGGATTCAACCCCGATCGTACGTTCGAAGAAGCTCCCATATCCCGAGCGGCCGAGCCAAAGCTCATCTCATCCTTTCGGCGCGTCCCGTTTGCTTTCAGCGACCATCATTCGAACCGGAGAAGATTACTTCCTCGCGACCAGTACCTTCGAGTTCTTGTACGCGTCATTCAACGAGGTCCGAAACTCTGAAAGGCGCCTCGAACGACTCGGCGGCATCTGACCTCGTCGCTCGTCTCTCTCTTCTTTCGTCCCTCCGTCTGACTCTCGCTCGCACTTTTTTCGTATTCCCTCTCTCAGCCCCAGCACACCCGTCTATCACTCAACGGACCTCATCGACTGGACTCTTATCGGACATGCTCTCAATCGGCCTTCGCAGCTCAACTTGAGGGGGACTGCTCCCTCAGGCGGGACTTTCGCTCCCACCCTTCGTTTCCACGACGTGAGTCGGGTCCTCGCTCAACCCTCGAATTCTTGAGCTGACTCTCTTCCATTTGATATCAGGGAACCTACTACCTCATCACGACGTAAGTTTCCCTCTTCAACAAAGTGCCGCCGACGCTCGAAGGCTGACATCGGCGACGCGTCTGGCTTCAAAGTTGGTTCGACATCATCTCACCTCCAGATAACTCGACAAAGACACCTGTTTCGATGTTCGTGACTACTGATAACATCTGGGACGAGACTTCTTGGAGGTGAGTCACCTCTCTCGTCGTATCTTCGCTCTGCTCGCAGCACCGACTGATTCACTTCCTTCTGTCCCTTTCAGCGACCCGATCTACGTTGAGCAAGAGGGATTCGATCCCGATCTCTTTTGTTGGTGATGATACATCTCCTCCCTACCGTCTCGCTGTGTCCTGACCCGTCCCTTCCCTTCGAATCAGTCGACGACGACGGCAAGGTCTACCTCACGACGACGTTCGGAGCCAATGACTTCGGCCACCCCAACTCTGGCTACTTCTCCATCTTCATCTCCGAGATCGACATCAAGACGGGTGACCCTCTTACGGAGACTCAGTTCCTTCATCAGAGCCCTCTTGCTCTCGACGCACCAAGACTCGCCGAGGGTTCGCACATCAAGAAGGTCAGTCGCGTCTCTTCTTTCCTACGCCTCTTCTCGTCGAGCATCCCCTGGATGATGACCATCGAACACTTCCCTTCTCACAGATCAACGGAACCTACTACCTCATCACTGCCGACGGAGGTACCGAAGCAGGAAGCCATCGAGAGATGGCCTATCGAGCCTCGTCGCCGTACGGTCCTTGGATTCCCAACCCTTCGAACCCCCTCATCTGGAACGGAAGGAATCTATCCAACCTCATCCTTGCTACCGGACACGCCGACTTTGTAGAGACGCCGGAAGGCGACTGTGAGTCCGTCGAGGTTGAGACGCGAAACGCGAGACGAAAAAACGACCCGACTGACTCTCGTCGTTCCCTTTTTGTGATTTGAAGGGTGGGCTGTTTTGCTCGGTGTTCGACCACAGAACCCAACCAACGGGAGTGGAACGAATCAGCTCGGGAGGGAAACGTTCCTAGCACCCTTGACTTGGGAGGACGGGTAAGTCGAGACGAGAGCAAGGCTCGAAACACGTTCGACGCTGACTTCCTCCCGCTTCGCTTGCTTCACTCACTTCAGATGGCCGGTCATCAACGGCGGGAAGGATCTCACGTTCACCGTTCCTGAACTCTACAACCTCACTCGACCCAAGATCTGGAGAGACGACTTCGACGGCTGCCTGGCCGACAAAGCCTACTACACTCAACGAACACCGTTCGTCCCTTCTCGCTCTTGCTCCTCGTCGCGGCTCTCAGACTCACTCCTTCTCTCTCTCTTTCTTCAGCTACAAATCCTTCCACACCTTCCCCTCCTCCGGCGGTCTCTCCCTCCGAGGCAACTCGTTCTCGCTCTCCGACCGCGATACTCCCGCCGCCCTGCTTCGCAAACAAACCCTCCTCAACACCACCATCTCCACCCGCCTTACCTTCTCGCCCACCTCCCCTCTCCACGAAGCAGGTCTTACCATCTTCCTCTCGATCCACTACCACAACGAGGTCGGGATCACTCAACATCCCGAAACGAATCGAACTGTCGTCTTCGCGACGACGCGAACAGGAGTCGACGCGAAGGAGGAGACTGTCTACGTCGAACTGGGCGATGCGTGGAAGGAGGAGGATGGTGTGGAGCTGGTCATCGAGGTGAAGCCGGAGGGTTACAGGCTTGGGTTCGTCGAGGTCGAGGGAACGACGAGGTTCTTGAAGGAGGTCGAGGGGAAATGGTTGCAGACGTTCCTTCCTGGGTGAGTTCTCGCCTTTTCGGTCGACAGCTCGAAGACCACACTGACTCGTGCATCCGCTTCGCTTCTTTCAGATGGCAAAACTTCGTCGGAGCACACTTTGGAATCTACGCGACGGGCAATCGACTCCCGACCTTGCAGGCTGCTGTGAGTTTCAATCCCTTCTTCGCTTCTTCTGTTTTCCTTGTCAAGAAGAGGCTGATCTTTTCGTTCTCCCTCCTCTCACTCCAGACCTTCAAATACCTCCAGACGGACGGGAACGACGACGACGAGTGATGGTCGACGCGTCGACCCTTTCTTTGCGTCGTTCATCTTTGCTTCTTCGCTTCCCTCCTTGAAACCGATAGATATCGATGAAAATGATATTGTTCTTTTCTGCCACCTTGATGAAAAGCAAGAGCGACTCGATGAAAGACTTCATTCGATCAACCGACTCCCTCGCCGCTCGACGTCGACTCGACGCGCGTCCCAACAAATGATCCTCTTCTCAGACTAGTCCAGTCTCGTTTGAAGAGAGAACCCATCGGTACTTCTGAAGGTGCGAAGAAGAAGCGCGAAGAGAGTCAGCCCGTGGGAGCGAAAGAGGGGAGGAGGAGGGGAGACAGGGAGGGCGAGTTGATTCTCACATCTCCGGGCTTTCGACGCGCGATCTAGAGAGGAGACAGAACGGAGAGTCAGCGATATGAGGATAGAAGTGAAACGAGCAAGGAACCGATTCGAGCTCACCTCAGGGACCCCAATCGTCACGAAGCCTCCGTCTTCGAATTTCCAGATCCAGGAGAGTCCAAAGTCGGGGTGTTCCCTGTTGAGAGCCTTCTCCATCTCCCCCGAGAAAGAGGTGTACGTCTCCTCCGGGAACCCGACGAGAGTGAGTTGAGGGATGGGAGACCAGTTCCCGAAGTCGAACGAAGCTCGAGCGAAAACGTCTCCGTGAGGTCGCGTTCGATCCCAAGTCGCATGCCAGTGGAGCTCGACAGCGGCGGGCACGGGCTTCGCGTCGAAAAAGATATGAGGTGGAAGTCGACCGACGGACAAGTGGGACATGAGCACTGCACGAGGCTGCGTCGCGGAAAACAATTCTGGGAGGAATCGAGCTCGGCCGTCGCGAAGATACGTCTTGACGCGCCACTGGATGTCGTTATCGATCAACTCGTTCAACTCGGATGAGCACTCCCTCTTGAGCCAGTCGTCCCATTCCAGACGACCGCGACCTGCTTCCTGTTAAGCCTCATCGGCGAGCTCGTACTGGATCTCGAGGGATCGAAGTTGTTTGTCTCGGTTCGACCTCCTGTATTGCGCGTCTTGGATGACCTCGAGAGTAGGGTCGTCTAGAGTCGTATCAAGGGGGCGAATGGATACGTTTGACTCCAGAAGACAGACGGTCTCGAAGGGCTTGGAGGAGGGGAACCGATCTGAAGGGATCGTGAACGACGCGACGAAGGAGGACAATGCGTTCACGTTCGGACCAGTACCCTCCTTGTCAGGCGTGACGGCGGGAAGCTCGACTCCAGCGAGGATCGAGAGCTGCAAGAGGGACCGAGAAGAGGCTCAGCTCGTACTCAATTCGCGTCGAGGAAGGCGGAGAGACGGACGCTCACCTCCTGAACGTAGCTCCAGCGTTTCCTTCCCTCCTCCCCCGCGACGAATATCCCGTTCTCGGGATCGAAGAACTCGACGTAGTGATATGGCTGGTGTATCGTGATCGAATGATAGAAGAAGGGAGCGCAAAGCTGTCGGAATCCCTTCGAGACGAGGAGGAGGTGGGAGGTTCCGACGAGGTGGTAGGGATCCGAGGAGGGAGTGAGCTTCGAGGGTCGAAGGAAGACGAGCTTGAGGATTCGTTCGATGACCTCGACGGGGATGGCTGAAGAGACATAGAAGGAGTATGAGCGATAAGGGAGGAAGGAAGGTGAGCTTGAGCTCGCACCCCATGTTCGTCTTCACTCTCTCCTTGTCATGGTCGAGAATCAGAGAGAGAAGGCTTACCTGGAAGATGAGAAAACGACCTGTGGTGTTTGGTGAATGTGGTCATCGCGAGACTCTACGATAGAGACGGAAAGAGAGAAGGAAGTGAGCAGAGAGAGAGGAGGGGAAGGGACGCGGGAAGAGAGGGAAGACCGGAAGACGAGCTCACCGACGACTGCTCCAAGACCTCATTCAACTTCTTGCTTAATGACTCGTGGAATACCGACATATTCTGCCCGATGACGTGGAGGTCGCCCATGTTGGGTTCTCGCGAGAGGATGGATGTCGAGGAAAGGAAAGCAGCCCGAAACGAAACGGCGAGCTCCTCCTCTTGAAGCTCGCAGCTCGCCCTCTCCTCCCTCCCCACCCACAACCTTCCCCTTACAGTCAATATGGGGTACGTCCGTCTCTTTGAGTTCATTGCTATCCTATCTTCCATGCTGACCTGCTCTCCTTTCCCTCGTTTCATCAGAGCCGACGGAGGATCCATTCCCGTTCGTCCCACCTCCTCCTCGCCTTCCCTTCTCCACCTCCCCCGCTTCTCCTTCTTTCGCTAACCTCTCTCTTTCCTCCCTTCTTTCTCCTCCCAGGATCGAAAAGATCTCGTCAAGAACAAGCCTCGAACGGTCCCTACGGACAACCACAACCTCCGAGTCGCTCAGTACACGCTCTGTGCCCTCTCTAAGGTGAGCTTCCACCCACCTCGACCTCCTTCCCTCCCTTCGACCTCACCTCCTTCCATCCTCTGCTATCTGCCTCTGCTTCGTCTCGTATCCCCTAGGCTTCAAAGAGCGTGCATCCTGACCTTTTCTCTCTGCTTGCCTCGTTCTTCTAGCGTCCTCTGGTCGCTCCCATCGTCCTTGACCAAATCGGCAAGCTCTACAACAAGGTCGCCATCCTCGAGTTCCTCCTCGACCGGTCTTCCTACGGAGATGGAGAGCAGATCTGTGGTTACATTCGATCTATGAAGGTAAGCTCTGCCCTTCTCTTCGCAGCCGTATACCTTCAGCAGTTCGTAGCTGCCCTTTCGTTCTTGCTCGCGAGCTCAAGCTCACCCCTTCCCTCCCTTCGTTTCGTCTCTAGGACACCACCACCCTCACCCTCACTCCCAACCCCAACCTCTCCTCCGACGCCTCCTCCTCCACCAACACCAACACCGATACTTCCTCCCTCCCCTCCCTCTTCATCTGCCCCCTCTCCCTCAAGGAAATGAACGGTTCCCTCCCCTTCGTCGCCCTCCGTCCATGCGGATGCGTCTTCGCTCTCGCCGCTCTCAAAGCTATCATCTCCTCTACTCCTCCTACTCCCATCGTCGCGGCTACCGCTTCGTCAGGCTCAGATGAGGATTCGTCCAAGTCGTCCAAGAAGAACAAGAAGAGTCAAGGAGGAGAGATCGCCTGTCCTCAATGCTCCACTCCCTTCGTCCCAAGCTACCAAACGAAGAACGACCCTACTGCTGGACACATCATGGCTATCAACCTCCCCATGGAGGAGATGGAGGATGCTCGGATTGCGCTGGTGGGAGTCAGGGAGGCTGAAGCGGCGAGGAAGAAGGCTGAGAAGGGGAGCAGCAAGAAGAGGAAGTCGGAGGCGGCTGGGGAGGACTCGACCTCGTCGAAGAAGTCGAAACACCACTCGAAGGGAGAGTTGGTCGTCGACTCGGTCGTCGTCACGCTCGCCGGAGGAGCGAAGTCAGGAGGAGGAGCGTCGAGACTGGTTCCCAAAAGTGTGGCGGACGAGTTGGCTGCTGCTGAGGAGAGGAGGAAGTTGGAAGGGATGAGTGCGGCGGTGAGGAGTTTGTATGCTCCCAAGGATGGGAAGAAGGAGGAGAAGCATGGGAACGATAATTGGATGACGAGGGGTGCTTTTACGAGGGTGAGTCTTGCTCGAACTGGGTTGGGGGCGGGGAGGACGCGTCGCTTCGAACCGAACGCGCGAAGCTGACTTCTTTTCCTTCCTTCTTTCTTTTTCGAAATACAGTACGCTTGATCCAACCCCGCTACTCTCGGGCCCTACCCTACTGCCGCGGAAGAAGACCCTCTCCTTCGTTTACTTTACTTCGGGGAAGGAGCTGGATCGAACAAGAACCTTCGCGTCGTCGTCCTCCCTTGCTCTCGGTCTCCTCTCTCTCGCGTCTGTTTTTGTACTTCTGTTCTCTTACGATACGATCCTTCTCGGTTATGCCTATCCATCTGTTCATTCAACCTGTACCACACTCGTTCTTCCTTCCAGCTCAGTCCAGAAACCTTCGTCCCCTTCTCGCTCGCTCGCCCAACCAAACACTTCGTTTCTCTCGCGTCTCAAACTGAGCTTCCTTCTCGACCCTGCCCTTCACTCCGTCATCCCATCAACACCAACGACCTCTCTACGCAGATTCAGCACGCAAACCTTCCCCTTCGCCTCATCGTCGTCGTCGTCGTCGTCAAGAAAAAAGAACGAGCTGTCTCGGTCGGCTCCTCCCCTTCGCTCCACCAAGGCCCCCCAGGCGGCGGCATCGAACGTCGACCCACGCTGGCATCGTTTCCTCGTTCGATCTCAAACCATCAGTTCTCAACCCCATCACATCGCATCTCAACCCAACGTGCTCACTTCCTTCCCCACCCCCTTCGTTCGTCTCCCCCAACCAAAATGGACTCCCCCTCCCCTCCAAGCTCACAGCCCCTCCTTTCGTCCTCACCTTCCCTGCTTCCCTTAATCCTCCTCCTTTCCCTCCCCTCCCTCTCCCTCTCCCCCCCTTCCCTTGCGGCACTCTCGCTCACGAACAAGGAGGTCCGTTCGGTGGTGTTTGGGGAGTTGTTCAGGGAGCTCAAAGTGGAGAGAGCGCTTGAGGAGGGTGAGGAGGGTGAGCTTGACGATGGGGAGGAGTTAAGCGAGGTGAGGGGAGCGGTGAGGAGATTGGAGTGGGTTGTTAAAGGGAGTGAGGTGTGTGGGGATGAGGATAATGAGGAGGAGGACGAGGAAGGTTCGTTGGAGGAGTGGAAGAAGAAGGGAGAAAAAGAGGTGGTAGGCAAGTTGGGGACGTTGATCAGGTTCGTTGGGCCTCTCCTATTTTCTCCCTTGCTCTTCTCTTCTTTCCTTCTCCTCGAACTGACTTCTATGCTCGATTGCTCGCTTCGTTCCCCTCACCAGCTCCCTCCCCTCCCTAACCTCTCTAAGCCTCACCTCCTCCTCCTTCCACCGCTCAACCTCAACTCCCCTCTCCCTCGCTCCCCTCCTCCTCCCCTCCCCATCCTCCCTCACCAACCTCTCCTCCTTGTCCCTCACAGGCTTCTCCATCCCCAACGACCTCCTCTTGGACCTCCTCGTTTCAACACCCAACCTCCTCGAGTTGACGCTGCAGACCTTCTCCCCTCCCTCGGCGTCATCCTCCTCGGTCTTCCCCGTCCTCGGAGGACTCATCGAGCTCACGTCGTCTTCCCCAACTCCCTCCCCCCTCCCTCCAACCCTCCCTTCCTCAGCACTGAAAAACCTACACACCTTCACTGGCTTAGCCTCGCACGTCCGAACCCTCCTGCCGCCGGGAGGAGGGCAGAGGTCCCTCAGGTCCCTGACCGTCGAGCTCTGCGGAGGAGCAGGAGGGTGGGAAAAGCTCGTTCCAGACCTCGCCGACGGGTTGCCCTGTCGAGAAGGTCCTTCGGGACTCGTGGAGCTCAGGATTCTGGGGATCGAGGGTACGGCAGGGGTAGAGGAGGGTGTAAGGCTGGTGAGGAAGCTTGGAGAGGCGCTGAAGGGGAAGGGTGGGTTGGAGGAGTTGGAACTTGGGTGGGGGGAGGGGTTGGGGGAGGTGGGTGGGGAGGTGGAGGATTTCTTGGTACGTTGCTCTTCTTCTGCCCTCCTTTTTCTCTTCTCTCTCTCTCTCTCACACTAACAAGTATGGTCCCTTGTTCGCAGACCAAATCTCTCCCCCACCTCTCCTCATCCTCATCCTTCTCGTCCCTCCGCTCCCTTTCACTCACTACACCCGAACCCACCTCTCCCTCTCCCCCTCCAACCTCTTCCCCAACACCCACACCCCTCCTCCCTCTTTCTCTCGCCCTTCCGGACTTGTCCACTCTGACGATCAACTCAACCCTATGGAGGTTCTTCCGCCCTCCCCCCCCTCCCTTCTCCGATCCCAACGCACTCGTTCGCGTCCCAACCAACACGACCACGACGACTCGACCGGCGCTCACCTCCTCTGCGTCTGCGTCGGGATCACATGCACTCGGGGTGGGGTTAAACAACAACAAGAAGGCTGCGAGGAGGTTAAGGGTTGCTGGGTGTGGTGGGGAGAGGGAGGGTGAGGGGGGGGTGAGCTCGGAGGGCGAAGACTAGCTTTTGGTCTCGTTCTCGTTCTTGTTCGCGTCCTCGTCCTCTCCCTTTCTCTTACCTCCAGCGGAGGGTTTGGTTTTGGTTTTGATCTCATCTTACACACGCGTCACTCAAAAAATGTCAGCTTCGATCTCAGCTCGTTTCGTTCGTTCTTTGTACTTGTTTTTCGTTTCGTTTCGGTTTTGATCTCGTGTTTCGTGTCTGCTTTCGTGTTTAAACTAGGTTGTATAGTGTGTAGAGAATATATGTACGTGTAGAAGACCAAAGAGGGGAGGGAAGAAGAGGGGAAAGGAGGGGAGAGAGGGGAGGGGACGCGTCGAATGAAAGATAAGTCGGACGGCGCGACGACCGCGATTTCAGGTAAGCTTTTCAGCTGAGAGAGAGAGAGGTCAAAGTGGAAGATGTGTGCGGATGTTAGTGACGTGAGGTAGACAGCAAGAAAAGACGAGGGAGAGGGGCGAGCGAAAAGGAAAGATGAGGAACGGGAGAGAGGACGAACGTTCAGTGTGGGTGCTTGATCACAACAACAGTCCCATCCTCCAGCGTCCAAGTCCAAAGATCCGTAGGAGGGTGTCCGATCCTCTTATTCGTTTCGATCCAACCAGCGAACTCGCTCATCAGGCCAGGAGCGAATGCATAGAGGTGGGTTTGAGAGACGCTGCTGAACCGACCTTGAACGGCGTCGATGTGGTTCCTCATGCTGGCTGCCGAGGTACAGGCGGAGCCTGGCGACGAGGATTCGTAGATGGAGAGGGTCGTGATGGGATTCCTAGGCGAGCGGCGTGACGAGGTCCAGGACTCCAGGAGGGAGAGGTCGTTCCGGCCGACCAGAAGAGAGAGCTGATCTCGAGGGGTTGATGTTGGGAAGGAGAGATCTGGCACAGAACCAAAATCTCGATCCCTTGAGGGAGGCAAGGACCTCGTCCTCGATCCAGTCGTTGATGCGTTCCTCCTCGTCATCGCTCTCCTCTTCGTCGTCGGGGTCGGGGTCTTCGACCTGGGGAGCGAAGATTTCGAGCTCTTGGAGGGCGATGGTTCGTCTTTCCTCGTCCTCCTGAACCGACTTGATGAGCTCGACGACGTCCGGCTGCTCGACGACCTTGGTAGAGATCCTGCTGTCGCTTTTGTTCAAGAAGCAGAGGACGTCGAGCCGTCGACCCGCGGTGGGAGATTCGAGGGGAGAGAGGTACTCTTCCCGACCTTCATACTCCGATATGACGGGAGGTTCGACTCCAAGAACGACGGAGAGCTGGTGAAGGAGAGAAGGAGAAAGCGTCGCAAAGCTGTCAGGAGAGGAAGGACTCGACGCGACGAAAAGAGACGTCGAGGAGCGAGGAGGAGGAGGGAGGACGCTCACCTCCTTAACGAACGACCACCTTTCCCTTCCCTCCTCTCCTGAGAAAAGACCGTCCTCGGGGTCGAAGAATGTGATCCAGTGGGAGGGTCGAGAGATGGTGATGGATTGGTAGAGGAGGGGAAGGCAGAGGGAGTGGATGGCTCGGGAGACGAGGAGGACGTGGGAGGTTCGGTTGAGATGGTAGGGATCCGAGGTAGGGGTGAGCTTCGAGGTTCGAAGGAAGACGTATTTGAGGATTCGCTCGATGACTTCGACGGGAAGCGCTGTAGAGCGAGAGAGGCAGGGAAGAAGGAGAAGCCGGAGGGGAAGGAAGGGGAAAGGTGAGCTCGAGCTCGCAACACTTTTGCTTCAACTCTTCCTCTGCGCTCTCATCGAAAGAGAGAACTGAGTACTCACCGAGACGAGAAGGCCCTTGTCTGAGAGAGGATTCCAGAGGGGGAGTTACGAGCTTCTGGATCGGCTGTCGAAGAGAAGGGAGGGCAGCAGAGGTTGGGGTGAGCTCGAGCCCGACGGCGAAAGAGGATGTCAGGAGGACAACGAGATCACCACAAGAGGGCTCATAGAGTGATGCTCCAAGAGACCAGAGCAAGACTCTTCGCTAGTCTCCGTATCGACGTTTGCGTTCATCATCCGAGTTTGGAGAGGAGGTGTGGGCTGGGAGGGAAGGAGCGAAGACCGCCTCGAAAACAAGAAGGAGCGCGAAGGTGAGCTCGCAACAGCCATCGCCGTCCTTTTCTGCCATCAAACCCGTGAGCTCAAGACTTTCGGCCAAGTTGAACTCAGAGGCAGGATGCTGAAGCTAGCTCTCGACTTTCTACAGCTCTCCCGTTCTCGTTCCTTCCCCTCCAGCCGATGCCCATTGCGAGCTCGTCTTCTCGTTCGTCATGACCGCTGAACTCACCGACCAAATCCACGGAGCATGGAGGGATTCTTTTCAAGCTCTCAACAGAGATATGCCTGGGATCAGAGGCTTGCTAGACGTATCAAAAGTGAGTCAATCAAGCTCAGCTATAGCGAGAAAAGACGAGCCCAAAGCTGATGAGCTCCCTCCTTCTCCTCCTTCCCTCCCAGGCTTGGGATCTCGCCTCCAAGTTTCTCGAACCAAGGAACCTCGAAGGACTCAACTGGAACGACAGAGGTAAGCCTACTACCTTGACCCATCTCCAGTTCAATCTGAGCTCATCAAACCTTCTTGAACGCAGACCACGGAGGAATCGTACCAGCTTTCCAACTTCTCGCTCAAGCTCACATGTCCGAGGAGCTTCTGAAGCACTTCTATGGCTCGTTACGATATCCTTACTCTCTCTACGTGACTTGAGACTAACCTTGACACCCCTGCTTTTTAGTCGACGTCGAAAAACACTTCTACCTGGTCGACAGAGACGTCCAGAAGGCTCTTCGGAGGATCGAGGTTCGTTCCTCTTTCCTCCCCTCCCCTCCCTTTCGACGCGTCGACTGACTCGTCCTTTTCACCACTTCTCTCGCAGGAATCAAATCGAATCTCAGCAGTGCCTCAAGTAGGGATCATCATGTCCGAGCTGTTTGATCGTCTAGTCGCGTGGCAGCAAGCCTGGGCTGCTCCTTTGGCTGCTTTCGAAGAGTGAGCTCGACGTTCCTTCTTGGTCGCGTCTCGTCATCTTCCTCTCGATCGGTCTGACCTCTACCCACCCTGACTCCCTCTCTCACTCCTAATCGGACCTGTCTACAGTCCCTCCCTCCGTCCGCCCTTCCAACAAACCTTCCTCTCCCATCTCCATCTTCGCCTCCCTCCTTCCTTCCCAACCCACATCAAAGCCTACTTCCTCGCGACCCTTCACTCCCATCAATCCCAACAGCAGCTCCCCGCATCCCCTTATCCATCCACACCAGCCGAATCTCCTCAAGCACCAACGTTCCCCTTGCCGACAGCAGCAGACGTTAAACCGAGTCCTCACCTGCAGAGATTGAGCATGCTCGCGAGATTTGGACCCGAGTTGACGAGCATCGCGTACGAGGAGATCGAGAAGAAGGTACGAGGGGAGGCGAAGGGAGAGTGGGGTCGGAGTGGGATGTTGAGGGAGCTGAGAGGGTGGGGCAGAGGGGTGGTCGGAGGATGGTGGGAGGGGTTTTACGCTGGTGAGTCCGACGCGACTTTCCTGATCCCGGGACCGGATAGAGTGCCCTGCAGGAGAGGTGTGAGACGAGGGAGCAGGAGCTGTAATTTCGGCCTGCACCAGGTGGTGACGTTGGGAGGAAGAAGGCGCGTCAGAAACGGACGCGTGTCGAGCTGAAGGTGATCCTCTCTCCCGCCCCTCCTTTTCTTTTATCCGCGCACAGGTCAGGACAACATCGATCAGACCATGAAACCCATCTACTCGAGGCTCGACTATCATGTCTGCAAGACGATGAGCGACCTGAGGTTCGTCGAGGTCAGCTCTTTTCGTCCCCGTTCCTCTGGCTGACGGACGCGTCTCCTTCTTTTCATCCGACAGGACGACCGAGCTCTTCGACATCATCGTCAACTACCCCGATACTTTGCCTGCTCTGGAGGATCTGAAGGTCAGTCTACTCGCGATTGTTGCTTTGACGAACGCCTCGCTGATCTCGCTTCTCTCTTCGCAAACAGGAATGTCTCGCGAAAGTCGACTCTCGAACTGAGCTGGTCAACGCTCTCAAAGCTTCGTGAGTACATTCTACTTCCCTTCTTCCCCTCGGCTTCTCCGCACCGCCGAAATTCCCTTCTGTTTGCTGATTCTCGCTCATCTCTCTTCGTCGTTCGCAACAGCAACGTCAAGCGACTTCTTCACCCCGGAGCCGACACCAAGGACATCATCACCCAATACGTCTCGACCATCCGATGCCTCCGAATCGTCGATCCACCAGGCGTCTTGCTCCAGAAGGTCGCTGAGCCGATCAGGAGGTTCTTAAAGTGAGTTTTCGAAACGCGTCGCTCGCCATCTCTTCCCTCCCTCCTTCTTCGTCGGAGTGTCTGAGCCTCAGCTAACGACAGTTTCCCTTCCTCCTCCATTTCCTTTTCATCCTCTTTCTCTCTTGGTTGTCGCTTCACCTTCGCCTCGCCAGGAATCGACCCGACACGATCCGCTGCATCGTCGCTTCTCTTGTGAACTCGGACGACGACGACGACATCCTCGGTGGAGATCTTGAGGACGACGAGGATGGAGGGATCAAGCCATTGCAGACGAGGGACGATCGTGAGGAGGACTACACGGATCCGAATTGGGTGCCAGAACCGGTGGATGCAGCTCCTGGTCAGTTCGACTCTTCTCCTCGCTTCCTCGTCCCTCTCGCCCGTTTCTCCCTTCCCTTCGGTTCCTCCTCGGAGCTCCAGAAGGTCCTTGGCTTTCGGAACGGCTGACGAGCATCTCTTCTCTGCGTTCGATCGTCGTTCCTCAGAGTTCCGATCAGGGAAAGCGAGCGACATCATCTCGACGCTTGTCAGCATCTACGACACCAGGGACGTGATCGTCAAGGAGCTCCAGATCCTCCTCGCTCAAAAGCTTTTGGCCGTCAGAGACTACGATCTGGAGAAGGAGGTGAGTCTGAGTCTCGTCGAAGTCCCTCTCGAGAGAGATGCCGAACTGATCTTCGTCGCGTTCTGGTTCGCCTCGCTCAGATCCGTACCGTCGAGATCCTCAAGCTTCGATTCGGAGAAACCGCTCTTCAAGTTTGCGAAGTCATGCTCAAGGATCTCGCTGACTCGAAGAGGATCGATGGACACGTCAACTCGGAGATCACGGTTCGTTCTTCGCTTCTCTCTCTCTCTCTTCTCCGTCGTCGACTTTGATCTGAGCTCTTCAATCTCCCCCGACACAGACTTCGATACATCCCAAGATCGTCTCTCGACTCTTCTGGCCTACCTTCCAATCCACTGGACTCGTCGTTCCCGGTCAACTCTCTCGGTTCGTCCTCCTTCTCCAGCCCTCCCTTCTGCTTCGTTCGTCGCGTCAACTGACCTCGAGCTGCCGTTCTCTCACGACGCTTAGTCTCCAAGCTCGTTATGCCAAAGCCTACCATCAGTTCAAACCCGACAAACGGCTTCGCTGGCTCCCTCAGCTCGGAACTGTCGAGATCAAACTCGAGCTGGAGGATCGAGTCGTCGAGGTCGAAGCTTCGCCGCTTCAGGCTTCCATTATCGAGCTGTTCGGAGAGACGAGTGAGTCGCCCTTCCAAGTAACTCCTTTGGAACCCTGCCTGACTTACTTCCTCCTCCTTGCTCGCGCTCAGGCTCATGGAACCTCGCCTCTCTCACTTCGAAACTCGGTCTCGACGACGAGCTCGTCGTTCTCAACGGGATCAACTTCTGGGTCAACAAGGGAGTCCTGAAGGGAGATAGAAAGGGAAGCGAGGCTACTTGGGTTGTTTTGGAGACAAAGGAGGAGGGTGGACGAGCTGGAGGAGAGTTAGAGATGAGGAATGGTGAGTCGTCGTCGACGCGACTTTCCTGATCTCTTTTGCGTTCGCCGCTGACCTGGCCTCCCTTCTTTCTTCGCTTGATAGTCGTCACCGAGGAGGAATCAGCCATTCAATCCGTCGAATCAGGTCAAGCCGAACGAATGAGAGTCTACTGGCAGGTTCGTTCGCCTCCTCCTTCGCTCCCTATCTCTCGAGCTTCAGTTCTTCGTCCTCGTTCCCGCTTCCGCTTCCGCTTCGCTGACCCGTCTCCTCGCTTCTTCCTTCCACTTAGTTCATCCAAGGAATGCTCACCAACTTCGGCTCGATGCCTCTCGATCGAATCCAAAGTATGCTCGGGTTCGCTGAGAACTACGACCGAACGCTCGAGCAGCTGGGAGAGTTCATGGAAGCGCTGAGGAGGGAGGGAGTTGTGGATCGAAGTGGAGGTGGAGAGTGGGTGCTGAGATGAGGATGACGAGTTTAGATGGGTTGGGTGAGAGTGGAGTTACGATCTTGATGACCTTGGAGCTTTTGCTGTTGCTGCTCGAGAGCGAGGCGGAGAGTCGAAAGGCATGCGAGGAGGAGTTCGACCTGACGAGAACCGAACAGGGGAGAGAGGAAGCTCTCCGGCTTCGCCTTTCTTTCTGATAGTGATCTCAGAAGACGACGTAGAGAGATAACGTGATATCGTGTATGCATAGAAAAAAGGCGAGTCGGCGAAAACGAGGTGACGAGGGCGGTGTTCAGCCTGTCGAGCGCGAAACGAACGAAGAGAGTCAGTGAGCGAGAGAGGAGAGAAAGGGGACCTGGCTCGGTCGAAGGGACGAATGAGGTAACAAGCTAAGATCCGATGAAGTGAGCTGGGATTCGAAGTCTGGAAAAAGGGATCGAAGGAGGAAAGGACTCGTCAGCGAAAGTCGCGTTGCGAAGAGTCGACGCAGAGGAGGAAGATCGCGCTCACGCTTAAAGCTGGCAGATCACCATTCGGGTTTGAAGCACAAGAGCTTGTGTCGTTTCCAGTGAGCCTTTTGGTGGTCTGATTGATGTGAAAGGAGAGAGGAGGAGGGGAGAGGGTGAGCGACGAGGACGAAAGGAGGGAAGCGAGTCGAGACGAACCTGTGCAGCAGTATCGAACAGCGAGACACTGCGAGAGACGAAAGATGGTCAGTAGGTACATGAGTACGAGATGGGAGGTCAGAGAAGGAGACTCACTCGACCACAAGCCATCATCTCGATTCCTTCGCCGCATCGAACCATCTCTTCGTTCAAGTCGCGGTCCTCCCCATCTCGAAGCAGCTCGCACGAGCTCCAAACCACCAAGCGCTGGTCTGCTATTCCTGTTTCCAGACCGACGATGCATTCATGCTTGGACTGGATCACGCCGAGGAGGTTTACCAGACTGACGAACTTGACCTCGTTGAGAGGAAAGGGTCGGTGGTCGACAATATGTTGAATGAAGGGCAAGCGTCGCTGGAGTCGCTCCGAAGTCGGCTCAGAGAGCTGGACAGAAGGCTGAGCACCGATTAGATGTCGGCTGCTGATCGTTTGGCTGAAGAGGATGATGAAGGGGAGGAGGCTGTCGTCGGCCTCGTCGTCCTTGACGCGTCGACGAAGAGGGTGGTCAGGTCGGTGCGCAGGGTTTCGGAAGATGGATGACGAGGGAAGGGACGTACTTGAAAGACGTGGTCAGGAAGCTTTGAGATCTGATTCAAAACAAGATGCGAGAGCTGGCGATTCTCGACAGGAAATTCTCGAGTGAAGCGAGCCCCAGCGGCTGTCTGAAGGCATCCTCGAAACCAGTAGACCTGATTCATCGCAGCTGCTGCGCCATCATCACTAGATGCGTCGGTTTGTTTGTACGCATCCAGGACTCGTCGGAAGTAGAGAGCGGCAGACTCTTCCTGAGGGACGAAGGGGGAGCGCCGAAGGGATGTTGCTCAGTCTTGTGTGAGGGAGCGAAAAAAACGACAGGACGTACGAAGAAGGCGATGCCTTGACCTCCAGGCAGCTCGAACGCGTCGCATATCTGAGCAAGCAGGCGAAAGTAGGAACTCAGGCCAGGGCGTGCGAGAGGGGAGGGAGGAAGAGCGAGCAGAAGAGCTCACCGCATCCCAAACCGATTGCAGATGGATGCTACGTTCGGAAGCATCGACGTCCGGACTGTAGTTCACGAGGGCCTCGGCGAGTTGAGCTGGAGTGAAGGTCATACCCTCGAGAAGGGAAGAGAAGGAGATGGAGGAAGGAGATGGAAGCCGTTCGAGGTCGACTCGAAATGAGCTCGATCCTCTCCATCTCCGCGGCCGTCCCTCTCTTTGCGCGCTGCCTCACGACCGCCAGCAAGTGAAAGCTCGCGAGCCCTGAACTTTTTCTACAAGTCCACCTACTCGTTTTGGGTCCCTCGAAGCTCTCGCTCCTCAAAAATGGCTAGCAACAACGACCTCGCACCTTCCTCCCTCGACCTCCTCCCTCCTCCTCCTCCCTCCTCTCCTCCTTCTTCCCTTCCCTCCCACACCTCTTCCATCACATCCTTCTCTCCTCCCTCTCGGCCCATCCCCATCGAGATCTACAACCACATCCTCCACTTCGCTTTTGGTCGACATCTCCCTCCCGTCCCTCTCGAAAATCGATTGGACGAACCTCCTTCCCTCTCTCCCCTCCTCCCTCTCACGCTCGTCTCCAAAGGTCTTCGAGAACTCGTTCTCCCTTACCTCTACTACCACATCACTATCAGGAAGGAGGAGGATTGGATCCAGCTCCTCGATCCTGAGGAAGGTCTCCTCGTCGAAGAAGGGGAGGAGGCGACAAGGAGGAGGGGATGGGTCAAGAAGTTGAGCTTCCCTCGAGACGGCTTCCCCGTCGCCTCGTGGATCGCTTCCAGAGATCAGCCAGCAGCAGTAGGGCGGATGTTTCCAGTAACTTCCATGCGCCGACTCGATCTCTCTGGCTTCGGGGACCTGGAGGAGGTCTGCATTGGGAAGTGGGGACAAGAAGTTCGCGTTCAACGAGAGATCGAGGGGGTGGTCGAGTACGAGATGGAAGGAGGACCCTGCTTGGCGTTTGGACCATCCTACCCGGCACGTTGGACAAAAGACATGAAGGAACAGTATGTCCGCGACGACATCAAGTTCTGGGTCGGAAGGAAGCGATCAAACCACCAAACCACCTCGGTCGTCACCCTCCTCTCCCAATCGCGACCTGCCCTCCTCCACGTCTCCCTCCGCCCTTTGCGAAACGAACGTCCTCACCCTTCGGTCTCCGAGACCATCGCAATCACGGTACACCTTCCTGACCTCTCGTATCTATCAACCGAGCTGGTCGTGTCTGCGATAGATGAGGTCAGCGAGATGTTTCCCTCGTCAAGGTTCAACCTCGATCTCGTCATGGACTGGTTCGGTATGAAATCCTTGTACACTGCCGGGTTATTGAAAAGTAAGGGATGGGTCAAGGACGAGGCTGGGTGGTGGACTCACGAAGGTTGAGGTTCGCGAGAGCTGCAGTGGTGAGCCTCGTCGCGTTCTTCCCCTTCTCGCGACGAAACGTCAAGCTGACGCGATTCCTTCTTCTTTACTTCCAGGTGTGGTTAGGTGTTGAGATAAGGATGGACTTGGAAACGATGACGGACGCGGTATGCTTGATCTCTCGTGAGTGCTGTCTCGTCGCGTCCGTTCTCCTCCAGCTCGACGCGACTTCGAACTGACCTGCTTCTCTCTTCTTCTTCGTCGCCGTCTCCCAAGCACTCGAAACATGATCGCTCAACGATGCTATGATACCTCTCGACTCCCAACCCAAGATCTTCTCACTGCGAAAGAGCTCCCTAGACTTTCGAAGTCGAAGAGTCGACGTCGACGCCGCTTTCGTTCGCGTTTCTCTCCCTCCCTCCCCTCTTCTTTGCAGTGCTTCTTTTCGAATCTTCCAGACAGCGGACATTCAGCACCCTGCGATCTACTCAAGACTCCACACTCCCCGACGCAAAATTTCAAACCCTTCTCTCTCGGATCCTTTCCTCTCTTCTCTTCTCTTCCTCATCAACTCCGTCGCCCCTCTCTCTCGCCCGCCCTCTCCAAACCACCATCTCGCCTCCCCGGCTTTCTTTCTCCTCCCTTCGGATCTTGGAACAACCAACAATGGAGCAACTAGCAGGTCAGTCTCACCTTCCACTCCATCACTCTCTGCTTCCTCTTTTCTCGAGAGAAAGGAACGGGAGGATCGCAACGAAGCTCACCTTCTGCCTCCCTCTCCCTCCTCCCTTCTTCCCTTCCCTCGTAGACGAAACGCTCCGTCTGATCTTCTCCTACCTCGCCAACCCCGACTCCCTCTCTAAAGTCAGCAAGCGACTCAACGAGGTCTCTAAGGATCCGTACACGAGGTCCCAGGTGAGTCAAACTCGAACGGTGGCGAGGGAGAGAGGGAGGAGATGGGTGAAGATGAGAGGAAGCTGAGTTTTGTGGGTGGTTTGGTTTGATGATTTGTGGCAGTTCTTCCTCGTAAACCATGGAGCTACTCATGCTTTCTGGGCTGCGTTCTGTAGGAGTGCGTGCTTGACGGAGGATGTCATCAGTGTGAGTTCGAGAAGAGAAGGGGAGAGGAGGGAGGGGAGGAGAGAAGGTGGAGCAAGGGAGGGAGGGAGGGAGGGAGCGAGAAGGCCTTCTTGGGAGAGGAAGAAGCTGCAGAGGGAGGGAGACTGCGAGAGCATGTTTCCTCTCTCGAGTGACGAGGATGTAGGGATAGCGCAGAAGAGAAGGGAGAGAGAGACACGGCTGAAGGGACGGGACAGGGGAATGTGATTGAGGTCGCTCGCATGAGAACGACCGTCCTTCCTTCCTTCGTTGCAGAAGCTGATCCATCTCTTCTTCATCAATCCCACACAGATCCTTCACAGCAGTGGCGCTCACATCTCTCGATACCTCACTCGTCCGTCCGCCTCTTCCTCAAGCTCCTCCCGTTCTTGTCCGCGCGTCGCACATCTCGAATCGACTGTTCCGAGCTCACGTCTTTCCCTTGCTTCCCTCCCTCCCTCGCTCCCTCCTCAGAAATGGTCAATCACGCCTACAACCGAGGGTCTCGAGTCTCAGCATGTCCCTCGAGATGGGCTCAGCATCCAAAGCTCTCGTTCCACGTCTACGCTCACTTCATGAAGGTGAGTCGAGAAAAACGACGAGAAGGAAGTCTTTCCTCGACGTCCATGTTCTGACTCGAGTCTTCCTATCATCAGCTCTCGGCAGCTCTCTACAAGGAACTGGACCCTAACAAGAACGAGGACGACGGGACCAAGTTCCTCGCTTGGATTCGACGTTCGTCCCCCATTCGCTCGTCTCTCCTCCCTCCCTCCCACCCTCCCTTTCGAGCTCGATCTGACTCCTCGCGCTCTTCTTCTTCGGATCAACAGAGAAGCAAGGCCACAAGAGTGCTCGAGAGAAGCAGATTACATGGGACTTCATTGAGAGCATGTTCAAGGACGTGAGTCTCTTCGGTCTGCGTTTCGAGGAGGAGGGTGAGCGACGCGCCGAGAGCTGACCTTCGCTCTTCCTCCTCGAACTCGACAGTACGGCTTCATCCCCTTCGCTCCCAAAGATCACATCCTCACCTCGTTTCCAGCAGCTCTCGCTCTCGACCATCGAATCCTCCCTCTCGCTAAGAAGAACGGGTTGTCGTTCGACGAAGGTCAGTCGCGTCGTCGCCTTATCTCTCGTGGTCGTACTCTCGTGTCTCCCAGCTGATCTCGTCCTCACCCCTTCTTTCTCTCCTCTTCTTTCCTCCCTGTACCCTGTGCGCACGCACGACCACACACAGGCTTCAGAGACTTCGTCTTCCGTCAAGTCTTCGAATCGACGGGAGAAAACGTCGACGCCGTCCCTGGACAGCGAGCCATCGCCATCTCCAACGCCGTGAAGGAGCTCATCGAGATCGACGACGAGCTGTTCGTCTCGAAGAACGTGGTTGGAGAGATCTTGATGGAGATTGGGACGAGAAAGGCTGCTTTCGAGAGCTTGAAGGTTCTGGATGATGAGGTGAGGCCTGATCTCGCTTCGCTTCTCTTCTTCTTCCCGTCCGACGATAACTGACCTTTTTCTCGGTTCGAACAGGGACATCTTCGATTCGGTCTGGGAGAGGGTGTTCGAGAGTTGATCAAGACGTTCAGGAGCACGCGATCCATCACGACCAAAGGAGAGACGTGAGTTCGATTGCTTTCTCGCGGCCCTCCGAAGAATTCGAGGCTGAATCTTTCCTCCTTGTCGCCTCCAGCATCCAAGAACTCTTCCGATCCTTCCCGACGGAAAATGCCATCGTTCGAGAGAGTGAGTCTTGTCGATCTCGAAGCGCGTCCATCGAGCCTTCGCTCATCGTCCCCGTCCTTTTCTCCCTCCCAGTCGTCATCACCACCGTCTTCCTCGAGGACAAGGACGTCGATACCACTCTGGAAAACCTCGAATCCCTCGAGCTTCTTCCTCTCACGGAGCGAGACATTCAAGGAGTTCTCGCGAACAGCTTCTCTGATCGAGTGAGTCGAGTCGCGTCGGGCATTCGAGCGAGTCTCACGACTGACACTCAACCTTTCCATCCGCCTTTCAGGTCTCTTCCAAGATCCTCGACTTTGTTAAGGACGCTGAGGACCTCGACTCTAACGAGCTCGTCTTTGGATCCGCCGTTCGAGCCCTCGATAACCCTTGCAAAGGGTTCTACCTCCTCCAGGTCTCAAAGAAGCTTCTCTCGCTTCGAGACGACGCCGACTCGGAGGACGAGGACCGCTCGAGGGCCGATATCGCTGAACTCAAGAGCGTTCTCTCGAAGAAGATCCGATCCAAGAAGTTCGCTCTCGACCTCAAGGAGCTGAAGGAGGATCCCCTGAAGGCTGGTGGTCCCTCGGACAAGTTCAAGACGAAGCGAGTGCTCGTCTCTCTCTCGTTTGCTTCCCTACTTCGTCGCGTCGAACCTGACCAGCGTCTCGATATTTTCTTCGGCAGGACTCGAATCGCATACGACTACGAAGGCCGAGCCGACCCCTATCACCTTCGTTCTACTCGTTACGGTTCCGACTTCCACGACGAGGACATCGACGCGGACGCGAGCGACGACGGGCTCGACGGGAACCTCGACGATCACGATCAGGCTTCCGGAGTCGAAGCAGGAGCTATGGAGGTTGAAGGAGCTTCAAACGCTGGAGGAGGAGGAGATGGAGACGTCGAGATGGGAGAGGCTGGTCCTGGACCCTCGACTGCTGCTGCCGCTGCTGGGAAGGTCGCGTCTTCGGAGTCTGGAAGAGGAGGAGGAGACAAGGTCGACGTGGGTGGGACGATGCAGCAGAGGACGTTGACCGCGAAGCTTGGGTACGTCGATCTCTCTATCCTTCTCTTTTTTTGCTAGCGTATCTCAATGTGCTTCGAGTCGAAGCTCGAGCTGACACCGCGTTCGTTTTCTCCAGGGAGGATCAAAATCAACAACGACCACGACGACGACGATATCGAGCCTACTACTCCTCCGCCTTGGACAAGCCCGAGGAGAGGAAGAAGTTCCCAGAGAATAGTCTCCCCGTCGCCGCCTTCGTTCTCGACCTCTTCGGACCCAACCACCTTTGCGCGAGGATCTTCTTCGAACATGGTCAGTCGACGTCGCGCTCGTTCGTCCTCTCTCCAGTCCTCAGTCCTCCTGACTCTACTCTTCTTCTCTCTTTTTCTACAGCTCTCGTCAATGGGAACGCTCGTCATCTCTCTTTCGCCATCGGTGAGTCCTTACTCGAAGCGTCGACGAAGGAAAAGGAACAAGACTGACCTCTTCGCGTTATGTTTCGTTGCGACCTTCCAGCTGAGGGGACTCTCGTCAGTACTCGACACTTCAAGGTAAGCTTTCTCCCCCTCGTCCGCAACCTCACGAGCTGCAGCTGACTCCATTTTCCGTCTCCATCAGATCCTCGCGAAACTCGGTCGACCCCCTGTAGGTCTCTTCGCTTGAAGTCATCTCTCGAAGTCGCGCTGATCTTTCTCCTCTCGCTTCGGTTTCTTTCAGCTCCCAAGCCTGTGGGTAGCTCTCGAGCACCAGGAGTTCTACGAGGAGGAGTTCGATGATGACGCCGAGGAGGACGAGAAGGAGATCAAGGCGAGGGCTATCGAGGTCAGTCTTGGAAGTCGCGTCGTTCGCCTCGCTCTCGCTCGGGACCTGACTTCCCTTCTCTTTCTGGCAGTCAACTCCCCAACCTCGACGAGACTCCACCATCGCTGCTTCAGTCGAGCCTGCTCCCATGGACGTCGACGCTGCTCCCATCGCTCCTGCTTCCGCCGCGTCCGATCCTCCAGTCAACGTCGACGAACAAGCCGCTCCTCTCGCTCCTCCCCCTCCTCCCTTTCCGGCTCCCTCCACCACCACCGATGCTGCCTCCACCTCTACTTCTCTCGTCGCCTCTCGTCCTCGTCGATCGCTTGGGAAGCAGCACTACGACGTAGATCTCAAAGAGGAGGAAGACGTCGACGAAGACTTCGAGGACGACGCGTCTTCGAAGTCGAAGGGAAGGAGAAAGGTTGATACGAAGGGGAAGGGGAAGGCTGTTGATAAGAAGGGGAAGGGTAAGGAGGTCGTTGCACCTGTCGCCGATAAGAAGGGGAAGGGAAGAGAGGTTGTAGGGAAGGAGGACAAGAAGTCGCTGGGTCCGTACGAGAGGGAAAGGGTGAGTCTTTTCGTCGTCTCGAGAGATCTTCGAGTGATTCTCGTGACTGACTCGACGCGTTTTTTTTTTTTTCGATCAGCTCAAGTGGATCGTGTTCCTCTGGGAGATGCTCAAAGCCGAGGATGCGACGCTCAAGCTTCGAAGTCAGTCACTTCGCGCTCGTCGTTGACGACTCTCGCTCACAAGCTGACTTCTCTTCTTCTTCCTTTTTTTTAAAAATCCCCTAACAGGGAAGGAACAAAAAGCCAACGCCGTCAAGGGGAAGCGAGCTGAGCCGGTTAAGAAGACGGCTTTCCACAAGAGGTTCGTTTTCTGGCTCGATTTTCTTTCGCTCCGTCTCCCTCCAGCTGACTCGTTTTCCTTCTCCCCCCTCAGTCTCGTCACCCACTTCGCCATCCTCTGCAATGTTGACGTTATCGAACGATCTAACGCCAACGTCCCCGCCGTCGCCAACTACTCCAAACTCGCCGCTGCCAACGGACGTGCCTCGAAGGACGCGTACCAGTCGGACGACTCTGAGGAGGACGAGATCTCCGAGGAAGAAGAGGAGGAGAACGACGACGAGATCGACCACGACGAGGATGAACGACGATCTACCAACGGTCGAGAGGAGGACGAGGAAGTCGACGAAATCGTCGAGGACGACGAGGAAGAGGAGGAGGACGCTCCCACCACCAAGGTCGTCCCTTCGAAGAGGAAACGAGCCGCCGCCAAACCCAAAGCCAACCAGTCGTCTTCGTCGAAGTCCAAGAAACCTACCGCTTCCTCCAAAGCCAAAGCCAAACCCGTCGCCGCCACCACCACCGCTCGAGGAGGAAAGAAGAGGAAAGTCGCGTCGTCTCCCGCTCCCTCCGTCGCCTCGACCTCCAAGTCCAAAGCCAAAGCCAAATCCACCTCGAAACCCAAGTCCAAGCCCGGACCCAAACCCAACGCTACCAAGTCCAAAGCTGCTCCTACCGCGAAGTCCAAGCCTAAGGCGAAGACGGCTGCGAAAGGAAAGGGCAAGACGACGAAGGGGAGGGGAAAGGGGAAGAAGGTCTCCGACGACGACGAAGAGGAGGAGGTTGACGAGATCGAGGAGGACGAGCTTGAGGAGGACGAAGAAGAGGTGATGGGTGGTGCGAAGGGTGTGGGTGTTGGAGATGGGGAGAGTTCGTTGAGTGAGCTTTCGGACGAGGAGGACGATGCGGCGGGAGCGGGAGCGGGAGTCGAAGAGATGGACGAGGGTGGGAGTGGATCGAAAGCTGAGGGAGGTGCTGATGATTCGGGAGTCTTTGTCGATGATGAGGATGGAGAGATGGTTGACGAGCTCGCTGCTGGGGAGGAGAAGGAGGAGTGAGCGTCTTGCTTTGGTTCTTGCTTTGGTCTCGGTTCGATTCTCAGTCTCGCTGTCTCGTAGTTTCCGTTCTTCTTGTTTAGCATGAGTCTTCGCGTTTTTCTTATCTTCTGTAGCCAGTTGAACGAGACCTCTCGAGTAGCCTGAGCAGCTTCAGCAACGTAGAGTCGCGACGCGACGAGAGTTCGATTCGTATCAACATCGTGGTATCGAGAAAAAGAGAAGCGTACGGAACAGCAGATGCAGCAGTCGAGAAGGGTAAACATGTACGTAGAGAGTATGAGAGATAATATAACGTTCGTCGAGAGGTCGTAAGACTTTTTAGGTATGTGTGTGTTTTCGAGAAGAGATGAGCGAGAGAAAGAAAAACAACGAGAACTAATCCATCACACCGAGCGCTCTGAGCATCGTCGAGCCACCCCTGCGGAGCATAACGAAAAGCGAAACAAAGTCAGTCAAAGTCAGTCACTAGAGCCTCAAAGAGAGGCTGTAGGAAAAGAAGAAACGAGCGAACCTCTTGAGACGCGACCCCTCCTTCTCCGTCAACTCCCTTTCCTCCTTCCGCTCCTTCGTCCTCGCCTCCCTCTCCTCTGACAAGATCTCCTCGAGCAAAGCGTCCTTCACCGACACCTGACTGTTCGACCTATCCCTTCCTACCACTCCAGTGCTACCCTCACCACCGTGCGAAGGAGGCGCGAGCGAATTGGAGGCGTGTCGGAACGAGGGAGAGTTGAAGATCGAAGCAACGCGACGACCTCCCGAGGTGTGGGATCCAGCGATGGAGATGTGCCGACGAGGTGGACGAGCTCCTTTGGGTTTGGGTCGAGCGAGGATACTGGTCTTGGATCGACCGAGGGAGGTAGGAGTCCGAGGTCCGGGAGGTTGGGACGATCCAGCAGCGCCAGGCTCGACTTCTTCTCGAAGCTCCTCCTGATCCTCGTAGTCGTCGTCGTCCGATCCGCTCTCTGGATCCGCCATGAGAGCTGCGAGGTTGATCCGCTGTGGAAGATAAGAAGATGAGTCAGTTCACGATATCGAAACCTCAACGAAGGAGGAAGTCAAACTCACCTCGGTTCCGTTGAGACGAGGTTGTTTCTTCCCGAGAGAGGTCGACGAGGACTTCGACGGCGAACGCATCGGTGAGGTAGGCGAACCACGAGGAGACAAGCGAGGAGGTTGCTCTCTCTCTGGACTGTCCGTGATGATGATTCCTGGGCTCTCTCGAAGTTCTCCGAACGTGTCCAGCTCCGTCTCTTGTTGCGCGTCGTCGGTGTTGTAGTAGTCCTCGGGTTCCTCAACGACGATAACGCCGTCATCGTCGGCGAGATCGGCAGCTCCCCAGGCTCCGATACGACCTGATCCTCCGAGGGAAGTCTCGAGAGAGCGAGAAACTTGGAAAGAGAGAAAGACGAGTGTCAGCTCCCGACGAATCGAAGGAAAGCGAGACGCGACTCAGACTCACGCTCGACGGTGTCCTCGAGATCGAGAGTCCGGAGAGGATGTCTTGGAAGCCAGAGAGCGAGAGGTAGAGGATCGACGTAGGCACTGATGAAGGTTGGGCGGAGAAGTCAGCGAAAAGTGACGAGAGTCGAGGGGAGGGAGATCAACTCACGGCTGGAATCCGTATCGTCTTCCGTCGTGAGGCGTGTCATCCCAAGCTACTGGCGACTTCCGACTCGTTACGACAGGGTCTTCCTTCGAGATGACGTGCTGAGTATGATCTCCGGGTGTGAGAGGGTCGTCCTCGAGCGGTGGTGGGAAGTTCGCTTCCTCCTGCGACGGCGCCGATGAAATCTCCTCTGGTTCGTGAAGGTTGGCGACGCTCTTCTGCCATCGGTTGTCGAACCTCGCGAAGAGAGGAGCGATGAGTCTTGATGGTACCGAGATGAAGGGTGACTGGGAGGAGATGGATGCGGTCTCGACGTCGAAGGGGACCGGTTTCCGACGAAGAGGAAGAAGGCTGACCGAATCGCGACGACGAGGGACTGTCGAGTAGCTGAACCGAGGGTGGAAACCTTCTCCTGCTCGCATCCTCCAGGTGGCGAAACGTCCCATCGAAGCTGATCCTGAAGCGGCGGTAGGTGGCTCGGCAATCTCGACAGCTCCATGACCGTCCGACGAAGTCCCATCGAGCTGTTGAGCAGGGTCGTCTTGAACGTCGACGATCGCTGATGGAGAGCGCATCATGGGCGGAGCTCGACCTCGGGAGATAGCGTAGAGACCTTCGGCTTCCTCGAGGGCGAGAGCGGCATATCGAGACTTGACGGCGCGAGTGAGGCTGGAAAGCGAAGGCGAGGGAGACGCGTCAGTTCTCGCACTTCGGTTCGACTCTCGAGGGCGAACAGACTCACAGGACCTTGGTCGAAAGAGTTACGATGATGAGAACGACGGTGAGTCCAGTGAGAACCCACTGCTTGATGATGATCATCATCGCGAGGAAGACGATTTGGGCGACTGGAACGGAACGAGATCGGCCGGGAAGTCAGATCGAGTGAGGAACAGAGAAGACAGCGATGAAGGTGCGATAAGAAGAGATAGAGACTCACGAGCATGACCGTCAAGAGTATACCTGAGCAAAACAGAAGCGTCAGCCTTCGCTTCTCGGACGAAGGATGGACGCGACGACGAAAGCGACTCACCTCAAGAACCGGATGGCTGCTCGAGTTCCGTGTAGCTCGTACTGGTGTTGGTAGACGTGAAGCAGCTGATTCTTGAAGACGGCTGAGAAACATGAAGGAGTGAAGGAGGTGTTAGCACGAGAGCGTCGAGAAAGGATTTGAGACGAGGACGAACGATAGGCGACGGCGAAGTAGATGAGACCGAATGGAAGCACGAGGGGGTTCAAGACTGCGAGGGGATGTCAGTCAGGACACAGTGGAGCTCGGGAGAGCGAAGAGACCACGGCAAACTCACTGGCGAAGAGAACGATGACTCCCCTACGAGAGCGAAGATCGGCAGAAGAACGAGAGTCAGTTTGGCCGCTTCTCCGAACAGAAAGGATTCAGGACTAGACTCACAGAGATGTAATGTGAACAGGAGCCCAGTAGAAGTAGTTCCTGGAACAGGCGACGCGAAGGACCAAGTTCAAAGTCAGCGAGGTCGACGCGACGACTCATTTTCTGTCTGCTCTCGAAGCTCGAAGACACTCACCAAAACCTCGGCTCCATCCCCTGGTCCCTTTGCCTCGGAACCTTCGAAGCTCGGATCCCGAGGTAAAACAGCAACGGCAACCCGAGCATGAAGTTCTCGAAGAACGATGTCAAACTCGTTTGGAGGATGAGCTGCGAAGGACGAGATGAAGTTCGAAGAGCAAGGTTAGCGTCCGAGATGCGAATTAAGCGGGGAGAGAGCGGAAGAGAGGCAGCGATTGTTAATACGGAGGGAGACGTACCCATCCGGCGTAGAAAGGAGCAGCTTGAGGGAAGGACGAGGCGATGACCTTGAGGAGTTCCGCCGTGGTAAAGATGTTTTGGAACGAGAGGATGAAGGACTGGAGCGAGGTGACTCCGATGCAGAAGAAGATGACGACGTTGCACATGAGGAACCTGGAGAGCGAAACGGGGAAGGTCAGTCTTTGCTCGACGTCGATCAGAACGGCAGCTCGAAGGCGGGATCCTTACCTGTAGAATCTACTTCCGATAACGTTGTGAAGTTCCGACTTGGTGGTGATGGTTTCCGCTTGCTGTGAGGTCAGAAAGAGAAGGAAAGGTCAGTTCGACGACGAGGAGAGACGAGACGAGGCGCGACGAAGGGAACGAACCTTCGAGATGACGAGCAGGAGAAGAGGGATCAACAGGGTGAGGATCGAAACGAGGAGCGTGGGGATCAGAGAAGTGAGGGTAGCAGCCGTTTTAGGGTTGCGATCGAGGTAGCCTTGAATGGGAGGGAAGATGGCGGCGATGTTGGCGATCTGAAGTAAGAAGGGGTCGAGGTCAGTTTGTTGCTCGAGATCGGGACGAGAGGCTACACAATAGGAATAGAGAAGGAGGGACAAGCTTACGGAAGTGAGAGTGACGAAGAACGAGATGGGGATCTAGACGCGCGAAGAAGAAGAAGACGGAAGGTCAGTCGCGCCGCTCGATATCGCAGCCGACGAAGGACGAGGAACTCACAATCCAGATAACCGTGAAAGCCCAAACACCAAGAGCAACGACCCAGCCTCTAACGAACTCGGTTCTATACGTGTTCCTCATCAGTCTAACCCAGTCGAGATCTCTAAAGTCCGGTGCAGCACTGAAAAAACGGACGAACGGGACGAAAACACGGTCAGCTCGTCCTATTCCTCTCTCACCCTTCAAAGATCGAGTTCACTCACGCCACATCACAAGCGAGCCTCTTCCTCGGATGACTCTCCATCCTCTTCTTGACGAGTCTAGCGATCTTGGGGTTCCGGAAGGTGACGAAGGCGGTGGAGGAAGCGGTGAAGCTCGAGACGGGACGAGAGGTCTGTTCTTCGATGAGGGAGGTGAGGAGGTTGAGTTTGGCGGAGAGGTAGTCGATCAGAGGAGCGTTTTGGTTTCGGAAGACTGCGGGCGAGAGGGAAGAGCGGCAGATGGTCAGCGAAAAGAGGACGAAAGGGAAGGAAGACGAGAGACAAGACGCGTCGACGGAACTCACGTGATGTGAGATGCGTGAGAGGTTGATAGGGATCCAAGAGCGCTCGAGGAAGAGTATGAAGCATCTACGAAGAGTGAGTGCGAGAGCAAAAAGCGTCAATCTCTCTCGAATGCGAGGGCAGGCCAGCAAACGTCGCATCGCCGGACTCACCTCCCAAATCGTCCTCTCATCCTCCTCCTCCCCCGTCTCATCCAAAAACCTCCCCAACACCTTGAACAAAAACTCCCTCTTCTCCCTCTTACTCATCCCCGACACATCCATATCCCTCCAATCCTCCCTTTCCTGCTCCTCTCCAACCCTCCTAACCTCACTCTCCTTCTCTCCCCCTCCCCCCTCCTCCTTCGAACAACTCCCCCTCGGCTTCCTCTTCGCACCCTTCTCCAAATCCCCCGTCCCCATCTCCCCCATCTCCTCCTGCTCCTCCCCTTCCTCATCCCTCACCTCCCTCCTCCTCCTCCACCCTCTCACCCCTCCAGGCTTGACCCCCGTTTCCCGCAAGACGCGTCGATCCTTCTCCCTCCTCACAGCTCCCATCACCTTCGTCACCAAAACGATGTGAGCCAGCTCCAATCGTTTGAGAACGTCCATCCTTCGTTCTCGGAGCTTCTCCAACTCCAGCATCCTCCGAATCACCACTATCTCAGTAATGAACGGTTCCTCACAATCCTCCTCCAGTTCCCCTTCGACTCTCGCTCCAGCTCCAACCCCCCCAGCCCCCTCCCCTCCCAGGAAGCCCGCTCCAACACCCAGTATCTCCTTCCCTGTATGCTTCTTGTCCCCAAGGATCCCATAGCGGTTGCACCCGTCCTCGAAGTAGGCTCGGAGGGTCTCCTCCGTTCGCATCGAGGGTGGGATGTTGGTGACGATGACGGTTCGTTGTCTCCACCCTCGAGGACCTTCGTTGGTGATGGGTTTTTGGTCGGGAGTGTAGATGGTGGCTGTTGAGAAGGCTGAGTGGGAAGTGAGGGTTCGGGTGGGGTGGCGGGGTTGGGTTGATGGGAAGGGGAAGTTTGAAGGAGGAGGGGGGAGGGAGGGGGTTGAGGAGGGGAGAGGGATGTTGCGGGGATCGATGGCGTTGGGTCCGGTTGGAGAGGAGGAGGAGGAGTTGAGGAAAAGGGGAGGAGGGGGGTGAGGGGAGGAGAGTTGGTTGAAAGTCGAGGAGGAAAGCTGGAGTCGTTGGTGAGGATGGGAGAGTTGTTGCTGGGGTTGATGAGCGGAGGTTGAGGACGAGGAGAGGGTAGTAGGAGGAGAATCGCGAGGAGGAGGAGTGATGGAGGCTGCTTTCATAGCGTGGTCGAGGGTGTGGTGGAGAGTGCTTCGACGATCTGTCGAACGAACACGCGACGCGACGGACGAACGAACGAAAAGTCAGCGCTCTCGCTTTTCCTCCCTTCATTCGAGCCAAGATGAAAAAATAAACTCACACCTAATAGCCCCCCAACTCAACCAAACCAGAGCAACCACCCAACTCGCCAAAATCCAGATCAAAATGACCAGATGCACCCAGAGGTACTTCCTCCCCTTCTCGGTCAGGATGAGCGAGCTCAAACTCGCCTTGACCATGCTCGTGTTGGAGATATCCTTGGGCGAGTACGAGATGTGAAGAGGCATCAGGACGGGGAGGACCGTCAAGGTGAGGAAGCCGACGTAGAAGACTGAACACGAACGAACGGAGAGGTCAGCTCGAGCCTCCTCGCGAAAGGGAGAGCTTTGGTCGACTCACAGCAAGCTCGTAGATATCGAACATGAACCGTTGCGTCCACTCCACATCTCAGAGGCATATCCCCTTCCGGGAACCATATGGCAGCCCAGAACCAAGCGAACGGGTAGCGCGAGAGAGGTGGGGAGGGGGTTCTGTTCGAGGTGAGCGAGGAGAGCGAGGTGAGGTGGCCGAGCGACGAAAACAAGCGAGGTAGATAAGATAGCGGGAGAAGAGAAACGAAGGGTCAGCTCTCGCAAAATGAAGATCTTCATCTTTCCCTGCTCCTTCGCCAAGCCAGCGAGAGAAAGGTCTAAAGAAAGACCCTGCTCGCTCTCGCTCCCCCTCCTCGTTCGCTCGAACTGACCTTGACCAACTCCTCGCCTGATACAAGTATCCGAACTCCCAGCTCTCCCTACTCTGATCGTCTCTCGGTGATTTAGCTTTCCTAGGATCTCCCCTCCGACGTCGGATCCGACGGAAAGTCTCGTAGCCTAGGGAACAGATGGCTGTGAGAACGGAAGTCGAACGAGGGGAGGGTCGGAGGGAGGGGGGAAGGTCAGCTCGACCGGAGAGGACCTGTTGTTTCGAAGGATGGGGTGAGAAGCGCCGACTCACCAGCCACACAAGCTGAAACGTAGATGTTGGAGAGAAGACCTGAGTATTCACTGTAGACGATGAAGCGAGAGCGAAAGCAGGGCGTCAGGACACAAAGGGAAGAAGGAGGAAGGAGAGGAGGTGCGAGCTCGACCTCCCTTGGCCTCCCTCCGTTCTTTCGCTGGCGAGAGAGAAGGGGGAGAGGGACTCACGCTGAATACGTTCGATCTTGAATCGTAGCCATCCAACCAAGTGCTCAGTGAAGGGTAGTAAGGGGTATAAAGGAAGCTGAGGTGTTGGTGAAGGTTGAAGCTTAGAATCGAGGTCGTCGAACGAGTCTCGCTCCTCCCTCCTCCTCTCGCTCGATGACGCCCCGCAGGTCGTGTTTCCGAGGCCGCCTCGACGTTCCTTTCTTCTTGCTTCTGGAGAGGGAGTGACAGAGAGTCGAACGATGCATGAGTAGAAAGCGTGCTAGTAGAGCTGCGAGAACGAGAGAGAGAGAGAGAGCTTGGCGAAAGAAAGGGAAGAAGGGAGAAGGGAGGCTGGTGGGACGAGAAACGCGAACGACGAACAAAGGAAGCGAGGAAACGCTAGGGTGGTTGCAACAAATAAAGGGTGTGTGAGAGAAGAGGGTGATACAGTAAAAGGGGGAAGGGGGTCGTTAGGGAGAAACAGAGAGAGAAAAGACGAAGGCGACGTCGAGAACGAAAAGGTTTAGAAGCGAGAGACAACGATGGCTCAGACAGCTCCATAGAAGACGCTCTCCTTGAGTTTGGTATCTTCCTTCCCCTGTCGAGTAAGAAGGATCTCCTTGACCTGTCGTCGTACGAAAGAGCCCGAACGCAGGGAGGGAGAAGGTTCAGCTTCGGTCGACGCGTCGGAATCGAAGAGGCCAGAAGAGCTTTGAAGAGAGGGGGGCTGTGTCAGAGCGAGACTCACATAGGAAGGAGGTTCGAGACCGAGTCGTTCGGCTCGGTTCCATCTGTCCATTCGGGAGAGGGAGGTGCAGGGGCCGTATCCTAGACGGAGGAAAGGCGAGGGAGAAATCAGTTGAAAACGCGACTTTGTCGAGACGGAGGCGACGAGATCGGGGTGCGAGGAGATAGGATGATCGAGTGAAGTGCGACGCTGATGGTCGCGAGTTCTTGGTAGGCAGAGAAGGGAGGGGCGGCGTCGAGAGATGGCGAGGGAGTCGAGGAGGGAGGAGGAGGAGCGAAGAACAAGGACTCACGGAAGTCGAGATCGAAGATTCTGAGAATGGTATCGACCTTGGTTTGTTCTTCGGCGTGGACTGGAAAGTAAAGCAAAGAAAGTATCTGCGGTCAACAAAGGAGCAGGAGGAGGAAGAGGCTGCAGAGCAACGAGCTCCCTCGACGACCTCTCCTCTGGCACCAGCTCAAGAAGCAGCAGCACGATGCTTCTCTCTACTCACTAGGCTCGACCTTTCCCATCATCCTCTTGGCCTCGATGTACCCACTATCCCAAGGAACAAACGAAAGAACAAGCGAAGGTAAAAGAGAAAAGTCAGCTCTCGTCTGCCCCTCCCTCAGCCCTCCCTCCCTCCCCTCCCTCTCCCACCTCCCCCATTATCTCGCCCAAGACTCACGCTGTCCACTCCTTCCCCTTCACATTCAACTCCTTGACCTCAACCTTCTCCTGCTCCAACTCCTCCTCATCCTGAAGTCTAAGCTCCAAATCGTCGAGCTCTTCCTGCTTGTGCTCCCTGGGCTCCTCCTCTCCGTCGTCATCCGAGCTGATCTCGACCTCCTCGACAGCTTTCGACGAGGCAGAGAAGGAGGAGGATTTCTTCGCTCCTCCTTTCTTCTGGGAGGAGGCGCCTTTGCCGAGGGAGAAGGAGAGAGTGGACTGTAGAAGGGACGAGGAGGGGGAGGAGGGTCAGAAAGGGGAGGAGGGAAGGTGGCGAAACGAGAGAGAGGCAAGGGAAGAAGACTGACCTGCTGGAGGGAGGAGGATTTCTTGTTCTTCTTGGACGAAGAGGATTTGGATGATTGCGAGGAGGAGGTAGATCGTTTGGGTGCCATCGTTGCTGAACGGTTCGTTGGTGGGATGGGTTGGAGAAGAGAGTGAGAGTTGGGAGGGAGGGAAGGTCGACGGATTGAGCTCGCGAGATGGAGAAGGGAAGGAGCGCTCCGTTTTTGAGCCCGCTTTTTCGCAGGTCTCTTTCGAGTAGAGATCAGAGGATGTTGATCTTCAAAAGTGTATAGATGCGAGTGCTCGGAGTATCTTCTCCAGCAAGAAGGCGGCATAGAGAGCGAGAAAGTCGTCGTCACTTCGGACCCAACTTCGTCTCGGACTCCTCCTCCCTTCTTCTGCTCCTTCTTCCCTCCACCCACAACCTTCTCTACACAACATGTCTGCGTGAGTACAGCCCTTCCCATCCCTTTTTTCTCCCATGGTCTCTACTTGGTGGCCTGAAATTCTTCGTCGCTTTTGCTGACCTCGGTCCTGCTTTCTTTCTCTCTCTCTTTCTCGCTTGCCAGCTCCATCGAGACCATCTCCGTCAAACCCTTCGAGGGACAGCGACCAGGAACCTCAGGGCTCAGGAAGAAGGTCAAGGTATTCCAGCAGGAGGTTAGTACTCTCGTCCTTTCTATAGCGGTGACTTGTCGAGAAAGGGAAAGGGGAGAAAGAGGGAAGAGATGGAAGGAAGGAAGGATCCGTGACGTCGAGCACCCATCTCGGTTCTTCCGGCTCTTCCTTCGACTCCTTCCTCCATCTACGAGAGGTCTAGGAGGGCGCTGGAGCTCTTATCTACCTCTTCTCCACCCTTCCGACTGCGAATTCCCTTCACCTCCCTGTTTCCCTAGCTCGAAAGCTGACCCTCCTTCCCCTTCCTCCTGTCCTCCCCTCTCCCTCCCTCAGCACTACACCGAGAACTTCATCCAAGCCACTCTCTCCGCCATCCCTGGAGGACCCGCTGGAAAGACTCTCGTCGTAGGAGGTGACGGTCGATTCTTCGCTCGAGAGACCGTCCAGACCATCATCCGACTCGCCGCTGGAAACGGAGTCGCCAAACTCATCATCGGACACGATTCCATCCTCTCCACTCCTGCCGTCTCCCACGTCATTCGATCCTACAAGGCGGACGGAGGTATCCTCCTCACAGCTTCCCACAACCCTGGAGGACCCGAGAACGATTTCGGAATCAAGTACAACTGCGAGAACGGGTTAGTGTCGAGCAAAGAGATGGGGAAGGGAGGAGGGGAAGGAGGTTCGTTCGAGAGCTGATCTTCTCTCTTCTTTTTCGTTTCTGTGTCGCAGAGGACCTGCTCCTGAGAACATCACTGAGAAGATCTACGAGATCACCAAGACCATCTCTGAGTACCACACCATCGCTCTCCCCGAGGTGCGTTCTTTCTTCTGAGTCGCTCCTCGTTCGCGCGCGAGCTCGACCCCTCCTTCCCCTCCCTCCCTCCTTCGCCCACGTTCCTCACCTCCTTTCCTTTCCTCTTCACCAGGTCGACCTCCTCAAGATCGGTCCCACCAAGGTCGGACCCATCGCCATCGAGATCATCGACTCGGTCGCCGACTACATGACCCTCCTGCACTCCATCTTCGACTTCGACCTCATCAAGTCCTACCTCCACACCCCTCCTCCCGCCGGCCACAAGGCTCCCACCGTCCTCTTCGACGGACTCAACGGAGTCACTGGTCCCTACGGTCGAGCCATCTTCGTCGACACCCTCGGTCTCGGAGAGTCCTCCATCCAGAACTGCGTCCCTCTGCCCGACTTCGGAGGATCCCACCCCGATCCCAACTTGACCTACGCTCACGACCTCGTCGCTCGAGTCGAGAAGGAGCAGATCTCGTTCGGAGCTGCCAGTGATGGAGACGGTGACAGGAACATGATCTACGGAGCTGGAGCGTTCGTCACTCCCAGTGATTCGGTCGCCATCATCGCCGATTGGGCGGACGCGATCCCTTACTTCAAGAAGGGAGGAGTCAAGGGACTCGCCAGGTCGATGCCTACCTCGGGAGCTATCGATCTCGTCGCTAAGGCTAAGGGTCTCGAGGTCTTCGAGGTTCCTACTGGTCAGTCTTGGTCTCGTTTCGCCATTCTCTCGTCGCGTTTTCGTGAGCTGACCCCCATCGCTTTCTTTGCTTCGTTTCAACAGGATGGAAGTTCTTCGGAAACCTCATGGACGCTGGTCGACTTTCTATCTGCGGAGAGGAGTCCTTCGGAACTGGATCGGATCACATCCGAGAGAAGGACGGACTCTGGGCTGTCGTTGGTGAGTCTTGCCTTCTTTCGCGTCGCCCATCCCTCTCGAACGAGCGTTCGCTGATCTTTTCTCCTTGGTCTTGGTTTCGTTCTTTCTTTCTCAGCCTGGCTCCAGATCATCGCTGCCGCTCAGGCTACCATCCCCGGAGCCGGTATCAAGGAGATCCAGCTCGACTTCTACAAGAAGTACGGACGAAGCTTCTTCTCTCGGTTCGTCGCGCCCTTCCTTCGTCCCTCACTTCTCTTCTTTTTACACCTCTCTTTTTCCCTCACTTTCGAGCTCAAGCTAACCCTTCCCCCTCCACTTCCGCCGCTCCCTCCTCGTGCAGATACGACTACGAAGAAGTCGCCTCGGAAGGAGCCGAAAAGCTCGTCTCCAACCTCCGAACCGTCTTCGCCTCCCCTTCCTTCATCGGCTCCTCCCTCAAAGCCACCACCTCGACCACCACCTTCACCGTCGCCGAAGCCGACGACTTCGCCTACACCGACCCCATCGACGGATCCGTCTCCAAGAACCAGGGACTCTACGTTCGATTCGCCGATGGATCCAGGATCGTCTTCAGGCTTTCGGGCACTGGGTCGAGTGGTGCGACCGTTAGGTTGTACGTGGAGAAGTACTCGAAGGAGGAAGGGGAGTACGAGAGGGATACCCAGGAGGGACTCAAGCCTTTGATTGAGGTTGCGTTGAGCTTGAGTAAGCTGGAGGAGTTCACGGGGAGGAAGGAGCCTACTGTTATTACGGTGAGTGTTGGGTCTTGTTCTTTTCGTTGTTTGTGTGTGTGCTTTGGGGGAGCGGGGGGAGAAGAGGATTGAGGGCGGAGAGAGACGTACGAGAGAGACGAGAGAACGAGGCTGACGTTTCGCTCTTGCTTTCCTTCCTTCCAGTAATTGGACGACGACCAACGTGACGGCAGTCTCAGGATCTCCTCTTTTTCATTTTCTACTTAGTTTGCGTTCTCTCGTTCTTCTTGTTTGCGTTTTTGATCGATGGTTGAAGTGTCGACGACGACGCGCCGAGGCGAGGAGAGAAACGTCGAGGCTTCCGATGCAGTTCGAACTCCCGACGTGCGGAACGCGGATGAGGGTCAGGTCAGAGCTAATATGCACTGCTTGCAGTCTGTCTTCTGTGAGAAGTCTCAGATTTTGAAGCGTAGAGGGACGTTGGGGAGAAGGAACGGACGAGACGTCGAGCGAGGCGAACCGACTCGCTCTTTTCCACCCTTCCTTCGCAAAACAGTCCGTCTTATCCTCGCAAGAATGCTCCCTCGACTTGTCACTAGACTCGGAGACGAGAGAAGCATACCTCAAATAAATAAATAATCAAGGACCCATCTCTCCGTCCTCCGCTTTTCTCACCCTCTCCCCTCCCCAACCTCAACCATCTCTTCTCTCCTTCTCCCTTCTCTCCCCTTCCCCTTCGCTCTCCCTTCGAGTCTACTCTCCAGGATGTTCGCTGCTCGACGCTCTCTCGCCTCTGCCTCCAAGCGGGCTTTCTCTACCACCCCTGCGAACCTGGTCAAGGTCGCCGTTCTTGGAGCTGGAGGTCAGTTTCGCCATTCCTTTCCTTCCTTTCGTCGTCGTCGTCTCCGTCTCCTCGCCTCTTTCGCTCCGCCGCTTGAAATCTCGGAGGCGGATGTTAGTGTAGAGGAGGAGACCAGCAGGGGGCTTCCGCGCCTGCCTCGATAGGAGGGTGGGAGGAGAGGAGGTCGCACGAGGCAAAAGGAACGAGAGGGGGGAGGGAGGGAGGGAAGGACGAGGCAGGAGGACGACGCTCCGGTTCATCTTCTCCGGATGCAAGGCCACCTCGTTCTTCCTCATTCTCGCCTCTTTCGCCTCTTCTAGCAGGTCGGCCTGGCAGAAGGCAAGACGAGATCGGTCGTCGCGCCGAGAGGACTTTGCTGGTCTCGAGGTCAGGTCGAGGAAGGGAGGGGATGGACGAGAGGTCGAAACGAGTCGGGTTCCCTCGGAACATTCCTTCCTGTTTTCTCGTCCATTCCTCACTATTCTTTGCTCTCGGTCTTCTCTTAGCACAAGGGAGCTTACTGACGTCTACCTGTCTTTGTTTTTCGCTCTTTTGCAGGAGGAATCGGACAGCCTCTGTCCCTTCTCCTCAAGCTCAACCCCGACGTTACTGAGCTCTCCCTCTACGACATCCGAGGAGCTCCTGGAGTCGCTGCTGATATCGGACACGTTAACGTCAACTCCGTCGTACGTATCATCTCCTTCCTACATGGCCTTCAGGAGTTTGAATCCCGCTCAGTCTCGATCTCCAACCCTGACCCATCTCCCCTCCTCTCCCCTTCCCTCCTTCTCTTCCTCCTCTTCCAGGTCAAGGGATACGCCGCCGAGAACCTTAAGGACGCTCTCGCCGGAGCCGAGATCATCCTCATCCCCGCTGGTGTCCCCCGAAAGCCTGGAATGACCCGAGACGATCTCTTCAACACCAACGCTTCCATCGTCCGAGATCTCGCTAAGGCTGCCGCTGAGGTCGCCCCCAAGGCTCTCGTCGGTATCATCTCCAACCCCGTCAACTCCACCGTCCCCATCTGGGCTGAGGTCTTCAAGAAGGAGGGAGTTTACGACGCTAAGAGGTGAGTTGCAGCTCAACGCAAGGCGAGTCGAACGGAGAGCTCGAAGCTGATCACCGCCTTCCCTTTTCGCCTTTTCTCTTTCGCTTTCCTTCTCGCTCAGGCTCTTCGGAGTTACCACCCTCGATGTTGTTCGAGCTTCCCGATTCCTTTCCGAGATCAAGGGAACCGACCCTAAGGACACCAAGGTCACCGTTGTGTGAGTTGGCTCGCCCTTCCCTCTTCGCTCCTTCCTTCCTTCCCTTCCTTTCGCTGACCTTTTCCTCACCACGTTTTCTGCTTCGACTCTCACAGTGGAGGACACTCTGGAGCTACCATCGTTCCTCTGCTCTCCCAGACCGAGCTCGCCAAGGGTGTCACCGGAGAGACCTACAAGACCCTCGTCAACAGGATCCAGTTCGGAGGAGACGAGGTCGTCAAGGCTAAGGATGGAGCTGGATCGGCTACCCTCTCGATGGCTTACGGTGAGTTGTCGATATCTTTACCTATTTGGGCAGCTGAGGGTGGGGGTCGCGGCGAGTGGTCCGGTGGGAAGCAGGAAGGAGAAGAGCGAGAACGAAACGAAGGCCAAACGAGAGCTCGAGCTGACTTCCGTCTTTTTCCCGTCCTTCCAGCCGGATCCCAGTTCGCCGCTGCTCTCATCAGGGCCAAGAAGGGAGAGGCTGGTGTCGTTATCCCCACCTTCGTCGAGTCGCCGTTGTTCGCTGCTGAGGGAGTTACCTTCTTCTCTTCCAACGTTGAGCTCGGAGTGAGTCCCGTTTCCTTCTCTTCCTTCGTTTCCCTTCCACCTCATCCTTTCCCTCCAACAATACCATCCTCCGCCTTTGCTCCAACTCTCTTGCTCATTCTCCCAAACCATACTGACTTTCGTTCTTCCCTCGTTCGCCCTTTTCTCAGCCCGATGGAGTCGCCAAGATCCACCCTCTCGGAGAGCTCTCCCCCGAGGAGCAGGAGTACCTCAAGGCTTGCCTTCCCGACCTCAAGAAGAACATCGAGAAGGGGTTAGTCGGTTCCTCCTTCCTCTCTCGCTCTCGAATTACTTCCCTTGCCCTGGCTTCGTTCGCTAACTTCTTCTTCCCGCGCGTTTCCCTTCGATTAAGAGTCTCGTTCGTCAACCAGTAGAGGATTTTGGAGCCGCGGCTTTTGTATCGATGAGGAGGAGGAGGGGAGGATTAATGATCCTTGGTTTAAAAGCTTTGGACGAAGCAGGAGGAGGTTCGCGGGAGATTGGGAGACGAGACGCGTCGTCGCCGAGCTCGACTCTTCTTTCTCTCGTTCTCGAACCGTTTTCGGCATGAGCGAACAACTTCTCATCATTTTAGTTCTTAAAGATTGTTCCTCATCAATCGTGAAGTGCGAATATCTACTGCAGGTCGTGCTAGACCTGCGGACGTCAGCCTCGTTTCTCCCTTTCTCTCCGCTTTCACCTCGTTCACGTCCAACCACATCTCGCCACCACTCCCTTCCCAAGCTCTCTTCTTCTCGTCACACCCCTTCAGCCATGTCCTCCTCCACCTCTCCCATCATCTACGTCGCAGAACTCAAGGCGGACGTCGTTCTTCGAAGCTCGGACGGATTCGACTTCCTCGTTCGTCGAGTCGTTCTTCAAGCCAGCTCGGAGGTCTTCGATGGGATGTTCTCCTCCGCTTCAGGAGACGTAGGGGAGAAGGATAAGAAGACGGGATTCCCTGTGGTCAAGCTGGAGGAGAAGGCGAAAGATCTCGACATCGTTCTGCGATTGATCGCTCGGGATCAGGAGAGACCCGACGTTCTTGCCCTGAGCTTGGACGACGCCACGAGGCGAGTCCTCTCCACCCTATTTCTTATTGCGTTTGCAGGCTCTGATTCAGTTTCGCCTTCAGTCTCTTCCTCGTCGCAGACAAGTTTGCCATCGAGTCAATCAAGGACCTCGCCGTCGCTCAACTCAGCGCGCTCGCCACCCACGAGGATCGTTGCCTCGACGTCCTGAGCACTGGCCTCATTCATCGAGAATTGAGATTGGTTCGATCCGCTCTACCTGCTTTGGGGAAAACCTACAAGTTTGAATACCAGAGCGTGGACGGTAGCATGTGGAACCTCAGACGCGTCGTCTCTGGGCACATCACACCTTTGGGACGCCTCCCTCTCAGGGCTTTCGAGTTGGCTCCCGCCTCAGCAATCCGAGATCTGCTCCTCCTCGAGCATCAGGTCATGTTTCAGGAAAACACCTCCTGGAGGGATCTTGCTCCGACCTTCGCGAGTTCTGTACTCCGTTTTCACTTTCTTCGCGGTCACCAAGCTACCAACGACCCTTCCTTCTCATTCTTTCCTCAACCAGAAGTTCGAGTAGCTAAACCCAAAGGAACCTTCCTCGATCGCTTTCGAACGAACCAAGTAAGTTCCCATCCACTGAGGAACGAGGCAAGGGGGAGTTGAGCGGCGTCGCGACGCGTCGAACTTCCACTGAACTGTTCTGTTCCTCTTTCTTCCTTTTTGCTCCAGCAGCCTCTAGCACGAGCCATCGTCTCTTTCTTTTCAGATATAATGTACGTCTCTTCCTCGTAGCGCGTCTCGTCTCACATCAGGAAAGCAGACTCGACGCGTCGTCGTGATTCGAGTTCGAAGATCTGCCCTCACGAGAGTTTGACCTCATTTCTCGAGCCTGGGACTCAAGGTAATACTCACTCGGGGTATTGTGGCCACTCTATGGAAGCAGTTCGAAACGAGGAACGCCTTCTCCCTGTCGAGAACGAGGAGAGATCGACGCGCTCTCGGTCCTCCTTCACAGACTTTGACGAACCAATCTTCGCTGTCGCACAGCACTCCAGAACTAGCTCGAAGTCTCTCAGCCTTTACTTGTGCGAGAAAAACCTTCAGAACCTCAACCGACCTCGTTTCGAACGCCCTCCAAATCCGCGGTCGACTCGAGGTCCTGAATCCCTTGCTTCTCCTCCCTCCTCCTCTCTCTCGCCTTCGACCGCTTCCCAGCACCCACCCACCTCCTTTCCCTTCTTGAAATGTTCGAACTCCTCATAGTCATCCTCGTCGCGACCTCGATCATGGTTCTCACCTTCTCCGTCGCTGCTCTGATCGTGATGGTTTGTCGCCTTCCATCGTTCCATCTTTCCCTTCGAGCTCACCAGCTCACCTCCTTCCTTCCCTTCTCCCACGTCCTTCCTCCTCTTCGACCCTCGTCTCGCCCCGTTCCATTTCTCACCAGCCCATCACTGGGAGTATCGTACGATTACGAGCCAACTACTTGCCGATGGGAGTATCTTTGGAGGATGTAGAGAGCGAGGGAGGAGACAAGAGGGTTGGACCGGTCGTTCGACGAGTGAGCGGTATGATCATGCGAGTGAAGCGGTTGGAGGGCTGGTCGGGTCTCTACAAGGGTGAGTTTTCAGGTCATCTCTCTACTGATCGTATCTGGAAGGATGTAGGTGTCTCAGAGTTGCTGAGGGGAGGCCAGCCGAGTGGAAGAGGAAGGAAGAGATAAAGCTCGACCGTCAGCTCCCTCGTTGCCCCTCTGCTCTTCCCTGCTCTCTTTCCCTCGATGTAGGAGAGCGGCACCTCCAACCTTGGATCCGGGAGCTTCCCATCATGGAGATTCCCTCCTTCGGAGCTCGACTCCAGTCGATTGCAATGTGAACCGAGCTCACACCTCCCCCTTCCCCTCCCTCCGATCCGCGCTCGAACAGGCATCTCTCCTTTCCTCACTCTCAACCTCCTCATCTCCGTCGCCAGCATCGCTTTCATCGGAGGCTCGTCGAAGGTCACACCAAAGGGAACTTATCAGGTTGGTCTCTTCGACTGCTGCTTGTCAAGCTGCGTCGCTCGAAGCTGATCTCTTGCTCCCTCCCCGCAGGTCCCGAACGCGAGCGGTCTCAGGTTAGTCAAGCTCTCCTTCCTCCTCTCTTGAGACTCTCTACTGACTCTCCCACCTTTTTCCTCATCAGTATGACTCTCTTTGGTCTGGTGATGACTCTCGTCACCCTTCCCTGCACGATCCTCATCAACAGGTTCGTCCCTTTCCCGACCCGTCGCGTCGTCCTTTGTCACTCGTCCTCCGTCTGACGTTCATGTTTCTGTTCCTCGTTTTGCAGAACGATCGTCACTCCCCACGCACTTCCCTGGCACCCCATCGAAGCAGCCAAGATCATCCTCACTCCTTTCGAACGAGCGCGTCCTTGGGTGATCTACAAAGCTCCTGGCCTTCTCGCTGCCACCGCTCTTCACATCTTCTGGGTTTCCTTCATATCTAAGGGTTTCAAGCGCCTAATCGTCCCTGAGCTCGGAGATGGCTTGTTTGAGCCTCCGACGGTGGAGGGAGAAGAGCCTCAACTCGTCAAGATCAGGTTGGGTCGACTCGCGATCTTCCTTCTCTTCCAGGCTCTTTCGACTTTCGTTTTGTGAGTAATCCGGTCAATTTCAGTCCTCGTGGGAGCAGGGACGGAAGGAAGCGAACTGACTCGAGACTCCCACTCTTCCGTTTTGTATCTCAGGTGTCCTCTCGAAGTCCTCGCCGTTCGCCTCTCGATCCAACGTCAAAACGGAGGTCAAACCCCCGTCGATCAGGTTCCCTCCCAGTACGCTGCGAAGGACGAGGATGTGATCGGTATGCGTCCAGAAGAGGAGCCGTACGAGGGACTTCTAGTGAGTTTGAGCCTCTCCCTCATCGAGTTCTCTCGAACATGAACGCGTCCACGAGTGCTGACTTCGTTCGCTCCTTCGCCCGCGGCTTTGCCTCAGGACGCCGTCAAGACGATCCTGAACGAGGAGGGATGGGTAACGCTTTATACAGCGTGGATCGTGACGCTCGCGGGGTTGATGCTGGGTGTGGCAGTTTGATTCGCTTCGTTTCGTCCAAGGAGGGAGATATTGCTCGAATGGCTGGTCCTTTCTCTTCGCTTTTCCTCGCAGGTTGTCTTTGGTCGTCTCTGCGTATTTCTTGTTCATAATCAGCATCTTCGTCGCTTTGTGTGGACTGGTTCGACGAGTGAGAGGCTCCCTCGAACGAAGAACGAAGGAGCTCGATGTCCACGAACTTGTCGAGGAGCAGGCATGTCAACTGCGCGTCTATCTTCCTGCCTCTTCTCGTTCGACTAGATAGTCTAGCTCTTCAGACTGTTGAGCGAGGCTCAACCTCCTCACCTGCGCTCGGTAGAGAGCTGGTAGTGCTCCCGATATGCTCTTTGAAACGCGATGCTTTCCGAGTCGAATCGAACGACAAAAGGAGACGACGGCCATGTTTCTTCGTCTATCCCAGAAAATGTAAGAAAAAGCGAAGCGAAAGGAAGCCAAAAAAGTGCTATCTAGTGTAGGCTGCTGAAACAAATCGAGAAAGAAGAGGTAAAGAGGAAGAGAGAGAGGAAGAGAGGTCGCGTCGTCCAATTTCGTTCGGTCGTCCTCGTCTAAAGCTTCTTCGGCTCCTCCGTCAGAGTCAAAGGACTAGTTCCACTGAACGTTTTGCTCGTCTTGAGAGGTCCTCCAGGAGCTCCCGAAGTGGTGGGAGTGGACTGCGACAGCAAACGGAGACGAACGAAACGAGAAAGAGTCAGTTCAGTCGCACGCGTGGAGAAAGAAAGGATGAGCGAACTCGAAACTCACCTTGAAAGTCTTCTTCTTAACCGGCACAGAACCAGCTCCAACAGGCGTACTGGCTCCCGAGACAGGAACGCTAGGACTCCTTCCACCAACTCCAACGCCAGCACCAGCCGTTCCGTTCGAAGGGGCAAGGAGAGTTCCAGGGGCGCCTCGTTTCCTTCCTCGTTCGATGGCTTCGGCGAGCATGGCAGGAGGAGGGAGAGTACCGATCGTTCCGGTAGGAGTCGAGGCAGGGAGAGGGAGGGTAGGAGCTGAAGCGGTGGAGGGGAGGGCAGCATGAGATCCGAGAGGAGTGGAAGGGTTGGTGGTGGCAGGCGTGGGAGCGAGAACTTCTTGAGGACCACCCTTCGCTTCTTCTTTCTTCTCCTCGTCCGATCCAACCTCGGTCTTCTCGCTCTCCGTAGCGGTGGTGGTAGGAGCGAGCTTCTCGTCTCCCTCTGCGATGTCGGGAGGGGTTCCGAAGGAAGCTTCGGGAACGTCTTGTCTCTTCTTTCCAGGAGCGGAGGAGGTTCGTCGGATCCCCATTCCTGCTCCGAGCTTGCTGACGAAGGCTCCAGCGACGGTCTTGGTTTTGCTAGGCACGGGTTCGGTGGCTTGAGACTTGGGCTTGTCGGTGGGAGTGGTCGTGGAAGGGAGGGGAGTGCTTTGGGCTCGAGCTTTGTCGGCAGCGAGTTGTTGACGAGCTCGATCTTGGGTGGCTTTGGCGACGAAGGCTCGAGCTTCCTCGGGAACGAAGGCGTTGATGGCGTGGCCGGCTTCGTCCTGTTGATCGTCTGAAGGAGAGAGGACAAGGGGAAAGCAGGGTCAGAACGAGGCAGGCAGACGAGCGAGCGAGACGCGTTGAGGGATTGAGAACCCAAGACTCACACTCATCCTCGATCTCGTTTCCAATCAGTTCCTCCAAGACGTCCTCGAGAGTGATGATACCGATACTTTCGCCCTCGATGTCTCCCATGAGCTGCAGACGACAAGAAAGGAGAAAGAAGTCAGCGAACGAAGGAACAACTCGAACGCTCTCGTCGTCCTGTTTTCTCAACTCACCTTATCAACCGTCTTCGGCTCCAAAAACGCATCTCCAGGCACTCCCTGACCCTCCTTCTTCGTCTCTAACCTATCCGCCTCAGCCTTCTCCCTCTCAGCAGCCCTCTTCTCCTTCTTCAAGTCTCGTTTACTCTTCTTCTTCTCCATCTTCTTCGAGTGATGCTCTCCCGTCTCGAGATCGTTGTCGTCGTCCGATGAGTCCGAAGTATCCGATCCAGCGAGCTTCTTTCGAATTCGTTCACGAAGTCCTCCAGCGGCGGTTTCGATCATGGACTGTTCGTCGATGTCTGGTTCGTCGGTGACGGCTGGGGTTCGTTTCCGACGAGAGACGAGGGCGATGTGAGATCGACCTTCTCGGAAGGCGTTGAGCATGTCGAGGAGGGGTTGATCTTGAGGGACGGTGGTGAGGAGGGTGGACATGGGGATGGACATGATGGGAGTCGCGTCTGAGGAGGAGGGAAGACGGTTCGAGAGGGTCAGTTTGAGAGCGAGCGACGAAAAGAAGCGAGGAAAGAACGGTCTCACCTTCAGGATCGAGCAAAACACAGTTCTTGACGAGCATGGTCCCCAGGATCTTCTTGATCTTCCTCGTCTTCCCAACTCCAGTAAGATCGGGGACCTCGACGGTGTGGTAGACGGGAATCCTCGAGTGACCGGACTGAACAACTCTGGAGAGGACCTCGTAGTCGAGCTTGGTGGTATCCTCGAGCATGAAGACGGATTCGATGGGAGTCATGTGAGCGAAGACGGACTGGAAGAAGAAGGGAAGACGCGAGAGCGAGAGTCAGTTCTGAAGACGAGACGCGTCGAAGGTTTGATTTTGCTCACCTTGTCCTGAAGATCGAGAGCTCCCTGGGCCATGTGGACGGTTCCAGTAAGGAGATCTCCACCGTGCATTCCAGCCATGGCGTGAAGGTTGAGCTGAAGCAGAAAGAGAAAAGGAGTCAGTCGAGGGTTTGGACGTCGAGATCGCGAAGAAGGACGTACGAGTTCTCTCAACTCAGCCTTCCTGTAGATGATTCCGTTGTGCGATCCCAAGATCTTCTCGAGAAGGAGAGAGACGGGTTTGGCGACGGGGTAGGCGACGTAGATGAGGATCTGTGAGCGGGAAAGAGAGCGGAAAGGGTCAGCGAGAGCGAAGCGAACAAGACGCGAGCGAGGAGAGGCTTACCTGAGTCATTCGAGCGGCCTTGGCTCCAACAAGGAGACCGTATCGCGAGCAGATGGACTGAGGGATGATCTCAGCGAAGATGATGATCAAAACCGTAGAGACGACGACGGCTGCGAAGAGAGAAAGCGATGAGAGCGTCAGCATGTCGTTCCCACGAGTCTCGAGACGAAGACTCACCTTGAACTCCTCCTCCCAGAACTGGGTCTGCGATAACGGGAAGAGTCTCGTTGACGATCATGTTGACCAAAAGGAGCGTCTGAAGAAGAGAGGAACGAGATGAAGTCAGGGGACGCGTCTCGACCGAGCTTGAGCTCGTTTTCTTCGCGAGCTCGTCTCGGGCAAGACTGCGGGATGGCAAAGACTCACCGTAAGAAGCTGGTGTCCGTTCCTTCGAACGGGCATGATTTTCTACGAGAGCAAAGGAGAGAGAGGGTCGATCAGCGTCAGGACGCGACAGCGAAACGAGAAGGACATCGAGACGAACCTTAGCGTAAGCTTGTTGAGTTGGGTTTCCAGAGGTGGAGAGAATGGTGAGTTGAGTCATGTCGAGAGACATGTATCCGAGCGTAAGACCTGAAGTAAGAGCGGTGAGAGGTGGGAGGCGAGACGAGAGAAGGTCAGCGAAAGAAAGGAAACAACTTCAGCTTCGACCTCCTTCCTTTCCTCGACCTTCCGCCGCTTCCTCGTTCGAGACTGTTGCTCACCAGCGAAGATTCCAGACCTGGGGAGAGAAGCAAGCAAAAGCCGAAGAACGTCAGATTGCTGTCTCTCTCGATCATGCTAGCAGAAGCAGGCCTCCTCCGTCCCTCCCTCCTTTCCCTCTCGCACGACGCATGGGTCGATGAGCTTTCGGCAGCCCCCTTGTCCGCCGCGGTTTTTCTCCCCTCTCTCCTCCCTTCCAGAGCAGATTTTTGATGAAGTCTGGGTACTCACAAGATGACCAGGATAGGAATCAAAGCAGCGAACACTCCGAACTCAGCGCTCCCCTTCTCGAGCTCCCTCTTGCGGTAGGAATTCATCCCAGGGTCGAGCCCTCCGTCGGTGACGAGCGTCGAGTGTCCTCCAGCTTGAAGAAGAGCATGGCCGAAGCAGTGGGCGAGAGGGGAGAGAACGAAGGTGTGGATAGAGTAGAGGACGGGGAAGAGGGCGAGGAAGCAGAGGATCCGAACGAGGAGGGAGGTGTCGTTCGCAGGAGAGAGGGAGGGAGGTGCGGTGTTGGTGAGTTCGGTCGAGGAGGAGGAGGAGGAGGTTTTGTTGTCGACGAAGAGAGGGAGCTGAGAGTCGTTCTTGTTGTTGTTGATATCTTTGATGAGGAGATTGGTTGTATTACCAGGCTTTTTCATTCCTAGCCAAGGGTTTTCGATAAGGGAGGAGATAAAGGGAAAGGCTTGGGTGCTTGGGAGGGGAACGGCGTGGAGGTTGGAGGGAAGGTGAACGAAGGAAACCAAACGTCTTGTTGTCCGTCAAACCGCTTCCCTCGTCGGTTCAACTGTTTCTTCCTTCTTTCTATTCTTGAGTCGGAGGAGGAGAGGCTGATCTTCCCTGCCGTCCCTTCCTTTTGGATCTAGCCATGCTTCTGGAAGTTTGCGTCGACTCCTTCGACTCGGCCAAAACGCGAGCTCGACTCTTTCCTTCCCTCGCCCTCCCTCCCTTGAAAGCTGATCGGTCTGACCCGGAAACGTCCCTCTTTCTTTCAATCCTTACAGAGCCATCGATAATGGAGCAGATAGGCTTGAGATCTGTGGTCCTTTGGGAAATGGAGGAGGAACTTCGCCCTCGTTCGCTCTCGTTCGACGAATCAAGGCTGCCTTCCCTTCGACGCCTCTGATGGTGAGCTCTCTCTCTCTTCTCCTTCGACGCGAGTCTCCTTCAGCTCATCTCCATCCTCTTCTATCTCTTCTACAGGTCATGGTTCGACCGCGACCAGGCGACTTCGTCTACTCTTCCTCCGAACTCGAGCTCATGAAGGACGAGATCGAGCTCCTCAAATCGCTTCAGCCCTCGATCATGGGAGTCGTTCTAGGCTCCCTCCTGCCCAACGGGAGAGTAGACGTCGATAGTACACGCTCGTCAGTACACTCTCTACCTTCTCGAGGTTGCTTTGAGCTGACCCTGCTCTTCTGCTTTCCCCGCTCACTTCATTCAGACTCGTCGAGCGCGCTCACCCTCTCGAAGGTTCGCTCCTCGTTCTTCCTTCCCTCGAGTCGTCGCTCAACGCCAACCTCTTCTCTTTCGTACTCGCAGTGACCTTCCATCGGGCCTTCGACATGACGTTCTCCTCAAGCCCAAGTTCGACTTTCGCTTACGGTCTCGAGGCCCTAAGTGCTCACGCGCGGACAGGTCCGTCTCGCTTTCTTCTTCCTCTATCCGCGTCCTCTTATTTAGCTCAGAGCTATAAGCTGACAGTCAATACGACCTCTTCCACCATTCCCCTCCCAGCTCTCGAGGACCTCCAGTCTGTCCCAGGCATCACTCGCGTCCTCACCTCGTTCGTCTCGTACATCTCCGTCCCTCTCCCTCTCTCTTCGCTAACTTCTCTCTCGTCTCCTTTTCCCCGGCAGAGGTCTTCATCCCTCCTTCCCACCCTCCTTCCAACTCTTCCACGGCCTTCAACGCGTGCCTCCCTACTACATCGACCTACTTTCGCCGCCGCCAACCATCCTCCTCCTCCCCGGATCAGGTCTCAACCCAACCTCCCTCCGCGCTCCTGTCCCAAGGGCACCCCTCGAAAGCTCCTCCAACGAGATGCAGGAGCTCTCTTTCCGCGCCGCCAATGTCGAACCCACCCTCCTCGCGTCCCTACGGAAGGCAGGAGTTCAAGAGATCCACGCGTCGTGCTCTTCGTTCGTCGAGGGACCGGTAATCCCTGAGGCGAGGAGGGAAGGGATGGGGATGGGACCTTGGGAGAGATGGGAGGTGAAGGGGGAGGTGGTTAGGGAGATGAGAGCGCTGTTGGATGGAGGGGAGTGAGGAGCGACGAGGTAGAAGGAGAGGCGACTCGAGAAGAGACGAGGTTCCATCCGTTTCAAGCGAAGCGGATTTAGCCTGGAGTTTCAAGGAACTGGGATGGAACCTCTCTCGGATATGAGCTGTGTGCGGAGGGAGCGAGTGGAGGGAGGGAAGGAGCTGGGAAGGGAGGGAGAGGAGGGGAACGCGTCGAGCGAGGCGAGGGACGAACACAGCGCCGTTCTCATTGAATAGATGCTAGAGTCATCAATTTTTCTTCTCATAACCCCTGAGAGCCTATCAGTCTTCCAGATCCTCTACTTCGAACAGTTCAAAAATATTCTCATCTCGCCCTCTCGTCCTCTTTTCCCACCGAGATTGCCCCGCTGTCAGCTCAATATGCTCCTCCCTTCCCTGTCTCCCTCGCCTCCCCAACTCTTTCGACTCCCCAACCGCGACCCTCAATCTTCTCTTTTTTCGAAATCGAACCACTTCTCGTCTCCCAACCACATCCAGCCCATTCCCTCCCTCTCCATCCACCAAGATGTTCAGAATCGCCCTCACCAAAGCTCGTCTCCCCTCGTCCTCCTTCTCCACCTCGATGCTCTCAAAGAGGTTGAACTCCTCGTCTTCTCCAAAGGTCCGTTCCGCTCGCTCTCTCCTCAGCATCTCCATCTCCATCTCACTCTCACTGACCTCTCTTCGTTGTCTCTACCAGGATCACCTCCTTCCTGTTCGTCTGCTTCTCTCTCTCTCTCCATCTCCTCCTCCTTGTTGAGCTCGAGCTCAACCCCCTTCCCCTCCCTCCCTCCCCACCTCAGTCAACCCGCTTCCTCCACAGCACCCCACCTCCCTCTTCATCCTCCTCGCCAACCATCCAAACAACCAACACCACCACCACCATCTCCCAAACGACCTCCGAAGACCTTCCCATCTACTCACCCAACGGACGACCCTCCTCCATCCACTCGTTCCCCTCCCCCCCGACTCCCTCCGAACCAATCTTCCTCGGTCCCAACTACACCCACTCCGAAGCCATGTCCGTCTCGCCTACACTCACAACCGAACAGCGATACGACTACCTCTCTGTCCTGAGAACCTCGGTCGCGCATGGAGGAGGGAGGATCCAGATGATGTTCGATGGAGAGGGAGCGACGGCTGGAGGAGAGGGAGAGGAAGTTGGATGTCAGATCGTTCTTGACGGGGTTGGGATCATAGGGGAGTCGAGAGGGTACGGGAGGGGTGAGGCTATGGGGTTGTGAGTGCAGATTTTCCCCTGATCTAGTGCTCTATCGAGACTGGAACGGGAGGAAGACGGGGAATCGCGCGAGGAGATGGGCGAGCTGACTTCGCGTTCGGTGCTTGTCGGTTTACAGGGCTGCTGAGGATGCTTGCTTGAAGTTGGGATTGGCTTGAGTTGGAGAGGCTGGTTGGGTGCTGTAGATCTCGGGTTGTTTGTCTCTCTCTCTCGCCTTTTGATTCGATAACGGACAGTCACGATCTTCCTTTCGCTCTTCGCTTTTTGGATCCGATGGTCTCTTCTTCTCTAGTCCCTTCGTCGGAGAAACGAGGGAGCTGGGTGTGTCAGCATCAGGTGAGCTTTTGGTGTTGAAAGGTCTGGGAGGAGGAAGGAAGAGCGAGGACAAGGTCAGCGACGCGCGTCGAGACCGAGGTCGTTCCGTCTTGCTCTTTTCCTCGCCGTCTTCGAGCACGAGCCTGACCAGGTTCCCTTCAAGACTTCCAGTATCCAGTATCCGACTCTGCTCTCTTTGATCCCTCGTCTTCGACGAAGAATCAGCTCTCGAACCTACCTCCGACGCGTCGAAGACGTCAAACAGCGCTAGCCCTCGCTTCCCGCCTCCCCTTCTGCTCGTAAAACTTCACTTCACTGCGCGTGCTTTTTCAGCCTTCAGAGATCATCTTACAGCTCTCGCTCAACCTCTACATCTCTGATCGTTCGTCACAACGCGCTTCGACCTGCTTCAACCTCGACTCAACCTCGGCTGAGCTCGACGTCGTGTTTTTTCCTCCTCGGCCATCATCTTCTCTCTTTCTTCGGGCGCTCTGGCCTTCTCAATGCTATCTCGGTTCTCGCTGCTCCACGCTCGATTTGGGCGCATGAAGGTTTTCTCCTCGAGGCGTCGTTCGTTCCACGTTTCTCTCCCGCTCGCAAGGAAGACACGGCGAAACGTCCCGTTCTTCCGATCGCTCGCTCCCTTTCTTCCTCGCTCGACCATCCCGCAGAAGATCGCCCTCGCTGCTGGCAGATGTCCATCTCGTTCATCTCTATAGCTACTACTTTCTCGAGTTCCGAGATCTGAAGCAATATCGAAAGGAGAGGAAGAGGTCGGAGAATTCCGACGCGTTTGGTTGCTGTTCATTTTCAGCCCTCGGTCGATTTGGGACGCGTCGACCGTCCTTCTTTTGCTGCTTGCAGTATTTCTCGGGGTCCTTGCAGCACTGGGGAAGGTTTTCTCAGGAGTCAGTTCAAGATCCTCGGTGCTCTGCAGCTTTCACCTGGGTCCTTTCCAGCGTTCTGGCTCGAATGGCTCTTCGCTGACCTTCCTCCCCTTCTGTCTCGCTTCATCGATAGCCAGGCTCTTCCTACCTCGGTAGGAGGCGACGGCTCAGCCAGGTTGGCCTCGGTTGGGAGCGGAAAAGTGAGAAGGGACGATCGCAAAACTGGGAAGAACTCTGTCAAACTTCGGTCCCTGATTGAGCCCAAACTGCGTACAGCGGGTTATTCTTGAACTGATGCCCAGCCCAAACCTGAAAAGGAGGGGCATTCTCCCCCCTTCCTCCCCCCCACCAACCACCTCAGGCCCCACCTCTCCCTTCGTCAACAAAGCTCACCCTCCCCGCCTTCCCTTCCCTCACCTCCTTCCCTCTCTCCTCCCTCAACATGTCGTTCGAGAATGACCATAAGGATCGAAAGATGCACACGGATCACCTCGAGGATACCTCCATCGATGCTTCGAAGTGAGTCGAGCTCTCTCTCCTTCCCTCCTTCTCGGTTCCTTCGCGCGACTCGGTGGGCTGAACTTTTCGTCTCTCTCTCTTCGCGTCTCGCTTTCTTCTCTCTTCTCCTTCAGACCTCACGATAAGGCTCTCGATATCCTCGGACACGGCAGGTCAGTTCTGAGCTCTCGTCTTCATTGGCTTCCTTCTCGCGGTGCAAAGAGTCGACCGATCCGGAACGACCCGCTGACCTTCGACGAACTCTCTTCTTGTTTTTCTTTCAGAGTCGAGATGACTGACGAGCAGTCTCGATACATCTGTCGACGAATCGATAAGGTCGTCCTCCCCCTTCTCATGTGGGTCTACTTCCTGCAGGTGAGTTCCCGTCCGAAACCAAACGCCTCGCTCTCTTTCTTTTTCGCCAACGCGCGTTGGCTGACCCTCCCTTCCTTCCACCTCACCTCGTGCGATAGATTTTGGACAAGTCTGTGATTGGATACGGTTCGATCTTTGGACTCCAAACCCAAGCTCACCTCAAGGGAAACCAGGTAAGTCTTCCCGCCTTTGAATGAGGAAGAGGCATGGAGAGGGACGTGGGACAAGTCGCGGAAGTCCCTTTGTCGACACCTCCTCAACCCACTCGAATCTGATCAATTCGACCTCTTTCTCTACACAGTACTCTGTCATCGGTTCCGCTGGATACTGGGCTCAGCTCGGATGGCAGCCTTTCTCTGCCTGGCTCATCGTCAAGGTCAGTCCGCTCGACGCGTCTCGTTGCTCTCGCCCGACGACGCTTACTTTTCTTCTCCTCTCCAGGTTCCCACTAGATACCTTATGTCCTTCATTGTGACGGCTTGGGGGCTGAGCATGGTTGGGCTCGCCTTCTCTACCAACTTCCGCATGCTCCTGGCCTTCCGATTCCTCCTCGGTCTCTTCGAGGCCTCCTGCCTCCCTCTCTTCACCATGGTCACCGTCTCCTGGTACCGACGATCTGAGCAGCGTGAGTCCTTCTTCTCCAGTCTCGCTTCCCAGATCCGTCTTCACTCGAGCTTCCCTTCGGAGCTCAGTCTTCAAAGTCGCCCCACGAACGGTCGCTGACTTTCTCTCTTTCGTTTCGCTGCACAGCGCTTCGAGTCGCCCTCTGGTACGGAACCAACGGTCTCAGTTCTATCATCGGTTCATTCCTCGCTTGGGCTCTCAGCTTCGCTACCGGAGCCAAGGTGAGTCTCCGTTTCCCTTCGTGTGACGTCGTCTCTCGATCCGTCGAGCTGATCTCTCCCTTCTCCTTCTTCGTCTCTTTCCAGCTCCACGTCTACCAGATCCTCTTCTTGGTGGTTGGACTCTTCACGGTGATCACGGGCCCAATTATCTAGTCCGTAGATCTCACTGGAACGCTCTCTCTGCCTGAGCTGAGCTGACCTTCGTCGTTGTTGTTCGTTCTTCAGCTGGCGACTCGACAACTCCCCCGCCGAAGCTCGATTCCTGACTTCTGAGGAGCGAACCTGGGCTGTACGTTTCGACTACGTTTCCACCTCGAGAGTTTGCGGGACAACAGGAGACGCGTACTGACCTTTCTGCTCCCTTCTCTTCTCTGCGGATCACAGGTCGAGAGGCTCAGAGATAACCAGACTGGAGTCAGCAACCGAGCTTTCAAGCTCCCTCAGGTGAGTTTCGAATTCCGAGGTCGAGTTCGAGGGGCCTGAGGATCGGATCGGACGCGTGCTGACTTCTCGACTCGTTTATTCCCAAATCACAGGTCGGAGAGGCTCTCTACTCTCCCATCACTTGGCTCTTCTTCGGAATGACCTTCTGCATCAACACAGGAGCCTCCGTCACCAACGTCGTACGTCCCAGCTTTCATTCTTTCTTTCTCCTTTCGAGGCGCGCGTCGAGCGACGAGCTGACTTCCTCTTCCCTCCTCCTTCTTCAGTTCGGTCCCCTCATCATCAGCGGTTTCGGATTCGACGCTAGGAAGACCATCCTCCTCAACATCCCCTTCGGAGCTCTTCAGACCATGGTCATCTTGGGAGCCTCCTACGCCGCCACCAAGTTCAAGAGGAAGTCTGTCATCCTCGCCCTCATCTGCCTCCCTTGCGTCGCCGGATCCGCTATGCTTTACGGTGAGCTCAGGTCTCGCTCTTCTGTCACCCTCCGAGCTCGATAACTGATCTTCTGTTATCGCTTCCTTCCTTTCAGCTCTTCCTCGAGGAAAGAAGTACCAGGGACCTCTCCTCTTCGCGTACTACCTCCTCGCCTTCCTCTTCGGTGGAAACCCTCTCATCGTCTCCTGGATCGCCTCCAACACCGCCGGACAGACCAAGAAGGCTCTCGTCTACTCTCTCTACAACGCTGGATCTTCAGTTGGAGTGAGTCCTAGACAGACAGTCCTCGATCCTCGTTCGAACTCGACGCTGACTCGCTTCCGTCCCTCTTCTCGCTCAGAACATCGTCGGACCTCTGCTCTTCACTGTCGACCAGAAGCCTCTCTACCACAAGGGCCTTAAGGCGGTGCTTGGAATCTTCGTGGCATGTATCGGAGCCATCGGAATGCAGGTCGTGACCCTCATCTTCTTCAACAAGAGGAAGGAGAAGGTTCGAGTCGAGCACGGGAAGCCAGCGAAGATCGAGGACAGGTCCATGGACGCGAAGTACGTGGCCGGAACCGACGTCGTCGATGCTGAGGGACATCCTGGTGTTCTTGGAGGTACGTTCAATTTTCTTGCTAGAATTCTTCGCAAGGCGGGACGGGGGGAGGGGACGCGACGGCTCTTTATTTCCCTTCGACGCGCGAACTTCTCGCTGACCTCTCTCCTCCTTCTTCTCCCCTTTTTTCAACAGCCAACGCTTTCGAGGATCTTACCGACTTCAAGAACGACGAGTTCGTTTACGTACTCTAGTTTCAGCGTCTTCTCTTCGTAGCTATGCTATCACTGTCTGCTCTCGGGTTTCTAGTTCTCGGTTGTTTTTTGTCCCCTCTTCTCCATTATGCTCGGTGTACTTGTTTTTGATGACGTTTCGATGCTCCAACATTTTCCTCGGGTCTGAGAGATCAAGAGCGAACTGAGAAGAGCAAAACCTCAAGCGCAAAGGAAGGGAACGAGGATCGAAGACGCGTCGACCTCGCCCCGTCTCGCGTCCCTCTTGCCTTTTCCGAGCTCGTGTCGAAAGGCAAAGGCATCGTGATGGTCGTTAGAGAGGAGAAGGGCTAAACGAGGAGTATGAAAGAGGACAACTCGAGGGAGGAGGAACGGGGTGGTCGACGCGACGAGCTCAGGCGACGAACTGAGAAAGTCGAAGGAGGGCAGAGGTCGAGGGTCAGCTCGTCGAGCTTGTTCGCGAGAGAAACGGATCGAAGACTCACAGCATCAGCTTCCTCGTCTTCGATGATCGACTCGTTGTACTTGTCCTCCTGAGCGGTGATAAGGCCGAGTCGTCGTCCTCCTTCCTTGACCAAGACAGGCCAGAACGATTTCGTCTTCTTCGCCGATGAAGATCGGACGGTTTTCTTGAGTTTGGCGATGAAACTGGGAGGAAACGAGAGCGGAGCCTGTCAGTGTCAAAGAACGATGAGGTCGAGATGAGAAGAGAGAAGGACACGCACGAGTTGAAGTTGAGAGTCTCTTCGATCTGCGTGAGAAGAGGGAGAGGAGACGCATCAGTCGACTGTCTTCAAGGACGAGAGCAAAGCGAAACGAGCCCTGGCTCACCTCGATGGACTTGGATCTGAGAACACGAAGACAATCAAGAGCTCTCTTGTGTTCTCCCCGAGCGATGAGCTTGTGGATCGCATCCTGAAACGTCTTGTTGGCTGTGAAACGAAGAAGAACGCAGCCACAAGGTCAGTCATCCGTCGAAGCTCTCCAGCAGCTCAACGAGTCGAAGATGATACTGAAAGACTCACCAGCCTCCGAGTTATCACCTCCGCTGTGGTACGAGAGACCCTTCTCGTAGTTCCCGATCGGATCTCGCAACAGAGCCTCGTCCTCCTCGTCCTCGGTCTCCGATCCGTCTTCCTCCTCCTTGACCTCGTCCTCGTCGTCCATCGTAGCGTCTGGATCAACCTCGCTCGTGTTGCTGGTTCGAGGTTTCTTCGATGACGGGGGAGCGGTCTTCTTGAAGAGAGGAGAGGAGCCGTTGGAGGGTTGTTTGGACGAGGACGCGACGGCGTTCTTGGGAGTGGTTTTCGTTGGAGGGGATTGAGAGGAAGAGGATGACCGAGAGGGAGCGACGGCGGCGAGGATGGAATCCAGGTCTCCGAGGCTGCGAGAAATGACATCAGAGGAAAGGAAAGCGATCAGCTTCTCGCTTCGCTTCGGATCCAGTTCGAGACGCGACCGTTCGAGGAGTCGACTCACTCTTCCTCTTGACCGAGTTCGGCAGCTCTCTTCTTGCTGACCTTCGGAGGAACTGAAGGAGGAGAAAAAGAAAGACAGGAGACGGAAAGAAATGTCAGTTTCGTCCTCGGTCGCGAGAGGAAGGAAGATCGAGAGAGCGAAGCATGGACGAAGGATAACAACTCACCCTGCTTGACCTCCAAGATGTCCTTCACCCTCAATCCAACCTCCTTGATCTCCTCCCTCCTCTCCTCCGGCACATCAAAGAACTTGACGAGGTCCGCGTGCATAGGGAAGAGAGGTTCCCCGACTCGAGCGGTAAACTGATGGTACATGGCGTCCTTGATTCGATGAACGGCTGGGTTATAGGATTCCGTGGGTACGAAGTAGGGGCCAGCTTGTCCATCGTCTCTGTAGCAAGAAAAAAAAGTAAACATACGGACGCAAGTGTCAGCTTCGAAGCGAAAGGAGAAGGGACGGGAGGAAATAGCGCGAGGAAACGGGACGACACGACTCACTCCACCTCTCCGAGCTCCGAGATATCCATGGTGTCGACGAGATCACTAATCGCGTCCCTCTGAGCGTCGGTAGGGATGGTCGAGTGGACGGTGACGAGTTCTCGTTTGGCGTTCCTGACGTTCTCGAGAGGACTGAAGAAAAAGCGTCGATAGTCGTCGGCGAAGGGGAGCTGCGAAGGAAAGAAAGGGAACGAGCGGGATGCGAGGAGGTCAGTATGGGTATTCGAGGATGCTGATCGGCCCACGAGCAACGGGGTCGAGGTCGAGGAAGGTCGATCGAAGAGGAAGAAAGAACGCGTCGAAACGAGAAACTCACCTGAACGAACTGAAGATAGTGCTGACCCTCCCAGTGGATCGCTCCTTTCGCGACGCAGAGATGAGGATCCGAGTTGTTGTTGTAGCAGAACCTGAAGATGGCGTAGTACTCTCCGTCCGGATGGTCGAGCATGGCTTGAACGAGCGAGGAGAGTTGGATCTGGGACTTTGCTGAATCGGGAGACGGCCAGGCGTAGCGAACTTCTCCCATCTCGAACTCTCGGTCGAACTGCGAGCGGAACGAAAGAAGAGCGAGTGAGGGAAAGTGGTGGTGAGTGAGGTCTGTTGGTGAGGATGAAGGCGGAGAAAACGCAAGGAGGGAAGGGGACGTGTCGAGACTCGAACTCACCTCGGCCGCGGGAACGAACTTGTAGAGATCCAGCCCCGACTGCGTCTCGAACTTCTCTTGAGCCAACCCATCATCGTCGTCGACAGGGAACCAGCTGTTCCCAAATCTCCAAGCCTTCGTCAACCTCTCCTTCTCGACAGCCTGGATCTCTCCTCCGTCTCCGTCTTCCGTCCCTCCCATTCGAACGTTGTAAGTCGTGACCGGTTTGAGAGCGTTAGAGATGACCTCGGGTTGTTTTCGATCGAGGTAGTAGGGGAGATTGTTGGCTCGGTAGTCGGCTGATTTGGCTTTGTAGTACTCGGCGTTCGATTTAGGGTAGCTGAAGTTGGGATCGGGAGCGATGTAGTTGGAGGAGGGATCCTGGGTCTGAGAGGGTTGGGAGTTGTAGTCGGTGTAGGAGGTGGAAGGGTACTGGGACTGGGATTTGGACTGAGAGCCTCCGACTTCGCCCAACTCCTTGCCGTCAGGTCCGACGACGCGTCTCCCTCCTCCTCCTCCAGCGTCTCCTTTCGACCTCGGGTCCCTCGCCTCCGTCGATCCCCCGTCTCCGTCCCTCTTGACGGCCACCTTCTTGGTGCTCTGAGGCGTGACCATGCTCGTGAGCTTGCCGACCTTGACGTGGATCTCGATGGCTTGTCGTTCGTCGATGCTGCTGTCTCCGATTCGAATCGACATCGCTCTTGAAGTCGGCTTGACCTCCTTGAGCTGAGGAGATCGAGCAGCCATGACGGCTCTATAGATGTTTCCGATCCCGGTTGGGGAGTCGGGTGGACGAGCTGCCTTGAAGCGGCGGTAGAGAGCCTCGGACTCGAGCTGAGGGAGGAGGAAAAGGAGGAGGGATGGAGGGAAGAAGGGACGGAGGAGAACGGGGGGAAGCGGTAGAGAGAGTCAGCCATTCTGAGCACGAGAAAGACACAGTCGAGATTGAAGCTGTTCTGGTGTCGAATGCGACGGAAACGAGCCTTGGTCTGCGACTTGTCAGTCTCGACGAGTCCTCCGTCTCGCTTCCACGTCTTGTCGTTGAACCCGAAGCCGCTAAAGAGAAGATGACGTTGCCGTGATGATGTCAGTCAGCTTGGCGTATCTTCGGAGACTAGAAGAGGGCGACGGAGGAGGGAGCAAGGACGTGAGAGGGAGAGATGGAACGGACGCGATGAAGATTTGGACGGGGTTGTTATGGTTCGCCTCGAGGTTCGTCAGCTTGCCGGCGACGATGTCGATATCGTCCTCGTACAGAGCACTCTCTCCTACATGAAGATAGAAGCCAAAGGCAATTCCGTCAGCGTTCGAACGAAAGGAAGGGCAAACGACGAGGAGGGGAGAGTAAAACGAGAACAACTCACCGTCCGTCAAGATCGAGATGTCGTAAGACCAACTAGGCTTATGAGCTCCCTCGTGATTGACGAGTATTGGCATCAGGATCGAGAGACCAGCGAAGGCTATGAGAAGGGAAGCGATCAGTCTCGATACGGGTTTAGAGAGAAGGACGGAGTTGAGCTCACCATCTCCAGCCTTCGATCCGAGCTGCACGTCCATGATCTTGTCTACCATCCAAGTCGAAGCGGTGACGGGTTCGAAGAGCACCTCGATGTGAGGGTATCCGAGACTTGCGTGAGGGTTGTTGGTCTCTGAAGGGAGGAGGGAAGTGGGAAAAGGAGGGAGGGAGAAGGTGTTGAGCTCGCGTTTGAGTGGAAGGAAGGGCAGGGCTGAAGCCAGAGGCGAGGAACTCACTGCCACCGACGAGGATAACGCAGACGTGTTCAGTCTTCCTACCAGCTTGGATCTGAAAGAGTAAAGTAGGAAGAAGGACGGGTCAGCGCGAAGGGAAGACGCGTCGAGGAGGGAGATGTTGAGCTCGACGTGAGCTCGACATGGAAGGCTCCGTCTGCGAGGCTACGAAGCGATCCAGTCGCCTCACTCTATTTGAGATGATAGCTGGGGTGTTTCAGGATGGGACAGGAGCCAACTAGACCCACCCCAACCTAATCCTCGTCTATAGAAGCGAGGGAAAGCACGACTCCACTCTCGCCACCTCTCCTCCTCCTTCCCCTCTCTCTCGCTCCTCGGGCACTCCATCCTTTTCACCCCAACTTGCGCGTGTACTCACGAGTGTTACGAGCTTCCTAGACACATACTCCTTCGCCCAAGCCAGCTTCTGAACCATCCTCCCCGAGTCCTCTCCGTAGGAAGGATCTGGAACGAGTCTTCCCATCGACTTGGACACGTCCAGGATGAACGCCGTCACAGTGAACCCAGCTCGGTCCGCCATCGTGAATCTTCAATTGAGGTAGCTCGAGAGAAGAAGGGGCAAAAAAGCTGAGAAGAAGGGAGGGGAAGCGTTGGTGGGTGCTCGTCGTTTGGGAGGCAAAGAAGGGTGAGCTCGAAGCTCGACCAAATGAGCTTCGAGCTTTCGCGAGCTCGACCTCACGTTCACCCTCCCACCACGACAATCTCAACCTCCCGATATGCTCCCCCACTCATCAGAAGTATCTCTCGATGCCCCGACATCCATCTACGTCAACTTCACACCGACCTTCACCCTGCAAACGCGCTAAGACCTCGTCCAGACCAGATCAGCCTTCCTCCTCCTCCTCCTCCCTTCCCTCCCCTTCGTCGACCTACTTCTTCGAGGACGGGAACGTCCTTCTTCACGTCGAGTCCACACTCTACAAGGTCCATAGGAGCAGCCTGGAGAAGTCAGAGGTCTTCGCGGACACGCTACTCGTAGGCTCGAACAAGGGAGGAGAAGGAGAGCTCGCGACGATCCAGCTTACAGGGGATTTGGTGGTCGACTGGGACGTCATGTTGAGGGCGATGTACGATGGACTGTAAGGCTTAGCTCCGCTTAGCTGGTATCATTTTGCTGAAGGGCTGACCTCGTCTCTCCGACAGGTCGTTCGTCAGCCTGCTTCCAACTTTGCGAGAGACTCGCTCTCTCCTCCTTCTCGCCGACAAGGTCAGCTCTTCCCTCCTTCTTCGGGTCTTAGATCTCTACAGGGCCTGATTTGACTCCATCTATCCTCTGTTATCTTCTCGACAGTACAACCACGCCTCCGTCCTCGCCATTGCCATCCATGCCTTCAAAGCTCGCGCCGAGGACGAGAAGGCGCCCTACTTCCCTCTCCACCCCTACCAGAAACTGCCAACATCACCCTAAGAGCACGACTCGATCTACCCCCTAGGAGCTCTCAAACATTCGCCGCTCTCATCTCTTTGGGTGTCGCCAATGGTCTTCCCAAATCAATCTACTCCTGGTGCTTCGTCGTTTTCGCCGATCAGCCTGCTGCAACTCGGTCCAGTTGTATCTTCGGCGAGTGGGAGGCTGAAGGATGGATTGTTCGATTGGATAGGGACTCTGGTTCGTTCAACTTGACCTCGGTTTACATAGTTCAGTCGAGCTCTTTCTCGAACTGACCGTCAAGTTGTCCTTCTCCTCTCCTGACTCCAGTCAAAGCCGTCGTCCTTCGCATCGACCAAATCGCCATCCTTGCCGCTCAAGCCGAAAAGATCCACAAGTCTTCTGATATGCACTCCTCCGAATGCAGAAGATGCAAGGCCAAACGCGGAACGTCTTGTCGGGACGCTTTGGAGAGAGTCGGCTCCGTCACCCTCTTCGACGCGGACGCCTCGTTCGTACCAATCTTGACTATGCTTATCACCAACGATTCTGATTGGATCCACGCTCTCGAGGAGGACATGCAGCCGGAGTGCTTGGAGGGGTACAAGGAGCTTTGGTCGACCGTGAAACGGGAGGTGAGTCTTCACTTCGCTTCACTTCGCTTCGCTTTCGGACGCGTCTTGTCCATCATTTCCGTCGCTCGATCCTCACGCTCCATTCTGACCTTCGCTTCTCTTCCCTTCCACCAGTACGAAGTCTTGGTAGATCTAGACATAGACGAGATCGATGACTAGCCCTTCGGTTGCTTTCGCTTCGACGAACAAGAGTCCGGAAGTACCCACGACTCAAGTCGGATCATCGCCTCCCGTCCCAACGATCTCGCTCGAGGCTCAGCTCAGAAAAGAAGCGATGCACGGACGTTGAGAGTGGATCAACAAGACGCCAAAGCTCTCTCGCTGCGCTGCTTTGACCTCTTCTCGACGAAGGAAGGGAGAGCGAAGCTCAACGAACGGGAGCTCACTTTTCTCTCCCCCCCCCCCCCCCCCCATTTCACTCGTTCGAATGCCAACCCGCACACTCCAGAGCCAACTCTCGACATCTCCCTTCCAAAGAAGCTCACCTCGATTATCCCGCCTCACAAAACCCCACCTGAGGAGCTTTCTCGTCTCGAACGAACGATCGCGAAAGCACGACCCGTCTCGCAGCACCCTCCGTTCCCCCCCGTCTCCCTCTCTCTCTGCAGTCCAGCCCGCTCGCAACAGTCACATCAGAGATGAAGAGAAGCATGCATGTCCGAGAACGAAAGCGAAAACGAGACGCGACTCGGAGCTCGAAGCGAACGAAGAAAAGAATGAAAAAACATGAGCAGAACGAAAGAACGAAGAGATGAAAGAGTCGAACAGATCAAGAGGTATAGAGAGTGAAAAACATCAAGCGTAGATTACGCGACGAAGGTATGAAGATGTGTGAAGATGTGTGAAAAGCATGCAAGTGTGAGGATTCTGTTTGAGAGAAAGTGCAAGGGAGTTGGGGGGAAGGGGAGGGGGAGTGTTAAAAGTCGAGGTAAGGTAGTCTAGAGAAGGGCGAAGCGAGTTCGGTTTCGTTCTTCTCGGACCGGCATCTAGGTAGGGGGGAGAGGGGGGGGGGGGGGGGTAGGTAGGGACACAGTGAGGGGAGTAGGGGTGTGGTAAGGGGGGTGGAAGTAGACAAGCAACGGAATGGGAGGAAGAGCGATGAGCGTTCCATAGAGAGACGAGCGAGAGCGAACTGGACTGAACGAAAGCGAAGACGTGAACGAAGCAGGACTACGGAAAACTAAAGCGAGATGCTAGGCTACATGTGGGGCGAAGGGAGGGTGGGGAGGGGTAGGGTATGTCTTGGTTCGAGGGAGGTGAGGAAGCGAAAGGACGACGATCAGACGCCGTAGGGACCCAGAGGAGCAGCGCTTCTCTTTTTGCCGATGGAGACCTGTGAAGGAAGAGAGGCGAAGAGAGCAGAAGAAAGGGGTCCAGTCAGTCCTCGAGCGAAACGAACGAGAGCACGCGTCCTCGAACTCGACGCGTCTCGGCTCCCAACGGATGTCTGAGACTCACCTCCAACCCCTCATCATCCTCATCACTACTCCCACTCTCCGCCTCCCCACTCTCCACTCCATCATCCTCCAAATCCAACACTCCCCTCTTCCAAGGACTCCGACTCCCACTCTCCACCTCCATCCCCAGCGGACTCCTCGCCCTCCCAATGCTCCCTCCAGGCGAAGCCACCGAGAGATGATGCGTCCTCTCTGCCGAGCTCTTCCTCGAGAGCGATTGCTGACCCTGCTGATTATCAGGCGGCGACGTCCGAATAGAGGGCGTGTTCGGTCGTTGCGTCGGCGTTTCGACCATCAACGAACTCGTCGCGGTCGTTGGCGAGTCGGGGTTAGAGTTGTTGTTGGACGAAGGAAGAGGGTATCGCCCGTTCACGTTCGCGTTGGCTGGGGAGGAGGGAGGGGAAGGGGAAGGGGAGGGAGTGTTGTTGTAGAGTGCTGAACGAGGAGGTCGGATCGTCGAAGGGGTTCCGGAAGAAATTGAGGGTTGGTGATTCGAGGAGGAGGTTGTCCGTTCTCGATCTCGAGCGGAAGGAGAGGTAAAGATGGGTGAGAAAGCAGGTCTCAACGAATCGAAAGAATCGTCTTCCCCTACTCCCAACTCGTGATCCGTTTCCTCCTCGAAGGATCGGCGACCTGCGACCTCGGCGTTGTGGTACGACGAGGAAGACTTCCATCCGTCGCGACCGATCCTGAAGTCCACAGCGACCGTTCGAGGGAAACCACCACTCTCGGCTCTCCGAACCCCTCCCTCTCCGAGATCCTCTCCGTACTGGTCGTCGTCGTCGGAGAAGTCGAGATCGTCCTCGATGTCGAGCGTCTCCCCAGCGGGAAGGTCAAAGCTTCGTCCTCGAGTCGCGTCGTCCGACGAAGAAGGCTGCTGACCGAATCGATGGACACCGAGCGGCCAGTGAGGAGAGAGCCCGTGGTTGTTCGACGAGGAAGGAGAAGATCCGTGGGTGTCGTGGGAGTGGTGATCGTCCGAACCTCCTCCTCCGTTCGCGAGGCTGGCGAAATGGATCCCAAGTCCTCCGTCGTCGTTCTCGAGTCGAGGTAGGGACCCAACGACGATAGGAACTCGAGGAGCGAGATCGTCCAAGCTCTGTCGAACGGCTGCTGGATGATCCTCGTCGCTCTGGAAGCTCAGCGATCCTCTCGCTGGGCTGGCTCCTCCCTCTCCTTCGTACGACGACGAATGGCCTCGAACGCTCTCGACTTCCGAGCCTGCTCCTACTCCCGCTCCTCCTCCTCCTCCTCTGTCCTTGTGCTTCCTCCTCCCGAAAAACCGAGCGAGTTTCCCAGGCTGCTTCTCCGAGTGCTCGTCCGTTCCCGCTCCTCCGAGAGGACGACGTTCGACCGTTGGCGAGTGAGGTGTAGGTGGAAGAGGGCTCCTCGATCTCGAGGGTCCGGCGAGAGCGTTCGTGCTGTGACTCCTGTTCTCCGGATGAAGGTCCATCGAGCTTCGACCGATGTTGGGCGAAAGAGGAGCTGAGGAGATCTCTCGATCTCCTCCAGCGAGGAGCCTCTTGACGGGGAGGAGATGGTTGGAGAGTCGTCGAAGAGGAGGTTGCGATCGAGCTCCTCGAGGAGTGATGGACGAGGCGGCGTTGACGGATTGACTTCGATCGAGCGTTGAGGGGGTGGCGGTGGGTTTGACGGGGAGGAGGGAGGGAGAGGAGGGCATGGAGTAGCGAGAGGAGGGAGGGGAAGTCTCGGGTGAGATCTCCTTTGAGCGAGAGCGAGGGGATCCAGATTGGGATGAGGAAGGGAGGAAGAAGAAGGAGTGTCGAGCCGAGGACGCTGGACTCTGGGACGGCGACGACGGACGTTCGGACGATGCTGACGCGACTCGACCTCCGTTCTGATGCAGCCCAGCCAACGACGATCCTCTTGATAGCGAGCTCTGCGGCGAGAGGATCCCTCCTGCAAGTCCGACCTGTCGAATCGCTGGCGAGTTGGTTCCTGACATCCTCCCAACACTACCTCCCGACGCGCTTCCGCTCCCTCGACCGAGAACGACGATGGAGTCCTCGCTGTAGTCTCCCATTGGGATCCCTGCTGAGGAGTGAGCTCGAGATCGACTTGGACGGTTGACCGAGGTGGAAGAGGAGGAGGAAGGGTGGAAGAGCTTCTGCTTGAACTTGGACGCGGTTCGTTTGATTCGAGACGAGAGGGTTTCGGTGAAGGCTGAGGCAACCTCGTCCTTGGTGACGGTGACGAAATCGTTGCCTGGATCCGTGCTCGTGAGCCAGTGGTCGTAGTTGTCGATTCCTCGGAGGACCCAAGGGTGTCGCTGATGGAAAACAAAGAGCAGACGCGACGAGAAAGGTCAGCTCTCGAACTCCACTCTGACCTCGACGCGATTTCCTCTTCGACGCGTCCTCCGACCATCTCTCGAGACCGAGGCACTCACCTTAACCTGCTCCAACTTAATCCTCTTCTCTGGATTCTTCTCCAGCATGCCCTTCAACAAATCCGACAGCTCCCTGGCCTCCCAACTCGTTCCATCCGCGGGGACCTTCCCACCCGTCTCGAACCTCTCCTTCCCAGCCCACCTCGGCACATCAAAGTCCTCGTTCGGGATCACCGCAAACAGGGCAAACTCCGTCGGAGCCTCGAACGGGACCTTCGCGAATAGCAAGCAGTAGAGGGTGACTCCGAGAGCCCAAACGTCGATGGCTTTGGTGACCTTGGGACGTTCCCTCCTTCCTCGGTAGGCCGACGAGGGGATGCCTGCTTGGCGGTTGATGGTGATTTGGGAGGAGGTGGAGGGGAAGAAGGAGGAGCTGTCGCCGTTGAGGTGGTGGGTGGAGGCGGCAGGGGAGGAGGGAGCGAGCGGAGTGATCTCTCCGTTGTAGCAGAGTTCCGGAGCGAAGAACGCGGGGGATCCTGCTGTTTTGGCGAGAGCTTCCTCGTCGAGAGCGATGTAGGCGTCCGAGTTGATTCCGTCGAGTTCGTCGTCGAGTCCTGAGGCTAAGCGAAGGACGGAGGAGTAGTGGGAGACTCCAAAGTCGGAGATCTTGACGACCGAGTGATCCTTGTTCCAGAGGAGGTTGGCGGGCTTGATGTCTCGATGGATGATTCCTTGGTGATGAACTGAGAGGAAACGAACAACGAACGAACACGGAGGGAGAGGGAGAGGTAGCGCGTGTCAGTGATAATGAGCTCTCTTTCGACTGAACGAGCGGAGTTAATGAAGAAGAAGGGGAAGGGGAGGAAGGGTGATTGAGTCGAGCTCACGATATTCCAACCCGAGCACCACGTCCCTAAACATCCTCCTCGTCTGCTCGGTCGTCAACAAAGGCGTAGGAGGTTGATCTTCCGACTTCCACTTGACTTCCCCTCCCTCCATGTACTCGAGAACTGTCCAAGTCCAAACAAACGCCAACGAACGAGGGGAATGGTTCAGCTCGCGCGACTTCCTCGACCTTCCTGCCTCCTTCCAAATCCACCTCGTCACCCCTCCCCTCAAACACCAAAGATAAGGAAGATGAGAAAACGGTGCTCACCAAGGAAGACCTTCGGATTCTCCTTCGCATCAATCACCTCCCTCAGTCGGACCACATGAGGATGTCGTAGTTTCTTGAGGATCGCGATCTCCTTCTTGAGCCTGGTTCGAACGAACGAACCAAGGAGAACGTGGTCAGCTCAGTTCGAGGGATCTGCTCGAGGTCGATCCCTTTCCACCCGGATCGATCCTCTAGCGTGTGAAGTCTAGATAAGAACGAGAGACGAGGGGAGGGGTGTGTGAGTCGACTCACTTATCCTCGATCTCCCCAGGCTGAACAGGTTGCTTTGGAGCTGACGAGAAGCCAGGCAGACGTTTCTTCTGCTGACGAGAGATGATCTTGACGGCCTGCAGTTCGCGAACACCCCGAAAGAAAGAAGAGGGTCAGGGACGGGTTGGTTCGTCGTTCGTCACCCCGCCTTCAGCTCGCTTGAACAGGATCTCTCCGTCCCAAGCGAGGAAGGAGGGTCGGGGAAGGGAGAGGGTCGACTCACCCAAAGTGTATTCGTCTCCATATCCCTAGCGAGTCTGACCTTCCCGTGCTGTCCTTTCCCAAGCTCGTTGAGGATCGCGTACTGGTTGAGACATTTCCGACCTGTGTAAGGGTCCGTGGAAGTGGTGATCGTTTCGGTTTCGACGCTGAGGACGAGACGGGACGAAGGGAGGAGAGGAGGGGAGGAGTCAGTCAGCTTCGTTGTTGGGTCTTCGTCCGTTTCGCTTCTTGCTCTCCTCGATGGACGAGAGAGAGAGAGCGCATATACGAGCACCTCGAGAGGCTCCTCCAACATCTCGCTCGAGGGCAAGGCGAACGAGAGGAGGTCGTCCGACAATCTCGAAGCTCCTTCCTCCTCCTCGCTCCCTCCCCTCTCATGCTCCCTCCCTCCCACCCAGCCTCTCTACACGCCAACCCAACCCCAGATATAGGACTGAATGCACTCACACCTCTCCCCCCTCGCGCTCATACAGACTCCCCCCCTCACTCCCCCCCTCGCCCTCCTCCTCAGTAGTCAACCCCGTCTCACTCCCCCCTCCTCCCCCTCCTCCCATCCCTCCCCTCCCACCTCCAAGCCCTCCTCCCGCTCCAAGTTCTCGATATCCATACACAGGATGATCGCTAGAGAAGTCTCGTCTTGATTGTTCTTGGGAGGAGGAGGAAGAAGGAGCAGGACCTCGTCTTCCTCCTACGACTCTGAAGCCTGCTCCTGCTGCCGAGGAGGAGGAGGAAGCTCGACTTGAGGAAGCTGTTGCGTTGGAATTGGGATAGTAGTAAGAGGGGGAGAGAGTGCGAGAGACGGGGGTGGTGGTGCGGGAGATGGGGGGAGTGGGTGCGGTGGAAGGAGCTAGGGGGAGAGGGCGAGAAGAGGAGGAGGATGGATTGGAGGAAGGAGGAGGAGGGTGATGGTGAAGCATCATCGCCTCATTCGAACGAGTCGCTTGCTGTTGCTGGCTGGCTTGAAGGTTTTGGATAGAGTGGTGGGGTGGAGAGAAGGAGGAGAGCGCGGGTGGGTGAAAAAAGTTGGCGAGAAAGGGGGGAGCTGGGCGTTGGGGGAGGGGAGGGAGCGAAACAGGAAGGGAGGAAGGAAGGTCGCGAAGGAAGGAGCCCGACACGAGCGTGTCCGCAGAGGCGTCGCTCTTTCTTATCGAGAAACTCCAAACGACCAGTCAAATCTTCGAGTCTCGTCGGCTGGTTTCAGGGCTTTTGGTTCCTTGCTTCCTTGCTCGCTTCCCCAGCAGTTCGAGAAACGATTCGATACGTGATAAGCAAGGAGTGAGAGCGAGCGAGCGAGAAAGGGTAAGCGAGGACGATGCATAGAGAGAGGAGAACGTGTAAAACAAAGAGTACAAGAGAGAGGAGAACGTGTAAAACAAAGAGTACAAGAGAGAGGGGTAACGCCGTATGAGTTGAGTTGGATGCGATGCGAAAGAGGGAGAAGGAAGGGAGGGGAACCGAGAGGAGGGAGGCGACGCGCGGGTGGGAGGAGATTGAGGAAGAGGACCGTCGAACTGGACTGGGCGTCGATGGGGGTGTCGCTAGTGGGAGAGAGAGAGAGAGATTCTGGAGAGAGAGAAGGAAGGAAGGAGCCGAGAAGGAAGTGAGGGGAGGAAGAGTGAGAAAGGAGGCAAGGAAAGAGGGGTGTTCCGACCCGAGAGACGCGAAAACGAAAGAGCCAACTCACCGTTTCGTTGTTGTCGTTGTTGTTGCTGCAGTGATCTACTAGATCACCTCCTCCTTCCTCGTTCTCTCTCCTGATCCAACTCCTGCTCCCTCCCTCGCTTCACCAACCCCTCAACCACGTCCCAATCGATCCTCCCTCCCCTCGGTCCCTCCTCCTCGTCAACGTCCATCGAAGCGTTCAGCTCTCCCTCGACTTCCCTCTCGCCTCTCCTCCCCTCTTCAAGTCCACGTTCAACTCCCTCCCTCAAGTTGCGACCTCCAATTTCCTCCAAAACACCCAGAACAGTCCCCATCCTTCGCTCGACCTCGTTCCTCCAGCTCAGAGCCTCGTCTCGTTCCCTCTCGACTTTCTTCTGCGACTGTTGAGCCGTCAGGAGGGTGTTGGCGAGGGTGAGGAGGGAGGATTCGGTGGTGATCAGATGGTGGTAGATCTGGGAGGATTGATCTCGGGAAGCAGTGAGGAGGGATTCGAGTTCGTGCAGTCGTTGGACGAGGTCGGAGTCGGTGTTGGGAGCGGGGATGAAGGGAGGAGGAGGATGAGGGTAGGGAGCTGTGGAAGGGTTCGAGAGGAGAGAGGAGGAAGAGGAGGATGCTGAGGTGGTAGGACCGAGGCGAGGAAGGGACTGGTTGGAAGGGTTTCGTTGATGCTGCTGGTGATGCTGTCGACCGTGGTGGCCGTGTCGATGAGGAGGGGAGACCAGCCCTCCTGACGAGGAGGGAGCTGGTGTTCGCTCGTAGTTGGATGGACCTCCAGCGGGAGTGGGAGGAGAGGAGTGGTTGGAGGGTGGTTGTTGACGCGTCGAGGAAGAAGGAGGAATCCCACCTGCACCGTTCCAAGTACCCTTCCCACTCACGACGCGTCCCCTTCCTCCTCGGTCGCTCATTGCCGGACTTAGGGATCGACCGTTCCTTCCACGAAAGTTCGACGAGTCGTTCGGAGGCGAGGGAGGAGCCACCCAGCTGTCTCCACCTCGAGAACGAGGTGCTTCCTTCGCTATCGTCGTCGAAGGACCAGCAACCGCCGATGGACCATCGCCTCCAACAACCGAAGCTGAGGAGGACGAGCCAGCAGCACCAACACCATCACCACCACCGCCACCACCAGTAATATCCGCGTCCGAACGATGACGCGAGGGAGATCGAGACCTAGAAGAAGGCTCATCTCCTCGGACTCGAGCAGCAGGAGGAAGGGAAGCCTCGTCGTTCCAGCTTCCTCGTCGCTTCCTACTCCGACTCCTACGAGCTTTGGGCGCACCCTCCTCCTTCTCGACGACCTGAGGTTCTGGCTCTCCAGTCTCAACAGGTGATCGTCGATGTGCTCGGATGGAGCCGTCGATGGGAAGAGGAAGAAGCGTCGAGGAGGAGGAAGAGGGAAGTGGTTTCGAGTCGTCGGCGTATTCGAGAGGAAGGGTAGCATCTCCTGATGATGATGGCGAAGAGGGCGCATCTCGGCTGGGACCGTCGGTAGGGAGACTCGGTTTCGACCACTCGATCGTGGTAGGAGCTTCGTACCTGAGAGCGAAAGAAGGACGCGCGTCGAGGAAGAGCAGAAGAGAGGAAGGGAAATGAGTCAGCGAACACCACACCGACCGAGCAAGACCAAGTCTCTACCTCTGGAGATTGAAGCAGAAGAGAGAGACAACAAACTTGAACCACTCGTTCCCCGTTGGGACGTTGAGAGAACACTTGTAGCCCTTCTCGACGAATCGAGTCCAGATCCCAGCCTTCAGCTTCACGTTGCGATCGAACTGAGCGAGGACCTTGTTGAGCTGAGCGTGGTCCTTGAGGGTCTGTGCAATATGAAAGCAGAGAAGGTAGCGAGAAAAATCAAGTCAGTTGAGGCGAGAAGGAAGGACGCGAAGAACGAGAACGGGAACGGAGGGACGAACGACGTAGGCGTTGGTGTTCTTCAGGCGAGTAGACTTCCACATCTGATAGGACGAGCAGAGGAAGGAAGGTCAGCGTTTGCTTACGAGAAAGGGTCTGAGAAGATAGCTTACCTGGATCTTCACGCTGTTGAGGAGGGAAGAACAATGAACAACAAGGAGGAAGGTAAGTTCGAGTCCGCGAGTGAGTCCTTCTGTCGAGCGAGGGAAACGAGCCAGTTTCCCGAGACCAAGGAACTCACATTCCACCGAATCGCTGGAACAGATGACGAATATCCTCGACGGTGGTGTTGTCGGGAACACTAGAGGAGGCAAAAGAAGAGCGGAAAGGTGAGCTTTGGTTCGTCGACGAGTTGAGGAGGCTTGACGGAGGTCGTGCGATGAAAACGAAGTCGAGGGGAGACGAGGAAGCTCTTCTGGGGTATACATGATCGCCTCTACACAGTCTCAGTGCATCTCAGAGCCTACCACCTGTAAGCACAGCGAGGCAAGAGCGGACGAGAGGCGAAGACGACCCCATCTCTCGAGCTCGCTCTTCTCCTCCCTTCCCCAAACAACGAACGACGAAAAACAGGACTCACTTCGCTACCCTCAACACCGGAGGATCATCTATAGGCTTGTTGTTCTGCCCTACCGCGGCCTGTTTCTTCTCGACCCTCTTCTGGGGAGGAGGGACCCCTCCGTCTCCCATCCTCGCTTGAGGTCCGAAGGTGTTGTGACGAGGAGGAGGAGGAGGGGGAGGGAAGTTGAAGCTGCTGTTGTTCATATGAGAAGGCGGTGGTGGAGGAAAAGGCGGAGCTTGAGGGTACTTGTTCCTCCCTAGATTCGAGGTTGGAGGCGGAGGTCCTCCTAAAGGGAAGGAGGGTCGATAGTCGTTGGGAGGAGGAGGAGGGAAAGAGGGGAAAGGGTTGTGACGAGAAGGGCCAGGTCCTCCGTTGTTCTGGAAGCCTGGAGGAGGATGGTTGCGTTGATATTCTGCTGGGAAGGGTTGGTAGTTGAACGTGCTCGAGGGAGGACCGTGATCGACCATCGTATAAGGAGAAGAAGAAGGGAGGGAGTGAGGGTTGCGAGTCAAGGAAGGGAACGACTCCGAAAACGCAAAGAGAGCTCGTCGTCCTTCCTCTCGAAGCCGTCTTAACGGCCAGCTCCCCTCCCAAACCCTCCATACCCATCTCGGCCTCGCCAGCCCTCCTCCTCTCTCACCATGTCCATCAACCCCTGCTCCATCTCCCGACTCCAAGCTCTCGCTCGATCCAGATCGACCGCCCTCCTCCAGCCTTACAACCCCCTCAACCTCCGAACTGGAATTCAATACCTCCAGAAACCGTTACAAGGAGAGAAGGTCAACTCGTGGTACCCGGTTCATATGACGGACAGGATGATCAGGTATACGCTCGACCTGCCGAGGGAGTGGCAGAACGATGTCACTCTCCTCCATGCAGAGTTCGTGGCGAGGAAGATCGCAAGAGGGAAGGGAGCGCCGAGGAAGGGTACGTCGTCGTTTCTCTCGTTCCCTTCAGGCTTTCGAGCCTTTTTCCAGCACTGGAGGAGAAAGCTGGACTCTCTGGGATTGTCTGGGAGGGTCTGGCTGGGCTTGGGGAGGACGACGAGGGGGTGGTAGAGACGAAGGAAGGAGACGAGACGAACGAACGAACGAAGCTGACCTTTTCCTTTTCCCTTCTCCTTCTCCTTCCCCTTCCCCTCTCCTCCTTCCCTCGAACAGGATTCGGAAGAAGGGCCGTCCTCCAGAGCAAGAAGAAGTAAACTCGCTAAACCATCCTGGAGGGAAGTGCGTTTGCGGAAGAAGCAGATGGCATGGGATCTTTGGGAACGAACAGTGTCGAAGGAGGAAGCGAGAGAGAGAGAGAGAGCGAGCGAGGAAAGGTTCGCCGAGACGACGAAGGTCGGTTTCTTGAAGCGGTCACTCGCTTGAGGTAGCTTGCTATCGACCGCCAGGATCGGAGGGTGAGTTCACCGGAGCGTGAAGGGAGGAAAGAGGGAAGGAGAAGAAGGCGTCAAGGCAGTGAGCTCGACGAGTCTCCCTCTGATCGTGTCGTCGAACGTCAAATGAACCTCGCCCGTCTTTCCTTGCATCTCCCTCCCTGGAGGGTCAAGCCACTAGAGAGTTCGGATAGCAACCTTCCTCTGCTTGGCTCATCATCAAGGTCAGCCTGCGACGCGTCTCGTTCCTCCTCGATCTCGCGTCCTTCTTTCGGAAGTTGAACTCTTCTCTCCGGGAAGGCCAAGAAGGCTCTCATACACTCTCTCTACGACGCTGGATCCTCCGTAGGGATGAGTCTTCGAACAGCACGACCCTTGATCCTCGTTCGACTTCGACGCTGACTCGCTTCCGTCCCTCCTCTCTCTCAGAACATCGTCGGACCTCTGCTCTTCACGGTCGACCAGAAGCCTCTCTACCACAAGGGCCTCAAATCCATCCTGGCCATCTTCGTGGCCTGCATGGGAGTCATCGGATTGCAGGTTTTGACCCTCATCTTCTTCAACAAGAGGAAGGAGAAGACTCGAGTCGAGCACGGGAAGCCAGCCAAGATCGAAGACAGGTCCAAGGACGCGAAGTGAAATGCGTGACGGAAGCCGACGCTGTCGATGCTGAGAGACCGTAGATACGTCTTTTGGCCCTCTCTCGTTTCCGTTCGGCGCGTCGAGCGACGAGCGACGAGCAGCTTTCGCCTTTCGCTCGCTCTGTTTTATCTCTTTGCGCGGAACAACAAAGACGTACAGGAGCTCATCGATACATGGTTTGAGATTTTTAGTTGTGATGTCGCCGACGAAGAGGTGGACAAGGCGAGCTGGCTGGAAGAGTCAAAGACGAGAGGGAAAAGGGAGGTCAGGTCGAGTCGACGCGACGAGGGATGGAAGAGAGGTCGCGCAATGGTCAAGAAAACGCACCTTGAGCCAATGAATATGTGCTTGATGAAGAAGCTGGAGGGGTCTGAGTTCCGAGCTGTGGGTGCTGATGAAGAGGTATGCATGGGCGTGAGGTGAGGCGACGCGACGACTGACTTGCGAGAGGGCGAAGGAAAAAGAGGATCAGAGATCCGAGGAGGAGAATAGGGTGCTTGGAAGATGGATAGGGAGTTGATGCTCACATGCGAGATGACGAATGATGCAAAGAAGTCCCCTGAAAGGTCGAGAACGAGAGACGGGAGAGCGAGAGATCGATCCGACGACGTCTGCGAGCACGAAGAGAAGAGAAAAGTCAGGACCAGCTCGTTCGATGATGATGCAATATGTACGTACGAGTTACTCATGGCGTTCCATGTATCTGGAGGAGTATTAGAAAAGGGAAGGTGAGTTCGACGGCTTCAGTCGAGGAGAAAAGAGCGAAGCGAACCGAAGCGACCCACCTTGAAGTCGTTCGCCGCCTCTCTCCATCCATACTCCGCATCGAGGATGACCTTGGTCCTGACTCTCGAGAACTCGTATACGTCTCTAGAATCCATCCTTCTCAGGTACGCAAAAGGGATGTCCTCCACTCCGAAGGGTCGCCAGCCCGAGGTCGTGTCGACGAGCTCCTTCGCTCCTGCTCTTGAGTGATTCGCAAGAACAAGGTCCTCGATGTCGTTCCATTCTCCTATCCATCCCATCAGACGGATCGAGCGTCGAACGAAGACTTCGGTTCCGAATTGAAGGTGAAGCAAGGCGAGAGCGAAGAGTCCTGGGAGCTTCAGGGCGTCTTGGATTCCGACGTCCTCCTCGGTGTCGAGCTGGTCCAGCAGAAGAGTGAAGTAGTGACTGGCGATGGAACGGCCGGAGAGGGGTACGTCGTACTTGTCGCAAGCGAGGAGAAGGGCGTCGAGGGAGGTAAGTTTGGTGATGGACCCGCGCGAGACGACGGGGGAGGTTTGGACGAAGGGGAGGAAGAGAGCGAGCGTGCGTCCCGTCTCCTCGAGCTTGATGATGGGAAGACCGTCGACCTTGGCTCCTTCTTCTCCGACGAGAAGGGTGTCCTCGAAGACCTGGGAGGCGGCGAGGAGGTAGACCTTTCGAGTCGCGAAGTGGACCTCGTCCGAACTCTTGAGGATCAGGTCGGATTGATCCGTCTTGGGGAACTTCGAGTGATAGTTGACTACTCCAGAGGAGGACTTGGAAGTGGAGGATGTTCGAGCTCGTTTGGTCAAAGAAGAGGAGGCTGCTGGAGGCATGTTGGGGAGGAGGGAGCGGACGGAGGGAGGGAGGGAAGGAAGGAGTTGGGCTTTTCGAGGGAGCTGCGACGCAAGAAGAAGCATCGATTTCAGCCAGAGGATGTCAGCAGAGGGAGAGTGGAGTGTCGTTGGGACAAGAAGAGCTCACTGGTGTAGGAATCTGGAGAAACGAAGGAGGGAAGGAGATGGTCGTGAGAGGTCGACTTGCGGTGAGTGAGCTCGCGAGGTTCGATTTCGCTTCCTTCTTCCTTTCTTTCCTTAGCAACCGACGCTCCAGATTTTGTGGCTCAAATTTTGGTCTTCAGCTGGCTCGTGCCTACTCTCGCTCATATGAGTTTCTGAAAGAAGATTTTTCTCTCGAATTTGAGGCAGTGCCGCCTTTACGAAAGTCGACGCAGCCGAGAGGCGCGAGCTCGCCGTTCCCTCCTCGTTGGCTCCTCCCTTCATCCATCAACGGCATGTCAAAAGCTAGAGAACCCCAAGACGTCGAGAAACCTCCAACCAAGAGGTCCTTACCAGTAAGTAAAGCCATCCTGTCTCTTTTTCGACGAGGAAGCGAGCTCGAGAGAGATGCAGGCTGATGAGCTCTTCCCTCCCCTTCACCTTCGCGGCCCCCTTCTCTTCTCTCTAGCGTCTCTCAAAGATCTCCCCTCTCCGTCTTCCTGGAAAGATGAAGAACCTCGCCTTGAAACCTAGGAATGGATCCAAAGGAGTTGGATCAGACGGTGAGAAGTTTTTCCTCCCCGAGAGTCGAGGAAGAGGAAGAGAGCTCGAGCCGAACAGAATCTCTCCTCGTGCATGACGATCAACAGAGAAACCGCTGGCGATTCTGCGAGTTCAGGTCGTTTCTGGCACCAACTTGCTCGGGAAGGACAAGGGAGGCACTAGCAGTGATCCGTGAGTCTTCTCGCTCACCTGTTTTCGTCCTCGTTCTTTTCTGGGAGAAGAAAGAAGGGAAACGTTCGAGCTCACCTCCGCTCTCCTCCCCTCCCGCTCTCCGCTCTCTTCTATACCCAGGTTCGTCACCATCTCCCTTCCTCCAACTCGACTCTCGACTCCAGTCATCAAGAAGAGCCTCGATCCCATCTTCCCCGAGAAGGAGTCTACCTTCGATCTTCCCATCTTCGCCAGTCAAGCAGGCAGGATCGGTTCCCTCGAGGCGGTGGTTTGGGACAAGGTGCGCTCTTTTGATTGAGCTCTTCCTCCCCATTCCTCAGCTGCTGATACTCGATCTCTTCGTTCTGACGTTCAGGATCTACTCAGGAAGGAGTTCCTCGGAGAGGTCTCCGTCAAGATCCAGGACTGGTTCGCAGGAGCGAAGGCTCTGGAGTGGCACCCCGACTCGAAGGTTCGTTTCTTGTCTCTTTCGTCGGTCAGACTTCTCTCTCGAACTGCAGAAGCTCATCATTGATACATCTCGCGTCTATGCAGCCCATCGACGCCGTCCTGGTCTCATCTCGAAGAAAGTCTCGTGTCTCCGGCTCGATCCGTACGTCCTCCCTCCCCGACGACGCGGACGAAATCTCCTTTCTTTTCAGAACGCTCGAACCGCCAATGCTGACTTCTGAGCCTGTTCCCCCGTTTCAGAGCTTCGAATCGGATTCGTCCCTCCTCCTCTCTCGGACGATCATACCCACGCCGCCCTCGCTATCGACTTCGAATCCCTCTACGACGACCTCGTCCGACGAGCGAGCGAGCGAGGCATCTTGACGGTTGCGCCCTACGAGGGTATCGGAACCGTTCTCAGCGGAGACGTCGATCTCGAAGACGATGGGCTCTCGGATAGCTCAGATACCGAGGACGAGTTCGAGCTCGGAACCTCAGCTCTTCCTTCTCCAGCCCTCCTCCCTTCATCCACCTCCTCCCTCATGACGCCCTCCTCCTCGACCGCCGCCTCCTCAAGCTCCAATCTCGCCGTTCCTAAACCTGTCATGCCTTCGTCGAAGGAGAAGAAGAACGGGAAAGGGTACTTCGACGGCCCTGCTTCCGCGTCGCCAGCCGTTACTCCCTCCGGTGGCAAGACTCCCAAGCACGCGAAGGTCCCCAAAGTAAAGAAGTCCTCGAACGGGAAGGATTGGAGCTACTCTCACTCAAAGGATATCCTCGGTATCGTCATGATCGAGATCAAGGTTCGTTTCCTTCGACCATCGACGCGTCTCTCTTCGACGCAACCACGACGCAACCACGACGCGTCTCTCCCCGCTGACCCTTGGTTTCTCAACCTCTTCCAGAGCGCCGAAGATCTTCCTCGACTCAAGAACATGCTTAAGACTGGATTCGACATGGACCCTTTCGTCGTCACCTCTTTCGGGAAGAAGGTCTTCCGAACTCGAGTTGTCAGGCACTCGTTTGTCCCTCCTCATCTCTTCATCTGACTCTCCCTCTCAGCTTCTGACTGTCCCTTCTGTATCGTCAGGCTCAATCCTGTCTGGGACGAGAAGCTCCTCTTCCACGTCAAGCAGTACGAGTCCAACTTCACGATTCAGGTCAGCCTCCTTTCCCTTCGCGAGACGCGTCGTGATCAACTCGAGCTGACTTCCTACCTGCTCTTTCCAGTTCGACATTCTCGATTGGGACAAGATCTCGGGGAACGACCACATCGGAACTGCAACGTGGGTCCAACCTTCTCGTTCTCGGTGCAGGTCGCCTCCAGCTCTCTCGCTCGCTGACTCGACGCTCTTCCTCCCTTCGATCTCCCCAGCATCCCTCTCGCTGAGCTCGTCGCCGCCGCTCCCAAACCTGATCCAGAGACTGGACTTCACGATTCGGACGGTAAACACGAGATGAAGGAGTTCAAGGTGAGAGCGTCTTCGTTTCGTTCGCATACGTCGCGCTTCACTGACTTCCTTCCTCGTTCCCATTTTCTCGAGCAGCTTCTCCTCTCGACTCCTGACTCCAAATGGGAGATGCACAAGCCTAGCATCACTCTTCGAGCAAAGTCAGTTCGCCTCCTTCTTTTCGATCATCTCGAGCTCTTGGCTGACCTCGACTCGTTTTGCAGATACGAGCCCTACGACGCGCTTCGACAGCGATTCTGGAGGGAGTACATTCTCACGTACGACGCCGATTCGACCGGTCAGATCAGTTTGACGGAACTTCAGGCCGTGAGTCTCCCACGCTAGCAGTCGTCGCGTTCGAATCTCGACGCTTTGCTGATCGCACGTTCTCCTCTCTCTCCTCGCAGATGCTCGACTCCCTCGGATCCACTCTCACTCAAGAAACCGTCGAAGGATACTTCACTCAGAACAACGTCGATCCTCGAGAAGGAGAGCTCACCGTCGAGCAGATCGTTCAGTGTCTTGAGAACGAGGTCAAGAAGAGCTTCGAGGAGAAGAAGGTCGTCGGACCCGCCGAGGAACACCCCCTCGCTCCCAGCGTCACTTCAACTCCTACCCTCCTCTCCGGCGGTCTCCCAGCTCTCGATCCTCTCGACTCTCATGGTCATCCAGCAGCCTCCGTTCCTCTCGACGTGACGGGACCTTCAGCTCCTCCCTCCCAAGCCGAAGCCGCCGTCGATCCTACTCGAGCTGCCTCGATGGGCAACGGACCGGGACTCGAGGAGGTTGAGCAGACGAGGATTATCGAGGAACAGGATTCGGACGACGAGGATGACGAGGATGTGAAGGACGACGACAAGGAGAGGGTGATCAACATCAAGACCTGCCCTCTCTGCCATCGACAGCGTCTCTCGAAGAGAGCTGAGGTCGATATCGTTACTCATCTTGCTGTGAGTACCAGTTCTTCCCCTTCTTGCTTTACCTGGGCCACGAAACTGAATTCCTTCGTTCGTTTCTCTAGGTCTGTGCTTCGGCTGATTGGGGAAGAGTCAACCGTCTCGTCGTCGGTTCGTCCTCGTCCTCGTCCTCGTCCTCCTCTCATCTTCCGGCCAACCTCCTTCAAACCATTTCTGACGCGTTTTCCTCCTTCTAACAACAGGAAACTTCGTCACAAGCTCCCAGGCTCAGAGGAAATGGGTCTCGAAGATCATCTCCAAGGTTTCGAGGTTCGTCTTCCAACATCCGTCTCTTCCGCTCCACGAGTCAAACTGACTCGCTTTTCTCTCTCTCGTAACAGTGGAGCCTACCAGCTCGGAGCCAACTCGGCCAACATCATCGTCCAAGATCGAGTCTCTGGTCAACTCCAAGAGGAGAAGATGGCGTCGTGAGTTCTTTTCGACGAACGAGCACCGAGTCGTGGCCGTGTTCGACGAGCTGACTCTTGTCCTGGCTTTATTTTCGTTGCTCACCCTCGTAGCTATGTGAGGTTCGGTATCCGTGTCCTCTACAAGGGAGCCAGATCGAGGATGGAAGGAGGTCGAGGTGAGTCCAGTCGCGTCTTCCTTTGTTCGCGTTCGCCGTCCCCCTTCGCCGCTTAACCTTCGTTTCCCTTCCAGCTCGTAAACTCCTCAAGTCCCTCTCGGTCAAGCAAGGTCTCAAGTACGACTCCGAGGAGTCCGCCGCCGAGATTCCTGCCTTCATCTTATTCCATCGACTCAACGTCAACGGTGAGATTTCCCTCTTCACTCTTTCGTTCTCGCGGCTCTTCCTGACCTTTTCTTTTCTTCTTCCTTCTTCCCCTTCCTCCCTCTCCGCCATCATCAGAAATCCTCGACCCTCTCGAATCGTTCAAGACCTTCAACCAGTTCTTCTACAGGAAGCTCAAACCCTCCGCTCGACCCATCCAGGATCCCGAGGACCCGACCACCCTCGTCTCCTGTGCTGATTGCCGGCTCATGTGCTTCGATACCGTCAGCGATGCTCAGAAGCTTTGGATCAAGGGACGAGAGTTCACCGTTGAGCGACTCCTCGGCGAGAAGTTCGGGAAGGAGGCTTCGAAGTTCAACGGAGGTTCGGTTGGGATCTTCAGAGTGAGTTTCGCCTCTCTTTTTCTCGAACGCTCTCCCAGTAGTTTCCTAATCTAACCTCTTGCCTGATGTCTTACCCTCCAGCTCGCTCCTCAGGACTACCACCGATTCCAGTGAGTCTCGTTCGCGTTTTCCTTCTCGTTCTCGAACTCCAAACTGACTCAGCTTTTGTTTCTGCAGCTTCCCCGTCGATGGAGTCGTTACTGGAATCGAAAAGATCGAGGGAGCATACTACACGGTGAGTGGTTTCACTCCTCGTGCTCAAGGTGTCGCGGCGGAGAGTCGACGAAACTGATTCGACGCGTCCGTTCGGTTCATCTCCCTCCCTCAGGTCAACCCTCAAGCGATCAGAACTCAGCTCGGTTCGTCCTTTTCCTGCTTTCCCGCCGCTGGTGTCTCCTCGTCTAACTTCTCGTTCACGTGTTCTCCCTTTTCTCAGACGTCTACGGAGAGAACGTCCGATCCATCGTCAAGATCGACTCGCCCACCTTCGGGACCGTCTTCGCCGTCTGCGTCGGAGCCATGATGGTCGGATCGATCCATCACGAGATGAAGGTCGGAGATACCGTCAAGCGGGGTGACGAGATGGGATACTTCGCCTTCGGTTCGTCGTCGCGCCTCGAGCTCGTCTCGCGGAACCTCGAGCTGACCTGACATTCCTCTCTTCCTCTTCGCTTCGCAGGTGGATCCACGATCGTCCTACTCCTCGAGAGCGGAGTCCTCCTCTGGGATCCTGATCTCAGGCAGAACGCTCAGGCTTCTCTCGAGACGCTCGTTCAAATGGGAACGAAGCTTGGGTCGAGGAAGAAGACGACGCAGAGTCTTCCTCCCGTTCCTCCTCGAGCTGAGGCTTAGATACCTTTAGCTCGTTTTTTCTCGCTCAGCTTAACCCTTGCTTTTCCTTCTCTTGTTTCCCTTCTTGGCTCCCACCTCGCTCGCTACTCGAGCTGTAGATTTATCTCGTCTCTTCACTCCGCTCGCTCGATTTCGCCTCTCCTCGCTCCTCGTCTTTCTTTTCTCGCCCCCTTGCAAAAATAATGATCCTCACGCACTTCCGCCTCCTCATTCGATCTCCATACCAAGAAACAACAACTCCTCGAACCCAACCTCCTCCTCTCTCTTCTTCCCCTCCTCCCTCCTCCTCACAACGAAAACCCCCAACCCATCCGACGCGCCGAACCTCTTCCCATCCGCCAGCACAGGAACAAGCGTGAACTCCTCTCCTAGCATATCCCAAAACGGCGTCTCTTTGAAGAGGGACCGAACCTTGTAAGCGATGATAATTTCGGGTGGGTTGGGGACGTTCGTGAGAGCGAGGAGGGTTCGGAGGAGGGGTGGGTAGAGGAAGGGGAAGTAGACGAGGTCGGAGAGGATGAGGTGGGTGAAGGAGCCTAGACCTCGTCCTGGGGGTAAGGAGAGTTGATCTTCTTTCCCTTCGCCCCAGCCTAGGCCTCGGACTAGGACCTGTCCTCCTGAAGGCGAGTTCGACGACGACTTCCAGGTCCGCGTTCGTTCCTCCATGAGTGGGACGACCTCGTCGAGATCGGTCATGACGATGATATCTTCTGGTCGGAGGAGATCGGCGAGGTTGAGGGAGGTGAAACCTGTTCCGGCTCCGAGCTCGAGGATGGTTTTGGGAGGGAAGGGCGACGAGGAGGGAGGGAAGGAGGAGGAGATGGACGACGGCGGCGGCGAGGGAGTCGAAGTCGAGGGTGTGAAGGTTGGTGGAAGGTTGGAAGGTTGGAAAATCGAACAAGGTGGATCGAAGACAAAGGAGGTTGAGCTTGGAGGTTGAAGATACTGCTCGAGGAGGTAGGAGGCTTCCCTGACAAAGAGAAGGAAGACGAAGGAAGAAGGGGAAGACGGTGAGCTTCGACCTTTCGTCGGCGAGAAGCGAAAGCTCGAGGACGAACCATATTCGACCTGCTATGCCGAAATCAGCGATGGCCTGAGACTGCCATGAGTCCTCTGCTGGGTTCTTGGAGTTTGAGGGAGCGGAGGGGGAGATGTTGAGCCCTAGAGGGAAGTTGATGGAGGAGGAGTCGGGCATGGTGAGCTTCCGTCGTCGAGTGAGCGAGCTAGACTGGGAAATCGATCACAGGCGTCAGTATTGTGTCTTGAAGCGACGTTGATATCCATCAATGACTCACTAGAAACTCTGCCGAAAAGTCAAGGAAGGGCGAGTTGCGGACGGAAGGGAAGGAGGGCTCGAGCTCACGAACTCGTTGAAAGGAGGGCGAGCTCGTTCGCTTCTTGTTTCCTCACGTCCACCATCTCAGAAACACGTTTCCACTCTCTTCTACCTCTTGGTGTTCACCGCCTCCATCTACCTCGAACGAGGACCACCACAGGAGAATCAAATCCGGCTCGAACCATCCCCTTCTTCCCGGCCCAATGCCTTCTTCGTCCCTCGGCTCCCCTCCCTCCTTCTCCGATCCTTCCCTCGACGTCCAAGCCCTGGCGGATGCTCTTTTGGGGATCGAGTCTGGCTCAGAGGCTGACTACGAGAAGGTGGATGCCATGTTGCGTTCGAAATCTGAGGTCGGGCGGGCAAGGAGAGCAAGCAAGAGGACTGATCATGGTTCTCCTTTTTCCTCCCTCTGCCTCTCCAGACTCGACGACTGGTAGATATCGGCGAGGAAGGCATGACCAAGGAGGTCCCACCGAGGATGCATACCATCGATGGCGAGCCGAGTTCTGCGCTCGTTACCTTCACAGGTTCATCGACTTCCTTCTCCCTCGACTCCCTCACGCCGACTGGACCTCGTTCGAACTCGGACTCGCATCGATTCTCCTCGGAAGCAACTACTACACACGATGGGTACGAACAGCTCCTGCAGCTATGGTCGAGCTTCTCTTCGTTCGACTGGTCGAGAGTTGGTCGAGGACCTGCCCGGACTTGGTCCACATCTTCGAGGCAGAGGTCCAAGGCGAGAATGTCGTGAGCCCTTCCGTTCGCTCCTCTCCTCTGCTCGCCGCCGCTGACTTCTTGTTTCCTTCTGCTTCTTCAAACTAGCTCGTAGGAACTCAAGGATTGCAGATCACTTGGAGCTTCTACTACGCTCAACAGCTCTCCTACCTCGTCACCCACTTCCATTCCGACAACGACCTTCGTACCTCCTCCGCGTTCTCGTCTTCTACGGTCCTCCCTTCCTTTCTTCGAGACCTTCTCACCCTAGCCAGTAGGTGTTTGAAGTTGCTCACATCCGTAAAAGCCGACGCGATCAGGAAGACGAGCGTTTACAAACTGCTGAACGCTCCCGAGGCCGGAATGGAGATCCTGATGTACTGCCTCCTCCATCCCAAGAAGTCCGCTCCGGAGATCAAAGAGTATTTCCAGTCCACGAAGGGGATTATATGCTGGTGGAACTGTGCGGCGACTCCCAGCGGCGAAAGGGCTTCCTGCTCGACACCGAACGGAGAAGAGATGATGGCTTGTGGTCGAGTTGGTCCTTTTTCTTCTTTTCCCTCTTCTCGCCACCTTCGTTGAGCTGACTTGGGCTTCTCTTCCCATTTCTTAGTGCCAGAGCGTTCGATACTGCTCCAAAGGTCTGCTGATCTCTCTCTGCTCTCGTTTCTCTCGACGAGCTCGAACTCGCTGAACTGACGACGCGTCTCGCTCGACTTCCTTCTCTTCCTCTTCACTCAGATCATCAACGACTTCACTGGAAAGAGCACAAGAAACGATGCTTCCCCGTCGAGTGGGAGTTCTGAGGAAGGTGAGGGAGACGGAGAAGGGAGGGTCGAGCTTTGGGAGGGAAGGGAGGACGCGACGAGCTCGATTTGGTTGGGATTGATCGATGGGCGTTCTGACTCTTCTTCGTTTGCTTCAACTCCTCGGTATGTCTGATACTCCGGACATCCTTCCTTGCAACATCCGCGCTATCGCTCGTCTCTTCAAAGCGCGAGTCCCGACTCAACTCTTTTCCCATCGGTCCGACGACGCGACTGACTTCCCCTCTCTCTCCTTCTCACTCTTCCCTCAAACTCGACTCCGATTTCATTTCTCCCGATCATATCTCTGCTTACCTCCATCTTCGACGCCGCAGTCTTTTCCTTGTCCTTCAATCTCGGCTCAAACCCCTCCTTTCTCCCTTTTTTCCCGCTGGTCTCCTTTCACCTCCAAGCACATCTCGCCACCACTCCCTCCCAAGATCTCCCCTTCACCTCAGAGCCCCTCAATCATGTCCTCCTCGACCTCCGTCGCCAAACCCACCATCCTCTACGTCGCAGATCCCCGAGCGGACGTCGTTCTCAAAAGCTCGGACGGAATCGACTTTTTCGTTCGTCGAGTCTCGCTCGAAGCCAATTCAGAGGTCTTCGACGACATGTTCGCGTCGTCATCGGGGGAGGTTGGAGACAAGGATCAAGAGACTGGACATCCAATCATCAAGCTTGACGAGAAAGGGGAGGACCTCGACGTTTTCATCAGATGCGTCGTTCGCGGCCAACTCAAGCCAGTCGTGTCGAAGATGTCTGCCGAAAGGGCGTTCTCGTGAGTTGACGACTCTCTAATCTCTGAGGATTTTCTCCTAGACTGAGTATCTCCGTTTGTACCAGTTACCTCCGAGTCTGCGACAAGTACGGTGTCGAAGGTGGAACCGAAGAAGTTGTTGCGCGATTGGAGATTCTCGCTGCTTCAAACCCCATCGAAGTACTCGGTCCCGCTCTGATGCTTCAGCATCTTCAGCTCGTCCGAGCCGCTCTGTCGAAGTTCGGAAAGGATTACAGCTGGAGAACGGAGCGAATCTCAAACATGGTCATCCCTCACCCTCGAGGAATCCCTTGCCGCCTCTCGGACGTTCCTTCTCACTTTTTCGAAGGTCTCTCCATGAGCACGATCCTTCGACTTGTGAGCATGGAAGAGGAGGTTCTGCTAGGGGCTATCAGTTGGGAGCGTTCGTCCAGTTACTTCGTGAGTCGTTCGATCTCAGTCTCGATATCTCCCAACGCGTCGAACTCGGCCTCTGACTCCTTGTTCCTCGTTCTCAGACCTTCGAGTAGTGTCGGGATCGACGCAAGAAGTTATACAGTCATGAATTCAGGTCGGTCGTTTTCAGTCCGGTGTCGGTTAACAAAGCTCGACCTGCGACGCGACTGACCTCCGCCTTCGTTCTCGCGTCTTGCACTCGACAGATAGCGGAGACGATGCCTTTACGATCCATGAGTCTCAAGATTTGAAACCGTCAGAGGACTCGAGCCTAATCTCCAATATTTCTCGACTCGCTGCGTCGCGCGACGAGTCGGTTCCTCTAGCCTCCCCCTTCTCTCTCCTTCTCTCTCCTTCTCCCCATCTTTCTCTTGACACATCACCCTCATCTGAACGAAGGTGTACCATCAAATGATCTTGTCGGATCGTCAGCTCCTTCACGCGTTCCTACTACCCTCTTCAGTCCCTCGACCACCACATCTTAAACCCCCTCACCCTCCCACCCCTCTTTCTCAGACTCAGACCTTCCCTCCACCCCTCCCTCAACCTCGCCTCCTCCTCTACCAGACCTTTCACCTCCCTCTCCCCTTCCCACTCTTCTGGCACGTTGAACTCCTCCCACGCGAAACCCGACGAGACGGCCCAGGCGAAGAACTGGGAGATGGAGGATTGGGAGGTGTAGGATCCGGCGGCGAAGTCTGAGGAGCGAAACGAAGGAGGCGAGAGTTAGTGATAATATCGAGAAGGGTTGATGTGGGTGAGGAAAAGGGGGGGGGGGGGGATGAACAGGGAGACGAGAGAGACGAACAGATCATCGCGTCGGGATTCGGTTTGGAGAGGGTTTGGATGAGAGTTTGGAGGAGTTCAGGGAGGGAGTTGGTGAGCCAGAGTCTGTATTACAGGGAACCGAGAACGTTGAGAAGCGGAGGGTCAGCGAAGGAAGAGGTCAAGAAGAAAGACGAGCGAGACGCGTCGCGACGGCGGCGAGAGAGGAGAACGAAGGACGAACAAATCTGCTAGGAAGATGAGGTCGAACTTGTCCTCCGGCTTATCGAGCGTTGACCTTTACATCGTGATCGAGACAGCAGTGAAAGTCAGCTCTCGATCAGGGCGGAAGGCGACGACAAACATCGAAGGCGAGGGAGGGAGAGGAACGAGCTCACATCAAGCCCTCGACCTTCTTGCCCCATTCATACGGCAGCCATCCGAGCTTGCAGCCCTTCGTAATCAAATGAGAGTTCCTCTCGACGTTCTTCTGGAGGGTAGGCAGGATGGTGTCGTCGGGGTAGTCGGTGATGAGGACTGAGCGAGGAGGAGGGGAGATGGTAGAGGAGACGAAGGAGGGAAGTGCCGAGGCAGCTCCTAGTTCGAGGACTGTGAGAGCAGCGGAAGATTTTGTCAGCTCGAGCAGATCATCGGGAGCTAGAAGAGTATACTGACTATTCTTCCCTGCAACCGGGATCCTACCCAGCTCCACCATCTCAGCGAGAACAAGACCTGCAGTTCGATCGAAGGGCAGGAAGCGTCGTGTGAGCTCGAGCTCAACCTCTTCTTGTCTTCTCCCTCGCCGTCAAAGAGCCCGTTCGGCGAACCTGAGCTGAAAAACTGATCCGCCATTAGGATACCCGCCTTCCCATCTAAAAATGATCTTTCCAAGTACGCCAGGAAAGCAGGAGGGTCAGAATCAGAAGGAAGAGGAAGAAGGGAGGAGCAGCGAGCGGAGGAAAGCGACGACTCACCCTTCTCTGCTGTAGTGACTCGTATGTCCCCATAGACGACTTCATCGGGGGTGAAAGCGAAGGGTTTCTCTCCTAGGGATTCGACGAAGAAGGAGAAGACGTCTTCGGGGTCGTCTTGGGGATCGGAGGAGGGAAGCATGGCGAGGGGAGGGGAGGGAGTCGAAGTCAGGGGGAGGTTTCGAGCTGAAGCTCCCGAAGGTGGGTTCGCTCATTTTGGCTATTGGGTCATTTTGCTGCGACCTAAGAAGGCTTTCATATCTCTCATCGGAGCTAGAGTCCACGGGCCAGACAGTCAATCTTTGCTCGAGTTGAACGACAGTCAAGACGAAGAGTCGGCAAAGAATCAGCTCGGACGCGTGAGTCAACTTTCGTCGGGAAGGTGGTTTGACGAGAATTCAAAGGACAGGTCGCAAGTGCGAGGGTACGAGGTACACACTCTAGAATGATAGGTACGTGAAGTCAAGCTACATAATTAGCTGGAGTAGACGGACGAACAAGAAGGAGAGAAAGACGCGTCGAGTGATGAAGGACGCGTCGTCGACGTTGAGGTCCCCTTGCGAGTTGTTGTGACGCCGAGAGTCTCGTCAATCAGGCTGATGAGAGGCACATACGAAGGGTCAGATGAGTCGGTCGAGAGGGCACGCTCGAGAAAGGAATAAGAGGGACGAACGAACGATCAAGGCGTCGAAGGACGTTCGAAACCAAACCTCGCGACTCGATCCAGCTGAGCCCTGGGCAACCGAACCAGAAAGGGATCAATCAGCACTCTTCTCGGTGCAAAACAAGAAGTAGGTATACGAGACTCACTCCTTACGCAACAACAACCTGAACCAACTCCCACACCTTCGGATTCTTCAATCTCCTCCTCACTTCCTTCCTCACCGCCCTCTCGTCCTCCTCCGTCGTCACCACAACCCCAAACCCTCCAGCCCTCCGGTTCCACGGCTCCTCCACGCTAGGGATCAGGCTTCGGAATCCCTTCACAAAGTTCTTCACATGAGACCTCCCCGCAGCTGGTTGTTCAGGCCTCAACTCCCACTCGAATCGAACCCCTACCCCCGTCGTCGCGTCCCTCCCAATCGAAGCAGGATCCATCGCTGGAAGACCTACACCCCCCTCTTGCTCCCCCTCCCCAAGCTGAACGAAAACCTCCTTGAACTTCACCCTCTCGAGCTGGGTCCAAACTCCCATACATCTCCTCCACAGCTCCGAATCCAGCTGATAAGTCCTCCAATCGTCGACGCTTTTGACGTTCATGTCGAACGTAAGTTGCGAGAGGTTCTTGAAGGAGAGGAGGAGGTCGATACAGAGGGTCAAATCGAGGGTGGTGATGTACATGTAAATTTCGGAAGCGACGAGCTTGAGGGTTTGAAGATTGGGGAGGGAGAGGAGAGGGATGGGGACGGGAGGGAGGGGTTCCCTGTAAGTTGGATCGTCGCGAAGGCGTCGAGCAAGACGTTTGAGGTCGTCGGCGTCCCGTTCCTCGAGTTCGGACTCATCAGCGTAGCGGGCGGGGAGGGGAAGCTGGAGGTGGACGACTGATCCGAGGGAGAGACGAGGGAGGAGGGTGGCGAGGGAAGGGGAGTAGGTCTGGTTTTGGACGCGTCGAGTGGAAAAGAATCAGAACGAGAAGAAGAAGATGACAGCATCATAAGTAGGTCGAGGACTCACAGCGTTGGCAAAGGTCTCTAGCTCAGTTCCGTAGTAGGCCCGACCATCCATGTTGACGACTGGGATCCTGAGGGTGTGGTAGAGGATGGGAGACGCGATCTCGAGAAAGGCGAAGCTGACTTGGGTGAGGGAGGTGAGAGAGTTGTCGTCGCACTGGAGAGCGACGGCTCGGAGGAGTTCATTGGGTAGACGGGGGGAGGGAAGGGGTGAGGATGAGCCGGTCTTGGGTGGAGAGTCGATGGGAGTTTCAAAAGCCTGAAAAGAAAGTGAGAGGGTGGGTGAGCTCGGAGCAAAAAGGAAGGAGACCGAGAGCTCAACCTCAAGCAGGACTTACCGTCGACCAGAACTGTAGAGATTTTCCTCCCTCCGTCTTCTGTTTGAGTCCAGCGGCGTCTCCCTTCCACGCCCATACATGTCCATCTGGTGAGAGTTTCCTTCGAAGTGCTACGATCTCTGCTTCAGCTTCGGCGAGCATCTCGACGAGCGCCTCTTTGGAGAAGCTCGAGAACGGAGGCGATGGGGGAGCGTTGGGGAGGAGGGCAAGCATGGTGAGTCGTTTGGGACCTGAGTCTGTCGTTTGACCTGCGAGGGTGAGATGGCAAGAGGGAGGTCGGTGGGAAGGAGGAGGGCTGCACGAAGCGAGGAAGAGGTTGAACGTCAGCTCGAGCTCCTTCTTTCCCCACTCCCTTCTTGCTCTTTTTTTCCTCTCCCAGGGACGACTCGTCGCCTCTGTATAAGTTACTTGTATACGACTGAGGTGGTCCCGCCAACAGCTGGATTGTTCACAAACGATGCTAAGGGTTGGGAGCTGAAGATAAGGAAGGGAAGGAAAACAGTGACCTTCGACTCAACACCGCTGCGTCTTTGCTTAGTTTCTTCCCCATCACCCCAAGACCAAAACGTGACTCCAAACCATGTAATAAAACCTGGCCTAACCTAGCGCACGTACGTCAAAGAGAGAGAGAGAGAGAAAAGCAAGCAGTCCGAAAACGTGAACAACGAGCGAGAGAAAGCATTACCACGGACCCTCCCCCTCCCCACCTCCCTCCCACCCACCCGAACTCATGTCGTTAAAGAGGAGATGTAACAATCTAAGGAGAAAGCGGACGGCGAGAACTACGAACTCGAAGCGAAGTGATGCGAATGAGCGTTAGCCTCCCTCTCCTTCGAAGCCTTGGTGTCGACCTTGACGAACTCCTCCTGGAGCATCGCAGCGGGGTCGTTCTCCTTCTTGACGGACATGTAGGCCTGGAAGACACGGACGAAAGGAAAGACGATGAGTGGGGAAGGTCAGCGAGGAAAGGGCACGAGTCGCGACGAGGAGGCGGGGCGAAAGAAAGGAGGAGTGAAACGCACCTCTCCCATCATCTCGAGAGCAACGGCACGAAGACGAAGCTTCTCCTTGGACAGCTTGGGATCCGAGAGAAGACGATCACATGTTTCACCTGTTCGCGCGCATCGAGAGGAGGGGCGAAAGAAAGTCAGCGGCGAGGCGAGGTCGCGTCGACGAGCGAGAGAAAGCGAGAGGGCGACTCACGAATGACCGACTCGACCTCGAGCTTGGCAGATTTCCAAAGGGTCTTGAGGCCTTCGAGAGCAGCCTCCTCCTCGAGAGCCTTCATCTGCTCGGGCGAGAGACCAAGCTTCTCGGCGTCCTGGAGGAGTTCGAGGTCGAGATGAACGAGAACGAAGTGAGCAAGTGATCTCGAGAGCGAGAGACCAAGCAAGTAGAGAAGAGAGGAAACTCACCTGAAGCTTCTGGAAGACGTTCTTGAGGTGAAGACCTGCAATGAAGGAAGGGAAGAAGGTCAGCGAGCGATAAGGGCGACGCGACGAGAGCGCTTCGACCAGCCCAGACTTTTCGAGCAGACGACGTACCAGCTCGAACAAGCGATATCGAGTCGGAGAAGGTGTTGACTCCCGACTGCGAAACCAGATCAGAGGAGGGGACCGTCAGTTCAATTTCGAACTCTTCGACGCGTCCGAGCTTGACTTCGAGAACGAAGGAGAGCGAGCTTGAGAGACGCACCTTGGCTCCATGGAGCCACCCGATCACACCTCCAAAGACAGCAGTGTTGGCAGCGAGGTACTGACTGAGAAGGCGAAAGGAGAAGGAGAGGGAGAATCAGCGAGTGCAGGACGAGAAATCGAGATTTTGGAGGGAGACCAGACGCGACTAACCGTCCTCGAGCAGCGTACGTCGCTCCCACAGCCTGGAGGAGCTCGTATCCATACGACTCCAAAGCGAGCTCGGTAGCCTCCAGTGTCGAGATGGCCTTTGAACAACCCAACCAGCAAGCGAGCGAACGTCAGCCTCTTCGTCGCATCCTCGCGTCGAGGAAGTCCTCCTCGTCTCGTCTCGTCCTCGTCCTCGTTCCTGCCACTCACCTTGAAGCTGTCCCCAACCTCAACCTCGTAGGCCCCTCCACCACCCTCTTCTCCCACACTCTCGACGAAGATAGCGAGCTTCCTCTCTAGGTTCTTGACGAGTTTATCCACTCGCTCCCTCCTCTCCCTCTCTCCCTCCTCCTCCTTGTCCTTCTTGATCTTGTCCAGCCGAGCCTTCTCTTCTGGAGGGATGACCATCTTGCCCGTCTTGGGATCGAGGACGAGCTCAGGGGGGGTGAGAGAGTCGTCGGCTGCTTGGAGAGCTTCCTTCATGGATCGACCTGGGCGAGGGAAGGGGAAGGGAGGCGGGTGGGTGTGTGAGCTCGGGTTCGTGGGTGGTTTCGAGCTCCTCCTGCTAGCTCTCGAGCGAGAGCAGCAAAAAGAAGAAGGAAACAAGAAAGCGAGCTCACCAATAGAGATCACCCCGATCATATCGTTGAACTTCTCTCCTCCGAACAAGCTCCCAAAGACCTCCTCAGGGTCGACGAACCCACTCTCAGGCGCGTTGCCCTTGGAACCGAACTCGTTGTACTTCTTTCGAAGAGCAGGGTCGAAGAGGACCTGGTAGGCGATAGCAATCTCCTTGAACTTCTCCTCGGCGTCGGGGTCGTCTCGGTTCTCTGGAGGAGGGAGGGAAGAGGAAGGAGGGAGGAGGGAAGGTCAGCTCGAGGTTCCTTCCTTCGCTTGCTCTCGTCTCGTCATTTCCTTCTCTTGTCCAGCTCGAGCTCTACTTCTTGCCGGCGTGACGAGAGGTGCTACTCACTATCAGGATGCAGCTTGATAGCCAGTCTCCGGTAAGCCTTCTTGATCCTACGATGCCAACGAACGAAGACCCAAAGCGCAAAACGTCAGTCAGTCCTTGTCGAGCTCCACCTTCCCTCCTTTCTCCTCCTCTCGTGAGCTCGTTTCTTGTACTCACTCATCCGTACTCGCTGTCGGCGGCACCCCCAGAACATCGTAGTAACCCGTCTCTATGGGGTTCTCTGCTGTTCCAATCTTCCTCGACGATCCTCTCGAGGCAGCTTCCTTTCCCTTCGCTGAGCCTGAGGAGGAGGAGGTTGCTGAAGGCGGAGGAGGACTGAATATCCGTTTGCACGAGGAGGAGGAGCACCGAACTCGATACGATTGGGGAACAGGGGAGGGGCTGTATGCGTGCGAGAGAGAGAAAGATTAGTCTGGGAGGTAGAGAGAAGGGAGGGGAGAGAAGAAGGGACGAACAGGAGGTATTCGATGGAGGTCTTGCAGCTGAAGGAGGAACGAACGAGAACGAAGGTCAGCTCTGAGGGAGAAGCGTGGGGGAAGAGAGATGTCGAGCTTACTGAGGACACTGGACTGGGATGTAGTCGTGAGGTCTCAGCCTCGATTCAAGGATAGTGGACATGCTGGGAGTGAAGGAGGAAGGTGAGCTCAGAAGCACGAGCCACTTTCGATTCGAGAGGAGGAGGAGGAAGCCTCGAGCTTTTCTGGTTCTGAACCATCAGCATCGACTTTTAAAGGATCCAGGATTCGGAGAGCCGTATTGAGCTGTATACCGTGAGTAGAACAGATGTGAAAACCTGAGCTCAAGGGCTGGAGCCGTTTGAGAAGGGAGTTCGCAAAGTCGACGAGCTCGAGCTGACCTGTTGCTCCTCCTTCCCTTTGGTTCAGCCCTCCTCCCTCTCGTCGACCCTCCTTTTTCCCATCTCATCCCAACCGTCGAGAGCCTCACTCCTCTTTACTCAACATGGCCGCCCTCCTCCCCAAATCTCCTCCTTCGCCTCCGTTCTCGAGCTTCTCCAAGGACGAGCTCGTCGAGATGCTCGCCGAGGCTGAAGCAGAGATCGTCTCCCTTCGAAGGAAATCTCATCAGATGGACACGTATGGTCGTGGAAGGGAGACCCTGCTGGGCTCAAGCAGAGGCACTCGAGAGGGAAATCTGTGCAGATCTGGTCCAAGGCGAGTGTCCGTTTTGAGCTCCCGGTCCCTCCCTCCTTCTCCTCCGAGCTCACCTTCACTCACTCTCTTTCTCAAGCTTCGATCATCGCCTCTCCCAGAAAGACCGTCTCGTCCTCGCTCCTCCCCTCTCCTCGTCTACCCATCGAACTCCTCCGAGCCGTAGCTCTGGAGTGCGACGACCAGACCCTCGGCCGCCTCACCCAAACCAACCTCACCCTTCTCGAGATCGCGTCCCCCATCCTCTACCACACTCTCAGGATCCCAGTTGTCAAAATAGATGATCCGGCCTACTACGGAACTGAACTAGACACTTTTGCAAAAGCTGTGAGTCCGAACCGGCAGACATCTCGACCCTCCAACCCCCTCACGCTCTCTTTCTGACTCTCCCTCTCGACGCGTCCAGACCTACTCCCCTTCCCTCTCCGCCCTCCTCCCTCGTCTCTCCCTCGGATCAGTCGTCCACCTCCAGCTTCCCCTTCTCGCCCGCTACGCTGATGAGTCCGAACTCGAGGAACCCGACGCCGACGACCTCAAACGTCTTGCTCGACGCCTTCACGACGATCCATCTTACAAGGAACCCCTCCCTCCCGTCCCCATCCCTCTCCTCTCCCTCCCCAATCTTCGAACCCTCCAACTCGTCGCTTCCGAGGTGTACACTTACATCACCACACTGGACTAAACCCTCTGTATCGACCTCCTCCTCACGTTTAAGAATCTCTCGCAACTCACGTTCGACATCGACGTCAAGACCGTCAACGATTGGCGGACTTATCAGCTGGATTCGGAGCTGTGGAGGAGATGCCTGGGGGTTTGGACCAAGCTTGAGAGGGTGAAGTTCAAGGAGGTTTTTGTTCAGTTCGGTGAGGAGGGGGAGGAGGGTGTAGGCCTTGCAGCGATGGATCCTGCTTTGATGGGGAGGGACGCGACGGCGGTGGGGGCTCGATACGAGTGGGAGTTGCGGCCTCGAGAAGTAGTCAAGGGGACGTCTCACGTTAGGAACTTTGTGAAGGGATTTCGAAGCTTGATTCCTAGCGTGGAGAAGTCGTGGAATCGAAAGGCTGGAGGGTTTAGGGTTGTGGTGAAGGCGCAGGACGAGAAGGAGGACCTGCAGGAGTTTGTGGAGTTATGTCTGGAGGAGGAGTCGTGGCATCTGATCCAGGTTGTTGTTGCGTAGGTGAGTCGCTTGAGGTTTCCATCCTCCTTGCTCTGTGATAGGAAGAGGGTTGATCGCTTCTTGTTCTTGATCTCACAGACGCCCAGGACGGACGAATTCTGGATCGTTCAATCGCCTTTGTTTTCATCTCTCTACTCGCAGTCAGCTTCTCGTTAAACCTTCATGACTCTCTTCCCCTTACTACATCGCTTTGATCATGAATTCTTGCAGCCTCGTCGGCTCTTTGTCTAGTCTGTTCGTCTTGCTTATCGATGCCTTGCTCGAGCGACGCGTCTCGTTTCTCGTCGATCGTCCAAGAGCGCGAGAGGCCAGAAGAAGGTGTGATAGTCTATAGGGATAACTCTAGGGTAGTAATAAGTAATCAAATATGAGGGTAGCATTATCTAGGAGTAATACAACGGAACGGAACGAACGAACGCGCGAAGGGAGGAAAGAGTCGCACATCAGACGCGACTCCCACTCCGTCCCCCTCCCGCCGCGAGCAACCCCTCGTCTTCGCCCTCCGTTCTCGCCTCCCCAACCCTCTCCGTCTTCCCACCTCCAACCCGATCCCCCGTCTCTCCCAGATGATGCTCCTCGACGGGGTAAGCAGCGGCGATCGCGACGACTCCAACGACGGCGGTGAAGAGGAAGGTCGCTCGGAGGGAGAGCTCGTACGCCTGGAGGGCGAGCTCCTTCTCGAACGGTGGGAGAGTGGAGAGGTACGCTTTTGAGTGGGTGATAGAGGAGATGACCTGTGAGAGGGACGACAAAGGTGGTCAGTTGGTCGAGACGAGAGGAGAGGAGGGGAGGGAAAGACGAACAGCTGGATCGTCGAAACGAGTTCTCAACTCCTTCCCCAGTATGGCCTGTTGGAGAGAAGCACAGATGGCGACTCCGAGAGTTCCTCCCAACGTTCGGAAAAAGTAGCTGATGGCCGTTGCTTTCGCGATTTGAGCTTGAGGGACTGGTGACAAAGAAAGAGGTCGCCGTCGCGTCAGTTCGGGATCGAGAAAGACGCGAAGATCGGCCCCTTTCTAGCTTACCTGAGGCGATGATGGCGATGAGAGAGGTGACGAGGTAAGAGGAGTATCCGATCCCAGCCGGCAAGATGTCCAACCACTCCTCAGCCGCGGACGTGTTCTCTCCCCATCGAGAGAGCGCGAAGGCACTCAGGACGGGGAAGACGAGACTGAGGAGACCGAGAAGTCGGTAGCGACCGGTGACCTTGATGATTTGACCCGAGAGGAGAGATCCGAAGGAGAGCCCGAGGGAGTTGGGGAGGAGGTGAAGTCCGGCGGTCGCTGAGGTTGAGGATCGGACGATAACGAACCAGAGAGGGCTGCAACGCGAAGAAGCGAAACTAGTCAGCACTGAGATATACTCGAAGCTCTTGAGGTCAAGATGCGAACATCATGAAAGAGATCGATCCGTTGGCGAGGGACATGAAGAACGCCGAGACGCAAGCTGAACGAACGAGACGAGGGAAGATAAATCAGCGACCCGAAGAGGCGAGACGCAAGCCTGTACAGGTCGACTCACTCCAGAACATGTCTGTAAAATAAGAGAAGGAAGAGGGTATCAGCACTGAGTGGAACGAAGATGGACGAGGGAAGACGGACGAACTCTTTTGACCGAACACCTCCCACGCGACGAGAACTCGAACTCCAGCGATTTCCCGTCCCCTCTCCACCACGACGAACAAACCCGTCGCCAGAACAGCAGTCACGAGCAGACCAGCGACTCGAACATCTCCCCAAGCGAATCCCGAGGTGTGGATCGAGAGCGCGAGGAGGAGGGAGCCGACTGAAAGGAGGAGGAGGGTCGTTCCAGGAAGATCGAGGGACGAGAGAAGGCTCGTCTTTTTGTGATGGTGGTGGGAAAGGTGAGCAGGACGAGGTAAGAGGATGAAGAGGGAGATGAGGGAGATGATGAGGAGGGGGAGTTGAGCGTAGAACGCGGTTTGCTGAACGACGAGGAACCGAGCGTTCGTTAGAGAATTGAACGCGAGACGAGACGAGACGAGCGAAGGTTCGAGCACTACTCACCCAACCGTAGTTATCACTCAGCATTCCAGCGATAGGCCCACCGACAGCAGCACCACATCCGAAAACGACCACTGTGGAAAGAACCGAAAGATGTCGTCAGATTCGCGTCGAGCAACGAGGACGAACAATGGGAACGAGTGACGAACTCATCAGGCCCTGGTAGTAGCCTCTCTCGCGCAGAGATATCAGATCTGTGAAGAGAATACCCAGATGATCAGTCGAGCGAGATCTCGAAGAAAAGTAACGGCAAACTCACCGGTCGTGATGATACTCGACAAAGTCAGGATACCTGCTCCTCCAGCTCCAGTCACTCCCCGAGCAGCCAACAGCGTCCAAAAAGAGTTCGACATCGCGCATCCGAGGGTTCCGACGCCTGCGAGAAGACGAGTAAGCTTCAGCGTCGAAGGGGAGGGGAAGGAGAGGGCAGGAGGGGTGGTGGAACGAACCGAAGAGGGATCCTGCGAGAACCATCGCCACAGGGCGAGAAAGATGATCCAGTACTCCTCCGAAAAGTGGTGTGAAGACTGTGGATGCTAGGAGGAAGCATGAGCCCTGTTCGTGAAGAAGAAGATACGAGAACAAGTCAGTTCGAGTGAGAGCGCGAGGGACCGAAGGGAGGTCGAGGATGGAGGATCGAAGACGAACGATGTAGGAGGAAAGCTCAACGTGCTCGAAGTGACTGGCGATCTGAGGAGATAGCGTAGCGATGGCAGTTGACGATAGGGCAAAGGTGAGGTTCGTACCCCAAACGGAGAGCCTTGAAAGGAAGAAACCAAGGGGAAAGTTCGAGCTCATCAGCCACGCTTCCTTCCACTCGAACGAAGTTGACCTCGCCGCCTCTCTCGACCTCTCCAGACCTCAGCTCCAGTATGAGCACCTCTCCCGTAGCTGCGTTATCATCCTCGTCTACTAAGATCCTCGCGGAAATACACTCCTGGCGAGCAGTCCTTCTCGGATTCCTCCGAAGAGAGCGCCTGTTCGACCTCTCCTCCTCCTCCTCCTGCCCTCTTGAATGCTTGCTCGTTTTGAACTCACAAAGTGATCGCCAACCTCCAACCGTGAATCCGCTTTTCCTCCTCCTCTCCCTGCTCACGCCCGTGTCGATGTTCCGTCCTCTCGTCGTCCTCGGGAATCGCCCCAGCAACCTCAACCCCAACTATCGCTCCCCACTGAGAAGGCGATTGGGCTGAATCGAGGAGGGCTGAACGCTCGTTGAAAGTCGATGCTGAGCTGGCAGATGAGGAAGACCTCCGTGATGGCGTCGGGGAGGGCATGCGAGGATGAGGGAGGGTGAGAGTTGGGGGCCGAGGAGACGAAGGAAGGAGGGAAAGCTCGCTTCAAATCGTTCACGGTCACCGCCGGTTGCTTCTTTGCTGACTCCTCTGGAAGGAAGAAAGAGGAAGAAAAGCGTTTGGATCGTGAGGCAAAAAGGTTTAAGGGATACACGAGAACGGTAGGAAGAGGCTAGAAAGACAGTAACAGTAGGTGGGTAGAAATCGAAAGGAGAGAAAACTAGAGTAAGAGGAAGCAAAGAAAACGAGAACCCTCGACGACGCGTAGCACACGACCTACTCCCTCACGACCTTCCCTCGAGTTGAGCGAGCTTGAGTTTCACTGCAGAACATCGAGAAGGGAACAGGGTCAGCTGGGGTTCGAATGATTCCGACTGAGAAGCAGAGCGGAAGCAAAAACGAGAACTCACGAGCTGCGACCTCGTCGAGACTCTTCGACAACCTTCCTCTGAACTCGCCAATGATCCCATCTCGTTCAGCGAGCTTGCCCTCGAGCGTGGTGATGTACTCCTTCCTCCTTTCTCTGAACCTCCTAGCTCCAATCTTGTTCCTGAGGAAGGTCGAGAGAGAGAAATCCATGAGGAAGGTCAGCGAACAACGTTCCAAGAGGGTGGTCGGAAGAAGTGACGCGTCGAGAGGGAGAACAACGAACCTGAGCTGCTTCTTCGCCTTCGCACTGAGCTTGTTGTAGGCTTCCCTTCCAATCCCCCAGCAGTCGTCTCTTCCACTGAAATCCGGGGTGGTGGCTCGACCGGATCGAGACGAGGGGGAGTCGTCGAAGAGGGAGGAGCCGTTGGGACCGAAGGTGTCGAAGTCCGAAGGGAGGGGAGGAAGGTTGTGGTGATGCTCGTTGGATTGAGAGGAGGTTCCGTAGGATGAGAGGGTAGGGGAGGAAGGGGAGAGTTTGACGCGTTTTCGAGAAGAGGTGGAGGTGGAAGAGGTGGCCGAGACGCGTCGAGAGGTGGGTTGTTGTGATTCGACGACTGGGGAGTGGGATCGTTTGTAGGAGGAGGTGGTGGTAGTAGGGACGATGGAGTGGAGTGGAGTGGGTTCCGAAACGGAAGAGTCGTAGGAGGCTTCCGAGGAGGCGAGTGATCCCCGTCGAGAGCTGAACGAGGGTTGTCGCAGCAAGGATCCCACCGTTTCCGACATCTCCATCCCCGAGTTGCAGTTGAAGAACCCTGAGAACCCACACTCGACTCTCTCCTCCCTCAACTTCTTGAACGCTTCATATCCCATCCCACCGTCGAGAAGACTGGTATCGATGCTCATTTGAGGAGGGGAGCCCGAACCCGACGACGACGAGTACGCTCCTGAGTCGGCAAAGTAGCCGTCTTGTTGAAGATGGGAGGGAGAGGGGGCAGGGTAGGATTGAGGAGAGGAGAAGGTAGATCCACCAGACGACGACGAGGAGGAGTGGTTCGAGGGTGGTTGCTGGTAGGCGGCGTAGTGAGGCTGAGAGAAGGTGAAAGGGGAGGGGGTGGGCTGATTGGTGAGATTGTAGGGGGACATCGTGTACTGAGGAAATGGAGAAAAGATCACAGAGCGAGAGAGAAGCTGAGGTCAGCGATCGTGTAGATAAACCAGGAACGTCGAAACGAAGAGCTGACGACCTGAGAAAAGCAGGACGCAGAACCGAGCGGCAAGCGAGGGCAGGAACGGCTTCGGCGGACTCACATTCGAATCGAACCAACTCTGCATTCCTTCTACTGAGGGAGTCACAGCAGAAGATCCATCGTAGGAGAACTGAGAGAGTAGGAGAGTCGAGAAAGGGACAAGGGGGAGTCAGTTCCCTACCAAGCTGACCGAGAGAAGGAGGAACAAAGGAAGATCGAGTTCGAGCTCACCTCAGCTTGGTGCTTCCCGAACGGAGGTTGGTTGAGAGGAGGTTGTTGACGAGAAGAGTAGAGAGGGGAAGTATCTGTGAAGGAATCCATGTTCAGAAGAGGTTTTTCGATGATGGCGGTTTGAAGGAGAACGATGAGCGAGCTGACCTAGAGAGCTGCTGCAAAACGGAGGGTCAGCTCGTCGCTTCCTAAGATCGCCGAGGTGACTACCGAACCGCCATCCCAGCGGCCGCGAAAAAGCTGCTCACCTGTAGTCGAACGACATCTTAGTATAAGCGAGAGAGAAGAAGCGAGGAGGGGCAGTGTCGTGGTGGTTGAAGGTCAAGAAGAAAAAGCAGGACAGGAACCAAAAGCATGCCGCGAAAATCGGGTCCCTTGTCCTCTCTCCTCTCTCGCCCCCCGCAGAAAAGCATGAGAAGCCTCTCCCCGAGTTACCGAAACGTAGGACGATCAAGCTTACGACAAGCTAGAACAGACTCGCTCGAGAAATCCATCGTGTGAGAATCTTCCTTTCCGAAGAAGAGACGAACGGAAGGTTCGAAACACGCGCGTCTCGCGACCTTCCAACTCTCTCGTCTGCGACTTTCTCCGATGTATTCCGTCGAGTCCTTCATCTCGGGGACGGGAGAAGATCTTCTCTGACATCAGAAAGAAGGGAGGAGAAGACCATCTTCGGCAACGAGGGGACCAAAAAAGACGCGTGGGAGGAGGAGGAGGGAGGGAGGAGACCGAGGACCGATGCGCGGAAATCTCTCCGTCTCGCTCGTCTTTCAGCCCTCGGAGATCCGAGAGATGTAGAGAACGAAGCATGCATAGATAGGACATGCTGAGGAGACGAGAGAGAAAGGCCTATGGAAGTCCAAGGAATCGAGACGCCGAGGGAAGGTCATCAAGCTGAGGTCAACGGATCCCAACGGCTCGCCGTTTGTTTTGAGAATTCCTGGACGCAAGTAGATAGCGCCGTATAGAGCAGAAATTGGCGACGATATGACAAGCACAAACCAGATCTGAAGCCTCGACTACCGAGGAAGCTGAGGAGAGGACTGGAGAGCGACTGGCGAGTCGAGAGAAGCGACGCGAGCGAACGAGAGTGAAACCTGGCCGACGAGAGAGCTGAATCAGTCGAAGCTTGAGTGCGCGTCCGGCTGAGAAGGGGACAGTTACAGCTCTGTAAGCATACGGCGATGAGACTGATCTGTAAAGCGAGTCGATGGTTGCATGAGCTCAGCAGCGTGAAGCTGAGGGAGTGGACGAGGAGGGCCGAACGAGATCTGCAAAAGTCGGATGAGGGAACCCGAGGAGGTTGGAAGTCAGTCCTTGGGGCGAAACACGCTCAACTCAACGTTGACCTCGTTCTTCGAGGGGTGTACTCACAGGCTGAAGCTGCTCGTTCTCAAATCGAGAAGGGCGACCGGGAGAAAAGGAGGCGGACGAGGAGGCTGCCGAGGATCGTCTGCTGAGGGAATCGAGAGGACTGCGACAGCTGCTGAGCCTTCTGTTGAGCCTTCGAGGAAAACGAAGCGACCTGAGGCGATGATGGCGGCCAAGCGATGATGGTGTCCAGGCAGCCGAGGAGGTGCGAGAAGGAGGGGGATGGCCATGAAGAGATGGAGGCGAGTGCGAGACGGGAGGGTCGAGGTCCAAGCGAATCGAGGAGAGGACGAGCGAGTCGAGACCTGAGCTTCTTGAGAGAGGCTTGTAGTATATGAACACAAGGATGGACAGTCAATGCCTCTCCGTGGTGTAAAACTGGGTGGTGGATGTGGATAGGAGGAAAGGAAGGGAGAAGCTCACCAGGAGGGAGGAGGGCTCCCCTCGAAGCGTTCCAAGTGTCAGCAAGAGTTGTCCTTTCGATGCAGTGGCTGAGGTGATGACCTTGAGTAGCAGCTCCGAGACGGCTGTAGCTAGGGCTGGTTTGTCGAGCGAAGCGATGATCCGGATGTTGGTCGTCGAGGGCCAAAAGAAGATGGGGAGCTCGAATCGCTCGACACCTTCCCTCCCGCTCAACGCTCAGCACAGACGCCATGGCTTCATCTTCTTCCTCGATTCCGGTCAAGCATGAGCTGCAGGACGGTGACCTCTCGGCAGACAGGAAGAAGAAGCAGAAGACGGGTGAGTCTGTAGAGTTCTATGGGGTTCTCTCTGCGAGCTCGAGCTCACACCTCCTTCCTTCTTCCTCCCCTTCCCTTCCCCTTGCAGCCGTCGTCTACTCTCAGCCAACAGACACTGGTCGAGGAAACCACAGTAATACGAAGCTCGCTTATGCTGTTCAGGCTCTGAAGGTGCGCTCGCTTCTCTAACGAGCTGCTAGACGAGGGAGAAGGATGTCGTGAAGCTGACCTCGAGCTTCTCGCCACCACCTCTTCAACAGGACAGGAAGGGGAACCCAGCTCGAGCTGAAGATCTCTCGATGGAGATTGGATGGGAGGAACTTCAGTACGATCAGGCAGCTCAGGATCTACTCAAGGAGCACGAAAAGATCAAGTTCGACGAGCGCACAAAGCTCTTCTCGTACAAGGTCAGCTCGACTCCTCGCCTTCCTTCCTTTCCTTCGCTCTCTTCCTTTCGCTGACACTCTCGTTCGTTTCTTTCGCCCAGGCCGACCATCAAATCTCGACTCCAGCCTCTCTCCTGGCGACCATCAAACTTCACAAGGACAAGTCCGGAGGAGTCTCGGTCAAATCGCTTCGAGAATCGTGGGCCGGATCGCAACAAGCACTCGAGGAGCTCATCAAGGAGGGAGACGTCCTGCCGATGAAGGTTGGAAAGGAGGGAAAGTACAGGCAGGTGTTCTGGAACGAGGTTGGGCTGGAGAGAGGTGGGAAGCAGGTTGATCAGGGTGTGTCTTCTTTCTCTTCAAGAGCTGGTCGAGTTTGAGCACGAAGGGCACCTGGAGAGTCGAAGCTGACGATCTCGTTTCCCTTTCTTCTGGTTCCCCTTCTTTGGTCTCCTCGACTCCAGAGTTCCGTGACGCCTGGCATGCCCTCCGAGTCCCAGCAGACATTGAACGAGCTTTGGACGAGAGTGAGTCCCCTCCTCTCGTCTCTTCGAGCCTGCCCTCCCTCACGCGTTGCTGATCCTTGTCGTTCCCTCCTTCTTCCCTCCCTCCAGGTGGTATCCGAGCCTCCGCCACGGAAGACTCAGATCGAGCTGTCACTGGGCCCAAGAAGAAGGGGAAGAAAGCTGGAGTCCGAAGAGTCAAGCTCACGAGTACGTTCTGCTTCCCCTCTCCCTCGAGTCCTGTCCCGACGACCATCTCTTCGATTTTCTTCCTCTGCCCCTCCCCTTCGCGACGGGAGTGATCTATCCATGCTGTCGTTCTCGCTGGATGCTGACTTTGCTCTTCTCTTCCCCTTCGAAACAGATCTGCACATGGCCGAGCTCGGAGTCGATCTCTCGAAGGATCGTGTCGGTTCTGCTGGGACGGACAAGAAGAAGAAGTAACTTGCCTCGACGAGGCACTCTGTCTTCTTCTCTCGTTTCTCGCTTTGCTTGACTTCGGTGAGCCTTGTTTCCCTCTCCTTCTCTTCCTTCTCCTCGTCGCGTCGCTGATCATCCCTTGCTTCCTCCATCCTTTTGCAGGCTTCACCGCCGCAGTTCCTTTCCACTTGCTACATAATGTCCCTCACGAACCCATCATTTCATGTCCTTTGCTCTACACCTTCTATCGACTGTTTTGAGTCTCTCCTCGAGAGACGAGTTCGTCGCAACCATCGTCACGTCGCCTCCTTGTTTTCACCTCGAGGTTCTGATGTTCAGGATCGAAAGAATGATGCCATACGTAAGCTTTGACTTTAGGTCGATTCGCTCGGTTTGCAATCTGAACTGACGCGTCCGCCTTCGACGTGAGGACGTTGATCCCTTTCGTTCTCGTTCTCATCTCCTCATCTCTCGCCCTTTTCCACGATTCAGAAGTCCATATCGCACCAAGAGCCGATCCCTTCATTCTAAAGCTAGCCTGCCCTACGTATATTATCGTTCTTGCTGGTCGTCGTTGTCGTCTGTCGCAACTAAAGCAAGACCTCGTTCGCCGACGACTTGTGAAGGACCTTCTGAGGGAGGACGATGCATCTGCAGAGCGGGAAGAAAGAGGGAAGGAGGAAAGACGGTCAGTTTTCGAAGTCGAGGGAAGACGAGGAGAGAGAAGAGAGAGAGCGCGGGAGAGAGGAACGACGCGACGACGCGAGAACTCACGATCGAACGCAAACCTCCTTCGCGACGGTGACGTGGTCGGCTATGGGAAAATCCAAGCAAAATCCAAAGTATATGTCAGTTGGGTTGTTTCTCATCCTCTCGTCTGGTCTCTCAAGCGAGCCTCCAAGTCGACTCCTCGCGTCCTCGCTCCCCTCACGCCCTTCCCTCCTCAAGTCCTCTCCTCTCCCTCGAACTCACCCAAGATAGTAACCGTCTTCTTAGGCTTGACAGCCACGAGATCCTCAGGCTCTCCGGAAACTCGAGCCCAGGCTCCACTGCAGAACGAAGACGAAACAAGAACGACGGGCGAGTCAGTTCGAGCTGCTTTGTTCCTTCGAGCTCAACAAAGACGCCAAGAAGGTGAGAACAAGGACGTACATCTTGCACCCAGCACCAACGATCGAGAAGATGACGACGGAGTTTTTCTGTCGAAACGCGAGAAGGGAAACGAGGTCAGCTCCAGAGCTCAACTTCGACGCGTCTCGTCTCTTCCTCCCCTCCTTCCCCTTCTTCCCCACCCATCCCGATCCCAACCCACCCCCTTCCCATACCTCTCCACCCCTCCACTCGCACCCTCGCACCATCGCACGCTCACACCCCCTCTCTCACCCACTCGCTCCTGCGTCGCTTCGGCACTCACCTCCAAAACACTCCCCTCCAGCACAATACTCTCCAACACCCTCACTCCCTTACTCACAACCACATTCTTCCCAATCGACACGTTTGGACCAATCTTCGCGCTGGGATCGATCTGCGCACTGGGATCGATGAAGACCGACCCGACGATTTCAGGTCTGTTGGGGTGGGGGTTGCCTTTGGTTGGAGGGGTGAGGAAGGAGGAAGGGGAGGTGGAGAGGTAGTGGGCGTTGGCGGGGAGGGCGGATCTACGGGAGGGAGGGGGTGGAGAGATCGAGGAGGGTGGGGAGGTCGGTCAGTGAGAAAGTGGGCAATCGAGAGCGAAGGAACGAAAGGTTCGCGACTCGAACGACACTCACCCAGCCGTCTTGATCTGCTGCCAGAAATCCTTGGTCTCGTAGACGTAGAGTTTCCTGTTGGCTGCGAGGCGAGTAATGACGTCTTGCTCGAGGTGGATGATGTCGTCGGGGTCCGAGGTCGGATCCTCGCTGATGAACGAAGAAGGGGAGGCACGCGTTAGGTTTTGAGAAGGAAGAACGAGGACGAGAAGGAGTTGGATTGAGACAGACTCACGCAGCGATCTTGCTCTTCTCTTCCATAGCGACTTTGATCTCGTCGAAGATGGACTTGTCGAAAAGGTAGACTCCGGTGTTGATCACTGTTAACATAGACGGAGGCGATCAGCTCGAGCTCGAAGTGGAAGACGCGCGGAGAGATAGGGAGAGCCAAGAAAGAAGAACGAACTGCTCGAGACCCAGGACTCAGGCTGTCAAATCACGACCCAGGAGGAAAACGAAACCCTTCGAATCAGCTTGGGTTGTTCTTCTTCTTGGACGGAGGCTGAGAGCAACGTGCGAGCAAACTAACCTTCTCGACGTAATGAATCGCCTGCTTGGTCTCGTTATCAACAACCATGACTCCGAACCTCTGCTCGGTTCCCTTGGGGACCTGCTTGCCGACGATGGTTCCTACTCCTCGGTGCTGCAAAGCAACCGCATCAAAACCAAGAACGCCAGGTCAGTCGTCGTTCAAACGAGCACGAAGAGCTCGAGCTCGCGCTTCGCTTCGGAGGGACGGATCGAGCTACTCACAGTTCCATGGAAAGCCTGCATCTCGCTCAAGGGGAAGGTGGAGCAGATGTCGGCGTTGAGGATGAAGATCTGCGAAAAGAGCGAAACGAGAAAGCGAGCACACCAAAGTCAGCGAAACGAGAGAACTCGCGAAGATGGTGAGCTCGACCCCTCCCTCCCTCCTTCAGCCCTCCCTCAACCCTTCTCCCCCCTCCCGACCCAGACCTCCCAAAGTTCGAAGTCCAGCTCACCTGATCAGGCTTCCCTCTCAGGATCGCATCTCGGACTGTTCCAGAACCCGACGCAAGCCAGCAAGAGAGTCAGCCCGTCGCTCGTCCGGATGCGGGGAAGGGGAGAGGAGGAGATGGGAAGCGAACGCCTCGCTCCTCCTCTCGTTCGCTCGTAGGAGGAAAGGGACTCACAGTGGTACAACCCTCCAGCAGTTCCCAAAGCTCTGAACTCTCGAAGGTAGCTGCCAAACCGCGAAGCAAAAGGAAAGAGAAGTCAGCGCTGAAGATCTCGTCCTTCGTGAACCTTCGCTCCTTCGTTCGTGCTAGCTCACACCTCTCGCTCTCTCCCTCTCCTTCCCTTCTTCCCACAGCCCACCCTCCCACCCAGCAGGTTCTGGATTTGGTTTGGTTTGGCCGAGTTCGTACTCACTTTATCTGAACATTAGGGAACTCCCTCCTTGACTCTGCCAGGAACTGAGCGAGAACGGAATCCTCGTACACTCCGAGCAGGATGATCTCGTTCAACCCTTTCACTTTAGACAGGGCAGAAAGTTGGTGCCAGATCATGGCCTGCGGGCGAGAAACGGAGCGAAGCGACGAGCGAATGAGCAGCGTCAGCAAGAGCTCGTACGCGAAAGGGTCGGACGAGCGAAAGAAGATTGAAAGGAAGGGCGAGTTGAGATGGATCGAAGCTCACCTTCCCAGCCAGCTCGAACAAAGGCTTGGGTTTGTCGAGCGAAAGAGGACGGAATCGAGTCCCTTTGGCGGGACCGCCGATGAGGATGACTCCTTTTGTGGACATGGCGTTGAGCTGAGGGAAGGGAAAGAAGGGTGGGCTGAAAGGGAAGGAGGGAGGAGGTTGGTTGGAGGGAGGGAGGGGAACGTGGCAGGCTGCGAGCGAGGTTTCAGAAAGCAAGGCATGTTTCGGAGTTTGGAATTGTATTGCTGTTGTTGTTGTTGTTGTTGTTGTTGTTGATCTTTTATTTTCGCTTTGGTGTTTCCTCAAATCGAGTGAGCAAGTCGAACAAAGAGACAAAGAAGCACGAAGGGGAATCGAATCGAATCCCAACTCAACTCCTCCCCCCGCTCCTCCCTCTTCCTCCCCTCCCCTCCATCTCCTCCTCAAAACTATCCACGCCCCTCCCTCTCCCTCCCACCCCATCATCTACATCCAGTGCATCCCCATCGTCTTCAAGCTCGTACTCCTCCGCCCCTTCCCCATCACCCCCTGCTCGTCTCCTCAGCGCCTGATACCCTCCCGGCAAGATCGATCCCTCCGAATCCTTGAACCCGTTCTTCGAGGTCGGGTTGACGCCGAAGGTTGGAGAAGTGTAGGCTGAGATGAGAGCGAGAACGATGAGGTAGATGAGGAAGGAGAGGGAGAACATTACTGCGAGGGAGAATCGAGAGAGGAGAGGGAGAGGTCAGAGTTGGGTTGGGTTTGGGATGGGAAGGTGAGGAGAGGGTTTGAACTGGACGTACTGAGCATGTAGGTCACGCCGTCCAGACCGGAGTCGTCGACGGCTTTGAGTTCTTCGTCGGTGGCGGAGAGGAAGATGCATCTGTTCGACGAGGAGGGAAAGAAGAGGGAAGGTTAGTTCGGAGGCGCGTCGAGAGAGAAGGCAGGGAAGAGACGAACCCTACTAGGACGAGAAGATAAGGCTTCTCTCGCAGAACGCGATTTGAGGAGAAAGGGAAAGGAGAAAGTCAGCGAAAGGTCTTGACGAACACAAGATAAAGAGAACCTCGACGCGTCTTCCAATCACTCACATAGAGATGCTGCCATCCTCTCACACCCTCTCCATCCGGTCCTTCCCCACTGGGTTGGTCTTTGAGAACAAAGAAGATCTCAATAGCTCGGACGATTCCTGCTGTTCCCAACGCGTATCTGTTTCGAGACGACCGGAACGAGAAGTCAGTGACCGAGCAAGCGAAACGAAGCGAAGGAGAGAAAAGGGAGGCGAGCGTACCCAAGGATCTTATGCACCATGGACGAGATCATCATCTTCTGCACATGTCCTCCGAAAGCGTAGCCTGTCATGATGAAGCTGCAGCAGACGCAAAGGAATGGAATGGAAGAGGATGAGAGAGTCAGAACGAAGTCGACGAGCGAGAAGAGACGCGAGAAGGAGAGGGAGGGAGGAACGAACACCATAGCAGGAACGAAGTTCCTCTTCCCAGTCCAGGAGATGAAAACTCCCAAGGATCCTCCTGCCCACCAGAGAAGTCCGAGAGCGGTATGTTGGAGGTCTGACGAAGATGAAACGAACGACGGATCAGACGCGTCCGTTCGAAAGAAATCGAATCAAGGAAGAAAGAGCAACGAGGCACGACGACGAACCCTTATGAGACCATCCGTCCGAGTGTCGCATGGAGAACGTGTTGATGATTCCGAAGGTCATGATCATCAACGAGTCCTGTGAAAGAAACGAGGGACGAGGCGAAGAAAGTCAGGACGAGCCTCGACGAGTCGACGAACGAGATGGGAAGAAGACACGACTCACGTAGAACTCTTGAGGTTTCCCTCGTCGAGCTATCCAACCTGTTCCGGCGTACATGGCGATCTAAAGAAGACGGATCAGCCTTCGTATTCGATTTGAGTCGAAGAGTCGAACGAGGAGAACTCACCGTCAGCAGCGTTCCGTAGAGGATGAAGGAGAGACCGAAGGTGTGGTGAGCGTAACACTGCATGGCCTCTTCTCCGAGGCAGAGTCCTGCATAGGTTTGGACTCCGAAGAGCATTTGCGTCCAACCTGAGGGAGGGAGGGAGGGAAGAAAGAGGGTGTCGAAGTAAGCTTCTTCGGCGAGGTGACGAGATATCGACGCGCTTCGAGGAAGACACGCCGATATGGGGAAATGGGTCTACTCTTGTCGAGGCTTAGAGGTTAGGAGCGAAGACGAGAGAAAAGAACGAGCGCTCACCAACGAGAGGATACAGCCGTCCGAGATATCCATGGATCCGCACGACGACCGAGCGAAGACGAGGAAGATGTGTCTTCAGATAAGCTCCAGAAGCCGACTGAACGACGAGCATGAGTACGATGACCCAAGCCATGGGTGAATCTGAGGTCGAGAAACAAGAGACGAGACGAAAGTCAGCGGACAGACGACGCGTCGTCGTTGACTCGCTCGGAGCGCGTAAAAGGAGATACGAGACGCAAATCACTCACGGACTGTCTTCGGATACTCCCTACCACCGTGGTGATGACCTAAGATGTAGCCTGCGCTGGATAGAACGAGAGTGGTCGACTGGAGGAAAGAAGCGGACGAGAGCGATCGGTCAGCTCGTCCTTGCGGAAAAGAGAAGCTCCGTATTCGAGGAAAAGGAACAGGATGGGTGTGAGAGGAAGACTGACCTGTAACGGGACGTGCCACCGCGATTTTCTACAAGGAGCAGATGGGATGAGAGAAAAGATCAGGGAAGGAAGCGCGTCAGCGAGAAAAAGGTGAGCTCGGTCGAGTGAAGGAAGGAAGCGCTGAAAGTGCCACCCTTCCTCTGAGTTTCAACGGAGACGAAGCAGCTGGTACGCTCCTCTGCCCTTCCGCTGCTACTTCTCGTCTCAGCTCCCAGAAAGGTCGCGGTTTGGCCCTCGAGAAGGCGAACCCTCCAATCCGCTGCTCTCGAGCTCACTCCCTCCTCCTTTCCTCCGACCTCACGTCACTCCTGCCGTGAGCTCTCCCTGCTCTCCCTCGCCTCCCCAAGAGCTCATACTTGAATGAAGCCAGCTGTATGGCCACCTGATCATCCCTCTGATTTTTCTACTCCAGAATTTACCAGGAAAGACGAGGAGAGCTCGCCGAAGATAGCTTCCCTCCCTCTCTCACCTCGCAGCTCAACCTCCCTCCCTTCGTTTCCTTTCCTTCCGTTGCTCCCTAGGGACTCACTTGATACCGAAGACCATTCCTAACGGGAAGAGGATACACCAAGAGAGGGTCTGGACTGCGATGTGAATCCATATGAGCGTTCCAGCTGGTTCGGAGGTGTCAACGACCGTGACATGGTGCTCGTGTCGAGAGTCCATCGAGGGCGAGCGGAGGGGGAGGAGGAGGGAGGGTTTCTTGGGAGCAGGAGCAGAGACGAGTTGATGGAGTGGGAGAAAGAGAGAGTGATGTTAGAAGTCGCTTCGATGAGGCGAAGTTGGGTTGGTGAGCGTTGAAAGAGAAGGAAGGAGCTGAAGGAGAGCTCGAGAGGTCGCGCGCATCGGACCAAGGAGAGAGGTCTGTTTTCGTTGGCCTGGGGGTTGATTTTTCTTTCTTGACTTCGAGTAAGGTTTCCCAAACAAAGGAAGATAAGCCATAAGAGTGAGACCTTAGGTTTGTCCCAAAGTGGATGAAGAATTTACCTCTCTCTCGCATCCGGTTTCTCGATCCCCTTCGTGTGTCGCTCGGTTCGTTTCAGAGGACCTCAACCTCTTCTCTCCCTCTCTCTCTTTGGCTCGCTCTCTCCCTTCCCTCCCCCACCCCACCCCCTCCCTTGTTCCTCCCCCTCCCATCTCCTCATCCCACTCGCATCACTCCAGCCTTTGGAGGAAGGAATCTTTGGCATCCATGGCTGCCACTCTGAATCGTCAGGTTGAGCACGATCTAGGGTCGTCGTCGAGAGGGGAAGGACCAGGAGTGGGGGCTGAGAGAAGGAATCAAGACGTTAGCTGGGATGACGAAGTAGTACCTACCTTGAGGAAGAGTGAGTCCTTTCGTCTATCTTGCTTCTCGTGGATGTGGTGTTGAGGAAGATGGTGACGAAGGGAGGCTGGGAGGAGGAGGAGCTGAGGGAGGGGGTGATGGGCCACGAACAAAGGGCTTGCTCAGGCAGTCCTATCGATTCTCGAGCCTCTTCTTCCTTTCTGGTGGTCATACTGAAAGGGTAGCTGACCTCTGGAGCCAATGCTGGCTTTCGCATCCGCTTTTGATAAGCTGGAGGGAGCAGGAACGCTTCTCCCTTCCGCGGAAGCTCACCTCTGGGAGGGAGCTCGTACGTTCGACGGGCGAAACTTTGGCAGCTCCCTCCAACATCCCCACTCTACCTCTCAATATCATCAGCTCGAGAATTCGCACCCTCACCCACAGGAATGTCACCTTTCCTGCTGGCGCTCGTCTTCGAGCTGTCAAAGGAGCAGGAGGGGCAGGCGTTCTCCGACTCCGACTTTCCCTCCCTCCTCGACCCTCGCGCTTCTCATCTCTTCAAAAACTGAGCAGATCTCGTTTTTTCGCTTTTCAGGGCTGGAATCTGAATCGGCCTTCCTATCGAAACGGCTCTCGAATCCCAAACCTATCACCATCCCTCACTCTTCCTCCTCCAACAACTCACACGCCTCCCCGTCCGACTACCAAGCTCATCAATGGCATCGTCCGACACCACAACACCACAACTACCGCTCATCCGAAGACTACAACCACACCCCACCACCAGCACCAGCATCAGCTCCACTTTCAGTCTCTCCACTCGGTCGCAGCCCAACAGCAGCTTCCAAGATTCCAGTCCCGTCGCGAGCTCGAAGGAAGGACGGCGAGGACGTCTTCTTCCCCAGGTCGGACGAGGAGGAGCTCGGAGGGAGGTTCATGGGAGATAGCAGTAGTGGAGGAGAGGCTGGAGGACGGGAAGGGAGTGGAAGTCCAACGTCGATGCGGGACGGACCTCGAAGTCGAACCAAGTCCACCCCTCTCGCTTTCTCAAAACAGCCAGTTCAAGCCAACTCGTCTCCTTCCTCCTCTCAACCATGGGCCTCGGACTCGTACGCCATACCCCCAGTCCCTCCGATATACGACGTCTCTCCCTCAGAACGTCATCTGGATCTCCCTCCCAATCGATACAACAAATCTCGAACTCCCTCACCCACCGACCACTTCGCCGCTAACGCGTCCTCTGGATCCAACACTTCCTCTCCTTCATTATCACCCAAAGTTCGCACGGTAGCCCTCCCTTATCCTCCGACTCGGATTCCCGCTCCCACGACGAGATCGCGGTCAGGCTCAACCTCTTCCAACAACAGACTCCTCTTCGCCACCAACGCGTCTCCTTCCCAACCTCTCCCTCGCTCCACCTCCAACTCTTCATCCCTCTATCCCGACAACTCTCCCATCCTCATGAGCGACGACGATCCATGGTCCGAAACGGAGGTCATCAGGTCGGATAGGATGATCAGAGACGAGGTCGCGCCGTTCAGAATCCTCTCACCGGAGCTCGTCGTTCCAGGAGCAGGAGGTCGACTCGAGCTCGGGAAGGTCGACACCTTCACCGAGCGGGAGCTTTTCAGGCAGACAGGAAGCGGAGGAGGTCGAAAGGAGATGCTGGAGATTGCGATGATGGGTCACGCGCCGACGAACGGAGGAGGAGGAGAGGAGGAGTTCGGGATGATGAACGGAGTTCAACGATCTGGTTCAGGGATCAACACCACCAACTCACCCTCGCCGCCAGGTCCCAACGGAGTCTCGGAAGGTCGTCGGCGCGTCACCAGTACAGCAGGCATTCACGGTCGATCCACCTCCTCGTCTTCCTCCGCTCGAAACACTCCCAACGGTCGACAACCAATTCGAACCACGACTCCTCAGTCTCGCAAATCTTCATCCCCAGGTCCCATCGCTTCTCTTGAACCTCCCAAGATCCAACCTCGGACACCCCGAACGTCGACGACGACTCGACCGACTCCTGGAGCGAGGAAACCTTCGTCAGGTCCGAGATCGCTGCCGAAATCTCAGTCGGATACGGTTCGCGCACCGACGCCGGAGGACGATGAGTTCGGAGGATACAGGATGAGCATGTTCGGACCCGATTCGGTTCCGCCGACGAGTAGTGAACGAGGAGGAGCGTTGAACTGGGACGATAACATCTTGCCGAGTGAGTCTTCTCGCTCTTCTTTCGACGCGTCTCGTCGTTCTTCTCGCTTCACCGTTCCCTCTCTCGCTTCTCTCGAGCCTTACTGACTTGACCGTCTCTTTCTTCGCCTCTCAGCCGTCCGGAAGAAGCAGATGACCCCGAATCCGCTGGACAAGTGGGAGGAGATGGGACCTGTCCAAGGCTCGCCTCTGCACGGGAAGGATCGATGGGCGAACGGTACCGAGCTCCCTCCGCTTGCGGGTGGCAGACCTGTGGAGAATGGAGTGGGACAGAACGGAGAGGGTCGGAGCGGGGGCAACGACTACGACGAGGAGAGGATGGATGGGGTGGAGGAAGCACCGCCGGTGAGTGCTCGCGTCTCGTTTCGCTTGGACTCCTCGTTTCTCTCTTCCAGAACGTCGAAGCTGACGATCTCGCGTCTTTCATCCCGTCTCAGGCTCCTGGAACCTTTGGTTACGAGTGCGTGTCCCTTCTCTCTCGAACTCTCTCGTCCTCGCTTGTCTCGACGGTCCGTCGAGCATCGCTGACCGCTGACCTCTCTTCCTTCTCTCCCCTCCTTCCCCTTTTTTCTTCCTCAGCGCATCGAAACGGAAACCACCTCCAACAGACGACTCCACCCCGACTCGTCCACCTCCTCTCCACCTCGCCAACTCGAACAACCAGCTCCAACCTCCTCGCTCTCGCACGAACAGCAACAATGGTTCCGGTTCCTCGAGTCCAGCGCCCTTCCAGAACGCCCACTACCTGCCTCACTCTCAGAACGGGTCGCCGTACCTCCAGAAGAGCGGAGGAAGAGGTCCGACAATCGTTCAGCAGCCGGGCCAGATGAGGAAGGTGGATCCTTTGTGAGTCGTCGTCTCTTTCTTCTGTTTTTCGGGACGCGTTCGACGCGACGAATCCTTGAGACTCACGCACCTTCCTTCCCCTTTCGATCATTCCCGCAGATACCCTGCCACTCCTCCCAACCCTTCCTCCGCCCAAGACGCCCAGTCCAAGAAGGAGAAGAAGAGCGGAGGGTGCTGTGGGTGCTCGATCATGTAGCTTCGTTCGCATCCTCTCCTCTCTCCCTACCTCCCTCTCTACCTCACTTTCTTCCTTACGTCGCATCACTCTCCTTCCCTTCTCTACCCTTCCTTCCCTCCACACCTTTTGCTTCTTCTCTTCTTTTACGACCCGTTACCGCCCTTTTCCTTTCATCTCTCTCCTCCCTCTCATCCTTTCCTTCATGCCCGTCTTCATTTATTCACTCACTCCTCCTCTGCCATCTACTACCCCAACCTCACAACCCTCGTTTGCTTCTTTCTCGTTCTCGACCCTCGCATGCTTCTCTCGTTCGTTTCCAACCCACTCTGCTTCGCTTAAGTTCTCTCTTCTTCTCGCTCTCCGCTTTGGATTCCCTTTGATTCGACTCTTTACCTACTCTTGCTTCTCTTAATATACTGTTTTCTCTCGCGATTGAGATGGGTGCGTGCTTGAGAGCCGAAGGAAGAGAGGGGAGTGAGCAGGCGTCGAGGGACGACGACGCGTCGCTTCGTTTCTGTGCGTCGTCGGGCTTTGAGCTGCGTGAGTCATAAAGATCGTAACGACATCTAAAAAAAACATAAGAGGGATACCACATGACGTTGATCAAACAGCTTCCCTCTGCAGCAAAAACGAGACGAAAGGTCAGTTCAACGTCAAGTCGCGTCGACTTCGGCAACGAACGAGCGAAAGAAAGAGAGCTCACTCCTATGCGAGTCCTAGTCCCCACTCAGCCATCTCTCTGATGTGCATACTTGGGCCTCTACTCCCCACTTCAATCTTCTCAATCTTCTTGTTCCTGCTTACCGGAGCAGGCAACCAAGTCCCTCGCTTCTCCCATCCCAGCTCCTTCACCACCCACTCCCGGTACCGATCCGTTTCCTCCTCGTACGGCGAGAACATCGTGTTTATATCCTCCAGATGCATTGCGGCTTCGGGAAGGAGCTCGAGGAGGGCTTGACGGTGGGAGAGGACGCTTGCGAAGTAGGTGTGCGAGACGGTGATGTCTTTTTGACGAGACGGGTGAGGCCAGGAGGAGAGAGGAGGGTGGAAGGTGATGGATATAGGTTGTCTTGGAGATGGTTTTTGAATGAAAGATGGGGGTGAAAGAAGGTGGGACGATGGCTGAAGTGAGCGAGAACGACACGAGGACAAGTCAGACGCGACGCGTTGAGCCAGGAGCAAGACGAGAAAGGCTACGAACGAGTGCGATATGCGTTAACCTTCGAAGCAGCAAGCATCCTATTCCAGAGGTCCTCGAGGCTGAGAGCCGGCACGACAGTGATGATGGCGCTCGAGCTGTTTTTGGCGGTCGTAGAAGACGAGGAAGTTGAGGAAGAACGAGACTGGATGGGTGTTTGGATTGAGCTGGTCTTGTGCTCGGGATCCGAGGAAGAAGGAGTCGAACCAGACTTGAATCCTGGGAAATACGAATCTTGGATCTCGAGCGGGTTCGAAGAAGACAAAAAATGGGGTGAGCGTTCGAAAGAAACGACGCGACGAAAGGAGCTACGAACTTCGAAGACTCCCTCGGGCGAAAGGACTCGATTGACCTCCTGTGAACGACAGAAATCAGAGATCAGTATAGAGGAGAGCTGGATGTGAGAAGAATTGGGGCTCACCTCAAAGATACCGGCCCACTAGAAAAGGAGAAGAGTGAAAGGACGCGTTCAGCTTTTTCGTCTTTCAACCGAACGCCAGTGAAAAAGAGCTCACAGAAGCCTCTGGTACCACCATGCCTCCCGTCAACCTCAGAGAAATGAAATCAAAGGATGCTTCTGAGAATGGTAGACGCTCGAGACTGGGGAAGAAGACAACATTGTTAGCTGTTCATCGAAGGGTGAGAGTGAAACACGAGATGACGGATCGACCCACAAGTTCGCCTTCACCCAGGTAATTCTTCTCGCCAGCGACGAGTCCGGTAAATCTCCAGGACAAGGCTGTATTGATGCTCATCCCAGCCCAGTGAAGCTCGAGCTCTGCGTCGAAGAACGAAAGGCGGAGTCAGGGTCGTGGAAAGCGAGAGGGGGAAGTAGACGCGACAAGACCAACGCAGACGAACGTTCCATATCGAAGCCATCTCGAGTGTCCAACTCCCTGATCCACACCTGCACGAAATGCGAAGAAGGTGGAATTTGTCAGCCGGAGAGATTCGATCCGAAAAGGGTCGAGAGCGAGAATTTACCCGAGCTCGAGCACGCGAGCTGGATGCTTTCTTTTCCAGGGATATCGCGTGAGACCCTTGTACAGGGAGAGCTCGTCTCTGGAAGCAGCGAACCTCATCGCCTCACTGTGAGAAAAGGAAGAGAAACGAACGTAAGTCAGCCTTGACAGATCGAGCTCGCGGTAGAAGGAGGGGGACGAGGAAATGAAAACAGGAGCGACGCGCTCACTTGTCGAGCGTCTCCGTCTCAAAGCCACTACTCCAGCAAGCTCCTTCGACAGTGTGATGCTTCTTCCCACCCATCATCAGCCATTCTTCTCTCTGGACGTCCACCTCCTTGGGCTCCTCGTTTGGCGAGTGCGAGCGCGAGTCGAGGTCGACGGAGGGCGAAGGCGAGGGAGGAAGGTCGCCGGACCATCGTCGAAGCAGTGAGAGTTTCCGAGTCCATCTTTTGGGTGACTGAGACATGGTGATGTGTTGAGGAGAGCTTTGAGAGTAGATGGGGGGCTGGGGGGTCTGATGAAGTACGAGGAGGAACGATTGCTTTCTCCGCCAAAACGACTCGACGACAATCAAGTTTGATGAATAGCGTGATTGCGCGATTGCGATTGGGGCGCAGACGGAGAGTTCTGAGGTATTCGAGATAGCGAGGAAGATCTGAGAATAGTTTCCGAAGCGGAGTTGGCGAAGATTAGAGGCGTCGAGGAGACAGGTGGACGTTTGGATAGGACACGCGCGAGGACGACGATGCGAGGAGGTTTTGGGTGCGGAGAGCGAGGGAGAGGCACGGGAGGAGGCTTCAGACCTGATGGCTTAGAGTGAGTCCAATGCACTGGGCAGAATGAACAACGGGGAACGCGAGGAGGGAGCGAAAGGAGTCGGTCAGGGGCGAGTTGAAGGGGAAACAACGAACTAAAACGCTGTCCATCGAATCTACTGCGCGACTGCTGGTGGTACCTCCCTGAGAGTTACACTCGCCTCGCGCCAGTACACTGGGTCAGCCGCGTTCTCTAGAAGCTGAACTTGAGGCCCCGATGAAGGTCGACGCGACGCGTTTTTCCGCCGTCACGTCTTCTCTCCTCCTAAATCGCACCGTCCGACCCGAAAGTAAGGAAAAGATGACAAGTACGAGACATGTCATGCATCCATGCGAGAGAGAAAAAGCTCAAAGCGTACAAAAGTCGAGAGCGAATGCCAGACGCGACCAAGAAAACGAGAACCAAGCGAAGCGAAACGAAACGAGACCTCGAACGTATAGTCAAAGTGGACCAGCCAATCCCTGCAGTATCTAACTGTGTCCCTCGTACCTCCGGAAAGCTGGCGATTTGCGAAAAGAAAGGGAAGGGGAGGAGAGCGAAGTCAGTTCGCGGTTCGAGTTCGTTTCGCGTCGTTTCATCTCTTCCTCGTCGTCCGTCGCTTTTCGACCTTCCCACCAGGAAAAAAAGGACGAGGAGAAGAGAAACGGTACTCACTGTAACCCAAGAATGCCAAATCCTTCCCTGATCCAGCTCCTCCCTGCTGGTCTGGCGTCTGATCCGGAACCGCCTCGAGGTCCTCGGTTGGGAAGTAGGAGGTGTCGGTGATGGATCGAAGGTGAGGGACGAAGGGAGCCTCGATGTTCCGGATCGTTGACCAGTCGACTCCGTAGAAGAACTGAGCATCATCAAAAGAAGAGAGGGCGAGGTTGAGGTGAGTTTGGAGTTCGAGGACGACGACGACGAGAAGAAAGAGAAGAGTGGAGATGGGAAGAGGGACGAACGGGATGCGACTTGATCTGATCGACGTTGAGACGAGTTTCGGGGTTGGTGAGAAGTCTGAGGGAGGGAGAGAAAAGGAAGAGAGAGTCAGTTCAGCGTCGCTTCGTGCTCGTTCGTCGTCGTCGTCGTCGAAGGCTTACCGCCTGATGAGATCCTCCGACTCTCGCGAGAGATGAACGTCGTCGGGGAAGTAGAGGTCTAGAGGAGCCGAAGAGAAAGGTGAACAGAAGGTCAGCTCGTCTCTCGAACTCGACGACCGAAGAGACGCGAGGTCGAGCGAAGCAACTCACGGTTCTTCCAGTCGATGATCTTCCTGTAGGTGTCGTGAGCGTTTTCGGAACAGAAAGGTGGGTATCCGACAAGACATTCGAACATGATGGCACTGTGTTGGGCGAGATGATCGAGAGATTAGCGATGCGAGCGACGAGAGCGAGAGGGTGGTCGAGGAAGCGACGCGACGAACCCGAGAGACCACCAATCACACTCGTTCGAGTATCCCTGCTGGAGGAAGATCTCGGGAGAAATCTGATATGACGCAAAACACGAGCAAAGGAAGACGAGGAAGGGAAATGTGGTCAGCACAGAACGAAGACGCGTCGTGAGAAGCAAAGAGGAGCAGGACGAACGTAATCTGGAGTTCCGACGGTACTGTAGGCCTGGAGAGGGTTGAGAAGAGAAGACCATTCAGTCAGGATTCTGGACAAAGGAGAGAATCTGCCTGCTCGAGGAGGTGAAGACTCACCAGCTTCCTCCTGTTCGCCTTCCACGTCGCGATCGTGTCCTTCGAGCTCATGGTCAGATGGATCGAGTTGACCATCACCGAGTTCCTCGCTCCTCCTCCTCCTCCAACGTGTTCTGCCTGAGTAGGCGTCGGACTCGTAACGTTTCCTCCGTCGAGCAGTCGTTGGTAGTACGCTGAGTCGTGCTGCTTCTGGAATCCGGTCGAGAGACCGAAATCCGAGAGCTTGATGTGACCAGTAGAGTCGATGAGGATGTTATCGGGTTTGATGTCTCTGTGAAACGTAGGCAGGAGTCGAAACTCGCGTCAGGGATCGAGAGAGGACGAGGGAAGAAAGGCGACGAGCTGAGACCCACCGATGGATGAAACCCAGCTTGTGAACAGCCTCGATGGCGAGAATGCACTCGGCCATGTAGAACTTGGTCACATCCTCCGAGAAAGTGTCGTACTTGATCAACCTGGACGAGCGAAACGAGAGCATGGTCAGCTTCGACGAAGGAGGGGAAGGAGAGGGACGCGAGACTCACATCGTCATCAGATCTCCTCCGGGCAAGAACTCCATCAACAGGTACAGGAAACTTGGATCTTGGAACGAGTAGTAGAGCTGAACGACCCATGGCGAGTTGGATTCGGCGAGGACGTCTCGCTCCGCTCGGACGTGGGCCAGCTGGGTTTCGTCGAAGGATCGAACGAAGGTCAGCTCCTCCTTCCCCTTCACGTTCCTTCCTCGTCGCCAAAGAGACATGAGACGCGACGAACCTGATCCTTCTTGAACATCTCACTCTTCATGAGCGTCTTCATAGCGTAGATCTTTCCAGTGTCGATCTTCTGGACCAGACGAACCTGCGACGCGCGAAGGAAGGAGGGATGGAAGGACGAACAAAGGTGAGCTCACAAACGAGGAGAGCTCGCTCGACGACAGCGAAGAAAGACGTACCTCTCCGAAAGCTCCCTTTCCGATGACCTTGACAGTCCTAAAGTCTCCCAGTCCAAGCTTGGTTCGTCGCAGTCGCAAGAAGCTGGCAAGAGGAGGAAGGTGAGATGGTGATGAGCTTTCGCGCTCCTCCTTCTCGATCGTCGTCGCCCATTCACCAAAGTCAAGAGAGAGAGGCCGACTTACTTGGACTCCTTCCTTCCGAGCTGAGCCAGCTGCCTCTGCTTGAGGTGATCTGGTGTGAGATGATCTTGACCGAGTGCTCGTTCGAGAGTCAGACGTCTGGAGGCAACGAACCAAACGAAGAGGAAGGAAGATGGGAGGTGAGCTCGGACGTTCTTGTGAAGGGGAGGAGAAAGGGAACAACCGCAGTGGAAGGGTGAAGAGACAAGGGCTTCATCGGGAAAGACAAGTCCTTCCTAGTGGACGAGATACATGGCGTAGGGTATACATGCTCGAGCGAAGAGTGGCGAGGAGAAAGGAGGAAGGAGAGGGCTGAGGAAGGGAAGCCACGAGGGTGCCTCCCTTTCTCCTTCTCCGCTCCTCGTCCCACGACCTCCTCCGCGTCTCGAACTACCGAGCCAGGCAAGTCAAACCTCGTATCGAGCCCATCCGAAAACAAGAAGTGACTGAGCTGCTGGGAAGGACGGTCGTTCCCTCCAGCAAAGCACACGACCCTCGTTGTCCTCATCTCTCCCTCCCTCCCTCCCTTCCATCTCGTCCTTCCCTCCTTCGACGAGCCCCAGCGCTCGCCTCGCCTCCTCTACACCACCAGCTACACGTCAACAGCATCATCCTCCCCCTCCTACACTCCAAGAAGGAATCAAAGTCGAACCAAACTCACCTCTCTCTCCTCTCCACGGCTCCTTCCACTCCTTCCTTGTACCACAACTCCAACCTCATCCTCACCCCTGTACTCTTCTGCCTAGCACTCTCAAACCTCTCAGGATGTCTCTCAAAGTACACGTAATCCGGTCCGTTCCCTTGCTGCTGTCCTCTTCCGTTGGGTTGATCGACGTCCATTCCTGATGATTGACCTCGAGATGAGCTGCCGCCTGGTTGAGGAGAGGGTTGTCGGTTCTGCTGCTGCTGTTGTTGCTGGTACTGCTGTTGTTGCTGCTGTTGTTGGTACTGCTGCTGAGATTGAGGAGGTGGGGGTTGGCGGTAAGACATCTTCGCGCGCCAGAGGGGGAGGGGAGGAAGAGATGGGCGAGAGAGGGGGAGGGATGGGAGGGTGGGAGGGAAAGGAGGGGACGTGCAGACGGAGAGGGAGAGTTGATTTCGCCTCTTTGGGAAAATCAACGACGACGAGAGGAAAAGAAAAGGGCGAGAAGAATCGTGTATAGGGCAAGGTCTATGGGTAGGATTCCGAAAAGGTGCAGATCAGGGTATGCTTTGAGGTGAAGTGGGTATGGGAAAATGCTGGGGTAAAGAAGGGAAAGAGAGCGAGGGAACGAAGGCGTGAAGTCGAGGGAGAGTTTGACGCGTCTCGACGAGGCCTTTCTATCTATATAACGAGATCCGAGAGATGGGGAGCAAGTCGTCTGGATGGAACGGTCGAGTACGCCTTCTATACGGTCTCCTGGCGAGGGATGGTGATAGTAGGTCCGCCGAGAGTCGAGGTTCCTCCTGCGGAAGCTTGACGAGGTCGCTTCGAGTCCTTAAATTCTCGAGGCAGCATGATGGCTCGATCGATAGCTTGAGGGAGTCCACGATGACGACCACGGAGCATGACGCAGATGGTCTGAAGTGAAGTGAAAAGGAACAAGGGAGTCAGCGGGAGACGCGACGAACTCGTGAAAGCGAGGAGGATCGGAGGCGACGAACGATCAGCTTCGAGAGAGGCCTGAAGGATCCTGCGAAGGAGAAGTTTTCGGTAGGGATTCCGAGAGTGAGCCCGATGGTAGCGTAGGCGGAGACCTGGGGAGGAGGGAGGGAGATCAGCGACGGACTCCTCGAGGAGTGTGAAGAGGAGGTTGCGACGAGCCATCTCGAACACGATTCGGAAGACCTGAGAGGAGAGAAAAGAGGTTAGCGGGGCATCGGCAGAGAAGGGAAGAGCAAAGACGCACGTTGAACCAGGGAGCATTGGTGTCGTCCATGATTTGGTTTCGCTGGGTTCGTCGAAAGTGAAGACCGAGGCGGAGAATCAGCACGAGTGAAGGCTCAAACCAGGAGAAGAAAGTAAAGGCACTCACCTCGACGATGCAGATGAGGAAGATGGCGAGCATGAGCGGCCACACGTCGAAGGCTCTGGAGAAAGGAAGAAAGAAGGACGTAAATTCACCGAATTCTCTAACGCACACTTCGACGCGCAACCGTTCGGACTCACAGTTGTTTCCTCGCGTGCCAGAGAAGATAGCGACTGATGAACGAAGTTGGAAGAGAAAGGGCGTCAGCTCGAGGTCGCGAGGAGGAGCGAGAAGAAGTCGAAGAGACGAAAGGACGAACCCAAAGACTTCGCCCTTCGGTCCGTTCGAATCAGGCTCAGGATCCTCCGGCGTCACACCCTTCTCGTGAACGTATACTCCGAGAGACTTCTCCTCGTATACGTTGGTGGACCGAACACTGAGGGCGATGGGGAAGACGGCGATGTCTGTTGAAGATACGAGGAGGTCAGTCGACGCGTCGAGGTACGAACGAAGAGGAGAGCGAAGAACGTACACATGAGACCGATGTAGAGGAACCTGGATGAATCGAAATCGGCAAAAGTTAATTTCAGGTCAGGTCGATGATCGACGTAGAGTCGAGAGAGGGAGAGCACTCACTGAAGAGCAGGGGACATGTCGGCGAGCGTTACGATCTGGAAGCCACTCGCACGAACGCAGATCGACTGGAAGTACCCGTCGATAATTTGTTGCCCTACCGTGAGACTCTCGACGGGAGAGAGACCGATGTTGAGCACACCGAAGGCGATCCAATCCTGCAAAACGAAGAGTCGGTGAGCGAGAGACTTCGCACGAGCGAGGGGACCAAGGGAGAGGACGAGGACGAGGAGAGACGACGAACGATGACACTGGAGGAGGAGAAATGGTAGGTCAGTGAAGGCCTAGTGGAATAGGAGGCGGGCCCTCGTGAGAAGGGTGAAAGAGAGGAGAGGAAGGACGAACATGAAGAAGATCAGGAGCGCGAAGAGATACCACGTTTGATGAGAGGGGAAAAGGTAAAGGAAGCAACTGAGTGAGGCAAAAGAAGGGTTGTATTAGCGAGAGTTTGTCGAGAGGTGGATAAGTGAAAGAACCGAACATACCGACGGGGATGATCGAGCAAGAAGTGAAGCGTCTCGACGACTTCGCTGTCCTGAGGAAGAGTTCGGGTGCCGATCCAGCTGCAAGGAAACGAAACGAGATCAGCCGATGACAAATAGTAGTAGTAGAAGAAAGGATAACGAACATGATGAGTCGGAGACTGGAGCAGCAAGAAGATGGGGTCAGTTGGCGTTGAGTTGTACGCGTCGTCGAAGAGTGACTCACAAGATGGGCAGTCTGCGCGAACGAAGGGAGACGCGATCAGCTCGAGCGATTCAAGGAAGTGTGAGCACACACTCACGCGTGATTCCCAGCGAGAATAACAAAGGAGAGAGTCATGATCATGAGGTAATCGGTGCTCTGCGAAAACGAACGCGTTGAGTCAGCGTCGAATCGTCTCCTCACCATCTCCCTTCGGTCTACTACACGCTCGAGACTCACGAAAGGGATCATGCTCGTATCCACCAAGCTCAGTCCTCCACCACTGTAGGCCGAAAGCGTTTGGAACGCCGAGAACCAGGGCTTGCTGACGATCCTAGGTTGATCGGCGAAGACTGAGTCCCACTTCGAGTGCGTGGTGAGGTATGGGTAGATGAGGAGGAAGCTGATGAGCTGGGAGCCGATCCAGTATCCAGCGACGATGTACGAGAGGAGACGAAGAGCTCTGTACTCGACTCCTCCGATCTCCTCGAGCTCTTCGTCCGTCAAATCGTCCGTGTTTGCGAAGACGGAGTTTCGTCCGACGAGAAGACCATCGAAGTGGAGCCATTTTGCAGCCCTGAAGCGAGAACGAAAGAAGAAGAGGGTTGAGAAGAGAGGTCGAGTTCGAAGCGGACGAGAGACACGAAGGACTCACTTCGTCAATCTCGCCTTCGCCTCAGCTTCCATCCTTCTCTTCTTCTCGTGAGCTCCCTCCTCCCTCCGATCTATCGTACCACTCAGCAGAGTCATCGTCCTCGCTGGCTGCGTGAGCCTGCTCCGCATCCCTGAAGGAATGACGGCCTTGGTGAGCGAGACGAGAGGGTTGGGGAATCCTCCGAATCCTCGCTCCGCGGAGGTTTGGACGGAGACGAGGGGACGATGGACAGGATGAGCGACCGATGCGACCGTGGGTTGACGGAGATAGGAAGAGTGACGCTGGTCGGAAGGACGAGTGGCTTGGACGAATCGAGGAGTTGGGACGGAGGGAAGAGGTTGAGCGTCGGGGGTCTCGCTTTCGGATGGCAGGAGTTGAGAAGTGAGAGGTGGAGGAGAGTCGAATAGACGGCCTTCGTCTACGAGGAGGGGAGATGGGGAGTTTTCGTAGACCGTTTGGGGGGAGTGCTCGATGGGGATGGGAGGGAGTTTCTCGTTCGAGTGAACGTCGAGAAGGAGAGAGGGACCGTCTGTGCCGAAGAGAGGTCTTAGCTGATGCCTTCGAGAGTAGGGAATCATAGAGGAAGAGAAGAGTACTCACGTCCGATGGTAGGTTTCCGAGACGGCGGTTCCTCTGGGACGAAGGAGAGCGCGGGTTCAGCCGCGACGGGGACGCGTTCGCTGTGCTCAGAATGACGCGAGCGGACTGTCTCGCTCGAAGACGAGCCTGGCCGATCCACCGCCTCTGTCCTGAAAGGCCGAGCTCCCGTCGGCTGGGATAATCAAGAAGCGAAAAGGGCAGTCAGCTCAGCCGTCGCGGCCAAGACGCGTCTCGCTGCTCTCAACTCGCCATTGAAGATCTCGATCGTTCGACTCACCAGTGATATCATCCCAGTAAAGCCTGTCAGTCTCCTCTTCAACCTCTCCTTCATCCCAGCTTCACCTCCGTCGTTGAAGTCGCCCGTTCGTACGGTCGCCATCCGACTCGCTGTTCTCGCGGCGAGGAGGTTGGCACGATGAGCTCGATCCTGACGAAGAAGAGTCTCGCACTTGATCCGGAAGAAGTCTGAAGGAGAGAAAGGTGGGGATCAGCGTTGAGCGGTCGATGAAGAGGTGTTGGGAAGGAGGGAGACGCGACGGAGGACGAACTCTTTCGAACCTGTGAGGGAAGAAGAACGAGGAAGCGTCAGTGGGGTGACTTCGACGAGGTGTGTGGACGATCAGGAGACTTACTAGAACCATGATCCAAGAGACGAACGTCAGATCTCCCAAGATCATCAAGCAGAAGAGGATGGCCTGCTGCAATCCAGTCAGGGTCGAGAGGCTGAGAAAGCGAGAGCACGATGATCAGTTCCATAGCCTGAACGATGAGCTTGATTCGAACGATCTCACTTGACGGTAGTCAGACCAGTCACCCTAATAACACAAAGCAAAAAAAGAGAGCGAGAAGTCAGAAACGGGACGCGTCAAACACGATGAGGAGACGACGAGCTCGACCCCATCCCTCCTCCACATCGCCCTCAACTGAAAGTGAGACTCACGTCATAGCAGAGAAGCAGAGAAAGAGAGAATCGATGTACTCGATGTGAAACTTTCCATTGGCGCCGTAGAAGATGCCCGAGAAGAAGAGCGGCTACAAGAAACGACGAGGAGGGGGGAGGATGGGGAGGATGGGGAGGAGGGAGGAATGGTGAGCTCGTCGTTCGACTTCGCGAGCCTTCCCTTCCGACGAGGTCTGCTTCCCCAAGCCAGCTTAGACTTACGATGATGGTGAAGGCGATCAGATGTATACGGAAAAAGTTGAGATGGCGTTCAATTCTGTGGAAGAACGTTGGCGAAGGGGAGGAGGAGTCGAAGGGAGCTTCAGGGGAAGGGGAGTTGTTGTCCGTCGGAGAGGGAAGCAGCCAGTCTCGCAGGTGGTTGAACATGTCGAGGAGATGAGAGAGTCGAGAGGCTGATATGGAAATCAAAAGGGATAAGATCGATGAGCCTGGCAGTCGAAGGAACGGCGAGGGTAGGAGGAAGGGAGAGAGCGAAGCTGACCTTCCGAGGAGGGAAGGCGAAACGAGCCGGAGCTCTTGATCTAGACTGCCGCTGAACCTGGGTGTTGAAGTGAGAGCGCGAGTACTTGTCGAGTAGGTTTCTATGGTAGTGTCCTCCGCTAGAGAATTCGAAGTCCTGATAGTTCTAAGGGGAGGGTCGAAGTGGTTGGAAGGTCGCTGCGAGGTGAGCTCGCGTTTCAGCGCCAGCTTTCGAAGTCGAAGTCGTCCTCCCTTTCCTTCTTCTCTCTCTCAACTCTCAGCGTCGACGGATCAGCGTTATCGTACTGTCCTCTCCCCCATTGGCGAACGAAGATCCTCGTCGAGTCTCCCAACCCTCCTAAATGGCCAACAACCAGAGCCTTCCTCCCTCTTCTTCCACCCTGGTTGGCTCCTCCTCCTCCCTCCCATCTCGCCAAACTCCTTCCACCCGAACCCGTCTTCCCGTCAGCTACTATCCCGAGATCTGGAACCTTATCCTCCACTTCGCCTTCATCCCTCATCTCCCTCCCGACTCCTTGCGAGAACGAATCGAAGAACCACCCTCGCTCGCTCCCCTCCTCCCTCTCACGCTCGTCTGCAAAGGTCTCCGAGAGCTCGCCCTTCCCCTCCTCTACAAGAACCTCACCGTCCGTCGGGCCGCGGACTGGACTCTCCTCCTTCATCCCACCGAAGGGCTCCTCGTCGGAGAAGGAACGGATCAAAGGAGACGACGAGCTTCGGTCAAGAGGTTGAGCTTCGCTCCCCGTTCCTTTCCCTCTTCCTGGACACCTTCGAAGCTACGAGCAGCAGGATCGAACTTCGGACCTGACCTCGTCATGGCTCCCTTGGATTTCTCTCCTCATCGGGGTCTGGAAGAGGTCTGCGTCGGACCGTGGGGGAGTGCAGCAGCAGTCGTGAAGGAGAACATCGAGGCGACCCTCAAGAGCGAGATCGCCGTAGGAACCTACCTGTGGGATTGGCTCAAGATGAAGGTAAACATCCTCAGTTCGGACGTTTATTGGCGACATGAGATGGAGGCTCGCAACCTCCTCGAGTCCGTCATTGATGACGAGGTCCTCATACAGCAAGCCTCTTCCCTCGTTCGCCTACTTGACCTCGCTCGTCCGGCCGTCGCCCACTTCTCCCTTACCCTCCTCGAGCTCGCTACCTTCGCCCTCATACCCCCCTTCGGTCCTCTGTTTGGAGCCTATGGTCTCCCACTCGGATCTTCTTTCGACCTCTACATCCACCGCAACCCCATCCTTTCGAAACGCCTCGAACTCCGACCAATGGACACACTTTCAGCAGCGATCGTGGGCTTCAAGACCCAAGTGCCGTCAGCGAAAATCAACGTCGACTTCGCTCTGTCAAGCACGACGATGCTGGCAAGTTTCTACGCTCTTGGAGAGGTGCACGGCTGGAGTAGGGACCTTGATGGCTGGTGGACTTGGAAGGAGCCAGCTCGCGAGGACGAGGAAGACGAGGGCGATCTCGACGCGTATGTTCTCTCTCTCTTTGCCCTCGTTCACCTCCCCTTCCTCTCTCGTCTCGGCTCGATACTCATCGTTCTTGCTCTTCTGTCCTTGATCCAGTCCTCCTCCACCTCCCAACCCTCCTCCCTCGATCCCCTCCCCGTCCCATCCCAAAGTCTAGCACCCCGACGAGAATCAACAAGCCTCCGTCAAGCTCGAGCCTCGTCGTTCCCAACGCGGCGTCAAGAAGGAGGCGAAGGTCGAGTTCAAGGAGGAGCCGGTTGATAGGAAGCCCAAGAAGGAGCCGAAGGAGGAGTCGGTCGACGTGAAGATCAAGATCAAGAAGGAGGTCAAGGTCGAGTCGTCGACGAAGGAGGAGGAGAGCGTCGAGACGAGGGTCCCTTCGGCCGGGGTGAAGAAGGGGGAGGAGAGGATCGAATCAAGGGTTCCGAAGGGAGAGAAGTCGGTCAAGAGGGAGGAGAAGGTTGAGCCGAAGGAGGAGTGAGCTAGCGTGTCTCCGTCCTTCCCTTTGCTTTGCTCTCCGTCGCGTCTTCGTTTTCTCTATTTTCTTCTCTCACGAACACACGTACACGTACCCTTCACGATTTTTTCTATCTCTCTTTCTCTCTTATGACCCTTTACGCTCACGCTTCTCCTTGCTTGTCGAGAGGCTCACACCACGAACGAAGGACGTTGGCGCTCGGTCAAGTTCGACGCGTCGCGAAAGCTCGTTTCGTTTCAGTCATAAAAGAGTCAACCACGGAACTCAACCGAACTAGATAACAACCCTACTTAAAACTTCGGCTTCTTCCCCACCCCAGCAGGCGCTCCCCTCCTCTTCTTGAACAACGGGGCAGCAGCAGCAGGAGGAGGAGGGACCTCAGCCTCAACCTCGACCTTCTTCTCCTCCTCCACCGTCTCCTCCTTCACCACCACTCCCTTCTCCCCCTCACCCACCACTCCTTCTCCTTCTCCTTCCGGTCCACCCTCTACACTGCCCTCACCCCCCACCACCCCACCCTCCCCAATCCTACTCCCCCAAACAACCGGCTTCCATACCAACTTCTCCTTCTCAGCCCTCTCCCTCTCCCTCTCCTCCTCCTCCAGCTTCCTCCTCTTAGCCATCAACCCCTCCTCCTTCTCCTTCACCTTCACCACAATCTCCCCCTCGTCTTCATGCCCCATCGACCAGTTCAAAGGCCTCTTGTCCTTCCGAACGAACTTGAACGCGCGGGATTCAGCGGCGTCGTCGTCGTGGTCTCCTTTTGGAACGACCCTTGGACCGGTTCGGTTGCGAGAGGTTGAGCCTTCGGCGGAAGGGTAGGCTTCGGACCCAGGTGGTGGAGGAGGGGAAGCAGGAGCCGGTGGAGGAGCGACCACTTCCCAGGTCCCGACTCGTCCTTCGAGCTTGCGCTGCTCTCGCTCTTCCTCCTCCTTGGGATCGAGAGGAACTTCCTCTACGGCGTCGGGATCGGTGAAGCCTAGGTCGGCGGCTGTGGTGTAGGAGTCGTATTTCGTTTTGGGTTTAACTGGGGGTGCTGTTTTGGAAGAGGAAGGGGTGGTGGAGGAAGAGGAAGGAGGGACAGCTCCAGAGGCGACGTCCAGGGCGTAGGCTGCTTGGGCGGCCTGGCGGAGGGAAGGAACGAACGAGGGAATGGGAGAGGGTGGGGAGAGTTAGTGAAAGAAGAAAGATGAGAGCAAGGAAGAGAATGGAGGGAGGGAGAAAGGGAAACGAAGGAAGGGAAACGTCGACGTCGAAGCTCACCTTCTCCATCCTCGCGATCTCCTTCTTCTCGTGATCTGCGTCCTTCTGCTTCCTCTCTCCCGACTTGTAGATCTCTCGCAAGTGTCGCTCCTTGTTCCCGATGTGACGGAATCCGGTTTCGTGCAGTTGACGGGACTGACGGACGCAACGAACGAACGAGCGAGGGTCAGCGAGTGAGCTCGGATGGAAGGAAGGACGAAGAGAGGAAGGGCTCGACTGACGGGAGCATCATCGTTGATGTGGATATCACAGTACTTGCAGTGCCACTTCTTGGTGGATTTCCAGAACTCGGTCATCGCGAAAGAAGAGAAAGGGAAGGGAAGGGAGAGGGAGGGAGGTGGTGGCCGTTTGTGGGAGGGTTTCGTTGAGCTCTCGTTTCGCTTCTTTGTTTCGTTCGTCTCTTTTGGTTTCGTTTTTCGGAGAGCGAGGAAGCGAGTAACGACCAGCATCGAGATAGACACGAGTTCTGTACCAAGGCTTGCTCTCGAGCGTCCCAGAGAAGAGAGAAGATGACGCGTGTCTAGCTCTGAACTCTGTCCTCTTAGGGGAACGAGGAGGAGAGAGGAGAGGAGGAGGTCAAGCTCATCGACCCCCTTGGAATGGAAGCTCGCTCCTCCTTCCCCAACGCTAACCATCATCAATCTCGATGCCGAGTAGAGTGAAGGATATCGCTTCGAGATTCGAGCAGCAACCACCGGTGAAGGAGGCGAAGGAGAGGAAGGAAGTCAAGGGAACGAGGAAGGAAGGAGGGGAGTTGAGCTCGACGTCGAACGAGAGGGGTCTTCCGTCTTCGTCTTCTTCTGCAGCTTCACCACCAACGTTCCACTCCCAATCGAATCAACAGAATGGATCAGCATCGTCTCCTTCTAGGATGGGTCGAGGAGCAGGAACGACATCAACTCCCTCGAAGGTCGTACGTCCATCGGCTTCGAGCTCAACTCCTCAGCCCTCCCCCTCCTCCCCTCGAACGACGTCCTCCCCAACCTCCCCTCATCCACTCTTCCGACCCTCTCCCACTCGGCCAAAACCTTCATCTCCATCTTCACCTCTTAGGTCAACCTCCTCATCGATACCCGTCCCCAAACCGTCCCCTCCCTCAGCAGCTTCAACTCCTGTCCCTCGACGCTCACCCCACCGCCTCCTCAACACCTCTCCAGCACCCGTACCTCGTCCCATAATACAACCCTCTCAGGCCTCATCTACCTCCTCGCCTAAACCTCCAAGCTACAAGAGCTTCAACTCCTCAACCTCCTCTTTCGCATCCTCAACAACCGAGTCGATCCCCCTCTCCAGCGCCGCCAACCCCACGCGTTTCCGACCTCCTCCTCCCTCTCCCGAATCAACGATACCCAAATCCTCACCTCTACGGATCGCTGAGGTTGCACCACCTCCCTTCGATGGCTTACCACCCATCTCAACAGGCCAGCATCCACTCCTCCCCCTCTCACCTTTCCCGCTCCTCGATCCGACTCCGAAACGCGTCGCTGAGGCCGTACCCTCTCCCCCTCCCTCGTTCGCGTCTGCCTCCGCCTCGAGACCACCAACACCCTCCAAACCCTCACTCGATGATGACCTCGACATCCTCCCCATCCAGCCCTACGCCAACTCCACCTCCCCACCACCCTCGCCAACCAAACCAATGCCGTCGCACCATCCTCTCCTCCCAACAGAGATCTTCTCCCGCTCCTCCCTCCCCCTCTCCATCCCCCACCTCGATGAGTTCCTCGCTTCCCTACCACCACCGAATTTCTCCTCCTTCGTCAACAACAACCCAGCAGCAGGAGCGGGAGCGAACAACCCAAACTCGACCCTGTTTCCACCGTTCGATCTGCTCGAGGAGAAAGGGAGTGGAGGTGGAGGGGGAGCAGTGAGCAGTCCTGGGAGGTGGTTAAGTAGGGGGAGTTGGAATTTGGGTGAGTGAGCGCTGGCTCGTTTTGGGTGGGTGAGGGGGAGGGGAGTCGAAACGCAGCACGCTGACCTTCGTTCGTTCGCTCGTGCAGTCGGCTCTCAACGCGTCAAACACGGTTGGGCTCGTCCGAAAGCTTTGCTCGATACGGTCACGGGTTGGGCTTTGGGGTCTGAGGTGAATCGGCGTCCGCTATCTCCTTTACTTCAGCTCTTTCCGACCGAAACCCACGCCCACCCTCCCCTTCTCGTCCCTCGTCCGTCGTCGTTCCAAAAGGAAATTCCTGACTCAGAACTCCTCCCTCCTTTCAACGACGACGATGACTACCAGGGATCCAACTTCATGTCATCCCTCTACTCGCTCGAAGGAGCGTACGGAGCCGTCCAGGTCGTCGCGTTGGTTTTGGCTAGTGTTGGTGAGTCCCCCACCCAAATCTCCCCTTGCCTCCCTTCCTTCCCTCAAGCACGAAGCTGATGGTGTGCATCTCGGCTTATGGTCATCAACAGCCACCCTCGGAAAGAGCGACATGGTCCAGGAAGGGTGGAGGAAGGTCTGTTTGGGATCGATGTGAGTCGCGTCCTTGTCTCCCTCTTCTTTCTCTTCCGCTTCTCAATTCGCTGACCTGCGTTCGTTTTGCGCACAGACCCAACATCCTAGCCCTCAACTTCCCCTCCGTCTTCGGTCAATCCATCGCTTTCCTCATGATTTATCAGTTCCTGGCGCTCTTGTTACTGTTTTTCTTTCGTTCGTCGCATCTCCCGACCCCATCTTCTTGTCCTCTTTCCCTTCTCCTTCGCTGACCTGTTCCCCTCTCCTTGTTCTCCTCAGGCCGAGTAGCCAAATCAATAGGAGGAGAACAAGATGTTCGAGAAGGCTTTGCGACGATGAAGGTTCGTTCTCCCCAAATCCAACCCACCCACCCTTCCCCTCCCCTCCCCTCCTGCTCACTCACTTCGCTGGTTTTCGGCTCGTCGCAGTGGGTAGGCTGGAAACCCCGTCAACGAGCAAGAGTGATGATCATGTCCTTTGGACTGATCGTCCTCTATCTACCGATGTCGACGATGGCGGTTCATGCGATTGTTTGGTCGTGAGTTGACTCGACCTCTTCTTGACCCCCCTTCTTTTGTTGTCGTCCGCGAACTGACGACCTTGGATGTTGACTGGGGAGCAGATCCGACTTCTGGGTCATCACAAACCCTTTCATAACGGAGGATAGCCCTGCTTCGGTGGAGGGGGTGAGGTTTTGTTAGTGAGTTTGAAGTTGAGCTCGACGCGAAGTTGGAGGAGAGGAGAGGTTCTCGCTCGCTGACCTCGTTTCCTCGACGATAAAAGTCAAACCAACCTTACGCCCGAATCGATCAACTACGCTCCTCTCATCGTTACGACCTCCGTCTTCACGTTGATCTTCGTTCGTCCCTTTCCTCCCCTCCCTCCTTTCGCTCTCGTCGACTAACCTCGTCTCGTTTCATAGGTGACCTTCTACTTCCCCATCAAGCTCTGGCTCGTCATTCGGGACAACCTCCCTCGAGTAGATAAGTGGACGGAACTGGGGAGGAAGAGGAGTCGGACGGAGTTGGAGGTGAGTTCGAGGAGGTCGAACGAGACGCGTCGACTGACGAAGGGCTGACTTCGAACCTCCCTTCGTCTTCTTTTCAGCACGAGTTCCAGAGAGTGCTTAATAGGGACGAGAACCCGTTCAGTTTCTTGTATCGAGGTGAGTCCGCTCCCAGGTTGTTCACGTTTAGCTCGTCGTCGAATCTGGCTGACCGTTTCTCGTTTCGGTTTTCGTGAACAGGCTACCGTCGCCGCTGGGGATCCTACCGAGCCTTCTACCTCGTCGTCAAACTAGTCGCTCTGCTCGTTGTTGCCGTCTTCTCGAAAGGTTTGTCCGCACCTTCACCCCAAACCCACCTTCCCGTTCCTCTCCCGCTCACACCCCTGCGCCTCCCTCCCCCTCCCCTCCCCTCCACTCGTTCCTCGCCTCCAGACAACTGCCTCTTCCACACCCTCCCCCGCGCAACCATCGACCTCGTCCGCCAAGGGATCCTCATCTTCTTCCTCCTCGTCTTCCTCGCCATCCAGATCTTCGTTCATCCGTTCATCGACTCGAGATCCAACTCGTCTGAGTTGGTGTCGAGATCGACGTATGTGGCGATGGCGACGATTGGGCTGTTGGTTTCTCTGGATTTGAAGGGGAAGGGGTTTCTTGATAGTTGGTGTTTGTATTTGTGAGTGAGACAGCCGAGATGGGGAAGGGGGGAGGGAGGGAGGGAGGGAGAGAGACGCGTCAAACTTTTCCTGACGCCCTGCTCGTTCTTTTGGATTGGTCTGACTTTGCAGCGTTTGTGAGTGCTGAGCTTTGATTTGGTTTCGAGTGGAGCAACTTGATCCTGATCTCACGCTTCTGCCACTTTGCAGATGCCATTTCCTACGGAGGAAACGTCTGGTTCACCGTCGTCAACTGGGGATGGGTGCAGGTTCTCATTCAACGTTCGTTCCCTCTTCCCTCCTTCTTCCTCTTCTCTCTAGCTCACCATCATCTCATCTCTCAAATCCACCTCCACCAGGGATGCAACACCGCCTCGACTTCAGCCTCGACATCTTCTCTCCTCATCTGGACCTCTCGCCTTCCTCGCTGCACATCAAACGACGCGTCTGGCAAGAAACGCTCTCGACCATCCTTCTCGCTTCGCCCACTCTTCGGATGCCAGACGATCAGCACATTCTCTACTCGGAACCTCAAGGACAGAAGTGGCCGCCTTACCTCGTCAACTTCAGAGGATCCGTCTCGGAGAGGCACGTCGAGAACCTCAAGGCGAGTTCGGTCCTTCCTTCTTTCAGTCTGCTAGCGGAAACGACTTCAACACTCTCGTAGATCAATCTGACCCTTCGTTGTCCTCTCAGATCTTGCGAGAAGTCGGAAGCGTGGAATACGACGCTGCTTTGGATCGTCTCGAAGGACCTGATCGTCGTCGATGGGAGCTCGTGAGGGAGCAGATCTTGGTCGGAGCGACGGGACCGGACTCCTACTTTCGACCACCGACTCCTCCCTTTCCTGCTGGAGTGACTTCGTTCTTCGGGAACGCGTGGCTCGTACCTTTCCCTCTGACGCTGGTCAGTCGCGTCCTTTGGTTCTTCGCGTCCTCCAAACGCGTCGATCTGACGTCTTCTCGCCTTCTTCCCTTCCTCCGACAGGTCATTCGATACGATCAAGCTCGCGAGCCTCTTGTCTTGACTGATCTCGCCTCCCTCGGTGTGTCCTCTCACCTCCCCTCGAGACGCGTCGACGACGAGACTGGAGACTAAGTTCTCTTTCTGCCTCTTTGATGCCCAGAACTCTACATCCTTCAAAACGCCCGCGAATCAATCCGTCGTCGTCGTCTCCTCCGAACCACTCTCCGATCTCTTGAGAACCAAACCCTCACCTGGCCCTTCACGACCTCCTCCCTCGTCGGCAAGCAGTCCCTCCTCCCCTTCTCTCGTCGTCGCCACACCTCCTACGACTCCCTCGTCACCTACACCACCTGCACCCTCCTCATCACCCGTCAAGGTTCCCTCCCCTGGAAAGGACACGACCTGGGCTCGGGGCTCGAGGTTCGCTTGAAGTACGCGAAGGGAGTGTTCGCTGAGTCGAGCGAGATTGGGCTGTCGGACGATTTCGCTGTGACGGGAAGGCTGGCGGAGTTCTTGAGTCGGAACGAGAGGGTGGTGAAGGAGAGGTTGCCTGGAGCGATGAGTCTGTTGGATGATTATCGGAGTGGGATGGCGAGGGAGGTGGAGGGAAAGAGGGAGGTGATGGGGTATGCGTTTTTGAGGGAGGTGTACGAGACGCCTATGAGGGTTGGGGAGCTGGAGAGGGTGTTGGCGAAGGTTGGAGGGGAGGGAAAGGTCAGGTCGCTGGCGAGGGATTTTGGGAGAGAGTTGAGGGTGGAGGAGGAGAGGAGGAAGGCCATCTTTGGATCGAAGGCGAACGCGCTTTGGTTCCTGTTTTGGGTGAGTCGAGCTGCTTCTCTCGTACTCTTCTGCACCGCCTTTAGCTCCCTCGAAGACTTCTACTGACACAGCTTTACCTCTCCGGTCGCAGGACGACCTCTGGCGACGAAACCGAGCAGCGATCCCTCAAGTTCGAAAACACGCGCTTGATTTCTCACCTTACTCGGCAACGTCCATCGCCTATCGACCTCTTCCTCGAGCTCTTCTCGTCGCCTTCCTCTCGGAACGGGATCTCTGGCCCCGCCCTGGAAGGAGAGGTTTTTTCGGAAACCACATCCTGAACCTCCTTTACTGGTCGTTGAACGAAGCTCAGTTCCACGTTCGTCCTCGTTCCTTTATCGGCCCTCGAACTCGCGCACTTCCTGACTGACGACCTCTTTTCGTTCCTTCTCCTCCACCTCAGGACATTCCCGTCCACCTCACCTCCTCGACCTCATCCATCCTCCTCGCCCACCTCCCTGCCCACTCTTCTCGCGACGCGACAACCTACTCTTCCCTCGCCGGAACGGAGCTCGACGAGGACCAGCTTCGGGAAAGACGACGCTTCGAATGGGAGGAAGTCTACACTCCCGGAGCTACGACGGCGGTTGGGAGAGTTGGAAGCTGGGTCGGTTCGAAACTCGGAGTGACGCGGTTCGAGCGAACGAACGGAGGAGGGTGGGCTCAAATCGCGAGGGGACGACGGAGGAACGAGGGGATTAGATTGTATTTGAGGAAGGAGGGAGGGGAGTATGTGCCGATTTGAGACTATCTATAACTATCTGCTTAATGCTTATTACGATTCTACTACGTATTTATGACCTGTTCAGCTCGACGAGGTCGACGACGCGTCGTTGTGAGGGGGCGAACGACGCGTTCTCGTTCGGCCTTCACTTCGTTCGGGCTTTCCAGTGCTCGATTCCTTCGCGGGAAGAGGTGAGCATCAAAGAAGTACCACGAGAGAAAGGACAACATCGAAGGTACTCAAAGAAAGAGAGAGACAAAGCAAAAATAGAGAGGGCGAGGGTCGTCGAGCGAGCAGGGACGAAACGGTCTCGAAACGGAGATGCGAGAAGAAAACGAGGAAGGAGAGACAGAGTGGACGGACATGGGAAAGACGTAAAAGGCGTATAGGGAAACGAGGAGTGGCGAGAAAGAAAGAGTCCAAGGCGAGTAACCGACATCGACGCGAACGAGTCAAAACTAAACGAAGTCGGACCTCACACGTCCTCCTCTTCCCCCGTTCCCGTTCCAGCCTCCACCTCGTTCAAACCATCGTTCCCATCATCCTCCAGCTCGTCTCTCTCCTCCTCTCCAGCCGCTGCGAGATCGAGTTGGGGGTGCTGATCCTGTTGCCCGTCCTCGAGATGTTCGACGTACGCTCCCTCGACTCCTTCCGCCGGCTGAGCCATCTCCTCGTCTACCTGCTGCTCCCCGAGCTGAGCATCGAGCTCTCCAACTGGGTTCGACTCCGCTTGATTCGGTGGCTGCTCGGCTTCAACGTCCAGTTCCTGCTGAAGCTCCTCGCCTCCTGGACGAGGGTACTCTCCCTCCGGTCCTCCGCTTCCCTCCCCTCCCTCCTCAGCCTGAACCATCGCCGCACTCAGAGCCGCCATTCCTCCCAGCGAAGCAGCTCCGACCAAGACTTCAGCCATCAACGCGTCGGCTGCCCTCCTGTCGTCCGAGCCCTCGACTGACTCGTCCTGCTGCTGGTGAGCTCCGTTTCCGTTCGCGAAGAGGTCTTGGAGTTGATGCTGACGATGTTGCTGAAGGAGATGATGTTGGATGTCCTCCATCCCAGGCTGTTGTTGCTCCTGCTGCTGCTGCTGCTCGTCCTGAAGCGTCTGTTGATGAGCGAGAGCGGCTGCTTCTGCTTCTTCGGCCAGCTTTTGCGCCTTCGACTTCCTGGGTTTCCGAGGAGGAGCGACGGGCGGTGGGTTCTGGTTGGGATCGTTGGGATTGTCGAGAGAGGGGAGGGGAGGGACGAACTGAGCGAGGCTTTGGGCGTTGGCGTTGGAATCGGTTCGAACGGATCCGTCGGGGTTGAGGTGGATGTTGGGTTGAGGTTGCTTCTTCCTTCCTGGTCCTCGGAACTTGCGAACCTCGGGGTACGTGCATTCGATGGATCGACGGGTGCAGGTCGAGCAGGATGGTTGAGTGGAGTCGCACCTGAGGAAGAGGAGGAGAGCGAGAAAGCTCAGACTCGAGCTCGAACGAAAAGACGCGTCGCGTCGACTGCCTGTGATCATCTGCTCCGTTACCCGGCCGAGCAACGATCAAAAGCAACGCGAGGATGAGCGAGAGATGGTGGACTCACCGAATCTTCCTCTGTCTACAAGGAAGGCAAGCGAGCTCGAGCTTAGGCTTCCCATCCGGTCCCAGCTTTCTCTCCTTCGGCGTGTTCCTTCGCCCTCCTTCCTTCTTCCCAATCCCATCAGCTTCCCTCTTCTTGCCCTTTCCGTCAACCTCGTGCTCGTTCCCGTTCAGAAGCTGGGACGAATCGAGCTCGTCACCGTCTCCAACGCGTCCTCCTCTTCCTCCAATTCCGCTCGCTCCTCCAGAGTACTCTCCTGCTCCTCCTCCTTCTCCTCCATCCTCTCCAGAGGGGTATTCGTGCTGGTAATAGCTGGCGTGGTGGGCGATGGCGGCGACGGCTTCCTGAGAGACGAGCTGAGCGTACTGGTTTCCGACGGCGTTGTCGAAGTGCTGCTGCTGTTCCGAGGGATCTCGTTCTATCGAATCGATGTATTCGTTGACTTCCGCTCCGACCCAATTCGAGGTGCCGGCGTCCGAATCGTTTCCATGGGGAGCCGCCTCGACGTTGGGATCGTACGCGTAGGTCGAGAAGGTCGGCTCCTGCTGCTGATTCGAGCTCGACGAGTCCTCGGGGTATCCTCCGTACGGCTGCTCCTGGTCGTGCTGGTTCTGTTGAGCGTAGGTCGAAGTCTCTCCCTCGGCTTCTGCTGATCCGGCGTAGCTCGTCGATGGGTAGGCGAGGTGAGGAGATTCGAGGTTGGCGCTGGAGTTGGAGTTGGAGCTGCGTGGGAGTACGGGGAGGGAGGGGAAGCCGGAGAGTTTGATGGCAGAGGCGGTAGGGTTTTGATTGAATGGTGGGAGGGTGGGGAGATGATGGGTTGATTCGTGAAGGGAGAGCTGGTGATGGGGAGGATCGACGTCCGGGAGGGAGTTGGTTTGGAAGACAGGACTGGATCCAGCGGGCGAGGGGACGTCCTCCTGTACGTTCAAAGAGGGATTGACTGTTGAAAGAGAGAGATGGTTAGAGAGAGACAAACATAGACAGGAGATTGCGAAGAGATGGACCAGCGCACGTCGCAACTCGAAGGAGGAGGAGGAGGTGAGCTTACGCTGATCTTGATCGCCTTCTGTGGGAGGAGGTAGACGAGGACGGGGACGCAGATAGAAGATAAGTCAGTACGTTTTCGAATAACGAGCGAATAAGCTATGGCATGGTAGCAGCGGTTCGAGAAGACGAGAAGCAAGGAGGAGGTGGGTGAGAAGGAGTCAAGGTGGGGAAGCTCGTAGAAACGAGCTCAACTCAACCCGAAACTCCACTGTTTCCTCTCGGAGGACAAACGACGTACTACTCCTGCCTCCAGAGCTCGAGCGAACGAAGAAAAGAGGGATGCAGTCTCGAAGCTCGTTGAGCTGGCTACGTCGACATCTCAGCTCGTTCGTCCTTGCTCCTCCCTTCCCTTCCTCTCCCCTTCCCTGTGTATACGGACCCCCTCGAGCTCCTCGCAGCGGCTCGAAGCCCCTCAAGGGAGGAAGGCAGCCGCTCTCATCCCTCCTACGAAGCCCCTGCAGCCCAGAGATGTTCGAAACAAGAAGGGAGGGAAGGAACGAGTCGAGCTCACCATGCTGATCATACTGGTCTTCCTCGAGTCCATGATCTAGGAAACGCGGAAGAAGAGATGCGTAGGGAAGTAAGCTCCTTCGCTATAGGACCTGGATGGATGGATGCTGGAGAAGGGTCTCTCTCCATCTTCCATTCGCGTCGACGAGCTCTCGTTCAGTTGCCCCCGACCAAAGACGGAGGCGGATGGTGAGGGAAGGAGCTCTCGAGCTCGCATCCCTTCCTTCCTCCTCTTCTACCCTCCTGCCGCAGCGAAACGAGAAAAGAAAGACTCACCAATCTGGCTCTGGTCCATAGCCGACATGCTCGTTCGCTTGAGGCGTCCTCGAAGGTTTTGGGGGAAGGGAGGAGGGGCGAAGTTGAGGGAAAGGAAGGAGCGGGCGAGGTTTGGGCGAGAGAAGTCGAGAAGGGCGCTCGTCACAGCTCCCCCTTCGCCTTCAGTAGTTTTTCGGGGTCACTTTCTTTTCTCAAAAGATCGGAGTTGAGAGTTGATACTCTGAAGTATAGAAGGTCGCGAGACGGAGCGAGCGAAGACGGCTTTCGACTGCTCAACTCGAATCAACACCGTCGTCCTCCTCTACTGAGAGCTTGAACGACCCTCACGTCGATCCCCAACCTCTCCGGTACCTTTCTAGAGACGATTTGTATATTCTTTTGCTTGTTGTTCCCCTCTTTTCGAAAAAGGAAGACGTCGACGCGCCCCGTCGCGAACTCTCGCTGGAGCCGCGCGCTCGCTTTTCTGTCTGGGAGGAAGGCACGGAGAAGCGAGACAGCAGAGAAAGATCGTGATATCGTGTGTGCGTGAGCGAGAGGCGAGTTGGCGAAAGCGAGGAGACGAGGGCGGCGTGCAGCCTGTTGGACGATAACGAAGAGGCCAAATCAGCGACGGCACGAGAGGAATGGAAGAGATGGAAGATTCGGATGAGTCGAGGGGAAAGATAGCATGCCTAGCTATGATTCGATGAGGCGAGTTGGGGTCGGAGTCTGGAAGAGACCTCAAACGAGCGAAAGAGCGAAAGACTCGTCAACGAAAATCGCGTCGCGAAGATTCGACGAAGAGGAGGAAGATCGCACTCACGCTTGAAGCTAACAGGTCACCACTCGGGCTTGAAGCAGAGGAGCTTGTGTCGTTTCCAGTGAGCCTTTTGGTGTTCTGATTGCAGTGAAAGAAGGGGGAGATGACGGTGAGCTCGACGAGAGAACGCGAGCGAGAGGGAGAGGCCGAAGGACGCGACGAGAGACGAACCTTTGCAGCAGTATCGAACAGCGAGACACTGCGAGAGACAAAATATGGTCAGTAAGACAGGTTCCTACGAGAGGGAAGGTCAGACAAGGATACTCACTCGACCACAAGCCATCATCTCGACTCCCTCGCCGCACTGAGGAACGCCTTCCTCCTTCGACTTGTCCTCCCCGTCTCGAAGGAGCTCGCACGATTTCCAAACGAACATACGGGAACTCGCAGTGCGAGAGTCGACCACTGGTCGTCCACCGGGTCTGCCTTCCATGAACTTCTCCAAGTTTGTGAGGCTGAGGGCGTTGGGATCCATGGACATCGAGGTTCCTGACGCTCGGAGCTGCTCGATGAGACGAAGAACGAGAGGTCGGCGCTCCCTAAGCCTTGCGTGCACCGCGTGCGAGAGAGAGATGGGGAGGACCTCTTGCGAACTACCGTTGAAGGGCTGACTGGCGGTGGCAATCGTGATGTTGAGGAGCCTCGAGAAAGGGACGACGTAGAGCGAGGAAGAGTCCGGCTGAAATTTCGAGAGGGAAGACAAACTCGTGAGATGAAGATACGGCTAACTTGGAAATGATCAATCGTACGCACCGAGAAGAGGTCCACGGGCAACTTTGAGAGGAGTTCCAGCAGGTGAAGCGACAGCTCTTGATTCTCGAGCGACCGATGCCTGTAGAACCGAGCTCCAGCAGCCGACTCGAGGGCAAACCTGATCCAGAGAGCATGGTAGACTGTGAGTGGCAGTACCCAAGGCTTTCCGCTAGATACATCGAGGGACTTGAAGTTCTCCAGCACTCGAAGGAAGTAGAGAGCGGCGGATTCCTCCTTTGCGAACGAAGGCGAGCAAGGATCAGCAAGGAAATCGTAGATGAGTAGGATGTGGAAGAGATATCAAGAGAGGCACTGACCCAGAACATGATCCTCATCGGAGCATCATGATCACGAGCTATCTTCAGCTATGTTCGAGGAAGGGAAGGAAGGTAAGAAGCGATCCGTCATGAGCACTGGAGGAGCGTCGAACAAAACGCACCCCTTCTCGGATTGGATCCAGCATATCTCCTCTCGGGGGGGCATCGGGATTGATGGGAAACGAGAGGAGGAGATCGGCGAGTCGATGAGGTGTGATGTCCATCGCTTGATGAAGAAGAAAGGGAGAGAGAAGTAGAAGGAAGCCGTTGAGGTCAGCTCGAAATGAGCTCGACCCTTCCTTCTCCCTTTGCTCGCTCCTTCACGACCGTCAGCAACGAAGATCTAGCATCCCCCAACTCCCTCGGCCTCGTCCTCTATACTCCTCAGACCCACTCGCCCCTCGAAAATGACCAGAAACGACGATCTCGCTCCTTCTCCTCTCGACCTCCTCCCTCCTCCTCCCCCCCCTGCTCCTTCTTCCCTTCCCTCCCAAACCCACTCCACCAAGTCCTCCTCCCCTCCCTCTCGACCTATCCCCATCGAAATCTACAACCACATCCTCCAGTTCGCCTTCGGTCGTCACCTCCCTCCCGTCCCTCTCGGAAATCGACTGGACGAACCTCCTTCCCTCTCCTCCCTCCTCCCTCTCACCCTCGTCTCCAAAGGTCTTCGAGAACTCGTCCTTCCCTTCCTCTACCACCACGTCGTCATTCGTCGACCCGAGGACTGGAGTCGACTCTTCGATCCTACGAAGGGAATCCTCGTCGGCGAAGGGGAGGGGGCGGCGAGGAGGACAGGATGGGTCAAGAAGCTCAGCTTCCCTCGAGATCACTTCCCCGTCTCGTCCTGGACCCCTTCCAAGGATCTGCCAGCGACCAGGGCGTTTCCACATCCGGAACCTAACATGGCTCCTCTCAACTTCTCTGGGTTGGTCGGCCTGGAGGAGGTCTGCGTAGGAGACTGGAGGCGAGACAAGGTCGTCTTACGAGAGATCCAGGCGGCGATCAAGGTCGAGATGGAAGGAGGACCATTCCGCCAGCACATAGAGAAGGGTTGTGGCTCAGATCAGAAACAGGTTTCTAGTCTTATCCACTATCGCCTCTACCCCATTCGTTTGGCTCAACAAACCACCTCCGTCCTTCACTTCCTCTCTCAAACGGATCCCACCTCAATCCACGCCTCCCTTGACCCGTTCACAATGGAGGTCCATCTCGTCTCACACCTCAAGCCTCTCAGCATCATCCTACATCATCCTCGGCCCCATTGCCCTCACGAAAACCGAACAGACGCGGTTTACGACCTTTCGAGGGTGTTCTCCGAGTTCAGCGACACCTTCCTCTCGTCGAGGTTCAAGTTGGATCCCGTTCTGGAGACGCTCTCCGAGCGCTGTAGGAAGCTGCTCGTCAAGTTGATCAGTGGTGAGGGCTGGGTGAGGGACGAGGCCGGGTGGTGGACTCGCACACGTTGAGGTTCTGAGAGCAGGTGAGTTTTTACGCGCTTCTTCCTCCTCCGCGACGAAATCAAGAACTGATGTGCTTCGGGTTTTCTTTACGATCAGATACCGTTTCGGTCATAAGGGAGGGATGGGTCTGGGAGGACGGTGGTTGCGGCATCTCTGATCTCTCGTGAGTCCTTTCCCGACGCGTCCTTTCGCCTCGAGCTCGACGCGACTTCGGACTGACCTCGTTTCACATCCTGCGTCGCGTTCTCCTCAGCAGTCGAGCGTTGCTTTTTATCAATGAGACAACGCTGGGTCGAAGGTCACTCAAGACTGATCGTACGAAAGAGAACTCTATAGACTCAAAAGGGTTTTAAAGTTGAAGCGAACGTTGAAGAGGGCTCGACGTTCGTCGTCTCCTCTCCCGTCCCCTTCGAAACGGGTTCGAACCCGATCAACCACTTCAAGTGCCATTTTATCTTTCTCAGATACTACCAAACAGTCTCTCACGGCATTCTCAGACCCTCAGAAGGTCAGCTTACGAAAAGAAACGGGACCAGGCTGGTCGAACGCGTCTCGGTCGTCCGGACCAACTTTGACCCACTCGAAAACACCCTTCCTCTCTTTTTCTCGCGCGCTCGCTTTTCCTCCCGCCTCCTATGCTTACCTATTTTGGTTCAGGTCATCTTCCGAGAGGTGAGAAGAAAAACTGCACGGTTCAAGAGAGATCCCTTGACCCCCTCCTCGTTCCTCCCCTCCCCTCGTCCGGACCCTGCAGCTCGCTTGGATCTCACTCGATTCACATGAACCCTTCTCGAGTCGATAGGAAACATTGAAATGGTCGAGCGAGGGAGGCAAAACGTCGCGAGTCGGTCAGAATCACCAAAACGAACGAGGGGGACGACGTGCGACGCGAACGAACGCACAAGGATGCAAGTTGCCAAAAAAATAATGTGGCCGAAGCCATCCAACTCTGAAAAAGCGTGTCATCCTTGTGCAGGGGCAATGCTAATCTTCTCTGTATTGTTCCAATTTTATGTGTGACCAGGGCGAACCCCGGTCGGTAGGAGGAAGAAACCAGGTCGACCAATTCAGCAAGGCCTCCAGAAGCGCGAAAGTGAGCGCTGCCGCGCTCATTTCGCGGATTCTGTCGCCCTGCTGTATATCTACCACCACACCTTCCAACCTAAGCTCTAGCTGCTATACTCGTCGAGAAATGGACGCGTCGAGGTCGCTTCGCTCCCTCGACGCTTTCCAAACGGATTCTCGTTCCACCCCTATCTCGGAGCACGCATAGGTGTTCATGTTCCTTCCGCCGTCTTGCGAGCTCGGATCCTAACCTCCACCTCCCATCTCACGCTCCCCCGTCTCTTGCAGCAAAAGTTCTTGCGCCTTCAAGCTCAGGCAAGGTTCGAGCTCAGCCCCTCGCTGGCGCTCGGGGGGCTGAGACACTTTGCTCGAACTTTGAAGAGGGAAGAAGTTGGTTTGGGAGGTCGAGGAGGTTGAGGTCTGGAATCCTACCTGTGAGTGTTCGTCTAGTATGCTTGAGCCCAGCGAATTTTCATCAAGAGGAGCAGGAAGAGCCTGATGGCTCTCCCTCTCCGTGCTCGCCAGCGGTCGCGTTTTTGACCTTGGAGGGGAGGGACGGGCTGAACGAAGGGAAGAGGGCAGGAGAGGGCTGAGCAGACCATGTCGAGCTCTATCATACCCCCCTTCGACTCTACTTGCCACCAGTCGTCGCTTACTGACTTCTATACCTCTCTCTTCCCACTCAGAAACCCCACCCAACTCGAAATCCTCTCCTCGCTGTTCTGCATCTTCGACTGCCAGCAGCACCTCTTTCCCCCCCTTCCCACAGCCCAAGTTCCCTCCCACCCATCACCTCGACCTTTCTTCGACTCTCTATCTTCCATCCATACACCAGGTTGAGTCTGGTCGCCATCCGGAGCTTCTGATCTCGAGCTGAACGTGAGTCGCTTTTTTCGTCTCGCCCTCAGCCCTCACCTCCTTCCCTCCTCAATCCCACCTCCTCCCACTCGACGAGCTCATCACCATCTTCCCTTCGTTTCGCCCTCCCCTCCCTTCTCCCCTTCGTCGACTAACTCTCTCCCTCTTCTCTCTCTACGAAGCAAGCAAGTTGAGAAACCAAACAACAACACTCCCCTCCTTCGTCTCCTTCGCTCGACTCCCTCGTCCCTCCCACCTCCTCCCCTCTCGACCTCAACCCATCCCAACTCGACCCAACCCCACCTTCAGCTCCCTCCTACACTCTCATCTACACCCTCCACCATCGCCTCTCACCGCTTCAACTCTCCTTCGACTTTTCATCGAGCTGTCGACCCTGTCAAACAAATCCAACACCCCTCTCTTCGTACGCCCTTCCTTCTTTGCCTTCCTTCTCCATTCAAGCCTCACTCAGCCCTCCCTCTTCTTCCCTTGTGCTCCCTTTCTTTCGCAAATCCTGACCAGACGTCCTCTCCGTTCCTCCTGCGCCTTTTCCAGACCATCTCGAGGGCAAAACTCGCCCGGAAATCGTGCCAGAACGAGCTCAAGCGTCTTCCCTCCCTCAGCCCTTGATGAGCTGTTCTCCGTCGGAACTCTCCGGTGAGCAGCCCCTTCGTTTCAAGCTCACAAAGGAGGGTTCGTTGGGCGATGGATGCGAGGTTGGTGGTTTGGGGGGAAGCACGAGACGCGTGTTCGCTTCAGGAGGAGCAGGCGAAGGGTCGAGAGGAGAAGGTAGACGAGGGAGAGGGTGAGGGGAGGCAGAGACGTACGAGATGACCGCTGCTCAGGGCTTGCCAGTCTTGTACGAGACAGCCGAGGCCATGCCTCGGGAGGCTGCGAGACGGAGGTAGAAGCGGTTTGGAGGTCTTGCTTCGACGTTGCAGCGCAGATCTCTCGGTTGGGTCGTGCCTTCGTCTCTGCGTCGCGAGTGAGTGCTCGATCCGTTCTTTCGACCTTCTCGTCCTTGACTTCCTCGAGACCGAGACCTGATCTCTGTTCTCATCTTGCATCTTCCCTCTCAAACAGCTCGCGATGGTCGAGGTTGTTAAACGCGTCGTCGTCGTCGTCGTCGCTTCTCTGCTCTCGCTCTTCCACTTCCCTTTTGCCCTTTCGTTTCCTCAATGATAATGTTGTGATCCGAAAACACGTGGTTTCTGTCGTTCCTGAAAGTCGAGAAGGAGGAAGATGCTTTGAACGAGCGAGAATATTCCCCTGAGAGGGACGAGGAGACGCTGTCGCTGAGACTGCTGAGACGGGGTGAAGTTTGCTTCGGCTCCGTGTGTGATTTACACCTGCATACCATGAATTAATCTCCAACATGCGATATCGAAGGAAGTTTTGCCTAGCGACGTGAAGTCGTCCTGCCGGATCTCGCAGCCCGACTCGTCCCAGACCGGACGACCTCATTCGAGTCCTCCCTCCTCCCTAACTGCTTCTTGCTCCTCCCTTCCCTTCCCACCCCTCGACTCCTCCACCTCAAGAACCTCTTGATTAGCTTCTGGGTTCAATCCCACATCAACTACATCGATCACAGCTACGATGCTTCTCCCTTTGAGTCTCTTGCTCGCCACGACCTCCTCCTTCGCCCTCGCTCGTTCACCCCTCTCGTCCTCCACCTCAAGATCGGCTCGGTCTACCAACTCGTCTCTCTCGTCGTTCCAAGTGATAGGGAACGCTCCTATCAGTGCTCTCTCAGGTTGGGGTGGAGATCTTGTGAGTGGTGGTGGAAGAGGGAGGGAGAGAGATGGGAAGGAGAAACGATCGAAGCTGACCTCGCTCCCTTCCCTTTCTCTCGTCGTCGTCCCACAAAGGCTCTTCCTCGTTCGTACATATGTCGCTCCGCTCTCGTACGGAGAGGAACCCCCACTGACGATCTTCTTCACCTTTGTTGACCTACAGCCAAGAAGCCTGAGGACTGTGAATGCTTCAACTGCCTCCTTCCTCGTTACACTTGCGGTCAGGTCCGTACTCTCCTGCTCTCCTCACCTTTCTTGTCCCGTCCCTCGCCTCTCCGAGCTCACCACACCGTCCATTTCATTCCTCACAGTACGGAGAGTGCAACCAGTTTGATGGCCAGTGCAAGTGTCCTGCTGGTTGGGGAGGTCAGGACTGTTTGACACCACGTTCGTCCGAGCTCGCTTCTCTCCTCTCCTTCCTCGTCGAGCTCAAAGCTGACCTTCCCTTCGATATCCTCGTTCATCACAGTATGCGACTCTCTGGCCGACGGCGCTGAACGACATCAACGGAAGGATGGGGAGTTGTGCGAGTGCGATGAGGGTTGGGGAGGAGTCAACTGCAACAGTTCGTTCTCGTTCTCCTCGTCATCACCTCCTTTCGCTGCCTCCTTCCTTCTTCGCTCTCGAGCTCACGAGCTGATCGCTCGTACCTCTTCGACTCCTTGACGGAACAGCCTGCAAGACCGACGAGGCTTGTGCTGGCTTCCGGATCCCTGGATGGGACTACTCGACCGGAGAGCCGGAAGGAAACCTCACCTGCTTCAAAGGAGGGAACGTCGTTCGACAGAACTACCAGATGTGCGACGTCACCAGTGAGCACCTCTCTCTCGTACTGCATGCAACTCCATAGATCTCTCTACATATCCTGACTTTGTCTCTTCGATTCCTACAGACCCCTCGATCATCAAGCAGCTCGAAGGCAAGAAACCTCAGATCACCTTCTCCTGCTCCGAAGGACCAGCTTCCACCGTCTTCCCCTCGACCAAATCCTCCTCCTCCTCGCTCTCCCCTCTCTCCATCGCTATCAACAACGAAGTCGCCGAGGATGACAAGCCCGCCGAGAAGACCTGCAACTTCCAGTTCTGGATCGCGTCCGTCGAGTCGTTCTTCTGCACTTTGGATCAGTGCGACTGGAAGGCGACCACCTCGCACGAGACGAACGGAACCGAGTACAGATGTGAGAGGATCAGGTGTGATTGCGTACCTGAGAGGATGCTGTGTGGTGAGAACGGAAGCGTCAGTGAGTACATCTTCTGCTCTTCTTCTTCGCGAGACGCGTCGCTGACTCTTCGCTCTCGCCTCTCGGTTCCTCCTCTTACCAGAGTGAGTCCAATATCACCTCTCCCATCGGAGCGATCACTCTAGAGCTGACCGCCACTTCTTCGTCTCGAACAGCATCGACGACTTCCTCGCCGAGGAGATTCGAGGACCCGCTACCTTCTCGTGCGAAACCGGTCGAGGCTGCCAGTTCAAGGAGCCCGCGATGAACGAGCTCATCAGCGACATCTTCGGAGATCCTTTCATCACCCTCGAGTGCGACAGTGGAGAGTGCATGCACCCTACGATGGTCCCTGGCTACGTCGTTCGTCCTCATCTCTTCCTCTCGTTGTTCGTTCTCGATTCCCTCACTGACTTGTGCACTTGATTCCTCGGCTCGTACAGAGACCTGCGAAACCCGACAACAGTGTCTGGGTAGCTGCTAGTGCTGCTGGAGTCGGTCTCGCTATCATCGCTAGTGCTCTTCGTGAGTCTACCCTTCTCATCGACGTCTCGTCGAAACTCGCTCGACTGACGCGTCTCGTCTCGCCTTCTTTTTCCCCTTCCTTCTCAGTCTTCTGGTACCTCGGTCGATCTCCCAAGCACACCGGAGGCTTCGGATCCATTCGTCTCCCCGCCGAGGAAACCGCCAAACTCATGTCAGACCACGTCCCAGCAACCCTCCAGTTCACCAACCTCTCCTACACCGCGTCCTCGAAACCGATCCTCTCGTCCATCACCGGATCCGTCTCGCCCGGTCAGATCATGGCCATCATGGGAGCTTCGGGAGCAGGAAAGTCTACCCTGCTCGACATCCTCGCTCACAAGTCCAAGAGGGGTGTGGTGGGAGGGGAGATCTTCGTCAACGGAAGGAAGATCAGCGGAGAAGATGGAGGAGGGGAGGAGTGGAAGAGGGTGGTTGGATTTGTGGATCAGGAGGATACCTTGATGAGCACGCTGACGGTGTACGAGACGGTGCTGTACTCGGCGTTGCTGAGGTTGCCGAGGGATATGAGCTTGGAGGCGAAGAAGTTTAGGACGCTCGAGACGATGCAGGAGCTGGGGATTCTGGGGATTAAGGATTCGAGGATTGGGGAGTCTGGTGAGTCTCTCAGCTTCGTTCGCCAGCTCACCTCGCCGAACAGTAGCTGACCCTCGGTCTCATCTTCTCGAACAGGTCGGAGGTCGATCTCAGGAGGAGAGAAGCGTCGAGTCTCCATCGCCTGCGAACTCGTCACGTCTCCTTCGGTCTTGCTTCTCGATGAGCCTACTAGTGGTGAGTACCATTCTCTGTATGCCTTCGTATCGACTGGAGCTGATCATCGTTCTCTTTCCCCAGGTCTCGACTCATTCAACGCCTTCAACGTCGTCGAATCCCTCGTCACTCTCGCTCGCGACTACAACCGAACCGTCGTCTTCACCATCCATCAACCTCGCTCCAACATCGTCGCCCTGTTCGATCGTCTCGTCCTCCTCGCCAAGGGTCAGGTCGTCTACTCGGGAGCCTACGAGAAGTGTCAGGAGTACTTCGAATCGATCGGTCACCCTTGCCCTCCTGGTTTCAACATCGCCGACTTCCTCAGTACGTCTCGTCGCTTCCACGATCTCGTTCGGCCTCGAGACTGACTTTACCACACTCTTTCTCTTTCTTGCAGTCGACCTCACCATGCGAGCTGGTGGAGAGCAGACCTCCAACGACAGGAGAGACGCTCAGGCCGCGACACTCAACGACCTCGTCGATTCGTCGGACGCGACTCCCATCGACGCCGAATCAGGTCTTCTTCCCTCGAGCTCTTCCTCGAACAACATCCCTCCTCCCACTTCCACCGACTCCGACGAACCTTCTCCCTCCTCCCTCCTCAAGAAGTCGAAGGACAAGGCCGCTCGAATCCTCGGAATCTCGTCCTCGACCTCCCCTTCACCAACTCCTACCGTCGCTCTTCCTCCGAAGCTCCAAGCTCTGATCGATTCATTCGAGTCGAGCTCAGTTGCCAAGACCGTCAAAGCAGAGATCGCTGGACTGAGGGCGAACGGACATGGGCCCGGAGGAGGAGGAGGGAACACCGCCGCTTGGGATCAGAGCGGGAACGGAGGAGCTGGAGAACGAGGAGTCCTGACGGGATACAAGAGGGCGAGCTTCTTAACTCAGTTCTCGATCCTGTCGGGAAGAGCGTTCAAGAACCTCTACAGGAACCCGATGCTGATGGCTGGTCACTTCATCATGAGTATCGTCGTTGCTCGTGAATATTCTTTCGTCTCCTCTCGTCTCGTCCCTCCCGTTGCTGACCGTTTTCCTTCCCCACTTCGCAGTTCTCTGTGCTGGTCTCTACCGAGGAATTGGATCGGATCTCGGCTCGTTCCAGTGAGTCGTCGTCTCATCCTCGTCTCTGCGTCGAGCGTTCGTTCTGACTCATCTCGTTCTTCTCGTCTCGCAGGAATCGACTCGGACTCTTCTTCTTCATCCTCTCCCTCTTCGCCTTCAACTCCCTCACCTCCCTCGGACTCTTCGCCAACGAGCGACTCCTCTTCATGCGTGAACGGTTCGTCCTCTTCCCCCTCTCTTTCGTTCCTATCTTCTTTCGAACCTTTCGCTGACTTCGACGCGTCTCTTCCCCTTTCCTCTCCCTCAGAGCCAACGGATACTACTCTCCCCTCGCCTACTTCCTCTCCAAAGTCCTCTTCGACATCATCCCCCTCCGAGTCATCCCTTCGGTCCTCCTCGGAACCATCATCTACGGCCTCGTCGGACTGGTCCCCAACGTCGCCGCCTTCTGGAAGTTCCAGCTCATCCTCGTCCTCTTCAACCTCGCCGCTGCGAGTGTCGTCCTCTTCATCTCCGTCTCGGTCGCCAACCCTGGACTCGCCAACTTGATTGGAAGCTTGGTTATGCTTTACAAGTGAGTCGTTCTTTGACGTCTCCGTCTTGCGCGTGTGGAGGAGGGAGGCCGTCGCTGATCGTTCGGTCTCGTCTCGTTCTACAGCCTCCTCTTTGGGGGTCTTCTCATGAACTACAACCAGTCTTCGCTGCCAGTGAGACTCCTGATGGCCTTCCCGTTCTTCCACGCCGCCTACGAGGGCTTGCTCGTGAACGAGTTGAGGTCGACGCGGTTGGTGGATCACAAGGTCAGTTCTCGCTCTCGTTCCTCCTTCTCCTCTTGTTCTCGACCCACGCTGACGCTCTCGCTTCCTCTTCGACGACACAGTACGGTGTCGACATCGAAGTCCCAGGAGCGACCATCCTCTCGACGTTCGGATTCCACGCTCAGGTTCGTTCTCTCTCGTCTCGTTTCTTGTCCCGTCGCGTCTCGACTTGCTCACCTCTTTCCGTTTCGTTTCGTTTTCGCCTTCAGGCTTTCTGGTTCCCCGACGTCGCCACCCTCGTGGGATGCATCGCTGTATTCGGAGTACTCAGTTACGTGGTGCTGCGTGTGTTCGTGAAGGAGCGAAGGTAGATTGGAGTTGGGTAGACAACTCGGCGGATGAGGAGAGAGGAAGGAGAGAAAGGAGAGGGAGAGATGAGGGTAGCTCTTTTTCCCTTTCTGGACGTAGGCGTGTATCTTGTAATGTTTCTCGATCTGGATTGCGTGCTCGAACGATCTGGTTGAAGGAGAAGGTGAACGCGTCGAGAGATAGAGACGCCTCGCGTTCGTCGTCGAGAGGAGAGCGAAAAGAGAAGAAGCCGTAACGAAATCTGAGGGTTCGCTTCCGAGACCGTCTGAGATCATCTTCCTATGGCGAAGAAGAGAATTGAGGCTGGTTTGAAGGAGAGAAGATAGAAGAGAGAAGAGAGAAGAGAAGGCTCTCGAAATCCGAGACGACGAAGGCGAACGAACATGAGGATCAACGAATACGAACGAAACGAAAGGGCGTAGGGATCGATAACGCGAGGTGATAATTATTGCAGCTATGAAAGAGAAGACGAGATCAGTTCCAGATTCAGGGTACAGGGAAGAAAGAGAGAACGAAGGCAAAGCTCACCCTCTCGCGCGTCACAACGCGTCCTCCAAAACCTCGGTCCTCACCTTCCCCCTCACCTTCTGCTCATCCTCCGGCCCCAGCCCTACATACAGCTCCCGCTCAATCAGCTCCAGATCCTGCCTCCCCGCTCGTATGATCACCTCCTTCACCGTCGCTCGTCCTTTGCTCGCACCCAGCGCCAGCCCGCGAACCCCTCGGTTCCGCTCCCCATCTCCTACACCATGAATAAAGTTCCTGAGCCTCGAGTGCGATTGAAAAGGACCTCTGAGCTCGAGCGTGACGACGAGGCTCTCGACTTGAGCTTCGGTCGAGCAGAGGCCAGAAGGAAGGAGCTCAAGGGGTCCTTCGCCGAAGTAGCTGTCCTGAAAGAGGAGGCTCGTCAAGCGAGGCCATTGGAGGTAGGAATCGTAGTCGGTACCCGTATAGACGATAGGGTTTCTGTCTCCGGGTAGGAGGGAAGGAGCTTTGAGGGTGAGGACGGAGGGATTGAAGAGGTGGAAAGGGAAGTCCGTCTCGTCCTTCTTGTGCTCGCGATGGGAGATTTGAAGTTGGACGTGAAGCTCCTCGACGGCCAAGGGTCGGCCCAGAGGGAGACGATCTTGAGAAATGAGGAGGAGAGGACCGTACTGGTGGAGGCTGGGGAGTTTCACAGGAGGGAAGGGTGCGTCGACGATGGAGGTGAAGGATCGGACTTGATCGAGGGAGAGGAAGCGTTCGATTCGAGGTTCGGAGGACTGCAACCAGCAGAACGAGGGTAAGATATTCAGAAGATAAAGGGTGAAAGGGTAGGGAGAGGGCGTACGTACGCTCCTAGAGCAAAAGAACTTGCTGAACCTCTCGTGTCCTACGATGGAGACGTCTCGATAGAGGAAGGGGGAGGAGAGGTCGAGGAAGGAGATGGAAACGAGCGGAGTAGAAGCGAGCGTAGGAGCATCGCAGAACTTGAGGATTTCACCATGGATCTCGACTGGGAACTGTTTGGAGGGTTTGGAAGGAGTGAAGAGGGGAAGGGAATCCATATCGAAGGAGTTGAAGGTTTGGAAGGGAGGGAGAGAAGGTCACCGTTGCGAGGTCGAAAGCGTCGAGCTCACTTTCGTTCCATCTTGTCCGCCAACCCTCTCGACCTCTAAACCTCAACGATGTCGGATCAAGTTTGTTCTACTCCCTCCTCGAAGCTCTACATCCCTCCTGAACTCCTCAGAGAGATCTTCTCTCACTGCGACACTCCCACGCTCGGGAACGTCTGCCACGCCAACCGAGCTTGCCTCGAGCTCGCCTCGCCCTTCCTCTACACCCACATCGTCTTGGACAGCATCGAATCGGTCGTCAAATTCTTCCTACTCGAGGTGAGCTCTTATAGTCATGACTCTCTTAGCGGCGTCGCTGTAGGAAGAATCGAAGCTGATCGCTTCCTGGTCGACCTCCCTTCGAATACTCAGACGACCTCCTCCCTTCCCTCTCCCATCGCCTCCCTCCCTCGCCTCATCCCTCTCTCTCTAATCCAAACCTTCACCTCCTTCTCCAAGGATACTACCGATGAAGAAGGCGACCTCGAACTCCCTCCCAACCTTCCTCGAGCATTCCTCCCCAGCCCTCCTCTCCCTATCGACGTCCTCGTCCTCAACCTTCGAGGCCGACAGACGATTCAAGACGAAAGATACTCCGCAACAGTTCTCAACCTCTTCAACCCATCCAGCTTCGTCATCCGAGGTTATGGTGGTGCAAACGGGGCAGAGTTCGCTTGCCTCAACTTTGGACCCGGCTACACGTCCAGCCCCGACGTCCCATTCTACCTCCCCTCCTGGAATCGACTTACGTCCATCGTCCTCAGCAACTCGACCACCTGCCTTTCGATCTCGCGCCTCGGTCTCGACCAGCTGAGGTTGGCTCAAGAAGCAGAGGGGGGGATGAAACGTCCTTCCTTCCTCCTCTGCCACGACTTCCTCGACGGTTCTAACGAGTTCTACGAGTGGTTCGCGAATGACGCATTTACCCTTTGGTCGAAACGAGATTCGATATCGGAGGGGTCCTCGTTCCGCCTTGTCGCTTAGGTGGGGTCGAAGAAGGAGAAGGAGGGGTTGGAGAGAGAAACGGTCGAGGAAGTGGAGCACGACAGCTTCATGTTCGGAGGGCAGCCAGGAGGGAAGTTGGAGGTGGTGGTGGAGGTTCATCCCAGTCCAGAAGGGAACAGGGATCGAGAGGACGCTTGGGCTGGGAAGGCGATTGAGAGCTGGAGGTGAGCTCGAGGGAGGGAGAAGGTCGTCTCGACGCGTCGTTTGTTCTGCTTCTTCCTTCTTTCCTTCGAAGTTTTCCTTCACGCTGTACTTTAGACTCGCTTTACTTCGCCTTTGTGTACTCGCGCACGATCTCATATGACTTTCTCCCTCACTCGTCTCTGGGATCGCGACGCAACGCAGGACAGAAAGAAGCTCGAGTCTTGTCAGTCACTCGACGCGTCCCTCGATCTCGCAGGACGGGTATGAAGGAGGAGAAGCGAAGAAGCATGCTATCACTAGCGACGAGGGTTTGGTAGGTGGGCCTGGGGTGGAGGAAGGGATGTGCGAGTCAGTGAGCAGTACGAGGGAAAGAGGAAGGGAAAACGAGGCGGGAGAGGACTCACTTGATTCTAGGTGTGCGACGCGTCCGAACGAGTTTCGAGATCAGTTCGCTTCTTGGTCCTGTCAACCGGAACAAAGGAAAAGGGAGTTAGTTAGCTTCCCTGATTGAGAGGCGAAGAGAGATGGAGAGAAGAGGAGGAAGAGAGCGATAGGAGAGACGCACTGCAGCAGCGGCATCGACGACGACGTGACTTCCATCCTCGAGATCCCACGACCAAGAAACTCTCGACGCTACATAACCCTTCCCCTTCTTCCCAAGCCACTTGAAGTGCTCCCGGAGGAAGGTTGCGTCGAATCCCTCAAGGTGGACGCGCGACGTGGATCCGTAGTAGTCCTGAGCCCTGTTGACCAAGATGGTGAGGCTGCGAGAATCGAAGGAGTCGCTCGGTTTCGAGTTCGGGAAGACGTGAAGACTACCGTAGCTCCCTTGAGGACGGCCGCCGGCTTCGCTCTGGCAGTGTCGCATCGCGTCGAGGGAGAGCCGAAGTTCGAGAGGTCGTCCGTTTCCCAAGACTTCATTCACCAAGCACATCCTCCTCTGCTCTAGCATCTCCCCAAACGCCTCGTCCAACGTTTCCTGGTAGTCGCGGTTCGCCTGAGTCTGCTCCTCGTCGGGGAGGGCGTCGAGCTCTGCTTGCGAGAAGTTCAAGGAGAGGTGGAGAACTCCCATGACCCCGTTCAAGTCCTCCGTCGATGTGTGCATGCTCTTCTTTCCGCCCAGGAGGCATAGGGCATCGAGAGGGACTTGGGAAGAGGGAACCTCGAGGGGAACGACGTAGACGTTGGGCTCCTGAGGAGGATGCGGGATGGGAGGTTGGACTCCGAAGACGACGGCGGCCTCCTTCACGAACGACCACCTTTTCCTTCCCTCCTCTCCTGCGAAGAGACCGTGCTCGGAATCGAAGAACGTGATCCAATGGGAGGATCGGGAGATGGTGATCGATTGGAAGAAGATGGGGAGGCAGAGCTCTCGGAATCCTTTGGAGACGAGGAGGAGGTGGGAGGAGCCGACGAGAGGGAAGGGATCCGAGGAGGGAGTGAGCCTCGAGGGTCGAAGGAAGGTGTACTTGAGGATTCGTTCAATGACTTCGACGGGGAGAGCTATGTATCCAAGGAAGATCGAAGAGGTGGGCGTAAACATCAGCTTCTTGAGCTCAGAGGCGTCTCGACGCGGAGTCGAGCGCTCTGCTCGAGCTTCCCCCCCCACCTCTCTTGTTCTTCGTGCTTCCCAGGACAGAGGACGAGATACGTACTTGGAAGACGTCGATCAGATCTTCCATGTTGAGGTCGAAGATGAGTCTTGAGTTCCTTTGAAGTCTGAGAGAGGAGAGAAGAAGGAGCGATCGTGAGCTCGAGGAGGGAGGGAGGAAAGGGAGGACGAGGGAAGCTCACCTTCTTCTCCTGCATCAAGACCTCGTCCGAGACGTTCTTCTGAGCTTCGACCACGAGATCTGAGGAAGAGAGGGACATTTCGTTTGATTCGAGCTCTAGAGTTTTGTTGGTGGGTGGGCGTCGGGAAGGAAGAGACGAAACTCGCCCTCGAAATCAAAGGGAGAAGGAGGAAAGGTCGAGCTGACGCTCCCTCCCTCCCCCCCGACCACATCGAACGAACCATGCCTCCCTCTTCTTCCCTCCCCTGCGTCCCTGCTCGAACGACCTTCTTCTCGACCAGCTTCCCAACCCTTCACGATCTCGTCTTGGATCAACTCGCAGGATCGGACTCTCGACATCTCGTCCTCCCTCTCCTCGCCGTCAACCGACACTGGCGAGAGATGGCTCAAGACTACCTCCTCCGTTCCTTCAAGAACGCCAAGTTTCGAATCATGGAGAAAGAGGAGACGACCAATGATGAAGAGGATGACTCGGATTCCTCGAAGGATGAAGAATCAAATCCTACGGTCGTGCTCGAGGGAGAGTGCGTCAAGGTACGTAAGTCGACCTTGTCTCGCCCTCGCTTCTCCCTTCGCCGTCGATTGAGCCGTATCCACTGCCTCTTCCTCCCTCAAGATCGTTTTCGGAAAATCTGGTGAAGATGGGCCCTTCCAGGATTGGGATGCTCGATACTACCTTACTCATCGAGTCGAGGAGGTCGTCCTCTTCCTGTGCGTGCTGTTGTTCGCCTCTCGTCTTCACCCCTCGTCTTCTCGCGACCTTTGCCTGACCCTCGATCCGTTTTCACCCTTATTTCCACTCATCATTGACTCGTACGACCCCATCACCAACCTCTGCACCTTCCTCCCTCTCAATCCCGATCCCGAAGCAAGCGATTCGGATGACAACGACGTCGCGTCCATCCCTCTTCCCAATTCCCTCTCCGTCCTCGAAATATACCTCAGCTGCAACAACGAGGATCGAACTCCTACGGGCGAGTGTGGAGTCGAGCTCAACATCGTTCCTACCTCGTGGTTCGTCCCAGAGAGCGCTCCCGGGAAGGGCTTGTTCGGGTTGGAAGTCGCGTTCGACAGGACCAAAGAACCCAACGCCTACCCCCTCGTCTACGCTCCTCTACCTGAGAAGCCAGGAGGATTCAAGCGTGATATCTTCAAGGACACGTATAAGGGGTGGTCGCTCGGTAGGTCCATGTTTCGTCCTCGTCTCGATTCTTCTCCACCCCGACTCAGTGGGCTGATGGACGACCCTTCTTCTGGCAGATTACGGAGTCCTGCGACTCGATGCGTTGGAGGACGACGTCAGTAGCTAAGAGGCCGACTGGGAAGGCTGGTACCGCTGCCCTGCGCTCGTCCTCGTTCGCTCTCTCCAACTTCCCCTCGTCTCCCTCTTTCGACCCCCAGGTCTGAGGAGTCGACGTGAGCACGGTTCGGACGACGATGAGGACGGCATCTACGACGAGCATGGATTCTACCATTGAGTGAGGAGGATGTGGTCATGGTCCGGAATCTTTACGGTTTGATACGATGCTCTTTGACGATTCTTCAGTCGCGTGGAAAAGAACGGCGCGTCTGGTCTCGACCCAACGATTCAAAGGTCAACCGTCCCAGAACCGAGGCAGCGCCTCGCGTAGGCCATTCGACGTGAAATTCTGGGAGGAAAAGCAAGAGAAGAAGTTGATCTCGCAGAAGAGGAAGGAAGAGAGGTCGCAAATCATCAAGATCTTGAGCAGCGATTCCTTGCGCTGACGAGGAGATCAATCGTCGTGCATCTTGAGCCCGAGGATATGCGATGCCCATCCCCACTTGTCTACGGCCTCGTCGATACTATGAAATGAGGAAGGAGGTGTCAGATTTCGCGAGGGAAGAAGGCGAAGCGACGAACGAGAGGGACGACGAGCACTGACACTTTCGCGGTAGGTTTTCCGGCTCCGTGACCAGCCTTGACGTCGATTCTGGAGGAGAAAAAGAGGGAGGGACGATCAATAAAGGGAAGGAGAGCTCGAGGAGGAGGAAGACGAGAGAGAGAGAGCTCACCGGATGAGCAGAGGGTTTTCGTTGTCGGCTCGATCGTGTTGAAGCGTTGCTGCGAGCCTGGGAGAGGAGAGAGGAAAGGAAGTGTCAGCTCGGAATCCGAAGACCTGTCGAAGAGGATGACTAACTTGAAGCTGTGGGCGGGAACGACTCGGTCGTCGTCTGAATTGAAGCGAGGAGTGTGAGGTCAGATCGCGAAGGCGTTGAACAACGAGAGAGATCGAGACTCACGATCCGCCGTGGTGATCAGGAAGGGAGGGTAGGTCTTGGTAGGGTTGACGTTGTGAAGAGGCGAGATTGGGTAGATGAAGCTGAGTGGACAGGGCAGAAGTGGTGAGATCAGGGGAGTCGAACCGACGCGACGACGAGCAGAAGCAGGGAAGCAGCTCACTCGAAATCGTTGGGATCGTCAGGGTTTCCGTAGTCTGAGACCCAGTAGTGACCGATGGTCCATCGGTGGAACTATTGGCGAGAAAGAAGACGAGAGAGAAGATTAGTGCTCCGTCGACAGACGATGGCTCTCGCCCCGTTCAAGCTCTCTCCCTTCCCAAAGCTCTCTCCCTCCTCCCCGCAGCTCTCGTCCTCCGAAGCGAGGAAGACGAACCTTGAGCAGATCCATGACTCCCACGTCGGCGATGGAAGCTCCAATCAATCCGTCTCGAGCTTGGTTGGTGCAAGCAGCGACGAGCAGTCCTCCGTTTGAGCCACCGTTCAGAATGATCTTCCCGGCGGAGGTGTATCCTTGCGAGATGAGATGATCAGCAGCGTAGAGGAAATCGTCGAAGGTGTTTTGCTAGAGATGAACGTGAACGAAAGGGCGAGGTGAGTTCGGGTTGCGACGCGATTCATCGAGCTCGTTTGGACGAACCTTCTTCTCCTTGATCCCTCCCTCATGCCACTTCTCTCCGTATTCGTCTCCTGTGGATTGCGATGAAGAAGAGAGGGTCAGAAAGAGCCTCGAAGTGGAGGAGGATGAAGACGAGGAAAGGGAGGAAAGACAAAGAAGTCGACGGGACGAGGGAGAGGGCGAGGGAGCCAAGAACGTACCTCCTCTCAGATTCGGAACGGCGAGAACTCCTCGGTAGGACTTGACCCACGTCATCCAGGAGGGCGAGAAGCGAGGAGTGAGACCGATGTTGAATCCACCGTAGCCGTAAAGCAAGAGAGGAGCTGATCCGTCGAGCTTCACGTCCTTGTGGCGAGTGATGATGACCTGCGGCACGAGAGACGAGGAGAGATGCGATGAGCTCGGGCACTCGCAGAAGGGAGGAACGAGGGCAGCTCACTGGGATTCTCGTTCCGTCTTTGCTCTGGTAGAACTCCTGAACCGTGATAAAGTCCGAATCCTTCAGGCTCATCTTCGTCGACTTGAGAAGCTCGAGATCAGCGCTTTCAACCTTGATGTCCTTTGAGAGGTCGACGACCGATACGGCTCCGGGGTTGGTGTATCCAGCTGAAAGGGAGAAGGAGAAGAGATGGAGAGATCAGCGACGAGTGCGAACTGGGCGAGACCAGGCGCGACTCAAACTCACAAGTCGAAACGAAGAATCGATCGTGCTCCTTCCTTCCCGAGATGCTCCCAATCGAACCGACGTAGTTGGGAGCGAGTCGTAAGATCCTCTTTCCTTCGTTCGAGTAGAGGTACAGCTCGTCGTTGACCTGCAACGAAGAAGTGAAGGAGGCCGAGCTGTCAGTCGAGGACGAGGACGAGACGCGGCTTCACCTCGATCTCAAGCAGCAAGAAAGAAAAGCTCACATCTCGACAGTAGGTTACCACTAGCAAGTCCTCTCGGATGGGCGAGACAGATCCAAGAACAGCGTTGTGGTCCTCCTCAATGATCGTCTTGAAGGTGATCTCGTCGGCGGCGAGGTCGAACGTCTGAACCTTCCAGTTGGGAGCGTCCTTGTTGGTCTGGACGGTAAACTTGAAGCCGTTGTTATCGATGCTAAAGCGACGGAACAGAGGTCAGGGACAGCCTTCGGCTCTCGCAGGCGACGTGAACAGCGAAGGGAAGACGGCGACGACTCACACCGAGTACAAGCTCCCCCACTCGCCAACGATCGACTTCCACTTCAGGCTCTGGTATGTCTCTCCATCCTTCCCTCCGTCTCCGAGCTCGGCGATGCTCAAGAGAGCCGACTGAGCGGTGTCTCGAGACGTGCTGAGGATCGCGTACTTCCCGTCCGTCGTGATCCCGACTCCAAACATGTGCTGAGGGTTCGAGGGATCGGAGTGGATGAGAAGATCGGCGGACTGAGGGGTTCCGATTCCTGAGAGCAGAAGCAAGAGAGAGAAGAGGCTGTGAGCTTGAGTCTCGACGAGAGGGATGCAACGCGGAGGAAAAGGTGAAATGAAGACTCACGATGGTAGAAGACCTGAGCGTCCTTGTCGCTTGCAGTAGCAGTTCCGAGATCGGCTTCTCCCTCCTTCGCGACGACCTCGGGGAACCTCTGGTAGAAGAAACCCTTGTCGTCGTGAGTCCAAGTCAAACTCGAGAACTTGACGAAGGCGAGCTCGTCGTCCAGCTTGGAGGCATCGTCGACGCCGACGAAGGGAGCGGTTGTTGATCGAACGTGGACGGTGTACCAGTCACTTCCCTAAACGAATGAAGAAGCGGACAAAGGAGAAGAGAGTGAGCGAAAGAAGAGCGAGAGGAAACGAAAGAGCGGGTCGATGGGGAGGGAGGAGGGACTCGAACGAACCGACTTCGAGAGACCGTAAGCCCAGAGCTTCCCAGTGTGAGAGAAGGCGGTAGTGGAGAGACTGATGGTTCCATCGGTGGAGAGGAGGTTGGGCTGAGTTCAACAAGAAGAGAAGAGAAGGAAGGTCGAAGACGATCAGCCCTCCACGTCGACGCGAACGAGAGCAACGAACGACAAGAGCAAGCTCACGTCGAAGAAGAGCTCTCCAGGAGGTCCCTCAGCAGACTTGTAAGTCTCCAGCTCCGACTGAGGGAACCTGTAGGTCGGCGACTGGTTCTGCAAGCCCGAGTTGAACGAGACGTAGTAGTTGCCATCTCGTTTGAGGACTGGGACGGAGATCTTTGCATAGTCCCAGTTCTTCTCGAGTTCAGCTCGGTACCTCTTCCTGTCGGGGTTGACAGCGAGGTGTTGGTTGGTGAGGGTGACCTGAGCATCGACCCATGCCTTCGTCTCTGCAGACTCGGAGGGAGGCGATTCGAGCCAGTGGTAGGCTGAGGACGGAGGGAGAGTAGGGATGGGGAAGCAGAAAGGAAGCAGGGGAGTCAGCTGATATATCTTCCGCGAAAAATGAAGAGACCAGCGATGGTAGAGGGAGTGACTACGTGTCTAGAAGGAGACGAGGGGAGAGACGAGGCAGGGCGACGAGGACGAAGGGGAAGGGAGGAGATGAGCTCGACGTTGAGCTCGATCTCAGCTCCAGACCTTGTCTCAACCTCTTCCTGATGATATCCTACCCAGACTCGAACTCTCCCAGGCAAAGCTGCCTCCTCCCAAGACCGTCGAGAGACGTCCAGATCGATATCTCGAGAGCAGAACAGCGACGAGAACTCACGATCCTTGACCTTGACCTCTCCTTCCTTCTTGCTCTTGTACGCCTCAACGTTCTCCTCGTCTCGTCTCGCCTTCGGGTAGATGGGAGGCGACGATGTCGTCGTCGAGGCCATTCGGATGAAAGCTGCTGTGGGGTGGAACTTGAGGGTAGATGTGGTGGAAGGTCTCGAGAGGAACCGGACGGAGGAAAGGAGCATGGGAGTTGAAGATACCTCCTTCTTCCTTTTCCGGATCGAGATCGAAGGCCGATCCAGAGAGCGTAGAAAAACTTCCAAAACACGTCGAGAGGATCCTGTTGAAGACTTATATATTGAAGACGTAGTGTCTTCAACTCCCAAAAAAAGCAAACCGAAACGTACCTACCGTTTTCCCTTCCTCCCTCCGTCTCCTCCTTCTTGCCGTCCTCAGCAACCCAACTCAGCTCCACTTCGACATCGCACAACCCCCACCCTACATCTTAGGGATCTTCAACGTCTTGCTAACCATCGCGGCCGCCCAGAATCCCCACACCAACGCAAGAGGGTGCACCTCCAACCACGTTCCCTCCGCCCAAATCCCACCAGGGATCCCCAGTCCTCCAGGGAGAGTCTCGGCGAACCATCCTTGCTTGACGAAGTAGGCCATGATGCTGACGAGTCCGAGCGAGGAAGGGATGGGGAGTCCCTCGAAGTACTTGATCTTGCCTGTCGTGTCGGCGGGGATGAGAGCGACGGTCGCGTTGAATCGGGCGAGACGAGCGAGACCGCAGGCGACGAAGAGGGAGAGGAAGACGGTGTCGAGGTGGGTTCGGAGTCCGAGGGTGAAGGCGATGAAGGCGGGTCCGACTCCGAAGGAGACCTGGAGGAAGGGAGGGAAGCGGGTGGGGAGGAGGGCGGGAGGAGGGTGAGGTCGGGTTGGGTTGGGTTAAGGGTGGAGAGGATAGGAGGGGGATTGGAAAGATATGTAAGAGAGAAATCAGGAGTCAGTGCTCTACTCGAACTAGGGCAGCGCTCAGAAGCAGGTGTAAGGTCGAGGAAAGGCAGGAGAGAGCTCGTCGAGCTTTGCCAGCAGGCAAGCGCGAAGCTCACGAACGAAAGCTCGAACGAAAGCTCGAGCTCCTCAAGCTATTACGAAAGAGCTTCGGCTATACACACTAGCGGCGAGTGGTTGAGAGATGAGCTCTCCTCTCTCGCAGCGACGGCGAGAGCGAGCTCATTCCTTCTCTCATCCGTTTCAGCTCTCGCTCCTCCTCCTCCCTTCCTCCCTCCCCTCCCTCCGAAGTCCCTCCCGTCTCCCTCCACTCCTCGACCACCCCATCACCCTGCCTGAGGCTTCCCATGCCTCGCACCGCCTAATTGAGCAAGAGAGTAGACTTGAAAACTCACGAGATCAGCCAGCGAATCCATCTCCTGCCCCAACATACTCGCGCTCCCCGACCACCTGGCCACCTTCCCATCGAAGACGTCGAACCCGAACCCGAGAGCTGGGTAGAGGAGTCCCATCCAGAGGTTCCCCCTGTTGTTCGAAGGGTCCGCGAGGTATCGAGCGCAGGAGAAGAGGCACGAAAGTCCACAGACCCCGTTCATGATGGTGATCAGGTCGGCAGCTCGGAAATTCCTGATAGGGAGAAGAAGGAGGACAGGGAAGAAGAGGGTTAGCTTCGAGGAAGAAGGGATAAGGAGAGCTAGAGGCGTTGAGGCGATGGTAGACGGGCACGCGAGATGGGAGGGACGGAGGGAAGGGAGAGAGCAAAGTCGGAGGGAGGGAGGAAAGAAGGAAGGAGGAGGGAGGGGGACCTACCGAACGAGAGAGAAGTGACCCGAGTCGTCGTTGTACTGCTTGAGCTGAGCTTTTTTGCCTTCCTCCATCTTCTGGCTGACAGTCTGCGTCGTTGGTTTGCGTTGAGACATGATGGGGGGAAGGAAGAGGAGAGGGGAGGGAGAGTTGAATGTGGTCGAGGAGGAGGAAGGAGGGTCCAGGGGAGTTGGGGCTTCGAAGCTCGTGCGAAACCGCGTCATTTTCGTCGACTTTGTTGATTTTTTATGAACTGCAGGGAGAAGGGATGAGAGTTCTGTAGCCGACGGATCAGTGAAGTGTTAGTTCCGAAAAAAATCGGCAGGAAAGCTGAGGAACTGGAGACGATCGGAGGACGCGTCGAAACTCGAGACCCGCCTCCGTCCTTCACCTCGCATGCCATCTACTTCTTCCCGGTGCGTCTTTTCAGTTCCTATCGACCTTTATTTGCAATACTGGCTACTCGTAGAGTCGTCTCTCAGCCGAATCTTTCGCTATCTACCCGCGCTTTCGTCGCTTTCCGGTTGTTTTGATTCGTTCACGGCGCGAAGAGACCCAGCCCACAATTTCTTATAAGCCCAACAAAGATCCAGTGGATGGCATCAGGCTTGATTAGGGCTTCAATGATCGGCAGCTACTTCTTAAGGGCTCGCGGAAAGAGGGAAAACGACGCTCGTGAGTTGTCGCGACTCGACGTTCGACGTGGGGCTCGAAAGGTCTTCCTCGCTTCCACACAGCTTCCACCAGCTAAGATGAATAACAATCATCTGCTACTAGCCTATACATTGATCTCTGGTAGATTCCCTCACCGACCCAACTCCACTCTATCTCTCTCTCTCTCTCTCGACGCGTCCCGGCCTCTCCCTCCCTCTCCCCCACTTACTCCCTCACAAACACCCCCACCCGATGACAGAACAGGGTCTCCTTATCTTCCCCCTCCTTCCCCCAAATCTCTTCACTCTTCCACCCTCCCACGCTCCTGACCAGCTCAATCGTCTCCCTATCCAACCTGCACCCATCAAACAACTGCTTCCACAACGGCGTCCAGGCCCGTTGCCACCATCTCGCCTCCTCCAGCTCGCTCGAAACGTGCTCGTAGAGCAGAAGCTGACCCTTGGGAGCGAGGAAGGTGTTGATGAACGCTGGGAGGGTGGTGAAGGGGTTGGGGATGGAGCAGAGGACGAGGATTGAGAGGACGGTGTTTACGCTGTGAGGGGGGATGGAGGAGAGGAGAGACGGGAGGTCCTCGAGTCCGTAGGGGAGCAGCATAATTTGAGAGGGTCGGAGACCGAAGGAGAGGGCGGTGGAGCTGAGAAGACGGACGAAAGAACGAGAGGAGGTGAGAGAACGAAGTCGAACCGAGCGAGAAGGAAGGTCGAGCTCACAGGATCTTCGGATGCATCAGCACGTTCGGCTCCAGAGCTATATACTTCGTTACTCTAGTCAAATCGAGGTACTCGATCGAATGACCATGTCCAGCTCCTAGATCGAGGACTACTCCGTGCGCTCGACTTCGAATCAAGTCTGCTCGAAGGACGAGAAACCAAACAAGAAGTTCAGCCCTCCCGAGTCCCTACCATCTCTGCTTTCCCTCCCCCTGCCCTCATCGCATCATCACCATCCCCTCTCCTTGTCCCACCTCGGATAGAAACGTATCCTATCCACTCACCCTCTTTGACCACCCTCCTACCCTCGTTGATATCATCCCCCATCGACTCCCAAACATGCGCGAAAAACAACCTTCCAAGATTCGTCGGTTGGAAGAGGATCCACGGTTGCGAGAGCATGGCGAGGAGAGTAGGCAGAAGTCCTGCACCCAGAGCACAGAGGGCGTGCTGTAAGGGTCCGAAAGCGGTTTTGATCATCGTCGCCGTTTGGAGGAGAGGAGGTGAGAGAGGGAAGGGAGGAGAGTTTATTTCGGCGGAAGGCGAGGTTGAGCTCGCGCGGGACTCGGACCTTCTTTGTTTTTATTTCTTGTGCATGTCAAGATCTCTCTGTGCCGTTTCGAGCAAGGTAAGAAGAACCTCCAGGACTACATATGAAACCACGAGAGGCGGAAGAACAAACGACTGCGAACAGGTCGTCGCAAGGTCGCGTCGCGAAAGTCTCGCTGAATCTCCCAGAGCGTCTCCCTCAGACAGCTTGCAAAGTCAGCTTCAGATGTGACGACGCGATCGGGCTGAAAATTAACGTCGTTTCATACCAGATCTCCTTCACTGTCACACAAACTCCCTCGCCCACCCACCTCCTCTCCATGTCTCTCTCCCTCGACGCGTCTCCTCTCCCTCTCCCTCCTCTCACTCCCTCACAAACACCCCCACCCGATGACAAAACAAACTCTCCCTCTCCTCCCCTTCCTTCCCCCACCCCTCCTCGCTCGCCCAGCTCCCCACGCTCCTCACCAGCTCAATCGTCTCCCTATCAAGTCTACACCCATCGAACAACCTTTTCCACAACGGCGTCCAGGCTCGTTGCCACCATCTCGCCTCCTCCAGCTCGCTCGAGACGTGCTCGTAGAGCAGCAGCTGACCCTTGGGAGCGAGGAAGGTGTCGATGAACGCTGGAAGGGTGGTGGAGGGGTTGGGGATGGAGCAGAGGACGAGGATCGAGAGGAGGGTGTTGATGGAGTGAGGAGGGAGGCCCGAGGAAAGGAGGAGGGGGAGATCTTCGATTCCGCAGGGGAGGAGCAAGATCTGAGAGGGTTGCAGGCCGAAGGAGAGGGCGGTAGAGCTGAGGAAAGAAGGAGAGGAGGATGGTGAGCGAAAGAGAGCAAGAGGGAGGAAGGAGGGGAGGAGCGACGTCGAGCTCACAGGATCTTCGGATGCATCAGCACGTTCGGTTCGAGAGCTATATACTTCGTGACTTTGGTCAAATCGAGGTACTCGATAGAGTGTCCATGTCCTGCTCCTAGATCGAGGACGACTCCACTCGCTCGACTTCGAATCAAGTCTGCTCAAAGCAAAACGAGCTCGTCAGCCCTCGACCATCTCCCTTCTCCTTCTGTTCGCCCAACTCTCCTTCTCGATCTCCTTCTTGCACGCTGTTCCCCTGAGCGTAGAGAAACAGCACACGCCACCCACTCACCCTCCTTAACCTCCCTCCCCCCCTCATCCACCGCATCCCCCATCAACACCCACACATGAGCGAAGAACAACCTCCCCAGCTTCGCAGGCTGCAAGAGGATCCACGGCTTGCGGAGAAGGACGAGGAGAGTAGGGAAGAATCCGGCCTGAAGGGCACAGAGGATGTCTTGTAGAGGGCCGAAGGCGGTTTTGAGCATCGTTCGTGGGCGAGAGTGGGTGGGGGTTGGGAGGGAAGGGAGGGATTCGGGCGAGTGCGAGGTTTGAGCTTCGTTTCGCTCTTCGTTTTTGTTTTCTTTTCGCTCTCTGCTGTTCTCTCTCTTTGCTGGGCGCGTCAGGTCGTAACGCTCTCTCTATCTCTCGCTCTCTCTGTTCTCTCGCCTTGCCCCACTCGCGGCAACGTCTCTCTCTCTTCTCTCCCTCTTCGTGACCTGTTCGTCCGTTCGTCGTATCGACCTAAACAATCATACGACCAGACCAAACAACCTTGTTCCTTCCCATCCTTTCAGTTCCAGAGAAACCGCTGATCCGGGAGAGGAGAAGACTGCTTTTTGATCGAACCTGGGTGGCGGCAGGTTCGTCGAGGAGGGGGGGTGAGGGGGAATCCGAGCTTTTGGGTTGGGAACGGAGAGGGCGATTTAGATGTTGGAGGGGCTGTAGGTGGTACGATGAAGGCGAGTGGTGGAGGGGGTGAGAGAGCGGTGAGGGTGATGGGAGGAGAAAGAGAGAGGAAGGTGGGGAGAGAGGGGGAGAGGGAGAGTCAGCGAAGGAAGAGGGAGGGGCTAGTCGAGCGCGAGGGAGGAAGGTGGGTTGTGGATACGCACTAGAGCATGACTCGGCACGAAGCACCGAAGAGGTGAGGAGGGAGGTTGGATCGGAACTTGGCCTTGACGGCTCCGGAGTTTCCGTGAGATCGAGTGACTCGGCCCCAGCTACAGGAGAGAAGCGAACGAAGGTCAGCTTCGAGAGTTGAGCGAGCTCAAACGAAGGAGGGCTGGTGTTCGACTCACATAACTCTGATCTTGCTTCCCTTGATCTCACGCTGAGCTCGGTAGACGTAGGCAACCCTCTGTGTGGACGCGAACGAGAGAGCGAGTCAGCTTCGAGAGAAGGAAAGGAAGGGAGGAGGGAGGTGGATGGGATGGGATGGGATTGAGAACGAACCTTTCCGAGGTAGAACTGAGCCTCCTCCTTAGCGGCAACACCCTCGATCTGGATCAAACTGTAGGGGAGGGAAGAGAGAGAAGAGGGAAGCAGTCAGCCGACTGATCCTTGGAGTGGTGTGGTCGAAGAGGAGCAGGATGGGTGGGTGTGGTGTCGAGGTGAGGTGGTGTCGAGTTCGGAGAGCGAGCGAGCTGTAGGATCAAAGGTCCGACCTCCTTCCCTCCCTTGTCCTTCCCATCCTCCGTGCTCCCCTCGAAAGAGAGAGATGGCATGCCAGCGGTATCTCTCTCCTCTGACCTAACCCAACCAGATCCACCCTCGTTCGACCATCCATCCCTCTCTGGTCGTCCCCTTCGCGCTGCACCTTCGACCTCTCTGCTCTCCCTCCTCCCTTCCCTTCCCTGTTGAGCTCGATTGAATGGAGTTGTTATCCTCACCTGGTGTTGGGTCGCGAGTTCCTCTTTCCCCTCTTGTGCCCCGTGATCCTGGCCTTGGCTGTAGAAGAGAGAGAGCGAGAGGGAGGGACGAACGAGAAAGCAAGAGGTCAGCGAAAAGGTCCTTCCCTCCCCTTTGGACCTATGCTTCCCCTCCTACATCCTCTCCAGCCTGCCCCGTTCCACCTATCGAGCTGATTAAAATTGTGAACGCACTGTAGAGTCGAGTGGATCCCATCTGAGAATCAAAAATCCAGGGTTGGGTTGGAGGTGGGAGTGGGAGCGAAGGTGAAGGTGACGGGGTTGGGAGGAGGATGGAACGTTGAGTTGAATGGAAGGCGGACGAGGAGGGTTGCAAGAGAAGTTTAAAAAGGGGGAGGGAAGAGGTTAGTATAGGGACCTGACTTCTAGTGAGCGGGCAAGGAAGGGGGGGAAGTACAGTTGCTGATGGTGTGACGGAGAGAAGAGAAAGAGAGGGAGAGGAGGCCAGTCCTGTCCAACTCTCGAAAACCTGACGGAGGCGTCGAGAGGGAAAGCCGCAGGAAAATCACCTCTTTGCTCGCTCTTTTCGCACGACCAGCCACCAGGAAAAGTATAGATCGTATCGTGTATGAAGTTGAAGTCCAAGAAAATTCTCAACGGGCGACGAGACGAGGAGGGAGGGCGAGGGGAGTCGAGCTCTTCGCCGCGAAGTCCTCGTTGAGCTTCGTCTTGCTTTCTTTCGTTTCTCTTCTCAAACAAAGGCAGAGGGAAAGATACATTGAGATGGGTATGTAGAGACGTCCAAACCTCGAACTCACTTGCGATAGCGACTCGAGCAGACGTTACAGCACTGGAAGAGCTCATCCATCGACTCATCTCTCCTCCTCCCTCCTCCTCCCCTCTCGTCCCTCCTCACCCCATCTCCCCTCTCCTCCTCGCAAACAGCAAACAGAGAACCCAAACCAAAGAAGAGATGTCCCTCCCCCAACGCCATCAGACTCGTCCAAAAACAGAAGTCCAACGAGAATCACCACCCTCCCCAATCAACCCTCCCCAGAAACCTCGTCGAAACGAGACTCCTCGAGAAGACCGACTGAGAAAAGAGGTGTGTCGAGCGAGGATGTTGTTCTAAAGCCGCTCCGTTACTCCCAGACCCTCTTGGATGGGTACAAGCGAGGAGTGCATCCCTATAGGATGCATCGACGTTGAGATCAAACCAGCGAGGGAGGGAGGGGCGAGAGGTTGGGCTGAGTTTTCGAAGCGAGAGGGTGGTCGTCAAGGAGCGCGAGAAAGCGAGGGTTGCTTGATAAATAGATCGAGATAGGTTCTAGGTATGTGTGCGTGTGTAGCCCGTAAGAGAGAGAGAGAGGTGAAAAGCGAAACAAACCGAACCAAAAAAACAAGACGAACCAGAAGAAAAAAAACGCGACCTCCCTGCCTCGCGCTCGTTCGCTTCGCTCGCTACATCCCCGCCAAAACCCTCCTCCCAACCTCCCTGTTCCTCTCCCCGAGTCCCTTCTGATAAACCCTCCAACTCTCCTCGGTCCTCTTCCACCCCAGCCTGATCATCTCCTCGATCTCCCCTTCCACGCCTGGTGGGACAGCAGCGACTCGACCGTCGTCGCCGAGGGGGGGAGGGGACCAGAGACCTGAGCGGAGGACTTTGATGGCTGCGATTTCACGAAGGTAGGAAGGTCGGAGGAGGGTGATGGAAGGGGCGGAGGTGTAGGTGTAGACTTTGCGGATGTGGTGGGTTGTTAGGAGGGGGACCTGTGAGGAGAGAGGGAGGGAGAAGGTGAGTTGGGAGGTTGGATTCAGTGGGAGAGGGAGGGATGGGAGGAGAAGGGGATGGGAATAAGGGATGAGGTTGAGCTTACCTCGCACATAACGGCCATGGCGACGCTGGAGCTGGCTTGGACTTCGAAGTCTGCGAATCGAACGAGGAAACAAAAGATGCGTCAGTTCTCGTCTCGCTCGTCTTTGGTCCCTCGTTCCTCAAGCCCTCCCTTCTCAACCCTCCCCACCCCCACTCCGCAGAGAAAAGAGAAAGCGAACTTACATCCACCCTTCTGACTAGCACTGAACGCGAGCAGCGCCACGTCCATCGAGCTCATGAGCGCGAAGAAATCCGGGTAGCTGAGTCCGACGTGAACCTTGACGATGTGAGCGAGCTTCTCGGGGACTTTGATGTCTCCGTTTCCGGCGAGGTGGAGGTAGAAGGGAGGGATGGAAGGGTCGTCTTTGATGGGAAGGTAGGTCGTCGGGGAGGTAGTGGAGGAGAGAGGGTTGTAGCCCCATGGACGAGGATCGGCTGAGAGAGAGGGAGGGACGAAGAGAAAGAGGTGGGAGTCAGTTTACTGAGAGAGATAGGAGAGGTACAAGAGAGGGTGAGAGAAGCGGAAAGACGAGGTGGAAGGGCGATGGAGGAAGGGGAAGTCGACGCGATGAAGAAAGAGACGAAAACAACCTCGACGGGAAGGCAAACGCGAAGAGACTCACCATCCAGCTCGGCAATCAGATCCTCGAAAACACCTTCGAAGTCCCTTCTATTCGGGTCGAAGCTTCCTTGGATGACAGCGTTGGTGAGCATCTCGTTCTTGGCGGGTTTCGTTGGGAGTTTGAGAGGGAGGACGGGGATGTGGACGTGAACGGGGACGTATTCGTATCCGACTTGGTGGGTATCGGCGGTATCGGCCCAGAGGTCGAAGTGGTAGAGGAAGGCTCGCTTGACGCTAAAGAAGAGTAGGGAATGAAGGAAGGAAGAGCGTCAGTGCGAGGAGACGACGGACGCGTTCGCGAACGAGAACGAGAAGACGCCAAGGGTCGAAGCGAAAAACCCGCTGAGGGAGGGTATGAATGGAAGACTCACTGATCCGAGATGGGCATGATTCGAAGAGCACCTTCCTTGACCCAGTCGGCTCCGTACTTGACGAGCCACTCGACGGCGAAGGCGTTGTGAACGATGCAGACGAGGGTGAACTTGTCGTCGGCGGGTCGAGCGAGGTACTGCTTGAAGAGGTCTTCCGAGAAGTGCTCCATGCTGAGGAGCGGTTCAAGGACATCAGCAAACGCGAGGAAGTAGCAGTCTGGTCAGCGAAATCTCGAAAGATCGAAACAGACGGCGGCGTTCGAGACGAGACGCGTCCCGTCCCAAACATAATCACAACGAAAGCTCAACTTCGACGACTCACTCGATCTCACACGTCCCAAGCACGACCATATCCGCCTTCTTCCCTGAATCTCCCTTGGATGCTGTGAAAAGGTCGGTCTTCGCGAGATCTCCAGCGAGCGTCTCTGGGTCGTGGTAGGTCTTGCCAGGGTAGAGTCCGATCTGTTCGACGATGTCTGCGAAGCCCCAGCGGAACTCGGCCGCGTAGACTCGGACGTTCTTGGGTGATGGGAGAAGGGAGGAGAGGGTGTGGACGAGGGACATGTAGACGTCTAGGAAAGGGCGAAGAGAAGGGAAGCGAAGAAGGGGAAGGGGAAGGAAGTCAGCTTGAGCTTCAGAGTTTGGGATCGGTTCGGTCGAGGCGACGGAAGGAGAAGGGGGAGAGGCTTGGGCAGTGAAACAATGGCTCTACGCGTGGTAGGAAGAGGTAGCCAGCTCGAAGTATATACGAGTTTGGGGCCGCTGACCCTGACAGACAAGCGAGCTCATCAAGAAGAGTCGAAGCTCACGACCTCGCGCTCCTTCCCTCCCTCCCTCCTCTCTCTCTTCGTCCTTACAGCCCTTCAAGCTACGAGAATGAGCTGAAGACGAATGCACTGACCTTCATGAGCTGTGAAGTGGCTCGCTACCATGATCCTCCTGTGCTCCTTTCCCTTCATCCAAGGGTGATCCTCAGACCAACGATACTCTCCCGTGTTCGCGTTGTAATTGATCCCTCCCTTGTCGGTAGCCATCAGCCCTCCTGATCCCACTCCCCATACAGGATAAGGCGTCGGAGGGAATCCCAGTAGCGATCCAGCTGCGGACCAGGATGTCGAGGAGTGAGGTGAGGAGGGGACGGCGGCTTCTGGTGTTGGGGAGGAGGAGGTGAGGGTGAAGAGGACGTAGAGGATAACGAGCGAGCCGAGAGAGAAGAACGATAACCGAAGAATCCGATTTTGATGAGACGTGAGCGTCGGTAAGATCGCCATCGCGCGACAGGGAAGGGAGAGGGAAGCGAAGAAGGGAGGAGAGAAGGGGAGGAGGGCGTTGGAAGGAAGAAGAGGACGTGTTTGGGAGATCGAGTTTGATCGCAACGGCCATCTGCTCTTTTCCTCACAAAGATGACCAAAAAGAAGGAACGAGACGGTCTACCACCTTTCAGGTTCTCCAACTTCTCGGTACCAGGACAGTGAGTCACTTTTTCCTCGAGGGAGGGCATCGAAGCGAAGGAGGGATCGAAGGAGAAACGTCGAGCTCACCCTTCCCTCCCTTCCCTGCTTTTGACTCCCTTCTTTCCCTCAGAGTCAACATCAAAAACGTCAACTCGGGCTACCTAAAGGGAGATGCTCAACAGGGCTGGGCGAAACGAGCAACTCCAAGCTTCTCGGAACACCAACAGCAGCAGACGGCAGAAGATCCCGACGTTCGTTCCTCCTTCCCTCCTCCGCCCTTCTTGCACCCATCTCTGACCTCTAGTTTTCGTCCGTTTCAGCTTCCCAACGGATACAAAACGATCGTCATCCATCCCGGCTCCAAGACGATCCGAATCGGTCGAGCTTCCGACTACTCTCCTCTTCAGATCGACAACATCATCGCGAGGAAGAAAAGGTCGCCTCTCGCTCCCTCCTCGTCGACGAACGGGAACGGTGCTCTCTCGGCTGCTGAAAAGGGAAAAGGTCGAGCATCCGGTGAAGGAGGGCCTCAGGATATGGACGTCGACGGAGAGGAAGGAGCTGCTGTAGAAGTAGATCCATCGAGATCGTCCTCGTCCAACTCGACCTCACCTCCTGCTGCTCAGACTGCCGTTCGTCCCTCTTTCTGCTTCTGCTATCGCGCTGAGACTACAAATCGACCGCTAGCCACTGACTCGAACCGCTCGGTGTCCCTCATCGCCCTCAGATGGACCTCAAAATCGCTTCGCTTCGACAAACGCTCAACCATCGAACCACCTCCCTGAAGCTTCGTCCTCTCCCCCAGGCTCGAGCCTTCGCCGCTTCCTACAACGCGGATGTCGTCGGAGAAGCCGTCGAGGACTTCAATGATCCTTTCAGAGTCGAGTGGGATCTGGATGGAAAGGGTCACGGAGACGTGGTCGTTGGTTCTGAGGTGAGTTCAGGCGTTGTCGTTTCTTGCTCGTCTCGCGTCGCTTCTTGCTGGTCATCCGGCGCGCTCGTTGTAGAGTCAGACCGTCGTGTCGTCTAGCCTCTTTGATTCTGACTGGCTACGCTTTCTTCTTCTTCACACCCTCTCCCTTCTTCCTCCCTTAGGTCTTCAAACTCTCGACCGACATTTGGGACGTTCGTCGACCTTGGCTCGACAGGATCTTCAACGAACGAGACTACCAGTCTCTTCAAGCCAACATAGGAGATATGGAGGAGCTCCTGAGAGAGGCTCTGGTGGATCAGATGAAGATCGGATCGAAGGACCTCAAGGTGAGTCGCCCTCTTTTCTCGTGCCCTCGCTTCGCAACGCGTCGAGGTCCCGGAATTTCGTCCTGCGGACCACACTCTGACGCGCCTGTTGTGGCCTTTTCTTTCTTCTCGCAGACCTACTCAGCCATCTTGATCATCCCTGATCATGCTCCCCAGCGATACGTCCAGGAGATGACGGAGATGCTGCTGGGAGAGAAGGGAAAGCTGGGTTTCAAGCAGATCTGTGTACAGCAGGTGAGTCCCGAGAACAGCATCATCTCTATCACCGCCTCATATTGCCCATGGGCTCTCTGCCCCCTTCCAAACCTTCGCTCTCTCGAGCCATCGCTCGGGAAGTAAGAGTCGAGACGAAACTCTGCTGACTCTCGCCTCGTCGTCCTTTCCTTCAGGAATCCCTGGGAGCCACTTTCGGAGCTGGTCTCTCTTCCGCATGCGTCATCGACATCGGAGCTAGGAAGACGACCATCGCTTGTGTCGAGGATGGGATGGTCCTGCCGGATACGAGGTGAGCTCCTCGCGTTTCCATCGATCTCGTCGACGCGTCCTTCTGTCCTTCTTCTCGAACTGACTCTCGCTTTTTCCACCTTCTCGTCGTCTCCCCCTGACTCCTATCAGGCACACACTCACGTACGGTGGAGACGACATCACCTCGTTCCTCGCCGTCCTCCTTCGAGAGTCCCACTTCCCGTACAAGGAGCTCGACCTCATCAAAACCTACGACTGGAACTCGATCGAAGGCCTGAAGGAGCGGTTTTGTACACTATCGGAAGTGAGCACCTCTCTTTATTATTTCGTGTCGTCGATCCGAGCAAAGAGACGCGTCGAGCGGGAAGGACTGATTTCGACTTCCGTTTCTTCGCCCGCAGGCTCAAGTCGGAGTGAACCTCTACGACTTCTTCGTTCGACGGCCGAAGAAGCTGACTAAGAAGTACACGATCAAGACGTTCGACGAGGTTATCCTTGCACCGATGGTGAGTTTTCCTCTCCCGTCGCGTTGTTTCGTTCCTCGAGGTCGCTGCTTCTCTTCGCTGACTTGCTTTGACTTCGTTCTCGTTCCCAGTGTCTCTTCGAACCTCGAGTGATCGACTTCGAACGGAAGCTGAAAGGTCTCGCGAGCTTTGGATCGTCGAGAGAAGGAGTCGAGGAGGCCGGAGATTACTCTTTGGATCAGCCGGTTCGTCGTCGCTTCCCCTCTCTCTTCTCCTCCCTATCACCCTTCACTGACCTTCTTTCACTCTTTCTTCAGACGATGGCCATGAACCACTCGACCTTCCACCTTCGACCTCCTCCACCACCACCACCTCCCCAAGCAGCACCAGCTCCAGCTCCCGTCCCCGTCGTCCTCTCCCGACCATCAACGCCGTCGGTCGAAGCTCCCTCCATCGTTCAGCCTATCCCCATCCACACGGACGCCTCACTTCATCCTCCCACGACCTCTTCAGCTCCACTCCAGCCTCAAACGACAGCCGACGGGGCTCCCATCCCCACATCCTCCTCTCTTCTTCCTCCTCCTCCCTCGACCTCTCCCCTCCCGCCCTCCTTCGTCCCTCCTCGATCCGACGAACCTCCCCTTCACATCCCTCTCCCACCTCTCGTACCTCCACCACCTTCTGCTCCACCCGTCGTCGAAGAGCAACCTCTCGGCTTCGACATCATCGAGGAATCAGGGAAAGTCCCTCTGGATGTCGCTATCGTGAACACTCTCATGAGCTGTGGAACGGAAGAGCGAGTCAGGAGGATGGCTGGGAGTCTGCTCCTCGTGGGTGGAACGGCAGGTCTTCCTGCGCTGGGATACGCGATTCAGAGTCGGTGAGTGACCGAAGACGACGCTTTTCGAATCGAGAGACGCGTTCGACCCGAAGCTGACCTCTTTCTCTCGTTCTTCGCTGGCTCAGAGTTCTACCGATCCTCAACTCGCGGATTCCGTCTCTCCAGACGGTTGAGATCATCCCTTCGCCGAGGGAGATCGATCCGAGGCTGCTCGTTTGGAAGGGAGTGAGCGTTCTCGCGAGGTTGGAGAGCGTGAACGAGTACTGGGTCGGGAGGCAGGAGTGGGAGAGACTTGGGTTGAGAGCGCTGAGGGAGAAGAGCTTGTTTTTGTAATGAACGGGTCATCTGCTATGATGTGATCGCGTCCTTGGGCGGCTCTCGAGAGAGAACCGAAGGAGTGGAGATCCGATGGATCAAGAGCGGAGACAGAGGGGAGGGCAAGTGAGCCCGAACCAAAACGAGCCTTCGACTCGCTTTGCTCTTCCTCCCATCGTACCGCATTCTGCGCTCACACCCCACTCTGCCAAATCACTCCACTCCTGGTCTACCCATCCCCCTCATCACCCATGTCGTCACCCTCCTCCTCAGCTCAAGACGGTCTCTCACAAACGACGGCGACGTCGACCATCGACCTCTCCTCCCTCTCCGCTTCCCTTCCCTCCCTCGACTCGACTTCCTCTCCTGGAACCGATTCTGGACTCGCTAAGCCTCAAGGTGGCATCCCCTCAGGTGTGTTTCGTATCGTGGCGTCTGAGCTCTCTGGGTATCAGAGAAGTGGCGCGAGAGGGGATGATGGAAAGGAAGAACGAACCGAGCTCAACTCCGTCACTGATTCTCCCGTCACTGATTCTCCCTTCTCCCTCCCTTCGTCCCTCTTCACTCCTCAAGGTATTCCTCTCGAAGTCCTCGAATGGATCCTTCGATATACCTTCCTTCGACGCACCCTCCTCACGCCTTCCTCGGACCCCTTCCCTCTCCGCGGAACCACCCATCTCCTCCTCGTCTCCAAAGCCTTTCGCGAGCTCTGCCTCCCCATCTTCTTCGAACACCTCACCATCGGTCGACCCTCGGACTACCTCACCTTCTTCGATCCCAAGGACGGTCTCTTCGTCGTCGGGGAGGAAGGAAGGAAGCGATGGAGCTACGTGCATTTTCTAGGAATCGCCTGCGGAGTCCATCCACCCCCTCATTTCCCGGACGCCCACAACCCCTCCTGGATCGTCCCTCTCGCGGCTCCCATGGAAACGAGGATCCCTACCGTCGTTCTTTTCGACGAGGAGCTCTGCACTCCGCCCCCCGTCGAGGCGTATCTCGAAGCCGTCAAGAACTCAGTCGCGGACGTCGACCAACGAACTCGAGGCTCCTCCTCCCTCGTCGCCGAGTACGAGCAGTCCCCCTATTTCGCCAACGGTGGTCGTAACTACGAGGAATGGGTCAAGGCTACCTTCGATCGAGATGTCGAGCCCGAAATCACCGTCAGGATCGCTCGAATGACAATCAACGCCATCGTTAACGCGCAACAACAGTTCTACGCCAAACTCCTCCCCACCGTCCTCAGCTACGTTCTCTCGGACGATCCCACCCAAATCTCTCATCTCCTCTACCTCACCAAGCGCATCAAGAACAACTCCATCGCGTACTCGAGGTACTTCCACATCCACCAGCACCCTCCCACCTCCTCCACACTCTCCAATCCTGTTCGACCTGCGAAGGAACGTACGCTTCTTCTACCTTCGACTCGTCGGCTACTCGAAGGAGAACCGACCCTTCTTCCTCGATCAGTACCACGAGGAGGTCCTTGGCCCGATGGGTCGGAGGTACATCCTCGGCGGCGAGCAGGAAGAGAGCGCTCTGCTCTTCGTACCAAGATTCGTAGGTCCCTGTCCTTCAGCTGTCTCGTTCCGAGTTCCTATCCTTGTGCTGACCTTCCTTTTTTCGGCTCGGAATCAGATGTACGAAGGCATGCTGGAGTTCGGGGCATTTAGAGCGCTGCCCGAGGAGATGGAGTTGGCGTTGCGAGGGAAGTCGAGTTTGGTTCAAGCGGAGGCGAGCGAGTGATGGGGTGGTAGGTGGTTGAGCGAGAGGGCTTGGCTTTGGACATTTAACTTTTTACGAGTTCGTCACGCTCTTGAACACCGGATCTGGGACTGGAAAGAACGACGTGACTTCGAACGCGCGAGCTTTCGTCTCGACGCGTCTGATCCCTCGCCTGTCTTCCCTCGTCCTTCTCCTTCGCCCTTCCCTCTTCCCGCCCTCTACGCCAGCACATCATCCCCTGCCGCAAACTGACTCGATGTCGCGAACGTCCCGCGATGGAACCTCATTCGTATCCATCGAAAACGAAGACGAGCGCGTCGTCTCGTCTACGCTGCTCTCCTCTCACTCTCGCTCAATTCTCGTTCCCACTTTCCCACACCGGCGTTCTTTCTTTCCAGACGTCAGAGAATCAAGACGTGATATAGATCGTTTCAAAACGAGAAAGGTGTAACTAAAAGCAAAGGTGGGGAAGAAATATAACGATCATCAAACGAACGAGCGAAGGCAAGCGAAGAAAAGAAACCAAGGTGCTGATCCTGAGTGCGAGCGCGAGAATGAGTGAAGGTGGGTTTTTGAGTAGGTATACAACGAAACTATATAGGGTGGTGGTGGTGATGGAAGTGGATAAGGGGGGGGGGGGGGGGGGGGGGGAAGAAAGGGTTGGGGTTGGTTTAAGCGAAGAGCCTCTTGGTGTAAGAGTTGAGTCCGTGAACTCCTCCCTCGACCTGAGCAGAAGCGGTTCGAAGCTCGAATCGAACGGTTCCGTCGGCGACTCCGGCTTTAAGGGCGGTGATGGACTGAGCGAAAGCGAAACGAAAACGAAGGGGAAGGGAAGTCAGCGAACGCAAAACGAAACGACGCGTCGAACACACTCGAACTCGAAGGAAACGGAGGGCTTTGGAGACTCACAGTAACTCCCGAATCCTGAAGCGAGTGCTGAAGTCCGGTGTGAAGGTAAGGCAAGAACTTCTCCACGCTTCCCTTGTCCTGAACGTCTCCCGACACTCCCTGGGCGACCTTGACCGAGTCGGACTCGGAGAAGTATCGCGAGGTAGCGGCGTTCTCGTCTCCAGCGGGAGCGGCGTCGACGGCTCCCTTGGTGAGAGGGGCTTTGGTGTGCTCCATAGCCTCCTGAGAAAAGGAGCGAAGAGCGAACAAAGGGAGGGAAGGTCAGTTCGAGAACGAACAAAGAGCTCGACGCGTCGAGCGCGAACAAAACGACAAGAGGGTGAAAGGGATAGCGAAAACTCACGATCGATCCCATACCTCGGTAAGTCTTGACCCTTTTTCCCTCGTGGTAGAAGTACTCTCCAGGAGACTCCGTCGTTCCAGCCAACAATCCACCCATCATCACCGCGCTCGCTCCCAAACTCAAGGCCTTCGCGATGTGTCCGATGTTTCCGATTCCTCCATCGGCCCAGGTAGGGACTCCAAACTTCTTAGCGAACTCCGAAACGGCGTAGACGGCGGTTCCCTGAGGTCGACCGACGGCCATGACCTCCTGGGTGATGCAGATGGATCCGGATCCCATTCCGATTCGAAGAGCATCGGCTCCAGCAGCGATGAGCATAGCGGCCTGCTCTCGAGTGACGACGTTTCCAGCGACGACGTCGATGTCGGGGTAGGTAGCCTTGATCCACTGGATCATCTCGATCTGGAAGACCGAGTTTCCTTGGGAGGAGTCGAGGACGACGACGTCGAGACCGGCTTCGACGAGGAGGGCGAGTCTCTCCCTGTCGGCGGGACGGGTTCCGATGGCGGCTCCGCAGAAGAGCTGCTTGGTCGAAGGCTTCTTGGACGCGAGAGGGTAGTTCTGGTTCTTGAGGAGATCGGATCGAGCGAGGAGGGATCGAAGGTTTCCGTCCGAGTCGACGATGGGGAGCTTACCCTTTCGGGAGTCTCGGAGGAGTCGGTTGGCTTCGTCGAGCTTGATTCCGACCTGAGCGACGACGAGATCCTTAGTCATGATGGAGGCGAGAGGAGTGTTGGCGTCCCTGAACTGAACGTCTCGACCGGTGACGATTCCGAGGAGCTTGCCTCCGAGCTTTCCAGTGTCTGAACGAGTCGCGAGGGAGAGAAGACGAAGAAGAAGAGTCAGTAAAGGTAATGAGGTAACGAGGAGACGAGCGAGTGGACGAGGCAAGAGATGTGGGTTGGCGAAGGTGGATTCAGTGATCAAAGTGAAAGCATCCGCAAGATAAGGACTTCCCGCTAGGAAGCCCAAATAGGAAGAACGAAGGTTACAAAGTTTGAAGTCTCATCATTAAAAGAGAAGCGTTCGGAAACGCGTCTCTCTCGAGAAAGGGTGTTGTTGGGGGGAAGAGGAGACGAGCGAACGGACGAGAAGCAGAACGAGCGACGCGAAGCGAACGAAGGAAGGGAGACAGGACTAACCGGTGATGGGAACTCCACAGAATCCGAGCTTGGCCTTGATGTCGAGGACACTAGGGAGCGCAACGAGAAGAGAGTGCAAAGTCAGCTCGAGCTCGTAGAGGGACGAGGGAGGGGAGAAGGGAAAGAAGACTCACGACTGAACGGTGTCGGTCGAGCTCAAAACGACGGGATCGGTGATGAATCCGTTCTCGTACTTCTTGACCTTTCGAACCATGGCGGCCTGGACCTCAGCGGTGTTGTTGTGGTGAATCACTCCGAGTCCTCCGAGGAGCTGGTAAGCAGCGAACGAAAGGAGGAGGTAAGCAAGGAAAGGACGGCGGGCGAGTCAGATTTCGAGCGAGAGAAACTCACACCGATGGCGATGGCCATTCTGCAGAAGCGAGAAGAGCGAGGTCAGGATAGGTTTCGAGTGGATTGAGGAGGTAGTAGAGAGGCGAACGTACTGAGTCTCGGTGACGGTGTCCATGGGGGAGGAGATGAAGGGAGTCTTGAGCTGAACTCGCTTGGTAACGCTGAAGGGAGGGAAGGGAAAAAGCTGAAGGTCAGCTCGAGCTCGTTCGCAGATGGTGGCGAAACAGGAGGTTGATCTCTACTCACAAGGTATCAAGGGAGACCTCGTTGGCCTGTACGCGGATGAAAAGAAAGCGTTCGAGTCAGATTTGGTGTGATCTTGAAGGGGTGAGAAGACGAGGGGAGGGAGGGTTGAAAGGGAAGGAGAAACGAACGTTGAAGTTGATGTGCCCGGGAAGCATGAGGATATCGTTGTAAGTCAATCCTCCGTTCTTCTGAGAGTCCATCTGAGAAAGCATCAACCGAGAAGAAGAGAGCGTCAGCAAGCTGGCTTCGAGGCGAGGGAAGGAAGGGAAAAAGGAAGGAACCCACGAGCTCTGAAGCGCTCAACCCATCCCCTCGCTCGTACTTCTTCAACTCCTCCAACGCACTCGAAGGGTTGAGGAAATCAGCAGGGTCGAGGAAGGCAGTCGTGGAAGGCATGATTTTGAGTGAGAGAGATGGGGAAGGGGAGAGAGGGAATAGGACGTTCAGAGAAAGGTGGGATGGGGGTTCCCCTCCAAACTGCATTCTGAAGGAACCGACCAGTTTTGAGAGCGCGAAAAACAAGGCTGTACTCGGCAGTCTTCGAGAAGACCGATGGAGCCAAGAAAGATCATATCTGGATAAAGCCCGGAAGCTGATGGAGAATACCAGCTAGACGGATTGAAGGAGGGAGAATAGGAAAACCTTCAAAATCGCAAGAGAAAGGGAAAGGGAGCGGGTTGGTCGCGTGGGAGGTCGTCCGAACGCGGTCTCATTTGAGGGGAAACGGGCGACTCTGGTTGTTGTTCCACCGACGAGGACAGCATAACAGCTTCCGGATCTACAGGTAAGCGAGGAGTTCTATGAGAAGAACAGAACGACTCGGCCGAGAGCGAACGAGACCAGGTCTCCTCTCTCGCTCGTCCTCGCTTCGCTTTCGAACTCGTCGCGGTCGAGCGAACTCTTGTCTGTGCCGTGGAGAGGGGTCGAAAGAGGATGAATGAATCGTAAGGCTCGTGAATGGATGATGGTACAAAAGATGAGCGAGGGGGGAGGATAAAACAAGGGTGAAAACGAAAACGTGAAGCAAAACGCAAACCCAAGCGACGACGACGCGAAATCGATCTCAACGAATGATCCCGCCCGACATCTCTCCCTCGTCAACCACGGTCCTGAGAGGCTTGCGTTTGGCAAGAGGTTGAGCTTCCCAGATCCTCCAGAACTGCGGTCGAAGCGAAACGAAGAAGAGAAGAGGGGTACGGACGCGTCAGTTTGGCTCGTCGCACGCTCGCTCCTCCCTTGCCTCCTCCTCTCACCCATCCACTCCGTGCACCCACCCAGAACGCGGCCCAAAACACTCACCTTCAAATACTCATCCCTCGCTACCGTCCCGATCATCCCCCCATCAGGACTCTGCATGCTCGCGAGCACTCTCGAACTATGCGCCTCGACCTCCCAGCTCTGCTGCTGACTCCCGTACCCCCAGACTCTCAGAGAGTTGTCCCTGTAGCCGTGAGTGGAGAGGATCTCTCTCGAGTGAGGGGAGAAGAAGAGGGACGTGATGGGCGAAGGGGTTTGGAGGGTGGAGGTCTTGGATCCGGAGGAGGAGGAGTAGAAGTGGATCGAGTGGTCGTTCTTGCCGCCGCCGCTGGCTAGAAGAGTGGATTGCCAGGGGGACCAGGCTAGGGCCTGGGAGGGTGAGCAGAAGGGAGGGGGTGGGTGAGTCAGAAGGAGGAACAGAAGGGACGAGAAGAGGAGGAGCGAAACGACGACGAATGAACCTTGACCGTCGTGGAGTGATCTTTTCTAGACCAGCGAACGTTGGCGGGGAGAGGGTCTCCGGTTTCAGAGTCGACGGAGAGGAAGGATCCGGATATTCGACCACTGGGAGGTGAGAAAGAAAGAAAGGGAGAGACCGTCAGCGACGCAGAATCGTTTGACGACCCACCGTCGTCGCCTCGACATCAAGCAAAGCGAAAGATCGGACTCACTCCCAGCAGTTGACGATGTTATCGCTGCCACCAGAAGCGAGGACTAGACCGTCTGACCTCCAAGTGAGACTGCAGACCTGGGGGAGTGAAGAGGGAAAAAGGAAGGGAATGAGAGACGGTCAGGGTTTGACGTTGAGACGAGACGCGTCGTCGCGGAGGGTCATCGAGGGAAGAAGCATCGGAGACGCAAACTCACCTCAGCCTTATGACCCAGAAGCTCCCCGACCTTGTGAGTGGGAGCTCTCAGGTCGTGGTGATGGATCGAGCCGTCCTTCGATCCAGAACTGAGGAGGTCTCGTTTCCAGGAAGACGAGAGAACAGGGACTCGAGACTGTTGAGTTTGGAGGCAAAGAGAGGTAGAGGTCAGCACTGCCAGTAGTTGAAATGAATCCCAGTCATGCTGACGACGAGGACGAACGAGTCTCTCTGGGTGGTCGGCGTCGAAGAGAGCAGATGAGGGCGAGAGAACTCACGACGTGACCCGACATCGTTCTCGTCTTGACCATCGTCTCAACATCCCAAACCTCGACCTGTCCCAACACATTTCCTAAGAAAAGATACTTCCCGTCTCGCGAGAAAGTGATCGACGTAGTTTGAGGACTCGTGTCAGCTCTGTTCGAGGTTCAAAACGACGAGGGAGGGGAGGGGAAGTCAGCTCGAGCTCGGGATCGCTTCGTCGTTCCTCGCTCGCTCACCAAGCTCCAGCAGGACCGAGACTTCTCCCTGTCCAAGAAGAACGTAAGCCAAACTCACCTCCCCAGCGACTTGACCTCCCTCGGACCCGCATCCCAAAGCCAAACCGACCTTCCAAGCGGGACAGCGACGATGTTCTCCGAGCTCCAGGCGAGCAAGTTCAACCTATGGTCTGTAGAGAACCCAGGAGCGTCCAACGACCTTTCCGGTCTCGTAGATAGCTCTCTCTTCCTCTTCTTCTCTCTGATATCCAGCATCCCACCTCCTACGCCCGCTCCCATCCTCCTTGAGCTTCCCTCGTCGACGTCGTACGGTCGAAGCTGGGGAGGGGTGAGCTTCCGACTGGTCGAGTTTGAGGGGGAGCCTTGACCGAAGAGGAGGATCCGAGAGGGAGTGTTGAGCGAAGGGGATGACGATGAAGAAGGGGAGGGTTTGGTGAGGTGTTGTTTGATGGGTGAGGAGGAGGTGTTGCTGTGAGTGGTAGGCGAGGAGGAGGAGACCGAGGAGACGCGAGAGGTGAGGGAGGTGGAGGGAGTCGGGTCCAGAGGTTCCGGGTGGAAGGCGGGAGCGAAGAAGGACGAGGAGAAGGTTGAGGAGGAGCGAAGGGGGATGAAGCGGTCCGCCTGAAGAGAGAAAGAGTGAGGAAAGGAAGTACGAAGCTGAGGAGAAGGAGAAGGGTAAGGGATGAGGGAGGGAAGGAACGAATGAGCTCACCGTTCCGTCCATGGTCGTTTCTGCTGGAATCTGGACTCGGGAGTCACAAAACCTGAGGGCCGCGGTGTAGAGACGATGCTGAGGAGACCTTCCTGAGCGAGATGGAGGTGCCCGAGGCGACGGATGGAGCAAGGAAGGGGAAGAGAGAGAACCTGGCCGTTTGAAGTCACTCGTCGCTCTCTTTCCTCGGGACGTTCCTTGGAAGGTCGATTTCGACATGTTTTAGATTTGATTCCGTGTGATGACTTTCTAACCTCTCTGAGGAAGCAAGCTGACAACGATCGATCTACATATACATCTAGACTAGACAGACGGTAACTAAGCAGAAGGTGAGTCGCGTCTCGTTCCGACGCGTCCAGCATCGCTCACCCTCGCTCCCCTGACGCTCGTCGCATCTTTGAGGAGATGCAAAAAGCACCACACTCCTCTGTTGGAAGATGACGAATCACTAACATCCTCAGACGCGTCTTTTCCTTCTACAGCTCGCTCACTCCCTCCCCCTCCTCGCAAACTCGAGGCACTCCTTCTCCAGCCCCTCAACCCTCCAAACCTCCACTCCAGCTTCCTCCAGCACTCGAGTTCCAAGACACTGAACGAAATCAGGTGGTTCGTTGACTCCCTGCAGATATCAAAAGCAAAGTAAACCAGTCAGCCTCGACGTGCGAGCTCATCTCCCCTCCCTCCCTCCCTTTCTCTCCCACCTGTCTGCTCGATCATGAACTCACCACAAACACCCTCTTCACCCTATGCCTAGCCAACAACCTCGCACAGTCCGGTTCTCCACTCGTCCTGACACTACACGGCTCCAGCGTCGTATAAACATCGCACCTCTCGAGCACGTCCTGATGCGTCCACGTTTCGCTTCCAGGCCAAGCTGAGGGAGATTGAATTGCGAGGAGGGCGTGTAGAGCTTCTGGGGTGAGAGCGAGGAGTTTAGAGAGAGCTGAGGACTCGGCGTGGGAGGTGGGGTGAGGAGGTTCACGAGAGTAACCCGTTGAGAGGAGGAGACCGGCTTGAAGGGAGGAGGCTGAGGAAGAGGGAGGAGGTGGAAGGACGAAGGTCGATCCTACGCAGAAGGCTGTTGGGGAGACGATACATTCGAGGGAGAGGTCGAGGCAGGCTTTGATGTTTTGGAGGTGGAGGGCATCTGGAGGTGGAGAGGGAGGAGATGGAAAGAGGAGGGAAGGAGGGAAGGTGAGCTTCGACGGGTCGATTCCGATGTGCTTGGACGCTTCCTGGAGCAGAAGTGAGAGCGAAACTCGCCTTGGGTAGTTCTGAGAGGGAACTCCCTGGATGCTGAGTCTGTCGAAGTCATGCGAGATGGAGTGGAAAACGGTTGCTGACTGTTTGAAGCTGGAGGGGGAGGGAGGCGAAAGCTCGAAGTCTTCCTCTCGAGAAGTTGATCTCTGACCACATCGACGCCTCGGACAAACATGTCACCAGCTCTACACCCAGTCGCTCTTCTCATCGCGACTGCTCTCGCAGCTCATGGATACCGGAAGGGATCTCTATCTCGCTCGGGAGGTGAGTCTTCGAGCTCGTCCGTCTCCTCCCTCCTTCGTCTGCGTTGAGCTCGAGCTGACATCGAACGTCTCTTCAGCCCTTGCTGCCTTTCTTTCAGGGTCAGTATTCGTCCTTGTCATCGCGGTCAGACACAGTCTCGACTCTCTCTCTGACCCATCCAATCTGCTCCTACAGCTACCTCTCACTCGCCAACGACGAGAAGGTGAGCTTTCGCCGATGACCGCCGTCCATCTCCCTCACTTCGCTTACGCTGACCTGCCCCTCCTCTCTTTCTCGCAGGCCTTCGGAGTCATCATGATCGCAAGTATCCTCTGTCTTTTTTTCTTTTCTTCTTGGAACACCAGCTTGTAGGTTGAAGCAGCGAGACGAACGAGCTGACAGTTCTCCCTATTTTGCCTCGCCTCGTTCTTTCCCTGTCCTTCTCCAGGTCTTCTACCTCATCGGCTCCAGAGGTTCGTGGGCCGAGAATTCTGTCGAGGTACCTCTCATCTCCCTAACTTCGTATTCCTGGTCTCTCCCACAGCAACGAAGCACAAGGCCCACCTCAAATCCCTCCTCGAGACCGGACACGACTCGACGACCGTTTCAGGCAACAGGAACGCTTTCCAAGTCCTCTGTAACTCCCTCAGCGGAGTCATCTCTGCTATAGCTTTCAGACTACTCAACCAGGTCCGTCTTCTCTGCCCTGAAGAAGGAGGGGGGGTGGTGCATGGTCGAGAAGCGCAGAACTGACGGCGTCTCTCTTCGTCGTTGGCACCCACAGGACGGCGCGAAGGACACTTGTTCGGTTCTTTCAGCTCGCTCGAGTACAGACCGGAGTCGGGCATTCGTGTTTGCAGCGTTGGGGTGAGCTCAGAATGCGAGAACGGAGGCAAGGTGGCCGCTTTGGAAACCGACTCGTCCCGACTCTTCTTTCTTCCCTTTCACCGCAGCCACTACGCCTGTTGCATGGGAGATACGCTCGCCTCTGAGGTACCTACATTCTCCTTCTTCCTTTTGCTCCACAGACTGACTCCCTTCCTTCCTCGTTCAAAGCTGGGCATTCTCGCTGTGAGTCCCTCGCGTCGACTTTCCTCTTCCTCTGTTCGACTCACCCCCCTGTCTCTTTCTGCAGACCTCCCCACCCCGACTCCTCACCACTTTCCGAACCGTCCCCCCTGGAACCAATGGGGGAGTAACCGTCGCAGGACTCGGCTTCTCCCTCCTCGGTGGTTTCCTCATGTCGCTCACCCTCCTCGCGACCCTCCTCGTTGAGAGCGCGAGCTGCCGAAGCAGTCTTGCGTTCTCGGACGTAGTCGAGGTCCTCCTATTAGGCTCAGTCGGAGGCTTGGGAGGTAGTCTGGTGAGACCGAAGTCACCTTCTCTCGCTCCTCGGAAACCTCGTCGCGTTCGACTGAACTGACCCGTTGACGACTTTCGTTCGTTCGTTCAGCTTGACTCGCTTCTCGGAGCTACTCTCCAGCGAACCTGGTACTCGGAGAAGCAGAAGAAGATCCTCACGTCCCATCCTTCGGAGAAAGAAGAGGGGCTGAAGGTCGTGAGCGGGTGGGACGTGTTGAGCAACAGTCAGGTTCGTCTCGTTCTTTGCTTCATTTCCTTGCCTCTCGTACGAGGTGGGAGCCCACTTACTGACCTTTTATCCTCGTTCTCGCCTCAGGTAAACTTGCTTTGCGGAATGGTGTCGGCGCTGGCGAGTGGTTGGTGGGGTTTGAGGAAGTGATCGTCGAGAAGTCGGTTTTAGCTGAGCGGTCTCGAATGAAGCGAGCTTGAAAAAGAAGAGACGCTCGAATCCTTGGAAGAGGAGTGGAAGAGAGCAAGCAGAGAGAAAACAGTTCCCACTTCATAGGTTGAGCCCTCACAGCGACAAGCGATAGGCTTCGACGCGCTCTTCCTTGCCTGAGCCACCTGCGGGAGTAGGACCGTTGGGTTTTCGTTTTCCCCTCGCGGAAGCTGAAGACTGCCTTGGGATCCGACCATGCCAAGTCTGTCAAAACTTTGCTCCACTATCCACTGCCAGTTTCTTCTCACCCCCTCCTCGACGCGAAAGAGAATGAAGGTCGAGCTCGTGCGAAGCTCACCTCGACTCCATCTCCCTCCCTTCCTCCTTCTTCGGCACCGTCTCTCCTTCTTTCATCGCCGCCATGGAACTACCAGCGTCAGGAAGCGAAGCGGTTCGGTCCCAGAAGAAGCTCGAGTGAGTTGCTGATGCTCCGTTGAATTGAAGACCAAGCTGACCTTCTCCCTTCCTTCCCTCCCTCTGCTCTCTCGTTCAGTCTCCCACCGGCCATCCTTCATCAGCTCTTTCTTCTCATGTCAACTCCCCGGGACGAGTCTGAGCATTACCTCCCTGAGATCAAGATACTTCGATCTCTCCTAGCTGCTTGTTCGCTGGTCAATCGCAGCTGGAACGTGAGCTCTATCCTCCTCCTTCCCTTTGCCCTCTCTCTTTTCGCCTCTTTGGAGCACCTCGACTGACCAGCTTCAACGTTCTTCCATTCTGAAGACGGTCGCTACACCTCTCCTTTATCGCCACATAGCACTCTCGACGCACAACAAGCAGCTCGAAGCGACCTTCCTCAACTCCCCCGAACGACGAGGCCTCCTTCGCTCTGTCTCTTCCATCCACCCTATCCCTTGGTCCTGGCATCAACCCCACTCCTTCCCATTCCTCACCCACCTCCGAATCGTCAACGTATCAGGCCTCGGAGAGTCCGGACTTCTCGACATCCAGTACTCTTGCCCATGCCTCGAAGAACTCGTCCTCTCCCTCCCTCCCCGATCCACGTTGTCGGACGACGACCGTAATCCCCAAATCATACTTCCTCCAACTCTCACCTTACTCCAGGTCGATGCCACATCCACCTCCTACCCACCTCAACTCCTCGTCACGTCCCTCCTTCGCCTCCAGTTCCTCTGTCTCGAGTTGACGCTCGGAAGAGAAGACAAGGTCGCCAACGTCGTCGATTCACCCCTCAAGCCCTTCCTCGTTCAGTTGGCTCCCAATAGCAGGACCCTTCAACTCACCATCTCGGACGACCTCCGTCGACGTCTCCCTCTCGTCCAAGGATTCGGTCAGCCGTCGCCCGCCGGGTTGGCTCGTTTGAAGAACCTACAACTCGAAGGGGTCGATCTCGAGGACCTGATGCGGACGTCGGCGCTACCGAACCTCCGGAGCCTCTCCGTGAAGAGCGATCGCTCAGATACCAACGAAGTCGTCCGTATTGTCGAGGAGGGACTCGATAGAGCTCGGCTGCCGAAGCTGGAGAGGCTCTGGCTGTCGTCGGAACGCTTCAACCTTCTGGAACCCTCGCTCTCTCCAGAAGTCACCCCGAGCTGGTCGTCGCTCCGTGATGCAGGCGTTGAGGTAGTCGATAGGCTGGGTCGTTCAGTCAGAGATATTCAAGAACGCGTTCGCTCGGAGATCGGATTGGCGTCGCGGTTCGTCCTCTTTCACCGGGTGCTCCTTGCCCTCAACTTCTCGCACGGCGCTGACCCAAGTCTCCTTATCTCTGACATATCTACAGGCTTCCAAATGAAGTCTACTACATCATCATCGGACTCATCGCTGAGGATCCCAAGGCGCCTCTCTATTTCTCTCCTCCAAACGGTGCCAGGGACGTTTCGTCGCGGGCCGTAGCAGCAGCGACGGATTTCCTCGCCAGAGCTGCTCTTATTTGTCATGTCTGGAAGGTCAGCGAAGGGTCTTCTTGCCGCTTGACTCTTTTTCTTGCCGAACCTGGCGCTCATCCGCGCTTCTCGTTCTCGTTCCCTTCGCAGGATATCGCCACCCCTCTCCTCTACCGTCATGTCCATCCGCTCGCCGCAGGAAAGCTCGAGGGAGCCCTGGAACTTCATCCCTACCTTGCCGATCGGATCCGTCGGATTTCGAGTCGATTCGACCTCACGTTCTTGGGTCGCGTCCTCCGTTCCAACACCGTCGTCTTCCCCTCCCTAGTCCGATTCGAAACCCTCTACCTTCCTCTCCAACTCCTATACGGTCCTTACCTTTCCCTCCCAACTACCTTCCCCAACCTTCAAAACCTCTCCATCTTCCTTCAACACGCGGGCTGGTTCACGCCGGGGGGTCAGTCCCTCCTCCTCCCTCCCTCCCTCGTCTCCCTTTCGATCCACGCCGACTGGGACTGGCCCTGGCACCTCCTCCTCGAAAACGACTTCCCCCGTCTCACCTCCCTCACCCTTCACATCTTCATCACCTCCAACCGACCTTATCCCTCGCTCGAAACCTTCATCTCCCCTTCGACAGCCCAACAACTTTCCTCCCTTCGTATCTCTCTCTGGAAGGACTCCCGTCGTGCGCACTTCCACCTTCGCCACTCAGAGATACTCGAGGACAGTCCTAACCTTCGTTCCCTATCGGTCAGCGGAGTCGATCTCGAATGGATCCTGCAGGAATCGAGCCTGCCAGGACTCGAACGGATCGAGATCTTCCATACCCCGTTTCCTCGGATCACAGGAGCAGGCACAATGGAGAGGGAGGCCTCGTTCGGATGGCTCGCTGAGGACGTTGGAGACGAAAAGAAGGCGGAGACCGCCTACGAGACTGTTGACACCTCGATCCCGTCGAATCTCTACCACCTCCTCGACAGGACGCGACTTCCAAACCTTCGAACCCTCGCCGTCGCGAGTTTGGATTTCGAGCTCGAGGAGCATCGGTTGGGAGCGTTGGCAGCGAGGCATGCGTTCGAGATGGGGAAGCTTGGGATTACGATGGTGGATAGGAGTGGAATTGGGTTTGGGGAAATGAGGGAGGGATGGACGTGGGGGAAGTGGGTTGAGAAGATGGACGGCGAACAGGAGGAGGAGGCAGAGGGAGAAGGGGGAGAAGACGTTGCTGCTGGGTCGGAGTGATGTTGGATCCGTTGGACTTTCTAGGTAGCTACTTCTCTTAATGATCTTTACGAACCTGGGTGTCAGAAACGAGGAGAGCGAACAACAAGCACGATCAAGGCGCGACGACGTTTCGTTCGAGCTCAAGTTTTCGCTCCTTCGTTATGGCTCTCCTCTCGGGCGTGCCTTCAGTCCGATGTTTTCTCAATTTGAGAAGCTTCAGAACCTCGAGGTAGGCTGGCTGTGAGGAGGGGACGACGTCTTCGACTTCCCTTTCGACGCGCCCTTTCTCGACGAGCGACCCAGGCGACTCCGAACGAGCTCGATGCCAGGTTTTCCAGTTCGCTCTCAGGCGAACTTTCTTCGCGAACGGCATAAAGACTGAAAGAGAACGTGAACTTGGTCTCGAAGCAAATCTTCTCTCCCTCGACTCACGCTCCTCCTCTCTCCTCCCCTCGAGTCGGTTGAAATTTCGAAGCTGACCTCTCAACTCCTTCCCTCCCTCCTTCCCTCCTCCCTCTCCTCCCTCCCCCCGCCCTTTGCCATGAGCAGTGAGCCCACCTCCGCCTCTCCCTCTTCATCTTTAAATGTATACTGACTCGTTGCTTTCGCTCGTGCAGAACCCACTCTCCTCGAGCAGCTCGCTCTCCTCTCGAATCCCGCACCCGCCGACCTCGACCCCGAACTCGCCTACTCCTCCCTCTCCGCTTCCAAGAACGCTCAAGCCAAGGACGACGACGGTCTGGGAGAAGAGCAGGACAACGGAAACAGGGATCACTACCTCGAAGTCGGGTGAGTCAAAGCCCCACCTTTGGAAGAAGAAGAAGGGAGGGAGTAGCAAAGCTCAAGCTGACCTTTCCCTTCCCTTCCTTTCGCCTTTCCTCGCCTCTACAGAACGTCCTCTCTTCGTAAGAACGCCGAACAAGCTCAGAAGGGAGCTGATCTCGAGGACAACATCAAGTACGGAGGAGAGAGGAGGTCAAGGAAACAGATCTTTGACGACGACGAGGACGAAATATCAGAGGACGAGGGAGCCGGAGGAGACGACGACGACGAGGACGAGGATATGGAGAACGACGATGGACAGGATGGAGCTCAGCAGGAGGAGGACGAGACTGACGAGCTTGACGAGGATCAGGAGGAAGAGGAGGACGAGGGATCCGACGACGACGACGACCAACCTCAAGCTTCGTCAAGCAGCAGAGCTCAAGCACCCAACCTCGAAACCACCCAAATCCTCTCCTCCATCCGTCAATCTCGCTCAGAAGACGTCGCCAAAGGACTGGGAGTCAAGAGGCAGCTGGAGCTGTTCGAGAAGGTCATGCCGTTGAGGATCAGACTGCAGAAGGCCGTCGTGGGGATCGAGGACGTCAAGGTCAGCTCAGCTCAACTTTCTCCTTCCTTCCCTCGCACTCGAGCTGATCGTTGTTTCGTTCGCTCATTCGTTGCCACAGCCCGAAGTCCTTCGAGCTCAGATGGAGACTGCCTCGCCTGAGACCAAGGAGATCCTCGCTTCGTGTTTGGATGAGCTGAGGACTTTCTCGGAAGGACTGTTTGAGCTGAGGGAGGTGAGTCGAGCTCGTCGCCGTCCTTCCCTTCCTTTCCCCTGCGCTTTTGTCATCTCTTTCGAGTGCTGACGAGACGCTCGTTTGGGCTTCGTTTGGTAGGGCCTCCTGAAACTCAACGATCCTACACTCTCGGGACCTCCCTCGAAACGTCGGAAACTCTCGAGCTCGAACGCGACCGAGCCTGCTACCTACTTCCCTGCTGCTACCGCCGATGCTTTGGCTCTTTCTGATCTGTGAGTCATCGCTCTCCCCTTCCACCCTTCGTGCTTCCAGGCACGACGAGCTTCCCTCTTCACCCTCGTTCTGTGCTCGCGGATCTAACCTCGCTCTCTTCCTCCGTTCGCTCCTCAGCACCCACCCCTCCCTCCTCCTCAACCTCCACAAGTGGTCCTCCAAGATCCTCTCCGCCCAAGGTCTCTCCTCCCTCCTCCCTCGAGACAAGTTCCGAGCCGTCCGAATCGGAACGGTCGAGCAGGTCTCCGCTTCCCTCTCTGGACTCGAAGGGTCCAAGAAGGTCGCTAGGTTCAGGGACGGGGAAGGGTTGGATAAGACTGGGAGGGGAGATAGGGAGTTCTATCAGAGTTTGGTGAGGGATGTGATTGAGAGGAAGGGAAGTGGTGGGGGGTTGGGAGGTGAGTTCGCGCGTTTGTCTTTGGCTTCGAGTCTTCACCTCGCGTCGTTTGACTCTTTCGACTCAACTTTGACATTCTCGAAGCTGACACACTCTCCCTCTTCCCTTCGCTTCTCTTCCCTCGCTCGTCCCTTCCATTTCATCTCCTCCCTCGCAGCCACCACCTCCGCCCCAGCCCTCCCCAACCGACTCCCCAAAGTCCGAAAGGCGACTCTCGACACTCGAGCCTCGAAGGGACGAAAGCTTCGATTCATTCCCCATGAGAAGATGATGAACTTCATGGTCCCCGTAGCGATGGAGGGAGTCGGAGGAGGATGGCACGAGGAGCAGGTGGACGAGCTGTTTGGGAGTTTGCTCGGGAAGAGGGTGAACGACGACGACGAGGACGAGGAGGGAGAGCAGAGGCAGGAGGTTGGGTTGGCTGGGCTGAGGGTCTTCTAGAGAGCTGGATTTATGCTCTCGTTTCTTTGGCTGTGGGTGGAGAAGAGAGCGATGCGATGGGGAGGGCGATGGTGGTTAGTTCCACGCGTCGACGACGAGACTCCCTCTTTGAACCCGAGCCTGGCTCCTCCCTCCCCTGCAGAACTGCCAAGAGCATCGCTCTCGTAAACCCGTTCATTAAGCTATCCACCCTCACTCAGTTGACCTCTTTGAAGGCTGGGTAAGGTCGCTGCTGGCATGGTCGGGAACGCACTTCAACTCCTTTCGCCCAAACGAAACAGTGTTCAAAGCTCGACCTTAAAAGCGCTCGACTCTGCCCACCCTTCCTTCTTTCCTCCAACCACCACCTTCCCTGTCCTCTTCTAACTTCTTCGTCTTTCCTTCTCGGTTCTCTACATCATCGGAACATGCTCTCCTCCTCTTCCCTCCTCCTCGCCTCCCTCCTCGCCGTCTCGTCGTTCACGTCGAGCGCGTTCGCCTCGCCCGTCTTCAAGCAGGATCTCCAGCCTCGACAGGACCCAACGACTCCCTCTCCTCCGAGTAGGTTCGCTTGTGGGAATGGTGGGAAGTATCACTCTGATGCTCTCAAGTCGGAAGAGGAAGAGCTGTGAGTACAAGGGCAAAAGCTCGACGACGCTCGCTTTGTTTTCGTCTCATCTCCTTTTTCCCTGCCTCTCGATCTTCCTCCCTCGTGCTGACCACATCTCTCTCTTTGAACTTCTGCGTCTCGTCGTGCTCGCTTCCCACAGCACCTCAGCTCTCGCAGATCGAGCTAAGGGAGTCGAGAAACGGACGAACTCCCACCTCGACCCGCAGGATCTTCTCGACTTCAGCAAGACGTTCGTCACGAAGATCGTTCCCATCCACTTTCATGTCATCTATGCAAACAAGAGTGAGCCACCACAACTTATCTCGCTCCGTTTGAATCCGAGGAGAAGGGGGAGAGGAGGGAGGAGAGAGGCGGTGAGCAGCTCGCTCGACGCGACGCTCAGTCGTTGGCCGTCTCGCCGCCTTTACGTTCTTTCCACAACTTCTCTCAAGCCCTTTTGTTCTTCGCTAGTCTCACGCTGACTCTCCCAACGTTCTTTTCTACTCGTGCTCGTATGGCTTTTGCTCCAGCCGTCGAAGGAGGATACCTCACGGAAGACAGCATCACGAAGCAGATGATCGTCATGAACGACGCTTACTCTGCTACGGGGATCCAGTTCATTCTCAAATCGGCTAAGTACACCAAGAACAAGGTCTGGTTCGAGAAAGCTACCTTGGATGATGCGTGAGTTTGCCTCTCGTTTCTTCTTTCTCGTTCTCTGCTTTCCGTCTTCGACGCGTCGTTCAGACCCAGCCCTCTCCTCCTTCCATTATCTCCTCCAGAACGGAAGAAGGAAACATCTACGCCAAACAGATGAAACACGCTCTAGCCATCAAAGGAGCCAACAACCTGAACGTCTACACCGTCGGAAACCCTCCCTCCGCCGACGGCAACGTCCTCTTCGGCTACGCTCAGTTCCCCTGGCTCATCAAGAAGGACCCTGAGAGCGATGGAGTCGTGATTCAGCACTGGACTCTTCCCGACCCCGGAGTGGTGAGTTCTTGACGCGCCTTCGTTGAGCGAAACCCTCGCGACGAGAAACTGAAGTACTGGACGCGTCTTGCTTTCCAATCAGTACATGCAAGGAGGCGAGTTCAGCGCTGGAGTCACTCTCGTTCACGAGATGGGACACGCGTTTGGACTCTACCACACTTTCAACCAGCCTGGTGAGTCTCTTCCCTTCGCGAGATGAGTTGTGCTCAACAAAAAAGGCGACTGATCATCTCGTTCGTTTCGCTTCTCAGACGGCTGCAACGAGAAGGACGGAGATCAGGTCAAGGACACTCCCGTGAGTCGATATGTATCTTCTTCTTTAAGATTCAAAACTAATCTGCTCACTCTCGTTGCCTCTACAGACTGAGTCCGACGACGCCTGGCCCTCTGTCGCTGATCCGATGATTGGACGAGACACTTGCCCTGGCCAGCCTGGACTCGACCCTATCAACAACGTCAGTACCTCCATTTCTATCAAATCTCCAAAGTCATGAGCTGACTTCCTCCTCCTTGCCTTCGTTTGCTCAGTACATGGTGAGTCGGGCGACGCGTCGCGGTCCAACCTCTTTCCGTCGACGAGAGCTGATCTTCTTCCCCACGTCTTCGCTCGCAGGACTACGCCCCCGATGCGTTCTCTACCACTTTCTCTGCCGGACAGTCGGCCAGGATGATCTACTACACTGAGCTTTACCGAGGGATCTGAGGGATTCGTTCGCTTTTCTTTTTCGCTTGTTTTGTTCTCTTCGTGCATCATCGGTCGTTCCTTTGCTTCGATGCGTTGTTGCTTGGACGTCTATCTCTTTATCTTTGCTTTGGACTCTTCTGGACTAGCCTAGCCTACCTCTGTTAATCAATCAGCATCTGCATTCGTTTCGTCGAAGCCGTCTCGTTTTCGAAAGCAGCAGGTTGAGCTCGGCTCATTTCCTTCTCTTCGGATTGACTTCGGACATTACTTCCATCTCGTCTACTCGCCTAGCAGCTCAACTTTCCTTCTTGCGTCTTTTCTCGGAAGGAAGGCCGGGAGGATCAGAACGAGTCGAAGGGGACGCGTCGGACTTGGTCCTCGCGCGCAGAGGGCTGAACGACCCTCTTTCCTTTCTCTTTTGCGTGAATTCCCTCAGCTATCTTCCCCAATCTCTTTTGAGCTTACTTAGACCGAGAAAAAAGAGATGAGCTCTCCTGTCCGTCCGAGCCAGGAAACGATTGATGGGGAGGAGCGGGGGACCCTCACAGAGATCGAGCCGACTTCGCCCCAACGGAAACCTCTCAAGAGTTCGAGGCGAGAGCTCACTCCTCCTCCCTCCCTTCTCTCCCTCACCCTCCATCTTTCTCCCTTTCTCTCTCTTCTCCTTCTCCTCCCCAATCACCCTCTCCCCCCTCCACCTCCTCCCCCCCACTTCCCTCTACCCTTTCTCGCTTCTTTTCTCTCACCCAACATTCCTCCCCCCTCTCCCATCACCTCTCAGGAAGACTGGATCGAAGTTGACAAGATGTCGGGAGAACACGCGAACGTACAACACTTCATTGGTGAGTCTCATCATTTTTTGAAAGCCTCGAGGGCCTTCTCAGGAGGGTGATAGAGGTTGCTGTCGAAGAATCGAGTTCAAGGAAGGAAAAGGGAAGGGAGGGTCTCGTGGTCGGATGAGCTCAAAGTTGGGGAGGGAGGGATGGAGGGGGGGTCGAGCTTCCCTCTCAGCTTTAGCTCCCCTCCTTTCCTTTGCATGGCTAGAGACTTCTCAGCCGGCAGAGAAGTCTCTTGAGGACCTTTCTGTCCGACTGGAAGTTTGCGATGGTGTATCTCGAAGGGAGGACGTGAGCCGTTGAGCTCGACTCCCGAGCTCTCGACCTCCATCAGTTCGCCAACTTTTGATCACTCCCTCCCGAGCTCGTCCGTACCCTTCTTGGAGCTTCAAACTCCTCCTAGCAGCTCGACAGGACTCTCAGGAGTCCTTCCGAGTGTTGAGTTGAGCTCGGAGAACATTTTTCTTGGCTGAACGAGCTCTTCCCAGCGGGCTGCTTCCCCAACCCCATTCCTTTCCTCCCGCCCTCGCTCTCGAGCTCGTTGAAACTGACTCTTTCTTTTTCTTTCTTCCTCTCCTAGGTGGGAACGCACTCGAGAATGCTCCCCAAGGTCCGGTCACAGATTTTGTTAGAAGTCAGGGAGGTCACTCAGTAATCACAAAGGTCAGCCCAACCTCTCCCCTCCCTCCTCCCTTCTTTCGCTCTCTCTCTCTTTCCCCATCAGTTGATCTCGAGCTCAACCCAACTGACTCTCCCATTCGCCTCCCTCGTTTAACTTCAGATCCTCATCGCCAACAATGGTATCGCTGCTGTCAAGGAGATTCGATCGGTGCGGAAGTGGTGCTACGAGACGTTTGGAGACGAGCGAGCCGTCGAGTTCACCGTTATGGCCACCCCGGAGGATCTGTGAGTCCTTCTTCCCACCTCTGCAGCGAGCTCTTGAGCTCCAAAAACACCACTAGGACGAAGCTCTCAAGCTGAGGGGGTTAGTATAGAAGAAGGGAAGCTGACTAGCTCTCTCGTTCGTTTTTGATCTCGCGATCTTTCAGGAAAGTCAATGCCGACTACATTCGAATGGCTGATCGATTCGTCGAAGTCCCCGGAGGAACCAACAACAACAACTACGCCAACGTCGACCTGATCGTCGACGTCGCCGAGCGAGCTGGAGTTCACGCCGTTTGGGCTGGATGGTGAGCTCTTTTTCTCCCTCCCTTCCCTTCTCTTCCTCCCCCTCCCCCTTCCCCTTCCCCTCCCTCCCTTCGCTCGTCGCTCGAGCTGACTTCTCCTCTCTCTCTTTCTTCTCACACCAGGGGTCACGCTTCGGAAAACCCTCGTCTCCCTGAATCCCTCGCCGCCTCGAAACACAAGATCATCTTCATCGGTCCTCCAGGATCAGCGATGAGGTCCCTCGGAGACAAGATCTCGTCCACCATCGTCGCTCAGCACGCTCAGGTCCCTTGCATGCCTTGGTCTGGAACTGGAATCACCGATACCGAGATGTCGCCTCAGGGTTTCGTCACCGTTCCCGATGGTCCCTACCAGGCTGCGTGCGTCAAGACGGTTGAGGACGGACTCGTTCGAGCGGAGAAGATCGGGTACCCCATCATGATCAAGGCTAGTGAAGGAGGAGGAGGAAAGGGAATCAGGATGGTTCACGAGAAGGAGGCTTTCAAGAACTCGTTCCATGCCGTGGCTTCTGAGGTTCCTGGTGAGTCGTCAGAATCTCGTCTTTTCGAGCTCGAGTTCCCGCGACGCGCCTTCCCTCTTCGCTCTCTTTCGTCGAGCTGACCTTCGCCTCCTCCACCTCCCTCCTTCTTCGGTTGATTACAGGTTCTCCCATCTTCATCATGGCTCTCGCTGGATCCGCTCGACATCTCGAGGTTCAACTCATCGCGGATCAGTACGGAAACGCCATCTCCCTGTTCGGACGAGACTGTTCGGTTCAGAGGCGACACCAGAAGATCATCGAGGAGGCTCCCGTCACCATCGCCAAGCCCGAGAGGTTCGAGGAGATGGAGAAGGCTGCTGTTCGACTCGCTAAGCTCGTCGGATACGTCAGTGCTGGAACCGTCGAATGTGAGCTTCACCCTCCCTTCCCTCCCTCTCCTCCTTCGTTTGTTCGTACGAAAGCCCTCGCTGACTCTCCCCTCTTCTTCGTCTCTAGACCTCTACTCCCACGCCGACGACTCCTTCTTCTTCCTCGAGCTCAACCCTCGTCTTCAGGTCGAGCATCCCACGACCGAGATGGTTTCCGGTGTCAACCTCCCCGCCGCTCAGCTTCAGATCGCCATGGGTATCTCGCTTCACCGAATTCGAGACATCCGAACTCTCTACGGTCTCGATCCTCACAGCAGCAGCGATATCGGTGAGTTCGAAACCCCTGTTCTGTCCTCAACCTCGGAACGAGCTCGAGAAAGCTGACCTCGCTCGTTCGTTCGTTCTTCGTTTCGCCAGACTTCGACTGGGTCAAGCCCGAGTCCATCCAGACCCAGAAGAAGCCTCGTCCCAAGGGCCACGTCGTCGCTTGCCGAATCACCTCCGAGAACCCCGAGGATGGATTCAAGCCTTCGGGAGGAGACATCCAGGAGCTCAACTTCAGGAGTAACACCAACGTTTGGGGATGTGAGTCGCTCTCTCCGCACCTTCGCTTCCTTGCGCTGGAAACTCGAGGCTGACTTCGCTTCTTCTCTCTTTCAGATTTCTCTGTCGGTGCTGCTGGTGGAATCCACTCTGTTCGTCTCGTCTCCCTCCTTTCGACTTGAGCTCGTTCGATCCGACCAAAGCTAACTCTCGACTCGACCTTCTTCGCTCAACAGTTCGCCGATTCTCAGTTCGGTCACGTCTTCGCCTACGGATCAGATCGTCCAACGGCTAGGAAGAACATGGTTGTCGCTTTGAAGGAACTCTCGATTCGAGGAGACTTCCGAACGACCGTCGAATAGTGAGTTGAGCTTCCTCCTTTCGACCTTCGTCGCGACGAGTTCTGACGCGACTCTCCTCCTTCTCTTCCAGCCTCATCACCCTTCTCGAGACGAGCGACTTCGAGTCCAACGCTATCACCACCGCTTGGCTCGACGGACTGATCTGTGAGTTTTATTCGACCTTCGAGATGTCGACGCGTTTTTCTGATCAACCTCCCTTCGTTTTGTTTTGACTCTCAGCCAACAAGCTCACCTCCGAACGACCCGACACCAACCTCGCCGTCATTTGTGGAGCCGTCGTCAAGGCTCACGTCGCTTCCGAGGCTTGCTGGGCTGAGTACAGGAGGGTTCTCGGCAAGGGGCAGGTTCGTTCTTCGTGAAAGCTTCGAGACTTCGCGACTTCGACTGACTCCCTCCTGTTTCTTCCTCGCCTCAGGTTCCCTCCAAGGACACTCTCAAGACCGTCTTCACCTTCGACTTTATCTACGACGGAGTTCGATACAACTTCACCGCTGCTCGAGCCGAGGCCAACGTCTACCGACTTTACGTCAACGGTGGCAAGACCGTCGTCGGAATCCGACCTCTCGCCGACGGAGGAATGCTCGTTCTTCTCGATGGACGATCTCACACTCTCTACTGGCGAGAGGAGGTTGGAACTCTTAGGGTTCAGGTTGATGCGAAGACTTGTTTGATCGAGCAGGAGAACGATCCGTGAGTCGAACTCCCTCCAACTCTCGCTCTGCGCGTTCGTCCTCCCTTCCTCGCTGACCTCGCTTTCCTTTTTCGATCTTCTCGCTCTCCAGCACTCAGCTCCGATCTCCCAGTCCTGGAAAGATCGTCAAGTTCCTCGTCGAGTCTGGAGATCACCTCAACGCCGGAGAGGTCTACGCCGAGATCGAGGTCATGAAGATGATCATGCCTCTGATCGCGTCCGAGGCTGGTCACGTTCAGGTGAGCTCGCTTTTCCCTCTTGCAACCTCCCAACCTCGTCCCTGACTCCTTCTTCGTTCTCCTTCTCAGTTCGTCAAGCAGGCTGGAGTCACCGTCGACCCTGGAGCGATCATCGGTATTCTTTCGCTCGACGACCCGTGAGTCGTCCATCGCCTCCTTCCTCGCTCCTTCGAGACTTTCGCTGACTCCCTCGTCTTCTTCCTCCCTTCCAGTTCTCGAGTCAAGAAGGCTCGACCGTTCGAGGGTCTTCTCCCCGCCATGGGTCTCCCCAACGTCATCGGAACCAAGCCTCACCAGCAGCTCCAGGTCCAGCTCGAGTCCATCAACGCCATCCTCGATGGATTCGAGAGCGATTCCGCCGGAGTGAGTACCCTTCCTCTCCTCTCCTTCTCTCCGACCCGACACTGACCTTGATCGTTCACTCTTTTCCCAGGTCATCCTTCGATCCCTCGCTGAGAACCTCACCAACCCCGAGCTCGCCTTCGGAGAGGCCAACTCCGTTCTCTCGACTCTCTCTGGTCGGATGCCCGCCGACCTCGAGGAGGACATCCGAGCTTCCATCTCTCACGCTCAGGCTCGAGACGGAGCCGACTTCCCTGCTGCCAAGGTTCGTGATCTCCCTCGCCCACACGAAGACGCGTCGGTTTTTTTCTGACGACGCGACTTGTTCTTCTCGAATCAACAGATCCTCAAGCAGATCGATCGATACATCGAGAACCTCCGAGCCCAGGATCGAGCTTCCGTTCGAATGCAGGTCGAGACCATCCAGGAGCTTGCGTTTAAGAACCTCGGTGGATCCAAGGGATATGCTTCTTAGTAAGTCTCTCGTTCTCGCACCCTCGCTCGTTCGTTCTTCGAAGTTGCTGACGATCCCTTCGCTCTTCCTTCTCGCAGCATCTACTCCCAGATCCTCCAGAAGTACCTCGACGTCGAGTCCATCTTCGCCGCTGGATCCGAGGAGGCCGTCGTTCTCACCCTTCGAGACGAGAAGAAGGACTCCCTCAACGAGGTTCTCTCGCTCGTCCTCTCCCACTCCCGACTTGCCGCTAGGTCCAAGCTCATCCTCGCCGTCCTCGACTCCATCAAGCTCGCTGGACTCGTCAGCATGGGAGACGGTTCTGCTATCCAGCAGGTCCTCAAGTCCCTCGCCGACTTGCCTTCCAAGTGAGTCGCGTCTCCCTTCCCCTCGACTCTCCTTCTTCCGAGCTCTGACACCCTTCTCCTCTCTTGTTCGACTTTCCAGGCTCACCCAGGCTAGCAAGGTCTCGCTCAAAGCTCGAGAGATCCTCATCTCCTCGTCTCTTCCCTCGTACGAGGAGCGACGACTCCAGATGGAGAAGATCTTGACCTCCTCCGTCACCACCTCCTACTACGGAGAGAGCGGAGTCGGACACAGGAACCCTTCGGTCGACATTCTCAACGAGCTTTCCAACTCCCGATTCACCGTTTACGACGTTCTCTCGTTCTTCTTCAAGCACCCCGACCCTTGGATCGTTCTCGCCAGTTTGACCGTCTACGTTCTTCGAGCGTGAGTCTTTTCTCTGCTCCTCCTCGATCGCGTTTCGCCCTCGCTGACCCTCTTCTCCCCGTTTCCCTCGAACAGTTACCGAGAGTACAGCATCCTCGACATCCAGCACGACGAGGGAGAGGATGGAGCCGCCGGAATCATCACTTGGAGGTTCAAGCTCAACACCGCCGCTCCTGAGCCTTCGACTCCTCGAGTCGACTCGACGAGGTGAGTCCCTTCCTTCTTCGAGCTCCTCGACCCTTTCGAGAACGAGAGCTGACCTTCGCTCTCTTCGTTCTTGATTCTCCAGGGACGTCTACCGAGTTGGATCGATGTCCGATCTCACCTACAAGATCAAGCAGAGTCAGACCGAGCCCATGCGAACTGGAGTCATGACGAGCTTCAACAACTTGAAGGAGGCTCAGGACGGATTCCGGTTCGTCGATCTTCCTCCTCTTCTCCTCACTCGTATCTCGTCTTACTGACTCGAACTTTCCCGCGTTCTCAGAAACGCTCTCTCGTTCTACCCTTCGTACTCTGCCGAGGAGGTGAGTCGCGTTTCCTTCCCGCTCTTCCCGCTCTCGCGTCTGACCTTCCTCCCGCTTCTTCGATTCAGTTCACCTCTCGATACGGAAAGGACAGTGGAATGCCCAACATTCTCAACATCGCTATCCGAGCCTTCCACGCCGCCGACGACATGCCCGACAATGACTGGCAGAAGCACATCCTTCAGCTCGTCGACGCTCACTCCATCGACATCGCCAAGCGAGGTGTTCGACGAGTCACCTTCTTGGTCTGCAGGAAGGCGAGTTCGAATTCCACTCCTTCACCACCACTCTCGTCGCTAACCTTTTTTTCGTCTTCTTTCCCTCTTCTAGGACGTCTACCCTTCGTACTTCACCTTCCGGTTCGTCGCGTCGCCTCAATCTTTTCAACTTCGCTTTCGACGACCAGCTGACCTCTTCGCTCTTCTTCTTCATTTCGCTCACAGACAAGAGACCCCCTCTGGTGCTTGGAGGGAGGAGGAGAAGATCAGGAACATCGAGCCTGCTCTCGCCAGTCAGCTCGAGCTTGGACGACTCTCCAACTTCAACGTCACTCCCATCTTCGTCGACAACAGGCAGATCCACATCTACAAGGCTGAGGGAAAGGAGAACTCCTCCGATGTTCGATTCTTCATCCGAGCTCTCGTTCGACCTGGACGACTCCAAGGTGAGTTCTGCTCGACTCTCGACACTCGCGTCGACCTTCGCTGACCTTTCCTCCCTTTTTTGCCCCTTCAGGATCCATGCGAACCGCCGAGTACCTCATCTCCGAGTGTGATCGACTCGTTACCGACATCATGGATGCTCTCGAGGTCGTTGGAGCCGAGTCTCGAACTGGTGAGTCTGCTCGACTTCTTTTTCCTCTTCGAAGAACTCGACTGACCCGTTTTCCTTCTTCGTTCTCCAGCCGATTGCAACCACGTCGCTATCAACTTCATCTACAACGTTCTTGTCGACTTCGACGACGTGCAGGAGGCTCTTGCTGGCTTCATCGAGCGACACGGTCGAAGTGAGTCGAACCCGACGCGTCTTTCGTTTCTTCATTCCTCTCGCTGACGTGCACCTTTTCTTCTTCTTCCCAGGGCTCTGGCGACTCCGAATCACTGGTGAGCATCCCCTCCATCACGCGTCATCGAAGTGCCTCACTGACTCTCGACTCTCTTTCTTCACAGCTGCCGAGATCCGAATGGTCCTCGAGGACGACGAGGGAAACGTTACTCCCATCCGATGCTGCATCGAGAACGTCTCTGGTTCGTTTACTTCCTCCTCTCCTCGAGAGCGAGGAGCCCTCGCTGATTTCACTTCTTCGTCTCACAGGTTTCGTCGTCAAGTACCACGCCTACCAGGAGATCGAGACCGAGAAGGGAGCCACCATCCTCAGGTCCATCGGTGCCGACCTCGGACCTTTCCACCTCCAGCCCGTCAACTACCCCTACATGACGAAGAACAGTCTTCAGCCTCGACGATACCAGGCTCACCTCGTTGGAACGACCTACGTCTGTGAGTTTGAATCGCCCTTCTCCGACGCGACTTGAGTCGACTCGAGCTGACTTTTTTCCCTCTCCCTTTTCCTCAGACGACTACCCCGATCTCTTCATCCAGTCCCTTCGACGAGTTTGGACCGACGCCGCCGCCAAGATCCCCTCCCTCCGAGTCCCCTCTGAGCCGCTCACCTGCACCGAGCTCGTTCTCGACGAGAACAACAACCTCCAAGAGGTCTCCCGTCCCCCAGGCTCGAACTCGTGCGGAATGGTCGCTTGGGTGTTCACGATGCGTGAGTCGTCTTTCTCTCGCTTCTTTCAAAGCGAACGCTCACTCTACCTCGTCCTTTCTTCATTTCAGTCACTCCCGAGTACCCCAAGGGTCGAAAGGCTGTCGGTGAGTCGAACTCTTTTCCGTCTCGCTCGTCCTTCGCTCGAGCTCACCTTTCCTCTCTTCCTTTGTTCAGTCATCGCCAACGATATCACCTTCAAGATCGGATCCTTCGGACCTCTCGAGGACGACTACTTCTTCAAGGCTACTGAGCTCGCTCGAAACCTCGGACTTCCTCGTTCGTTCTCCTCGTCTCTCTTCCTCTCCCATCCCCTCGCGACGCGACCTGACCTTCTTCTCCCCTTCTAACAGGAATCTACCTCTCGGCCAACTCTGGAGCTCGACTCGGTATTGCGGAGGAGCTTCTCAACCTCTTCAAGGCTGCCTTCGTCGACGACAACGATCCTCAGAAGGGAATCAAGTACCTCTACCTGTGAGTCTTCCCTCGACGCGTCGATTCGACTCGATTTGAGAGCTGACCTCCATCGTCATCTTCCTTCTTACAGCACCCCCGAGACCCTCGCTACCCTCGCCAAGAAGGGATCGAGTGTCCTGACTGAGGAGATCGAGGACGAGGGAGAGCGACGACACAAGATCACCGACATCATCGGTCTTCAAGACGGTTTGGTTCGTCGATCCTTCTTCGTTTCTTCGTCTTCGGAGCTCGAGCTGACCTCCTTTCATCTTTTAATCATCTCAGGGAGTCGAGTCTCTTCGAGGATCCGGTCTCATCGCTGGAGGTGAGTCTTTCGACCTTTTCCAGTTTAGACGCGTCGCTCGAGCACTTCGCTGACTCTGCTCTTCCCTCGTCTTCTCTTCTTTTCTCTAGCTACCTCGCGAGCCTACGACGACGGAATCTTCACCATCTCCCTCGTTACCGCTAGATCCGTCGGTATTGGAGCCTACCTCGTTCGACTCGGTCAGCGATCCATCCAGGTCGAGGGGAACCCTCTCATCCTCACCGGAGCTCAGGCTTTGAACAAGGTCCTCGGTCGAGAAGTCTACACCTCCAACCTTCAGCTCGGAGGAACCCAGATCATGGCTCGAAACGGAACCTCGCATCTCATCGCCGAGTCGGATCTCGACGGAGCTCTCAAGGTCCTTCAGTGGCTCGCCTACGTTCCCGAGCGAAAGGGAAAGGCCATCCCCATCTCCCCTTCGGAGGATTCTTGGGATCGACCTGTTACCTATGCTCCTCCCAAGGGACCTTACGATCCTCGGTGGTTGCTGGAAGGAAAGGAGGACGAGGGTTTGACTGGATTGTTCGACAAGGGATCGTTCTTCGTGAGTTTTCTCGTCTTTCGCTCTTCGACGCGTCGGCCTCGCTGACTCTTCAATGCATCGTTCTTTTCTACAGGAAACTCTCGGAGAGTGGGCCAAGACCATCGTCTGTGGTCGAGTTCGTCTCGGAGGAATTCCTTTGGGAGTCATCGCCGTCGAGAGTGAGTCTTGAGTCTTCGTCTTCGTTTTCGTCTCGTCTTCGCGAATCACTTCTCGAGAGACCGACCTGAACTGACGCTTCTTCGTCTCTCTCTTCTTCAGCTCGAACCACCGAACGAGTCGTTCCTGCCGATCCCGCCAACCCCGCTGGATTCGAGCAGAAGATCATGGAGGCTGGACAAGTTTGGACTCCTAACTCGGCTTACAAGACTGCTCAGGCTATCATGGACATCGATCGTGAAGGTCTCCCTCTCGTCATTCTCGCCAACATGCGAGGATTCTCTGGGGGACAGCAGGACATGGTGAGTCATCCTCCTCTCGCTCGCTCGGAGTTCTGAAATCGACGCTGATCCACGTTCTCCCTTCCCTTCCTCAGTACGACGAAATCCTCAAGCAGGGATCCAAGATCGTCGACGGTCTCTCGAGCTTCAAGCAGCCCGTCTTTGTCTACATCGTCCCCAACGGAGAGCTCGTGAGTTCAACGCATCTTCGTTCGCGTCTCGCCTCGTCGTCTTGGTCGAGCTGACCTTCCTTTATTTCGTTCTTTCTCTCTTCAGCGAGGAGGAGCTTGGGTCGTTCTCGATCCTACCATCAACGACGCTCAGATGGAGATGTACGCCGACGTCGACGCTCGAGGAGGTATCCTTGGTGAGTCACTTCTCCCTCGCTCCCACTCGTTCCTCCCTTCGCTTGTCGATCCTGACTTCTCTTCTTCCTCTTCCCTCTACCAGAACCCGAGGGTATCGTCGAGATCAAGTTCCGACGGGACAAGATCGCCTCCGTCATGGCTCGACTGGACGAAACCTACGCTTCCCTCAAGGCGGCTACGAACGACGCGTCCAAGTCGGCCGAGGAGCGAGCCAAGTCCGGCGAGCTTCTCAAGCAGCGAGAAGCCTACCTCCAGCCCACCTACATGCAGATCGCCCACCTCTACGCCGATCTTCACGACAGGGTCGGTCGAATGCAGGCCAAGGGTTGCGCTCAGGAGATGAGGTGGATCGAGTCCAGGAGGAGGTTGTACTGGCGACTTCGAAAGAGGCTTAACGAGGAGGTGAGTCTTCATACCTTCTTATTCTTTCTCTTTCGAGTTCTTGAGCTGAAGCTGACCTTCTCGCTCTTCGTCCTTGTTCCCTTCTCCCTCAGCACCTCCACCGACTCCTCCTCAAAGCCGACCCTACCCTCCCCCTCTCCCAACGACGAGACCTCATCCTCAACCTCGTCAAGGCCGAGTCCCACTCCGATACCGACGTCGCCACCTGGGTCGAGGCCAACGCCGCCGACATCGCCATCGAGGTCGCTCGAATTCGAACCTCCTACGTCTCGTCCCAGATCGTCGCCTTCGCCGAGAAGGATCGAGGAGGAGCCCTCGAGGGACTTACCGCCGTGCTCCAGACCCTCAGCGAGGCCGATAGGAAGACTTTGGTCGCTAGCTTGTCTCCTCAGTAGTTTCCATAACTTGTTTACGTTTCGTCTAGATCTCCTTCTCTTGCATCGTCTCCCTCTCTTCCTTTCTTCTCCTTTGGTCTCTGTGCTCGTCTCCTCTCTCTCACTGCTTTCCTTTACGACGCGTCTCTTCTCGATTTTGCTTGATTCTGTGTTGCTTCTCTTCTCTGCTCTCTTTCTCCCCTCTGTTTCGTGCGATAATACACATCTACGGCTCACACATCTCTTCTTGCTTGTCGATGGGTTGGGAAAGAACGAACGCAAAGCTCGCGTTCAGCTGTCTCGTTTCTCGTTCGTCGCGGCGGAGAGGGGAATCGAGGAGGTATTCAAGCATAGGATTGGTCGAATAAAAAGGTATGCACAGCAAGATGAAGAGACCAGCAAAGAGAGATGGAGATGGAGACGGATGATCGTCGTCGTCGTCGTGGCTCGACGCGTCTCAACTCAACTCCAAACGAACTTGATCCCCTTGTCGGCCAGCGACTCTCCCCATCGGATCATCCTGAAAGATGAAAGAAGAGAAAAACAGTTTCGTCAGAAGTCACGACCGAGGGGAACAGAGAACGAGAACGACAAAAACTCACCTCTTCCACTCCGCGAAAACGGCGTATTTCCCTCTTGTATCCCAGCACACCGTCTCCAACCCAACAAACCCTCCTTCCTTCCTTCCCGATACCAATTCCATGAACTTCGTCGGCCATCCATCAATCGCTTCCAAATCGTCCGAATCGAACGCGAGGACGAGGGTCCGAACCCGATGAAGCTCGACGGCGCTGAGGTCGACTCCCTCGAGCTCAAACGGATGGCACGAGAGGGAGTGGAGGGTTGGGAGGAGGGAGAGGTAGTTGAGGAAGGCAGGGTTTGGGGATCTGTAGTCCCATCCGAGTTCCTCGAGGGTCGAACCGACGCGAGAGAAGAAGACGGACGCGTCGGGGAGGAAGGCCTCCGAGGCATGTTCGTGGGGGACGAGCTGGAACCGACGGAGGGAGGGGAGGGTCCACTCTTGGAGGAGGTGAAAGAAGTTTGGGTTTATCGGGTTGGTTGAGATGTCGAGGATGAGAGTGTGAACGTTGGGGAGGGAGAGGGAGAGGAAGGGACCGTTTTGGATTGGGGAGAGTTCGATGCTGAAGCGGAGGACCCGGAGGGTGTGGGCGAAGTGTTGAATGGTGAGGAGGAAGGGGAGGTAGGTTGTGTCGTTGAGAGTGAATATGAAGAGGGCTGTGATAGGATTGGCGGGGACGGTGAGGCGAAGGGTGAGGAAGGTGTTGGGGACCGAGATCAAGTCGCATCCACCAAAGCAATGAAGATTGGGGAGCCTGAGGAAGATCCGATGGAGGAGAGACGTGTCTGGGGGTGCCTGTGTGATCGGATCAACTCTGTTCCAGAGCTGGGAGTCGGCGAAATTGATAACGAGTTCGCGAACGTAGTGGGTTGGAGGGTTGGCTCGATGGACGGCGACCGAGGCTGCTGCTGCTGTGAGGACCGTTCTTGAAAATAGCAGGAACCGACTGAAGGACTTGGGGTCAACGTTGCGATACAGGAGAGGGGTGCCGAGCTCCTGGAGGAAAGCAGTAAGTATCGATGCATCAGCGTCGGGATCGAGGGGAAGGAGAGCGAGGCCTGGACGCACCCAAAACTGGCGTGAGATGAGTACCACCGAATTGGAGTAGATAGCTGGACTCGATTCGTTGATGACCTCTTCTGTGCGGGTCTCGAAAGCGTCGAAGTCTCCGATTGGCATGATGCAGAAGCTGAGGATCTTGGACCAGACCTCGTTGGGGATCGACTGAGGGAGGAGGGCTCGGGAGGGCTAAGTTGACATCATTGCTGCTGGTGTATCGATGGCGTTGGAGCTAGTTCGAGGGACGAGAGGGACACGTCGAGAAGATGAAGGGAGGTGGAGAGGGAAGAAGGTCGAAGGGGAGGCAAGAAGGAAGGAGAGAACGGCAGCTTCTCGCTCTCCTTCAGACTCTCCTCGACCTCCCATCCTCCCTTTTTTCACGAAGATGCATCCATGAGACTCACTATGGTCTGATGAAGCCAAGAAAGACGAGAGTGAGAACTTCCTATACTTAGAAGCTGGTCGTTAAGAGGCAGAAGGAACGCTCGAAGCTCGAAACCTCATCGCTTTCGACCAAGCTCATTTTGTTTCTTCCTTCCCTCCTCTCCTCTCCCCAACTCCTTCTTGCCCTTCTTTTCTCGCCATGGCGCCTCCTCTGACCGTAGCGGCTCCTCCCGACTCTCCCTCTATGTACGAGCAGCAGAATGTTCACGATGTTTACAACGTACGCTTTTGCCTGTTCTCTCCTCCTCTCGCTCGTTCAAAGCTCACCTCGCTCCCTCCCTTCCCTCCTTTGCTCGCTCTAGCAAATCGCCACCCACTTCTCAGCAACTCGTTACAAGGTCAGTCGCCAACACGTTTATATACTTCAGAGTATCAGCTCGTCCTAACCAGCTCTCCATCTCTCGTCGTTCGTTTTGCAGCCCTGGCCCACGATCCAACAGTTCCTGCTCTCTATCCCTCCAGGCTCGCTCGGACTCGACGCTGGATGCGGAAACGGCAAATACCTCCCTTCCTGGGATTCCCCTCTCTCCTCAGGAGCGATTATGGTCGGCCTGGATCGAAGCGAGAACCTAGCAGCTCTCGCTCGGAGAGTAGGCTTCGCGGAGGGAGATTCAGCGGGAGGAGGAGGAGGAGGGGATGGAGTGCCTCTGGTCGTGCATGATCTTGCCGAGGGAGGGCAGGGGAGGAAGGATGATGGTCGACGGAGAGAGGTCATGGTTGGGGATGTGCTTGATTTGGGTGGAGTCAGGGAAGGATCTATGGTACGTCTCTCTCAGCTCTTCGTTCAGTTCTCCCAACTCGAGCTCAAACGCGCGAGCTCACCTCACCTCTCCCTCCCCTTCGTGTCCTTTCTCGTTTCAGGACTTCGCCATCTCCATCGCCACCCTCCACCACCTCTCCACCCCTTCCCGCCGACTCACAACCGTCCGAACCTTCCTCCGAATCCTCTCCCCTACCCACGGCCGAGCGATGATCCACGTCTGGGCTCTCGAGCAAGGGGAGGGAGCACGAAGAGTCGTTCCGGAGGGAGGGAAGGCTCAGGATGTGTTTGTTCCTTGGGTGCTGAGTAAGGAGGCGCCGAAGACGGTTGGGGAGGCGCTGAAGGGGAAGAAGGAAAAAAGGGTCAAGGTTAGGAAGGAGCAGAAGAAGGGAGAGGGCAGGAGGGAGGGACGAGACGCGAGGGAGATGAGCGTCGACCCAACGCCAACACCACCAGCAACCGACTCAACACCAGCAGCACCTTCAGAACCCACCCCCTCACCAGCACCTCCACCTCTCGAAGAAGAGGATGAACCACCCCGAGTTTACCAACGCTACTACCATCTCTTCAAAGCCGGAGAACTCCAGGACCTGATCGCTTCCGCGTGCGAGGAGGAAGTGTTCACGTTCTTGCCTTTCTCGGAGTCGGAGGAGGAACAGGGGGAGAAGGAGGGGGTGGAAGGGAAGTGGGTGAGGATCGTGAAGCAGGGGTGGGATAGGGATAACTGGTTTTGTGAGGTCAGGAGAGGAGAGGGAGTCGCGTCGGTGTGATCTTGATGGATGGATGGAAACGAACGAGCGAGGTTTGAACGAAAGGAGCGAGCGTTGGGTTGAGGATCAGAGGGGATAGAGAGGATGCGATGGAAGAGGAAGGGAGCGAAGAGAGAGAAGGTGAGGTCGTGCGATTGCAAGGGGAACTTGCTCTCACGACGTCGATCAATTCGCTCTCTTCGTTCTTCGTTGACGGTCCTTTGTTTCGCCGTCCGCCCTTCATCTCGCGACAATCACGAAGAGGTTGCATACGGATCATACAGAGACACAGACTAAAGTCCCGTTATCTAGCCATCTGGTCAAGCAGCACTTCCTCGGCTCCAAAGTCAAAAGAACGCGAACGAGAGCAAAGAACGACGCGTCGAATTGTCGTCGGTCGTCGAGGAAGGAGTGGTGAAGGCGAGAGAGCGATGATGTCCGAACTTGAGCGAGCGAAGAGTTGTCTGCGAGTAAAGTGGGGATGTGAAAGGACAGTACCAGCTAGGAGAGGAGAGGAAGGGAAGCCAAAGAGGGAGGCAAATCGAGACGATTGCGAGAGGAGATCGAACGAACGAGTTGCGATGATCAAAGCTAGAAGTGAGTTCCCCAGATCCGCTTGAAGCACTGTTTCTTATGTATCTGCCAGTGAGATCGTTGGTGTTCTGGAGAGTTGCGAACAAAGGAAGGAGAACGAGAGTCAGCGGAGGGTCGAGAGTCGTCGACGCGTCGTTGAAAGAGAAGTGAGAGATCAAGGACCTTTCGAGCAGTACCGAACGGATCTGCACTATTGGGGAGTGAAAGAAAGTGTCAATCAGGGGCGAACGAGGGATCAGAGGGAATCGAACGAGAGGAGAGACTAACGTTCGCGCAGGTCAATCGAGCATCTCCTCTCCCCTCGCACGGTCCTGCTACTTCGACCCTCTGCGCTGTCAACACCCCTTCCAGTCCAATATGAGCCTCGTATCTCAGCTCCGAGAACATCCGCGCCTCGAACAAAGGAGTGAAGGCCGAGAGGGGAGGCCAGGCGCCCGCCATCGCGTCGGGTTCCGAAGCGACGCGGAGGATGGTGAGAGCCAGGTCGAAGTGCACGACAGCTTGAGACACTGAGTGGTAGGAGATGCCGGGAGGGTTTCGCCTGAGTGCGAGAGCGAGTGGATTTACGAACGGTTGGAGGTGGCTTGAGCTGGCGAGAGCGGATGGGAGTCGGGGGACCTCTGCCAGCGAAGCTGGGGTGTGGAGGAAGTAGGTGAAGAATGTCACGTTGAAAAGGGTAACAACATGATACAGGAGCTCGATGGACTGGGCTGTAGGTGACTGAAAGGTTAATGGAAGGGAAAGAAAGTCAAGAAGCGCTGACGGAAGGCAAATCTCGCGGACGCGCGGTTTGTCTTAGCTTTCTCAAGAAAGCAAGGCCGTATCTGGACTCACGGTGACGTAGGATAGAGGAAAACTGACCAGCCTAGCAAGGAGGATCTCGATAACTTGCGTTCCTTCGACGTGATGGATGAGGTAGTGGCTGATGAGCGGCTGTCCGTTGAAGTAGAACCAAAGCTTGCTGTACGAGTGAACGAGGGACCTCGAAGCTGAGTTCGGGTGGGTGGGGAGGTTCTTGTAGGCCATTAGAAACTGAGGAAAGTAGAGGGACAGGAACTTCGCCTGTAGAAGAGGAGACCCAGCTTCAGGCCTTGAGAAAGCAAGGCGAGAAGGGTCGAGTCGAGCTCGCTGCTTCGGTCGTAGGCTCACATGAACTGGACGAATGACGCTGTGAGGTTGAGCGCACCATTTCCTGGTCTAAGACAAGCGACGCAAAGGCTTAGCATCAAGTCCAGAGGACGAGGGGAGGAAGGAGAACGGGCTGACAAAGTTGGCGAGCTCGACCTGCAACGTCGGTTCTGTCCTGATCCTTTCCTGCTTCTCGACGTCGTCCGCCTGGACTCCAACGAAGCTGGCATACTGCTCGGCTGTCGTCTGCTCGATTGGGGACGATAGAGAGGTTCCGGAAAGGTCTTTGGAAGACATGCTGGTCGTTAGGAGGACTCAAAGCTCGTTCCAAAACCAGAGCTCATTCATTTCCTCTTCCCTTCCTCCCCGACGTCCAGCACTCCCCCTCCCTTTCCTCCTCTCGCTCCCTCCCTCTCACTCCCAGGATGTATACCAGACGAACCTCTTCTCGAATCAAAACCAATCAAATCGCGACCTCCTTCGCTTCCTCGTCGCTCGTCGTCGTCTCTGGTCCTCGGGTCTTCCCTTCCGAGCTCGTCTCGATGATCTGTCGTTTCGCCACCAAAGGAACCCTCGCTCAGCTCGCTCGAGTCTCAAAAGACGTCAAGGCCATCGCTCTGGAAGTTCTGTACAAGAGGTAGCCATCGATAAGGCGGTGAGTCCTGTTCTTGGAGAGGGAGATCTCGCTCCACGTCCTGACTCACTCACTCTCTCCCTCTCGTCCCCCTCCCTCTCCCCTCTTCTCTGCCTCTCTCCTCCTCGAACGCAGGAGGACTACTGCTCGCTCTTCAGCGCTGCCCTCGAGAACGTCCGAACCAAAACCCAAACGTTGAATATCCGAGCTTTACCTCCTCCTCATCTCTTCAAGCTGGGCTTCTTCCTTCCCTTGGAAAACGACCCCATCCAGATCCCCAACATCATCTAACATCATCTACCACAAAGAGATTTCGTTCTTAGTATCGGCCTTGCGCCTCACGCCCATACCCACGGACCTCTTCTCTCCTTCCTCTATCGAACTCCGTCCAAGGGCTACGTTCACCCTTAAGGACCTCGACGACACCTGGACGTTGGGGTGCTGCTTCCTCCACTCCACCAACTCGAAGCTTTCCTTCATCATCTATCCCAACGTCGAAAGATGCTCTCCCTTCAAAACGGCGTCCTATATCCGTCCCAGCTCGCCCAGCAGGAAGTCGTACCCCGTTCTCGAGCAAATCGTTCTTCGACTCGCTCCTGGCGTCGGAAGGGAGGACATGGAGAAGGATCTCGAAGCGTGGTTTGAAGCGCTCCGAACGAACAGGCGGAGTGATGGGTGGCAGGACAGGGAAGCGGATTGGAGAAGGGTTCTCGTTGTTGAGGAGGCTTGAGTAGGCGACGCGTCGAGGACGAGGAGAAGAGAGGCAGTCGCGTTTCCTTTGTTTTTGCTAGCAGCTTTGGATCCATGTCAGATTTTCTTTCAGGTCTCTTCAACTCTTCATCCCTTCGACCTCTACCCAACCTCGAAAGACGTCGAGCCAGATTTTCTCCTCGACTTCGGAGGCGTCTCCGCCCTCTCCAGGAAGCACAGCTGAGAAGAATTGGCGAGGTGACCTCAACACCCACCTTCTCCTTCCCTCCCTCCCCTGCCCTTCCCCCCTTTTCCCCCTTTCCCGTGAGTCCTCGCGCCTCCCTCTCTCGCGAGTCCGCACACCAAGCTCAAATCTTCCTTTTCCACCTCTCCCTCCAGCTCCTTCAAGCCAACCATGGGTCGTCTGCGTCGTTCCCGGTTCGTTCTCCTCCCCTCCCCTCCCTCCCTCCCTTACCTCTACCTCGCTCTCCTTCCCGCATCCTGACCTCCTCAACTTGGTTCTTCGATCCCAGTGTCCACAAAGCTCAGCGAGATGTCCACCGAGCTGCTCGAACGCGAGTGAGAAAGAGAGACCTGGATCTTATCCAGAAGTTCGACTTGACGCCAGAAGGAAGGGCAAAGCTCGAGGCTCAGCCTATCGATGAGGAGAAGCCAGGATTGGGTCAGCATGTGAGTACATCGCTCCCAGCTTGGTGCTCATCCGGGTGTCGGAGCTGGTGCTGGTTGTGGGAAGGAGAGGAGACTGGAGGGAGAAGGAAAGGAAGGGGAGGAGAGCTCGAGCGGTTGGGCTGACCTTTGACCTTTGATTTCGACCTTCTTCTAGTACTGTGTTGAGTGTTCTAGGTGAGTTTCGGGTCTTGGCTTTGACGACTGGGTGTATGGAAAGGTAGAGGGAGAGCTCGGGAAGGCGGGGAAGGTGTTCGGGAGGAGAGCGAGCTCAAGCAGAACGGAGGGAGGGAAGCGAAGGTCGACCTCGAAGCTCTTTCGCCTCGCTCGAGCTAGTCTACGAGACGTCGTCTTGACCTGTCTTCTTGGAGGGAGGGCTGGTCCCATGGTTCTCGAACGTATCGATTGTTCGGGATCTCGTCCGAGCTCGAATACAGCTCGGAACGAGCGCATCCCCAGCTTCCTCCCTCACCTTCGCCTCGACCTCACCTCAGCCTCATCATCCCTCTTCCTCGCCTTCGAGGACTCCTCGCTGACTCGGTCACCTTCCTCTCTCTACATTCTCCTAGGTACATGGAGACCGACGCCGCCCTGAATACCCACTGGAAGTCCAAGCTCCACAAGTTCGTCCTCTCCTCTCTCCCTCCTCCCTCCCTCTCCTTCGTCGACCTCAGCTAACCTCGTCGCCCTGCCGGCTCTCCCTCTAATTTCTCCTCCTCCGTTCCCCTCCCACCTCTCCACCCACCTTCTCTCACAGGCGACGACTGAAAACCCTCGAGCAGCCCGCCCACACCCCCGAGGAGTCCGTCCTCGCCTGGGGACTCGCCAAACCCGACAACCGTCAACGAGGAACCGAGGAGATCAAGCGATGGGGAGCTCCCGCTGCTGGGGCTGAGATGGAGGTCGAGGTCGCTCCTGCTTCGTCGGCGGCTGCTTAAGCCTTAGCGCTCGTCCTGTTTCGGAGGGAGGGGGTTGGCGTTTGCTTTTTTTGGTTTCGGTTGGTTCACGACTCGACCTTTCTCTACACTCGACGCGACTACAGTAGCTCGAGGGTTGTACGCTTTCTACCTTTATATACCCTACTGGAGGGTCGGTGTATGATAACGAGGCTTTTGACTAGACTTGTGAGAGAGGAGAGAAGAGAGGACGAGTGAGGAGAGTCGCGTCGAGAAGAGTACGACTTGAGCTGTGCTTGCTGTTCTTGCATTTCTAGTAGCATGGAGAGGAGAGTGCTTCCGAGAAAACTCGAGTGTTGGAGATCGTAAATGATGAGCAACTTGGAAGGAGCTGAGACGAAAGTCAACAGGTCTGCGGCGCGGTGTTCGATTCGAGTTCAACGACCTCTTCCCAGCCGAGGCGACGAGCGAGCGAGTCGGGGAGAAGCTTGGGGTCCGGATGGAAGATGCCTTCGATAGGCGACCTGGACGCGAACAGAGAAGATGGCAAGGAGGTCAGCTCGATGGTCAGGGAAGAAAGGAGCGAGAAGGGAACGATGGACGGACCTCCTTCACCTCGTCTTCCTCTTCTTTGCCCTCAGCATCTCCTGCCACTCCTCCTCCTTCATGATAGTCACACACGCCATCGAATGAGCCTGCCTCTGAGTGTAGCCTACACCCTCAGCCTCGAACTGCTGTCCTACTCGCACTCTCTCCTTCCAAACAGTCCGACCGTCGCTCGATGTACAGCTCGCGACATCCTCGAAGGATACATCAAGCTGGAGAGTAGCGGCCAGGCTCAGGACCTCAGATTTGGCTTCATTTCGACCGGAGGATTCCAGAGAGGGATTGGAAGACGGATTGGGTGGGTAGGTCGACGGGAGGAGGTCGGCGGAGGGAGGGTGAGGGAAGGACGCGTTTGGACCGAGTTGACGCTTCGTTTCGATCCGAGGGACTGGCCAAGGTCAAAGGCGGAGAGTACCGAATGCGATAAGTCAGCATCGGCATCAACGGAGACGTGGATAGGGGAGAAACACGGCGAAAAGAGACAGAGACTCACCTCGAACGTCCGCGCTCGCTGGTCGAACAAAGTACTCTCGATTCCCAGCCCAGACATCCCTCAGCACCTCCTCACACCAATCCTTCGCAGCAGCCCAGCCCTGATCCTTCTCGATTCCACCGAGGACTGCTTCGAAGACATCCTCCATCATCCTCTGGTTCGGAGGAGCACAGTGAGGAGCGACGCGAAGACGAGGTTGAAATCCGAGAGCGAGGGAGACCTGAGAGAGCAGCGTTCGTCCGACGGTGATAGATCTGACTTTCTGTTGGTGCGCAAATGAGGGGAGAAGGGTCAAGCTAGTGGGCTCGAACGCGCGTATCTATCGAGTGTGAGGACAGAGATGGAGGCAGGTGTCGAGAACGAAGGAAGGGGAGCTGGGTCGTTCTGGAACTCACGTACTGCTCGTTGCGAGTGAGCTCAGGGAAGGTTCTGCTGATGAGAAGGGTAGCTGTGGTCTGAAGGATCGTGTCTCCGTGGTACTCGAGGGTCTCGTAGTTGAACTGGTTGTCTACGGAGCGATGGGTGAAGATCTCGCGAAGGGTGGGTTTGCTGACGAGCTCCTCCAGTCGAGAGAGGTGAAGGTTCGTTCGGAGGTTGAGATTGAGAGTGTAGTCAGAGTCGATGAGCCATCCAGGAGTCGCGGGATTGCTCCAAGCAACGACAGACATGAAAAGTCGGAGTGAGGAAGGAGGACGGAGGGTCGATGTTCGCGGAAAGGAAAAGGTCGAGCTCACCTTCCTTCCTTCTTCTCCGCCAACCTTCTCGAGCTCTTAACTTCAAACATGTCGGATCTCTCTCCCTCTACTCTCTCCTCAAAGCTCTACATCCCTCCCGAACTCCTCCGAGAGATCTTCTCTCACTGCGACACTCCCACGCTCGGAAACGTTTGCAAGGTCAATCGAGCTTGCCTCGAGCTCGCCTCTCCCTTCCTCTACACCCACATCGTCCTGGACAGCATCGATTCGGTCGTCAAGCTCTTCCTACTCGAAGTGAGCTCTTATAGTCATGACTCTCTCAGCGACGTCGCTGTAGGAAGAATCGAAGCTGATCGCTCCCTGGTCGACCTTCCTTCGAATGCTCAGACGACCTCCTCCCTTCCCTCTCCTATCGCATCCCTCCCTCGCCTCGTCCCCCTCTCTCGAATCCGAACCTTCACCTACTTCTCCAAGGATACTTCAGGCGAAGAATGCGACCTCCAACTCCCATCTGACCTCCCTCAAACCCTCCTCCCAAACCCTCCTCTCCCCATCGACGTCCTCATCATCAACATCCGAACCCATCAGACAATTCGGGACGAGCGTCGCTCCGCAACGGTCCTCAACCTCTTCAACCCATCCGTCTTCGTCCTCAGGTCTGATCGAGGGAGGGGGGGAGCTTTGCCTGATCTTTGGATCTTACGCCTCCGACGCCGACGTCTCGTTCTACCTCCCGTCCTGGAATCGATTGACGTCCGTCGTTCTCAGCAACTCGACCACCTGCCTGCCCATCGCGGGCCTCGGTCTCGACCAGCTGAGTTTGGCTGAGGAAGCAGAGGAGGGAGGAGGGACGAACGGCGCGTCCTTCCTCCTCTGCTGCGACTTCCTCGACCCCGTCGATCCTTCCAGCGAGTGGTTTCTGGATTTCGCGTTCGAGGCGAACACCCTGCGAGGGAGCTCAGAGAAGATTCCTCACGGGACGTTGTTTCGTCTCGTCGCCTGGGTGCAGACGGAGGAAGAGAAGGAGGAGTTGGAGAGGGAAACGGTCCGATACGTGCGCGACGGCAGGTTCGTGTTCGGGGAGCAGCCGGGAGGGAAGCTGGAGATTTCAGTAGAGGTACGACCTAGCCGAGCAGGGATGAGGGACCGGGAGGACGCTTGGGCGGGGAAGGCGGCCGAGAGCTGGAGGTGAGCTCGAGGGGAGGGAGGTGGTCGTCGACGCGCCGTTTTCTGAGCTTTGTAGTTTTGCGGTTTTGACAATGCTGCATGTTGATTTCACCCTCGTCTCTCGCATCGCACTCTCGATATCTCTCCAGATCCAAGGATCCGACCTCTCGCGAGCGAAGACTGGCTCTCTTGCGCGCGCAACAAAGAGCAGAAGCGAAAAGACGCGTTCATTCGATCCGGCTCGTTTCGTTCTCGTCGTGTTGCAGATCTGTGATCTGAGAGATCAGAAAGAAGAGAGTCAGCGTCCGAAAGAATGGATGTCATTCGCACGACGAAGGCGCGAGCAGAACTGAAGAGGAAGAAGGAAGAAAGGACTCACTTCGTGCGCAAACCTCCTCCTCCTCGAGGCGAGCGAACGACGATCTGGAGAGCTCGACGGGGATCGGAGGTGGTGTTACAACCGGAAGCGTCTGCGGGATGACTGGAGGAGTCTGAGGTGATCGAAGGGAAGAGAAGGGAAGTAAGGTCAGCATCCGAGGAGGAGGGCCAGACGAACCGCGTCGTTGACGGAAAGGACGAACGAGGACTTTGAAGCTGTCCAACCCGGCGCGACGAGTACGACCTCCACCACGTCCCTAAACCCCTCCTTCATCAACTTCTTCCCCCTCAACTCCACCACCTCGTAGTCCTCCTTCGAGCCCACCAAAATCCTGAACCTCCCCGCCCTCCGATTCCAAGGCATCTCCACCGCCCGCTGCATCGTCTCCAAATCGAGGACTTCTCGACAAAACGCAGCGATCCCTCCCAACTGACACGTTCCACTCGTACTTCAACGCCAGCTCTTTCTCCGTGTACCCATCCTCCTTCGGGGTGTCTCTCCTTGCGAGCCGAGGGTCCCTCCTGTGGACGGGGTACGAACCAGAAGTGATGAGGACGTTGTTGAACCGAACGAGAGTAAGATTCGACCAACTCGTCAAGCAGCGGGTCCAGAGAGCCCTTCCGATGTCGAACGACGCCCAGAAGGAAGTCGCGTAGAAAGGGGTGTAGAAGGTGACGATGGAGGGGTTGAGAGTTGCGAGGAGGTCGATGCAGTTCTCGAAGAAGAGGTCGGAGGTTGACTGACGGGCTGTGTTGATGGTGAGATGCACGGAGAGGAGGTTGGGGAAGGGTAGGATGGGGAGGGGATCTTGGTAGGTGATTTCCGAGGCGCCGTCGGAAGAGTCCGAGTCCGAGTCGGAGCTGGGCTCTGCTGCCACTTCTTGGACGGGAAGGTAAAGGTGATGGACTGAGCCTAGGGAGATTCGAGGAAGAAGGGAGGAGAGGGTGGAGGAGTAGGTCTGTTCGGGAGGACGCGTCGTTCGTCAAGAGGTGAAGGTCAGGAACGAGTCAAGAGAGTAGGCCGAAGACGAAAGATTGGAGCTGTGGAAGACTCACGGCACCGACGAAAGCTTCCAGTTCATGCGCGCCCGAGACGACCATGGTTTCGTAGAGGATGGGCGACGCGATCTCGAGGAAGAGGAGGTTGGTGAGGCAGAGGTTGACCAAGGAGTTGTCGTCGCAATGGGAGGCAATTGTCCTGAGAAGTTCGTTGGGAAGCCTAGGAGGCAGCCGGGTAGGTTTCTGGACGTTCTCTGGGGCCTAGGATGGTAGAGAAAGTCAGAAAGGAGGGACGGAGGGGAGGAAGGGAACTGAAGCGACGAGCTCGACGAACCTTCGACCAAAGATGAGTCGATCTTGCTCCCTTCGTTTCCTGCTTGAGCCCGGCTAGATCTCCTTCCCAAGTCCATATCCCTCCGTCCGTTGAGTGCTCTCGTTCGAGGTAAAGTATCTTGGCTTCAGCTCGATGAAGCATGGCGACGAGTTCGTCTTTGGTGAAGGCGGAGAAGGGAGGTGACGGAGGAGCGTTGGGAGGGAGGGAAGACATGATTGGGCTGAGAGGCGAGAGCACAAGTCGATAGAGTTCAGATTCAGCTTGTCAATGAGCAGAGATGATCGTATATACTGACGAGGGGAAGGGAGAGCTGCAGAAGAAGGAGGAGCGAAGGGAAGAGCGGAGGTGAGCTCGGCTTGATCGCCCTTGATCCCTTCCCCCAGCGCCCTCTTTGGCCTGAAAGCCTTCTCTCGAATGTTTCAGACTCACCTTCTGTATCCCAGCTGCTGTATGGAGACTGATACTCTTGTAGAAAATCGTTGATGGGCGTTGCGAGTCAGCTGCGGCTGCCTTGAGCTTCGAGCTCGACTCCCCTCCCTTTCGGCAGGCTCAGCCTCTCCAACGACCAACATCTCATCAGCACCCGGAGTTTCACTTCGCCCACCCACCCAGGGCCCCTTCTTGACCTAGGACTGTTATCGAAGGAAAGCTCTCGTCTTTGGAGATGGCCGAGCATGCCGTTCGTCCCACGCCCTCCCCTCCTCCTCCTCCTCGAGCTCGCTTAGCTATCCCTTCCCCTCCTTCCCTCCTCCTTCCTTCTCCTCCCTTTCCTCCGCCTCCATGGGCTGCTTCGTTCGAACTCCTTACTCTGAACTCACTCTCTTTCTCACTTTCTTCTCTTACTGCCTCCCCTTTCCGCTCTCCTCGCCCTCGCCATGATTCCTCACTTCTCGCTTGAACCGTTCCAGGATCTCACGTTGGTCTTCAAGGTCTCCTTCGGAACAGACAACAGAAGAGTAACATATCCAAGAGGGAGACTATGTCACTACGAGGGTCTCAGAGGAACAGTGAGTTCAATCGTCCCTCTATATCGGCCAGCGGCTTCGAGCGAAGGGAGGGAAGGAGCGAAGGTCACCTCGTCGCAGTTCGAAGACTGAGGTCAACTCCCCTTTTTGGGGAGAAGAATCGAGCTCGACGAGGCCTACAAGGCAGCTGGAGGGTGTACTAGTCCCATGCGAGGATCTAGGAGTGGGATCCACGCCAAAGAAGCTCAGCGTTTCTCTATCTCAGCAACCTCGTGAGCTCGCTCCTCATGCTGACCCACCTTCCCTCCTCTCTCTTCGTCAGATCGAACGTCTCTTCTCCCTCTCAGAATCACCCTTCTACATAGCCTACACCGACGACGATGGAGACGAGAACGGAATCAAGTCAGACTCGGACCTCTCGGAAGCCATCTCGTACTTCCAATCCGGCTTCGACGACACCGGCTCAACCTACTCCTCCATCACCTCCAACACCTTCGACTCTACCCTCACCGGAGGAGGCAGCGGAGGAGGCAAAATCACTCTCAGAGTCCAGGTCGTCGTCGAGTACGATGGTCCCTCGCTTTCGGACACAGCCAGCATAGCCGAGAGCTTCGACGACAAGGAGAGCACGTACGGAGGGATCGGAGACGGAGGGAGGAGCGAGAGGTCGAGATCGAGCTGGGCGAGTGGCAGCAGCTCTCAGTGGTCGGAAGAACTGGAGAGGGACGTTCCATCAGGGACGAGGGTTGTTATAGAGGATGATTGGGACGACGAACCTGTCGATCTCAGTCGAGATCCCTTCCTGTCTGGGCCGGCACCTCGCGTCGCTCCTGGACCTCATCCTCTCTCCCAAGCTCACTATCCCTCCTCCTTCGAACACTCGGATCGCTCCTCCGCCCTCTCCCATGCCGCCTCTTCCTCCTCCATCGATACACGCCGCCTTTCCTCATCCTCGCCGAACGACCTCATTCCCTCGCCCACACTCTCTCCCTCTCCACCTCTCTCCGAATCAGGATCCGACGCCGACGCCGACGAAGAAGAGGATCCATCCTCAGACGAAGACGGCATGGCTCGAACCTCAGTCCCCTCCTCGTCGCGTCAAGGCAGCGGAGGGGATCCCTTCGGTGGGAAGGTCAAGAAACGAACCAAGAAACGACCTCCTCCTCCAACCTACGACACCGAAACGGAAACCGAACCCGAATCCTACTCCCCTCCGACCTCATCCTCCTCTCCACTACCTTCCACCTCCTCCTCAACTCCTCCAACCTCGCTCTCACCCAACCAAACTCCTCAGCAGCAGCAACAACGTCGCGTCGGTTCGAATCCCTCGAGCGGTCGTCCCTCCAACGCCTCGAACGCGTCGACTTCCAAGAACGATCCTTTCCGAAGCCTCGGACGATCTCAAAACGGAGGAGGATCAGGAGCCCACAACAACGCTTCGCAGCTTTCGTTCGAGGAAGGTTCGGTCTCGTCGACGGCTTCGGGGATGGAGAACAGCGAGTTGGGAGGGAGGTGGTTGAGGGAGCAAGGAGCGATTTTGGCCAAGAAGAGCGGACCTGTAGGAGCTGCGTTGGGCCTGGACGCTGGGAGGAAGAGTGGAGATGGGAGCAGTAGGAGGAGTGGGGATAGCGATAGGTCGTCGATGATCAGCGAACAGGAGGAGGGAGGAGGAGGGGAGATGCCTGTGGGTGGGTTGGAGTTGGAGAGGGATTCGAACGGACGGTCAGTCATTTTCTTCGTTTGAGGTCAGAGCGCTGGAGCTCGGGACTGATCTCTATTCCTTCCTTGGTTCGCGTATCCTCAGATGGTACTACAGCTACTCCGCCAACTCCTCCGCTGCCTCCCTCAACAGCCAAGATCCCAACCGACTCTCGATGGCTTCGAGCTCCTCCTCCGGCCACCACCCTCTCCTCGCCCAAAACTCTTCTCAGCGAGGATCCAACTCTTCCTCGTCCTCCTCACCCACTCCAACTGCCTCTCGATCCTCGTCCATGTCCTCGCTACCAAGCTCAAGCCATCATTCAGCACGACCTCATCCTCCCTACCACCACAACTCGGCTCCGTCGACCTCGTCCTCGTCGGCCATCTCAGCAGCGAACGGGAAGCAACGAGCTGCTCTCTCGTCGATGTTCGGAGAAATCCCTCCCGAGCTGTTAAGGTTCATGGAAGAGGACGAGCCGGGAGGAGCAGAGGCGCCGAGGTTCGCTCCTTCTTGCGACGCGTGTGGGATTCGACTGGAGTACATGAGGTACTCGTGCTTGAAGGTGAGCTCTCTCCTCACTTCCTCGTCCCTCTCGAACCGTAACTGATCATTCCCTTGTCTCCCTTGAACAGTGCGGCGACGGAGAACTCCACGAGCAAGCTCCTCCTCTCATCACCTTCCCCGACGACTCTTCCTCCTCGAACGGCCACGCCTCCTCCTCTTCTTCGAACTCACACGCCCATTCCAACTGCTGCGAGGAAGTCCATCACCACCACCACGGCTCTTCCAACTCCGCCTCTCATCAAGAAGAAGACGATGACGACGGCTACGCCTCCGACGGAACTGAACTCCTCGGTCACAGGAAATCCATCTCCTCCGTCGCGTCTTCGAACAAACCTCTTCCTCCCGTCCCAGCTCCAGGACGAGGATTCGAGCTCTGTGCGGGGTGCATCGAGGAGCACGGGAGGGAGCATGCGAGAGCGTTCTTTAGGTCGAGGGTTGGAGGAGGAGGAGGAGGGAGCGTCGCGGTCGGGAGGGTGAAGGGAGAGGTGGGACACACGTTTAGGGAGAGGGTTTGGTCGGGTGCTCAGAGGGGATGGAAGGATGTTGGTGAGTGGCTCGAACCTCCACTGAGGTGGTGAGAAAAGAGAGAGGAGGCAGAGCTGACAAGTTTTGATCTTGCGTCGAAACAGAATACGACGAGGTCTCGGCTTGCTCGACATGCAACAACCACACGTTCACGAATCGATACAAGTGTAGGTCTTTGGTTTGAACCCTCCAGCTCGAGGGGAAATACTGACTTGACCCCTCTTCCTCAACTCTAGGTGTCTCGTGTCAGAAGTTCGATCTCTGCAAGGTTCGTTCTTCCCTTCCCTTTTTCGTCTCACGTCCTCCTCGTCGCTGACTCCTTCATCGCGTCTTCTTCTGCATCAGGTCTGCTTCCAGAAGGTCGAGGAGATTCATCCCATCCACGCCTTCCTCTCGGTACCCGACATGCCAGGTCAATACGCCGCGGCTGCAACTTCGTCGTCGCCGAACTCCCCTCAGAACGCGTCGTCGAACTCGCCTGGAGGTGGTCAACGTGAGCTCTCTTGTCCACAAGCTCATACACGCGAGCACCATTCTGACTGTTTTTTTTGTCTCTCGTTTCGGTCGCAGTCGTCCAACATCCTGGAGCTTTCTGCCACAAGTTCGTAGACTCTCTTCGTTTCGCTCGTCGCGTCAAACTCGAGCTGACCTTTGCTTTCTTTGTGCTCGTCTTCCAGCTGCTTGCAGAACATGTTCGTACTGAGCTCTCGTCCCCTCGAGATCGAGTAATTATCTGACTCTCCTTGTTTTGATCCACTACAGCTGCGGACCTCGATTCCATTGTGCGATCTGCCCATCGTGGTACGTTCCTTCTCTTCGTTCGACGCGTCTTCGCTTTCGTTTCGATCAGCTGACATCTGGATCGTTTTGCTTGATCAACGTTATAGGGATCTGTGTCAGAACTGCGAAGGACTTCCGATCTCAGGAGACGTCATGGGAAGCACTCATCAAGCGGATCACATCATGATGAAGGTTCGTTTCCTTCCCTTCTTCCTTCCCTTCTCGTTATCCCTCGTCTCGCGAGCCTGACTCTCCTTATTCCCCTTCCGTGTCCTTTTAGATTCCCGTCCCTCTCGGAATCGCCGAAGTCGAGCAAGTCAGTCGACGAGCTCGAGATCAATGGACCCATCAAGATGCTCTCGCCGTCGCCGGGGCTTTCCCAGTCAATCCAGCTCCCCCAGTCCTCCCCGTTCCAAACTACCTCTCTCGATCCCCACCTCTCGGAACTCCTGCCAACCCTCGTCTCCCCACCTCCTCCACCTTCCTTCGATCCAATCCTCCACCAGCTCACCCGGCCTCCCCTCGAGCAGCGCCGACGACATCGTCTTCGATCCAAAGAGGTCAAACCATCGCAGCTCCCAACCCTCCACCAGCTCCTCGTCCACCGCAACCACCAGTTCAGCCTCGAACGAACTCAAGTCCTTGGGCTCTCAGTCTCTCGCTCAACGGACTCTCGTTCGGACGACGATCAGCCTCCTCGGCAGGAGCTCAAGCTCCCATCCCCATGCCTCCGACGCCTCCAGCTCCTCCTCTCACGAGGCTGGGACACAACTGCAGGTGCTCGGGGTGCAACGCCTACATCAACGGATCGAGGTACCAGTGCGCGAACTGCCCGAGCGATCCCGTCGCGTACAACCTCGTTCGTCCGCTCTTGCTTCCCTTTTCTCGTTTCCTTTCCTCCTTCCCTTCGAGCTGACACTGACTGCCCGCTCAATTATCTTCACGCAGTGCTCGACATGCGAACGACGCTCCTACCAACTCCACGACCCTCTCCACGTCTTCCTTCGATTCGATCGACCCGTCGACTTTGAGGTCAAGGCAAGGTCGCCGCTCTTCCCCGTCCTCTACAAGAAACCAGCTGGAACGTCTTCGGATCCCAACCTTCCTGGACCTCCTCAAGTCGGCTCGGCTAGCATGGAGATGAGGAATCTGGGGGATCCAAGTGGTGAGTCTCGTCTTCTTTCTTTCCGTCGTTCTTCGACTCGACGACTCGAGTTCGACTTCCCTCGTCTGACCTTCGTTCGTTTCCTTTGATTCAGCCTACCTTCGACATCTCTACCATCCCTCGACGGTTTGCGACTTCTGCATGGTGAGCTCATCTCATCTCTCGACTCAAAAACGTGGACGAACGCGTCGTCCTCTCCCTTTCTGACGCGTCGCCTTCCCTCTTCTTTCCTCTCGCAGATCCCCATCACCGGCGCTTGGTACCGCTGTGCCGTCTGCGCTCGATCCTTCGACCTCTGCTCCGACTGTCACGACACCATCGAGCACGACGCGGATCACGTCTTCGTCGTTTTCAAGTCAGACGTTGAGATGAGCGTGTTCAGGTTTGTCTCTTGCTTGCCCTTCCATTCCGTCTCGCTCTCGACCTCACCTCTCACTGACTCATCTTGCTTCGCCTTCACAGGGAGTTGACGGATCTCTGGGCGTCGAACTCACGACCTCTTCTCTCTCAGCAGATCTACCTCCCTTCGCAGTAGATTAGCTCGTTTATTTCGCCGTCTTCTTCGTCTTGTTTGTTTATTTCGCCCTTCTTACATAGTCACGATCTTGCAACGACCCTTCTTACTCTTCGTTTCGTTATGTTGTTTCTTAATCCTTATGGCTTGCCGTCCTCGAGAGAACAAATGGAAAGGGAGAGATCGCGACGAGACGATTGAGAGTGAGACGCGTCGAATGAGGAAAGCTAGACGAGCGGAAGGCATGATATCCGGATACAAAAGAGGACGAAGGGTACATAGAGGTGGATGGCCTGGGGTAAAAGATGGTGAGAGGAGGTCAGCGTCGAAAAATGGGTTAGGGAAGGGAGAAAGACGAACCGACGATGGGTTGTGGTTCGCCGTACTCTCAAAGCGCTTGCCGTCCGCTCAATGATGTGCTTCCTCAGACGGCAGCGTCTGCAGTCTACGTACGATGAAAGACACGCACGGTAGATCATCGATGTTAGCTCGAGTTTTAAGCAAGGGCGAAAAGCGAAGCGGGCCAAAGAACTCACTGGTCGCGCCGAAAGCGAGAAAAGGTTCCCGTCCTCCAATTCCCAACTCCAAGTGACGAAGCTGTGCGGTGACGTCGAAGCAGGTGAGGGCTCGTCCGATTCGAGGTTCGCCTTGATACATCCGGTGAGCTCAGCGAGGAACGAAGGGTCGAATCCTTCGAGGCGGATCCGGCGGATCGCGAAGGTCCAGAGGAGAAGGACGACGATGCGGAAGAGGTCCGCGGAGGACGACTGTTTTGAGGGCGAAGACGGTTGGTAGATCTGGAGGAGAGTAGTATCCATGGTCGTGGGCTCGTCTTCGTTGTTGGGAAAGTCCGGTCGTAACGCGTCGGCGGGGAGCCGAAGAGCAGAAGGACGAAGTCCCTCGACAAGCGTCTTGAAGAACGCTCGATGCTCTGCCACGATGCGATGGATGTTCCGCGTACAAAGACGCTCCTGGATCTCCGAGTCGAGGCTGGGGACCTCCAAGATCTCGCCGAGCCAGTTGAGTTCGTCCATGGACCTCGGATGGCCGAAGTCGACCTTGAACTCGTCGCGAACATCGTCGAGGGCTTCTTCCCAGAGGTCCTCGTCCTGCTCTAGGTTCTCGACGAGTTGATCAAGGTTGTCTTCATCCCTCCAGTCGACCGGGTCCTCTCCTCCCTCCAGGATGCAGACGACGTCGAGCTCGTGGTCGCTGGGAACGACCAAGGGGAGGAGGTACGCGCCGGAGTCGTCGTAGAAGGACCCGACGGGAGGTTCGATGCCAGAGACGATGGCGAGATAGGAGAGACAACCAAGCAGATCAAAAAGACGCGCGAAACGTGTCAGGTCACATCGAGATCTGGGTGCAAAAGGGGAGAGATGAACAGACCTCTCGAACGAAACTCCATCGTCGTCGTCCCCCCTCTCCAGCGAACAGACCGTTCTCGGGATCGAAGAAGGTGGTATAGTGAGATGGTTGTGAGATGGTGATCGATCGGTAGAATAGCGGGAGACAGAGCTCTCGGAATCCTTTGGAGACGAGGAGGAGATGGGAGGTCGAGAGGAGAGGGAGGGGGTCCGAGGAGGGCGTGAGTTTGGAAGGTCGAAGGAAGGTGAATTGGAGGATTTTCTCGATGACTTCGATGGGAAGGCCTGATGTACGTGCAGAAGGAGATCAAGAGGAAGTGGGAGCGAAAGTCAGCGATTTGAAGCCCCAGGGGATAAGAGCAAGCCAACGGCCTCTCGACATCCGACCTGCCTTGCTGTCTCGCCCTCCTCTCCTTCTGACCATCTGAGCTCACGGAACCCGTACGCACTCGGTGGAAGATTCGAGCATCCTTCCACCGTAGGTTCTCCTTGGATCCCGAGCTCAGGGGTGACCTTTTCGAAACATAATACGGAGAAGCGTGAGCTCAAGGAGAGAAGCGGAGGAAAGGGAGGAGGAGGGAAGCTCACCTTCTTCTGCTGCTCCGAGACCTCCTCCAAGACGTTGTTCTGAGCTTCGACCACGAAATCTGAAGAGGGGAGAGGCATTCCGTTTGATTCTTCGAAGTCGAAAGGTGGTGGGTGGGTGGGCGTCGGGAAGGAAGAGACGAAACTCGCCCTCGAATCCAAGAGGGAGGAAAGGTCGAGCTGACGCTCCCTCCCTCCCTCCCGACCCCATCGAACGAACCATGCCTCCCCCTTCTCCCCCTCCATCCTTCCGTGCTCGAACCACCTTCTTCTCGACCAGCTTCTCAACCCTTCACGATCTAGTCTTGAATCATCTCGCAGGAGAGGACTCTCGACATCTCGTCCTTCCTCTCCTCGCCGTCAATCGACACTGGAGAAAAACCGCTCAGGATTACCTCCTTCGTCCCTTCAAGCACACTCATCGTCGAGTTCAGGGCTCCGAGGGACTAGAGGAGTCTGAGGAAGAGGATTCTTCTCGAGATCATCACGTCTGGGAGGGAGAGTACGTCAAGGCGAGCCGTCTGTTGCTGATCTCAGCTGGTTTCCGAGTGAGCGCTGATCGATCCTTCCTTCTTTACCTGCCCCAAGGTCGTTATCGCCAACTTCAACGTCCACGACGACCCTGACCAGTGGTCGGACCCTCGAATCTACTTCGCAGACAAGGAAGTCATCAAGTTGGAACCAGAGTTCGCCGACCATCCAGGCAACGAACCTCCTACGATTCCCGAACTTGTGCTCGTCTGGTTTGTTCTTCCCCTTCACTGCTTCGCTCAAACCACCACGCTGAACCTCCTTCCATCTGCAGGAAATCCTTCAACCCCATCACCAACCTCTGCACCTTCGTTCCTCCCCGAGAACAGGACGACAACAAGGACGCGTCCAACCCTCTCGCGATGCTCGACTATCCCCTCGTCTGCCTGACCGAGAGTCGACTTCCCTACCTCGCTGAGCCCAAGTTCATCAACGTCGTTCCCTCGTCCTGGTTCATTCCCGAAAAAGAGCCTCGAAAGGGTCTCTTCGGACTGGACGTCGCGTTCGACTGCGAGCGACTGCCCTCGCCGTTCCCGTTCGGTCCTGCTCTCCCTCTTCCAAACCAAGCAGGAGGGTTCGAGAGGATCCTCAGAAGTGGGTCGGATGGAGGCGACGAGCTTGGGTGGAGACCTGGGTGGCTGCTTGGTCCGTCTCGAGTTCCTCTCGCTCTTTTTCGAACGTCGACGCGCGGTAATCGCCGAACTCACCCCGTTCTGTACTCTTTTTCGTTCCTCACCATCAGATGTGGTCGTGGGGAGGACAGATTCGAAGGACGAGGATCCGTTCAAGCATCACAAGCGCTCACCCGACGGGAGAAGGTATCTCTGCCACGTCGTCCTCGCCGTTCGCTCGCTCGAGATTCCTCTCCTGGATCTCTACCGACCTGCGGGGCTGACGGAGCCAGGCTGGTACTAGGTTGTTTGGGGAAGGAGCGATGATTGTGGAGACGTGTGTCCATGTAGCTCTAGTTGATTCAGCCTATGTAATCTTCTTTCCTGCCTGACGAATAGATTCGAGTTGAAAGTCGCGTCGCGGTCACGTCCTCCTCGATTTCCTGTCTCCTCGTCTTCCTCAATTACGCAGGACTCCAGAAGTGAGCCTAAGAGATACCAGCCACTTTCCTTCCCTTCAGCTCTAGCTTTTGAGAGGAACGAATCATGCAGATACCGTTCTCGCTGCTCGAGCTCCCTCCAACACCTTCTCCACATCAATGACCTTTACCTCGACCTCTCGTCCTTCGCCAACAACTCTAAAGCCCAACACGATTCCGTACTCTGCTCCTGAGACACCTGTCCCTCCCAAGCGACCCTCCCAGAACCTGATCCGGCTCAAGACTTGTCCATCTCCTCGCTCGCCCGTCGAGAGGAGAGCTGGGAGTTCGACGAGTTCACCCGCAAGATTGATGGGGAAAGGAGGAAGGTCGAACGAGAAAGTCGAGAAGTCCTCGGCTGATCCTGTCCCAAGCAGCTTCGCTATCGACTCCTTGTGCATCCAGAGTCGAAGGAGAAGCGTCGTGCGACCTTGAGCAGGGGACGAGGCGACGGCTCGCCGTTCCGAGGGAGAGAGCTACAGGGAGAGCCGATACGACGAAAGAAGATACATGAGCAGAGTCAGAGTGAACTGAAAAGAGTAGGGAAGATGAGGGAAGAGTATAGAGACGAACCTGGTCCTCCAAAGCCTCCACGAGCTCGTTCGTGTCCCTCATTCCCTTCGTCAGACCCAATCTCATCACGTCCACTCCTACTGTTGATCCTGACCCTCGAGTCCAGGCCATGACGACCCAGTCTCCGTCATGAGATACGTTGTAGTCCAGAGGAGGGTCGAGGATGGGCGAGGCCTGGGCGAACGAAGGAGGAAGAGGGAGGGAGGAGGTGAGCTCGAGCCGTTTGAGATGGTGAAGTGAGAGGACGAAAAGGGACGAACGAAGGAAGGCCTGCCGTGAGAACCAGTCTGGAAGGAGATCGGAGAGGCGGTGGTGTGCTCTGAAATAGCGCCGAGAAGGTAGAGAGGAAGCAGTCGACCGACGAGACACCCTGGAGAAGGAGGTGGAGAGGAACGGTCAGCTTGAGCTCCCTCTTCTTCCCGGCTCCTTTCCTACCAGACGGACTCACGAAGAGCGTCTTCTCGTCTTCTAAATCGTCGTATCCGAGCCTGAGAGACCAGGTCAAGAAGAGAGAGGCGGGATTCGAAGTCCTGGGGAGAGCGAAGAGAGAAATGAAGGAGGTCAGTTTGGTGAGCTCAAGGAAGGAGGAGGCAGAAGTACGAAGCTGCTGACCTCTTCCGAAGGGTCGAATCCAGCTAGGTTGACTGCTATGATGGGCATGGCATGTCAGAGGAGGCGTGAGGGTGCTGGAAGGAGTTGGGAAATAAAAGCCTTGTCGGGGTGAGGGATTCAAAAGAGAAGGAGGAATGATTCGTCGAGTCGACCTCATCGGCCACACCCCCTTCACCCGTCTTTTCGTCTTCGGAGAACCTTCCCTCCCTCGATGTCCTCAGACCCACACTCCTTCGATCAGGTTCGCCCTTCAAGTCCCGGCTGGGAGTCAATCTACATCCTGCTTGAGTCGACGATAGACCTCTCCGGCCTCGACGAAGCCCTCCCGCCTCTCTCTCCTTCGACCTCCTCTCAGCTTCCTACCTCCAACGACTCGCGAGAAGCTCAGGAGAAGCTGCCGCAGCACCAAGAGGAGCTCGAACTCGTATCTGGTCCAGTCGCGTTGGACCGATCTCCTCTGTGTCGTGATAAAGTGAGCTCGATTCTCCTTCCTCCTCCTCCCCGCTCGAGCTCATGAATCAGCAGCTCATCCTCCTGCCTCTCCTCCTGCTCTTCCCAGCGACTGGATCCCTTCGAAGACGAAACGGATACTTTGAAAGGAGAGATCCTATCAGACCAAATAACTCGTGTGCTCTCTTTCCAGGAACGCAACCCTCAAAGAGGGAGGACGGTCGAGCCTGCGAGCTGATCTTTCTCCCCCTCTTTCCCTTCAGGCCTTCCAATCGAGATCCTCGAACGGATCCTCACGTACACCTTCCTTCGACATACTCCCACGACCCCATACTCGGACCCCTTTCCGCTCAATCACACCAGTCACCTCCTCCTCATCTCCCACTCCTTCTCCTCCCTCGCCCTCCCGATCTTCTATCGCTCCATCACGATCAGTCGACCCTCACACTACCAAACCTTTTTCGATCCAGAGCGAGGACTCTTCGTCGCTGGAGAGGAAGGACGGAAACGGTGGTCCTTCGTTCGGGAGATCTGTATCCTCAGCTCCATCTTCCCTCCCCTCGTCCGCTCGCGTCCTCCCCAAATCGACAACGAACACTCCTGGGTCGTCCCCCTCACCCTTCCCAAGTCCGAACGGAAACTGGAACTCGCCTGCGTCATGGATCGAGTACGCTTCCTGGAGGAGGAGCCGTCGTCACAGCCGGACGTTCGTCGTCTCGTGGAGGAAGCCCAAAGGGACTCGTCGACCCGGTCGAAGGCCAACATGTTGCTTCGAGAGGAGTACGGGGAGGATTCGATCATCCCTGCAGAGGACATCGCCCAAGAGGTGTTGGAATCGTGGTCGATGATGATGTACGACGCGACGATGGCGGAGAGGATCGACGAACTGGTCCAAACGAACACGGAACTTTGGATCGAGGGAGAGAGGGAACGCGTCTTCACCGACGTCCTTCGATGCGGATTCCCCAACATCCTCGCCCTTCCTCACGACCCGTTCACCCATGAACCCCTCCTCTCTTCGGCTCAACCCTTCACGCCCATCCTCCAACTCCACCTCGAACCCGGATCGAAGGAGAACGCGTTGGAGGTTCTCTTCGATTCGGTCGATAACTTACGGACAGGCGTGGGAGTCGCAGAGGTTCAGCTCGTGGGATATTCGACGGCGTTCCTGGAGGAGTTGGAGGCTGAGCTGGAGTCGAGGAGTTCTGAGGAGGCTGGAGAGGCGTCGACGTTGAGCTGGAGTTGGGGAAGGGAGGACGGGACTCAGAGGACGCTGCCGGCGAGGGAACAGGTACGTTCATGTCTCCTCTTCTTTTCGCCAACTGACCGTCTTCCCTGACTGACCGTTTTTTGATCTCTTCCTCGCAGGAGCAGCTCGCGTCGTGATTCCCAGAATCGCTCGTTCGTTCGCTCGGCGACGCTTCCTCCTTTTCTCTCGTTGCCTAACGATTCTCTCCTCTTTTATCTTCCCTCACTTGGTAGCTGGCCATACATAAAATCGATCCCAGAAGCGTCATCCTTCGACTCGCCTGGGTACTACGGAGGAGGAACCAGCACTCGAGCGACGCGTCAGAGGCTCGATCTTGATGTCCTGTTCTTCATCTCCTTCGCCTCATCTCGGAGGTCTTCTCAGCCCCCGTCGGATGCACTTCTCTCCGTCCGCGGCTAGGAGTATCAGAGGGGGATCGGACAACAAACGGCGAGAGGAGGTTGTCCTTCCTCGCTCTCTTTCGTCGCGTCTCGCCGTCTGTTCCTCCCTTCTCTCTCGTTCCCTCCTCCTCTCCTTTTCTGATGTGAGCTCGAGACCAGAGCAAAACCAAGATTAGCAGATGTGTATTATAGCTAAGCGAGAGAGAAGATACGGAACGTGTGCGATGCAGGGGCAGGAGAGGGAGAACAGAGCGACGGCTAACGTAGGGTGAGCTCGAAACAGAACACAGATAGACGAGCGTGTGCGGATCCAGAGAGAACGAGAGGATAAAGATCAGAATTAAGAGGAGATGTAGAAGAGAGCGTGAGGGTGGTCGTTTATAACGTCAAGAAAAGGAAGAGAAGAAATGGGAAGCGAAGCGAGTCAAGGAAGAGAAGGGAGCGTGGAAGGGTCGTTTCGAGACGTGTATAGACGAAAGCAGACGAGATCGAGGGTAAGGTGGAAGATGGTAAAGTAGATGCGAAACCGAGATGAGTTGTTGTTGCATGGAGACGGAGTGGGAGTTGTTGTTGAAAGGAGGAGAGGAGAGGGGAAGGTGTGACGCGTCGGACCTTCCGCGGAAGAGAGAGGATGGAAGTCCTTCCAGAGCCTGGGCTTCGAGATGAGTTGAGTGAGCAGAAGAGAATCTGTGCGTTGGAAGTACGAAGAAATAAACGAAGGTCAGAACGGCTAGAAGCAGGCTGCTCCCTCGACGAAGAACATAGATCAAAAGACTCACGCGTCGGCCGGCCCGTTATAACTTCCTCGTCTACTCGTAGACTGCTACCTCCCTGAAGACACTCCCACAGTCGGCTCCCTTCCCTCTACCTCTCCTCCTTCCCAAGCTCCCACCGACGAGGACCTCCTCCTCGTCCATATCCACGTCCTGAATCCCTCCGGCCCTAGTCCAAGCCGACATGCCTTCCTCGCGTCGCTCCTCGACAGGTTCGCTCGCCGCTCGTTGAACCCCTCGCAACAGCCCTCGAGTGTAGTTCCTGAGATCGTCCTTGTACTTCTGCTCCTCCGTCTTGACTCGTCTTGGGAACGTGGGAGTCCTGGGAGAGGCGGTGGGAGTGACGGTGACCGGGGAGAGAGGGAGGTCGAAGGAGGAGGGAGTGGAGGACGAGGATTCCGAGTTGGAGGTGAAGTAGTAGGATAAGGAGTCGTCCGTCTCCTCTTCAGTGAAGAAGGGCGAGTTGACCGTGGAGAAGGAGAGAGGAGGGGTGGTCGCGAGGAAGTGGTTTGAGGTCGGGGTCGAGGAGGCTTTCGCTGAGTTGGGAGGACTCGGAGCGGGTCGGGAGGGGAATATGAAAGGGATTTGGGTTGCCTGATTTCGTTTGGGACGTTGAGGGGATAGCTGAGGAGGTGGATAAGGTGACGATGAGAAGGAGGAGGAAGTAGAGGTCGAGCTCTCGTAAGAGGGGGTGGCGGAAGGTCTGCGTTGGACGGGATCGAATTTGGAGGGTAGACCGGAGGAGGAATTATGAGTTATTGAAAAGGGATCGAATGATGAACCAGTAACGTCCATTGGAGAAGGAAGAAGTCCTCCTCGTTGAGAAGCGAAGGAAGTTGTTGACCCGAATTGAAGCGACGGATGTTGGTGAGCTCCCGCGGCCTTGTCCTCCCTCGACCATCCTCCCAAGAAGTCCTTCGAGGTCGTTGTCGACGTAGTTTGAGAGACCGATCTTGGATGTTGGTTGTGCTCCTTCCAGAAGAGAGGCGGAGGAGGAACCGTTTCTGATATCGAACGGTGGGAGGGAGACGTCGTCGAAAAGGATGGAGAGGAGGAGGGAGGAGGGGAAGAGGAGGAGGAGGTGGGGGAGAACGAAGCCTTGGTTGGACTGAACCTGGCGTGGTAGGGATGGCCGTAGGTGGTCATGTTGAAGGAAGGGGTATCTGGTGAAGGTGGTGGTTCGAGACTAACGAAGAGGAAGGGTTTCAGAAGAGAGGAAGAGAGCGGCAACGAAGGGGAAGGATTGGGAAGGACAGACGAGGTGAGCTCACCTTGCACGAGGGCGGAGACCGAGGCGGGCTGATGAATTTTCAAGGACGTCCGAGAAGAAGAGAGAGGGAAGAGGCGAGGGAGAGGTATATATCTGTAAGGATGAATCCTCTCAAAGAGGAGAAGATGGGTGTTGGGGAGCAGGATGCAGGTTCTCCTCAGCCCCCTCCTCTCGCGCCCCTTCCTCCTCCAGCTGAGCTCATCTCGGCGATCCCTTCTCGATCCCTCCCCATATCCATCTTGATAATGAAAATCTGCCCTTCCGAGACCAGAAATTTGCTGAGAGAGAAAACTTCCATCGCACAAGAGTGTGTCCATCTCTACTCAAACCGTAAGTCTGAGATCAATCAGGTCGGTCTCGGCCCAAGGATCCGTTACGCGTCTCCGACTCTTCCCTTTTCTTCGATAGAGCATGCACTGACAGCTCTGGCTCGTGATTTTGTCTTACGAGATGTCGCGTAGCCTTCGCGCTTATTCAGATACGGGCATACATGAAGCTCGAGCTCGAACCGAAGAGGAAGGAGGTCGAAAGAAGAAAGACGACAGGGGAGACGCGTCGAGATGAAACGAACCTTTGTTCTCTTCTGTCCCTTTCTTCTCTTCTTCGGAGGAAGCTTTGAGATACCTTCGGATTGAGGCCTTTCTTTGATTGATCGCCTTTCCACCGCCGATGAACTGTTTCGAAGTCGGAACAGAAAGAACGGTCGCGAACGGATCATCTTCTCGACGCGTCGTTCTTGTTGGAAAAATCACTCAGGCCTACTTTTTTTTGGCACCGCTGCTCTCCACGACATCTCCTCATAGGGTTCTCACCCCTCCTGCTCCCTTCTCTCAACTTCAATGACCCTGATAAAAACTCTCTCTCGCACTCAAATGACGTCGGGCTTTTGAACCTCAATCGCAGCTCGACCCATCTCTCCTTCTCGCCTTCCACCCTCACCTCGCTCGTCCAACGATGACTGAAAAAGCTCTTCCCTCCACTCCCCCTACCCATTCCACCTCCATCTCCGCCTCCCTACCTTCTTCGTTCTCTGAGATCCCCGGACGAACGAGAGCAGCCCTTCTCCAGGAAGACGTCGAAGCCTCGCCTTCTTTCCATGTCGACCTCGTCTTCGCCTTCTCTACCAAGCTCTCTGCCTCCATCACCAAGAAGCTTCCCAAGGGAGTCGCCGCTACCTCCCTCAAGGATCGAGCTGCAGCTGCTGCGTTCGCTCAGACCGAGTTCGCGACCCTTCGCTCTGGATTGGAGGGGAAGGGGCTTTCGGTGACGGCGAGGAAGGCCAAAGTCGAGGAGAAGAAGAAGGGAGCCAAGAAGGGGGAGGAGGATGAAGGAAAGGTCTGGGTCTTCGTCAGTGCTACTGAGGAGCTCGTCGAGAGCTTGATGCACAAGGAGAAGTGAGTCTGAACGGATCGAGGAAGGAGGAGAGCTCGAGGAGATGGGACGAACATCAAAGCTGACGCTCTACTCCCTTCTCTCCTTTTTTCTCCCTCCTTGCTAGATCCAACGACTTCCTTCACGGCGTCGCAGCCTCTCCTCCCAACACTAACGATGCCATCACTCCTGCCGAGCGACTTCGACTCGTTTACGAGCTCGTCACTGGAGATACAGAGCAGGTTCGTCCTTTCAGCTTCGAGCTGAGCTCATGAGCTCGACCCCTCCTTCCTCTCCTCCCTTCGCCCTTCCTTTGCTTACCGTCCTTCTCTCTTCTTTTCGTCTTCGCTCTCCGCAGGGAGGTCTCGCCATCACTCCTGGAGTCTACCCTTGGTCTCACGTTCAATCCATCTTCGCTCTTCACGACAAGGCCGTCAACGACAAGTGGACGCACTCCTGGCTGGGGAAGGATTGGAGCGTCGGCCTCAGGATTCAGCCTCACGAGACAGATCTCATCCTCAAGCACGTACGTTCGAGCTATGTGTCTACATCTCTTCTCTCCACGTTTTCTCTTGGACTGACTGAGTCCGCTTCTCTGCCTTCCTTCTCTTACCTCAGTTCGGTCCCTCCCTCGCCCTCTACTTCTCCTTCCTCAGCTTCTACACCCTCGCTACCCTCCCTCTCTCCATCGTCGGCCTTCTCGCGTGGGCTTTCCTTCCAACTGGATCCTACTCGTCCATCTACGCTCTCGTCGGTTCCTTCTGGTCCGTCGCCGTCGTCGAAGCTTGGAGGATCAAGGAGAAGTCGCTCGCGACTCAGTGGGGGATGAAGGGAGTCGAGAGTGAGGAGAAGTGGAGAGCTCAGAGCTCGGCCGCTGCTCGAGGAAGGGTTTGGTGGAGGAAGGACCTCAGGGTCTTGGCTGGAGTCCCCGTCTTGCTTCTCTGCGCGACAGCCCTCTTCGGAGTTTTGACCTCGCTCTTTATCTTCGAGGCGTTCGTGACTGCTCTCTACGATGGGCCTGGTAGCCAGTATATCGTGAGTCTGTTCTATTTTTTCGGTCGAAGAAGGCGAGGTGGTCAGGAAGGACAAGGTCAAAGACGCGTCAACTCCGGCAGCTGATCGCGTCGCTCCCTCGCTCTTCTCCTTCAGTCCCTCGCTCCCACCCTCCTCTTCGCCGTCATCGTCCCTCGAATCCTCGCCGTTTACCGAACCATTGCCGTCCGTCTCACTGACTGGGAGGATCACGCGACCGAGGCTTCGTACCAGAACGCGCTTACCGTCAAGACCTTGTACGTGGCTCAATCCTCGCTCCGACAGTCCTCCTCTCCCTCCTCTTGACCCCAATTAACCCCTCGCCCTCTTTTTACAGCGCTCTCAACTCCATCGTCGCCTTCGGAGGCCTCTTGCTCTCAGCCTACTGCTACATCCCCTTCGGCGACCAGGTCATGTCCATCGTCGACCAAACCCTCTTCTCGGCTTCCCAGAACATCGAAGACGTTGGAGGATCGGTGTCGGAGAAGATTGGAGAGGCCGGAGAGAAGCTCGCTGCCTCTGGGACTCCTCCTCCTGGAACGGGAGGAGCGAAGGCGCCCCGAGGACGAGGAGTCATCAACGACGGACGACTTCAGGCTCAGGTCTTCGCTTATACTGTCACGAACCAGAGTGAGTTCTTTTCTCCTCCCCCCGTCTGACTCAGTAGTTCACAGGAGTAGGGCCTACGAATGCAGAAATCGTTCGACGAACGAGAGCTGACTTGACGCGTCTCTCCTCCCTTTCGTTTGTTCGTTCCCCTCAGTCGTCAACGCTGCTACGGAACTCGTTCTTCCCATCGTCCTCAGGTGGTACGCCGAGTGGAGAGCTGGAGACAAGGGAAAGGACGCTCAGCTCAAGAAGGATCTGGACGAGAAGAGGAGTGTCGAGAGGATCGACGAGGCTTCGTTCTTGCAGAAGGTCGAGAGGGAGGCTCTGCTTCCTGAGTACTCGCTGTTCGGTGAGTCAAACTTCCCTCTCTCGTTCAGTCAATTTGAACGGGTTGGATGAGGTGGAGCTGGGGGAGATGGAGCTCGGGACGGACGGAGGGAGCAGCGAAACTGAAGACGACGCGACGGTCGTTTGTTTTCGAGTCGACTCACTGACCTTTCCTCACCATCCTTCTTTCCAGTTGACTACGCCGAGATGGTCACTCAGTTTGGATACGTCGCTCTCTGGTCTATTTGCTGGCCTCTCGCTTGTCGTGAGTCTTCCCGTTGGCCATCCTTGCTTCCGCCTATTTGTCGACGAGCTGACCTCCCGTTCCTCGTTCTCGTCTTAGTCCCCGTCTCGGTCAACAACTACTTCGAACTTCGCTCCGACGCACTCAAAGTCTGCTTGAACGTTCGAAAGCCCATCCCGAGCAGGTCAGTTGATCTTCTTCTCACTCGTCGCCTCCTCGTTTTCAGCTCGAACGCGTTCGCTGACCATCGCCCTTCTTTTCCTCGCTCACCCAGAGTCTCAACCATCGGTCCCTGGCTCTCAGCTATGGTAGGTTCTCGCTCCTCGCTTTCGTTCCTCCCTGAGCCGTCTCCCGTCGTCGCGCCTCTTCGCCACTGACTTCCCTCCTCCTATTTCCTTCACAGACCTTCCTCTCCTGGCTCTCCGTCCTCACCAACTCGACCCTCTACTCCCTCTTCCACCCTACGCCTCACACCCCCTCCCAAAAAGGGTTCTCCTTCCTCTCGACCTCCCAGCACGCTTCCCACGACCACCACTCCGCTCCCTCCGTCAGCGGAACGTTCTTCCCTCTCCTGCTCGTCGCGCTCGGAGCGAGTCACGTCTTCTTCGTCGTGCGAGCGGGGATCCAGTACGTCTTGAGGAAGATGATGTGGGAGGGGAGCATGGAGGTTGTGCAGGGGAGGAAGAGGGAGACGGAGGTTAGGGCGGAATACCTCGAGAGGCATAGGGCTCAGATCGTTCAGGGGACGAGGAAGGAGTTGGGTGCGAGTGGGAATGGGGTTGGAGGGGGAAGGGAGAAGAGTGTCGGAGAGGATATGTTCTGGGCTGGAGGAGAGGGAGCGGAGGTTACGGAGGTGGGGAGTAGTTACAAGCTCGAGTGAACGGAGGAGGAAACGAACGAACGACGCGACTCGAATCTTGCTTTCCCCTCGCTTCATCTCTCTCTCCCTTCTTCTTACTTAGCTTCTGTGCTCGTTTCGTTAACGATCTATGCGTATCCAAAGTCTCTTTAATTAACTCGATCAAAGGAAAATCTGCTCACCCCAAAGCGAGCTAAGCCCAAAACCAAACACCAGCCGCGCGTCACCGACCTTGCCTTGCGTTCCCTCCCTCACCCTTCCTTCCCTCTCCCTCAACCTTCCAACCTCCATCCCGCTCTCCCTTCTTCCTTCTTATCATGTCCCTCTTCAAGAAGAAGTCCAAAACCTCCCCACCTTCTTCCTCTTCCCGAAACAACAACAACAACAACCCTCACCCCCCTCCTCTCACTCCTCCCCTGCTCGACGAAACTCCCCTCAGCTCGATCTCAACGATGCGAGCTTCCCAATCCGCCGCTTCCTCCATCGCTACAGGAACGGGTACGGGAACAGGGAAAGGACTCCCTTCGACCCTCTCCTCTACCGGAAGCAGCACGAGAAGCAGGAAACCAAGCTTGAAGAGGATTTTCTCTACGAAGAAGTCGAAGGAGGAGCTTCAGCTTCAAGGCGCCGGGACGAGTCCTGACGGGAGCGTTGGGAAAGCGACGGGAGGAGGTCTTTCAGGGTGGATAGGGAAGAGAAGAAGTAAGGATCTCATGGGATACAAAGGGGCTGGGTTCGCTGGAGCGGCAGCTGTGGAGGAAGGGAGGGAGAGGGAAGGGAGTGGGAGTGGAGCGTCCAGTGCGGGAGGGATGGTGGTGCTCAGCGAGGCAGCAGAGCAGGAGCGAGTGCAACTTGGAGCCAACATCGATTGGGCAAAGTGAGTTCGACCTCTTTGTTTACATTTCTCGCTGTCTGTGGCTTTTGGTTGTTTTCGTTTTGGGTGGGGAAGGAGGGAGGAAGCGGGAGGGACACGAGAAGGGAGGCAAGCCTGACATGCGCTTTCTTCGTTCACCTCGAACCCCATCTCCCTTTCTCTTCTTCTTTCCTTCTCCTTCTTCTGAATCGATCTACGATAAACAGTCCCAGCTCGTTCGTCTCCCCTCCTCCTCACCACCAACCCTTCCCTACCTCCATGCCCTCTTCTTCCCCTCCTCCTCCTCCTCCCAAAGTCGAAGCATCAGCTGGTCCCTCGACTCCACCCTCCTCCCTTCACTCTCGACGCCGTCAAACCTCCCTCTCTTCCATCTCCACCTCACCCTCTTCAGCTAAGGATCAACCAGCTGCTCCCTCGGATAGGATGAGGAAAGCGAGCTTGCTCGGTTTGTTCTCGGGCGCGAAGAAGGACGGGAGCGGTGGGAGTGTGGGAAGTCGAGCGAGCGTTGAGGTCGATAGGAGTACGGTCGAGGCGGAATCGTTGGGGACGACTTCGACGACGACGAACACGACTACGGGAGGATCAGGTGGTGGTGTAGGTGGGAGTAGTGAGAGGTCGAGATCGAGATCGCCTGCTGGGGGGGAGAGAAGGAAAGGGTGAGTTGCCTCGTCATTGATGAGCTCGTTCGACTTTCGATCCCTCCTTCGCTCTTGACCTTCGCTTCTGCCCTCCTCCCTCGAAGATCGCCTTGTCGTGGGATCTCGATGAGCAGACTTCCCACTGACCTCTCTCTCCCACTTCTTCTTTTCGCAGACTCCACACCCCATCTCCCTCCCCAGCAGCTTCGGCCTCCTCCCTCCTCCCAGCAATCCCGACTCCTGCTCCTCACGGTTCAACCGACTTCTTCCCTCCTCCTTCCACTCCCACTTCAACCTTCATCCATCATCAACCCTCCTCTCCTCAACCTCTCCCTCCAGTCGTCTCAACCTCCTACGGAGCAGACGACCTCGCCTCGCCTACCTCCGTCGACCTCCCGCTCGCTGCTCAACCCGACTTCGGGACAACCGTCACTACTCCCTCGACTTCCTCCCTTCGAACTACCTCGCCCAACCCTCCCGCTTCAGCCTCGGAAGCTCTCCTTCAGACGCTCGTTCTGTCGTCGGCGAAGACCCCGAAGGTGCAGGTGAAGCTGAGGAAGAAGGACAGTCTGGGATCGAACTCGCCTGTTGGAAGGGTGAGGAGGAAGAAGGTCCCTGGAGCTGGGGAGGGGGGAGAGCAGGAGACGAGGTCGAGCCAGGAGTCGAGTAGGAGAGGGAGCATGGATGTTGCGAGAGGAGAGTCGTCCCCGACGAAGAAGACAGAGGGAAGAGCAGTGGGAGGAGCAGGAGGAGACGAAGTCGCGTCCGCGTCACCTCGTCCCTCGTCGACGTCCCACCTCGAGCTTCCTCTCCTTTCTTCGCCCTCGCTCGCTCCCATCGAGGACACCGCTCAACCCAAGGACTCAGACGTCGTCGCAGAGGAGGAACCAGCCGAACTCACCTCCGTCGAAGCACACAACGGCTCCTCGTCCACCTCTCCTCGTCCCTCCCCACCTCCCTCCGCCCCTCCCACACCGGCACCCACCGAAGCCTCCGAGACCTTCACCACCTACGTCGCAGGATCCCTCCACTCTCCTACCCTCAAACACACCCAACTCGACGAATCCCTCCATCCTGCACCGCTCACGTTCTTCGAGTCAACCGACCCATCCTCCTCTCCTAAGCCAAGTCGCACCCCAACCACAACCCTCCTCGTCCATCAAGCACCCATCACCCTTCGCCTTCCCAACCCTCTGCACCCGTTTGCCTTCTTGCTCTCCATCCCTCTCGCGCCGAGGTTGGTGCCCGGGTTCGTGAAGGAGTGGGTGAGGAGGGAGCGAATCGTGCTCGATCTCGATTTGGGGAGGGTGGAGGAGGGTGGGAAGAGGGTTGTGAGAACGGCGGGAACGGTGGTGAAGTGGGGGGTTGGGTGGTGGGTGATTGTTCCGTGGAGGGTTGGGAGGTGGGTTGTTGGGCGATGAGCGAGGAACGAGCGAGGGAGAGGTGGCTGGGTGGTTTGGTGTTTCGCGTTTTGTTTCTCTTCCCTTCTCTCATTCTCGCCCTTACTTTACGTCTACTCTGTTGTCTGTTTTCTGCGTCTTGGCTTCTCATATTCTTTGGGCTTTTAGCGTTCTTTCCTTCTGTAAGCTTTTCAGCCCTCTTTGATCTCTCTCTTTCGACCTTTGCCTCTCGACGTTTCGTTCGACGACTCGTTTCTGCCTTGCTTGTTCTTACTGCCTCCGTGACTCGTTCCCATCCCATATTGTACCCCGACATAGCTACTCGACAACTTTTCGCACGTCCCTATGCGCATATACGTTCTCTCTCCCTTTCTGTGTCTCTCTGGAGAGGAAGAAACGAAAAAGGGGACGACGCGTCGTCGTTCTCTTCGAGCTCAAAGAACGAACGATCACAACATCACGCTCGAAAAGCAGGAATCAAGAAGAGGGGTATGCATAGGTTCGAACAGGTTATGGACACACGCGAGGGGGTAATGAACTCGGAGGGATGGTAAGCAAACGAAGGGCGAGTCGGTCGACGCGTCGAGCGAAGCGAGGAGAGGATACGATTGGATGGGATTGGTAGCGGAGGACGAGGGGGATCTAGTGAGAGATGAAAGAAACGGAAAGAGATACGAGGTTTGATGTGGATACGAACGAGGCTGGGAAAGCGAGGGGAGAGGGGAGTGCATAGAAAACGAAACGAAACAATAACAACGATCAAAGAGGCATGCTTTTCGCTCTCCTTCCCCTCTCCAAGCCCTTCACCCTCCCACCAGCTTCATCCGGAGCCTTCCTCTTCTCAGCACTCGGGTCAGACGAGTTGATAGGCGTGAACGGGGGGATGAAGAAGGGTCGTCGAGTTCCCTCGTTGGTTCGTCGCGAGGAAGAGGGAGGAAGCTGTCGACCGAACTCGAGGAGAGGGGATTTGGGTGAGGTCTTGATGGTTGCAGTAGGTCGAGAAGTAGGAGGCGTCGATGGTGGATTGGGGTTCGGGTTGGAGTTGGCGAGACGCGAAGGGGAAGAGGAAGCGGACGCGGAAGAATGGGAGACGGGACTGCGAGCGAGAAGGAAGCTTAGAGAGGCGTAAGAGAACGATTAGACACGCTTGTGGCGTGTGCTAGGCGGGGAGTGGAAAAGGAGAACAGGAAGAAGAGCGAACAAAAGACGCGAGAGCTGGTCGAGCGAAAGGATTCGGGTGACTGACCTCTCCTTTGCGTCCCTCTGCTTCTTCGGCGAAGCCAGTCGAGGTGAGACGAGACGTCGAACTCCTTTCAGCGAAGAGGCGAGTAAGAAGAGAGCCAGGGTCTGCGACGAAACGAGCGAACGCGAGGTCAGCGTGCGAACTCTGTCATGTCGCAAAGACGCGATGGAGTAGGGACTCACCAATCCGACGCTGAACACGTTCTGAACGACCGACCAGATGAGAGAGGCGAGGAACCCGATGGTTCGGGAGGTAAGCCAGCTCTCGAGAAGTCGTTCGATGGGAGAGGAATAGCCTGAATGGAAGAAAAAACAAGACGCGTCGTCAGTACGTCGTTCGTCCGTTCGTTCGTTCGTTCATCCGTCCACTGTCCTCGACCGATGAGCTACCCAGTGCAACCCTCAGAATTCATGAGCGGCTTCCGAAATCGAGACAGTGTCACTCACCTCCGAACCCTCTCCTCTCCTCCATCGACGCTCCAAAGCTCATCAACTCCCTCCCTCCTCCGCCGCCACCTCCTCCTGTTATCAACCTCTCCAACCCCCTCCAGACTAGCGCTCCAGCCCAACCCAGCCATGAAACTCCAGAGTACGCAAGCTGCCTCTCGAGAAGAAGGTTCGTCTGGTTCACGAGGGAAGCTTGAGTTTCGACGAGGGAGGAGAGGTCGGCGAGGGTTTGGGAGAGCGTCGAAAGTGAGGTGAGGGAGGCAGTTGAGATATACTGCAGTTGAAGATGTAGAGAGTCGAAAAAGAGGGTTATTAGCGACGTGAGACGGTGAGAAGCTAGAGTTGGAAGCCGAACGTACGTTGGTTCGTGAAACGAGCGAGTGAGATTGAGAAAGGGTGGATTCGAGGTCGGAGGTTTGATGGAGGAGGGATCGGATGTTCTGCGGCTCGAGACGTTGGAAGAAGAAGAGAGGTGTCAGGAAAGACGAGAGAAGGAAGGAGACGGTGCTCAATCGAGCTCGACTCACATCGCTCATCCCGCTCAACCCTCCCAACATGGCCTTCCACTCCTCTCCTTCCCTCAGCTCCTGCATCGTTTCCGAGACCCAGGAAGAGATCTCTACCTCCTGCTTCTGAAGAACTCTCTCTAGGCTGGCTCGTTCTCCAGAGAGGAGAGTCGATTGATGCTGGAAGAAAACGAGAACGAAAGAACGGTCAGCGACGCGTCGGCCCACAAACAGTCTTTGGGATGAGGGGAGAGAAGACGAACCTTCTCCAAGACGGTTGTCAGCTTTGACTGCAGCTCCTCCTGCATCCCGAGCCAAACACCGTCGAGGACGAGCTTCATCTCCGACGCGACGAGATCGGAACGAAGGACGTCTTGTTGAAAGGTCGAGAGATGAGCTGTGAAGAGGGTAAGGTCCTGCGTTCGGAACGACGGAACGAGGGATAGATGCAAAAGGGTCGGATCAGCTACTGAGCTCGGGCAGGACGACCTCCTGGGACTGAGGCAGTAGGGAGACGAGCAGCACGACGCGTCGAAGTCTCACCTCGAGTCGGTCGCTGAGCTTCTCCTCGTTCTTCTTGAGATGTTTTAGAAGCGCGATCTTCTCCATCGTAGCGTTGACATACATCTTCTGAGCTCTGTCTGTTTGAGAAACGGAAGGTAGGGTGGAAAGAGGTGAGCGAATGCGCGTCGACGGCTAAGAAACGAGGGAAAGGTGAGGATGAACCTACCGATGTCGTTGGATCTTTGGAGAGCGAAACAGAGTTGGGCTGAAGAGTGAAGAAAGGTTACAAGCGAGGGATGGTCAGGTCAGGAGGGCTTCCTCATGGGATCAGCGAAACCGAGGCGAAGTCGGAAGACGACGCGACGCGGTCGAGGGAACTCACTGGCTTCTCGAACGTAGCCTGAGTAGGAGCTCCAGAACTGAGGTGATCTGCTCAGGGACCTGGTAATCAGGTGGGCGGACGCCTGAAAGTCAGCTCGAAGCAACCAGGAGGTCTCGAGAAGCAAAGGAAGAGCGAGGTAAGGAGACAACTCGAAGCTCGCTGGACACTCACTCGACACATCCTTGCCTTCCCGTCTTCCTCGTCTGATCCTCCGTCGCACTCTCTGGATCGTCTTCCCAATAAAGTGTATCTGGTTTCGGTTCGGAAAGGTAGGAGGAGCATTCGGAGGGAGGAGTGATTCGAGCGGAGGAGAGGTCGCAGAGGGTGAGGAGGATGGCGGCTGTTTGGTTTGAGGTTCGGTTCAGGGTAGAGAAAGAATATGTAGACTCAGCGTTCAGTCTCCCATTCGTACCTTGGGGAACGCCAGGCCAAAAAAGCGACGTGCGCAAGAAGGCGAGACGAGAAGGGGGAAGAGTCAGTTGTTGGTACTGACCGTCTATTCGTTGAGCGTCGCCGACCGAGAACGAGTCCTGCTCGTTGGAAGAGGGACTACATCGAGCTCTAAGCTTGGAAGCTACGGACCTGAAGCAGTCTGGTTTGGAGGACGACGAAGGGGAGGAAGAGTCGGGGAAGAGATCTGTGGAGTGGCGAAAGCGAAGGCGGAGAGGGTTTGATGAGCTTGATCCGCGCAACAAGAGATATTTCCGAGAGTCTGAGGGATTCGTCGACGAGTATGGAGAGCTGGGGACTCACGCAGCGTCGAAAAGAGAGCTTGACGTTCTTGAGGAGAGAGGGAGAGACTCGAGAAGGAGGAGGAGGAGGGATCGTCGAGAGCGAGGAGATGGTCGGAGTTCGATGGATCTGTGAGGTCGAGAGAGTGAAAAAGAGATTCAGAAACGGGGTAGAAAGTGAGCTCCACCCTACCAAGAGCTAACCGAAAGAGGTTCTGCGACCTGGCATCAAGTTCAAGAGGAGAGGGAGCGAGGAAGAGGGAAAGGACGAACCGTTTGAGCTCGAGGACGACCTTCGGCTCTCCTCCCGTGAGAAAGTCGGCTCTTCTCTGTCTGCTGTCCATTTCCACGCGTTGGTAGGTGGTACGAGGAGAAGGGCAGCTGCGAGAGCATGTACGAGCCTCATCCTCGAAGACTTGAGATGGACGTCTGAAGAAGAAAAACGGTCGTTCTGTTTGATGGAAGGAGATCGAAAGCTCCGGAGAGTTGCCGACCTCTTTTCTCTCCTCAACGTCTTCCTCCTCCCTCCCCTCCCTTCCTCCAAATGAGCGCTTCAACACGACGCCGTTCGGATCGGATTGCCTCCAAGCCTGAACCCACTACTCCCTCGATGGCTCCTACGTACTCGGATGACGGCGAAGAAGAGGACGGGAGTGAGGAAGAGGAGAGCGAAGGAGGGGAGGTGAAGGACGAACCCGCGAAGAAGGAGCAGAGAGAGCCCTCCATAGCCAGCTCAGCCTCGACGTCCACGAAGGGAGGGAAGCTTCCTGGAGGGACTGGACGACCTCGAGGAAGGCCTCCCAAGAAGAAGAACAAGCAGGCTGCAGTCAACGTCCTTCCATCGCCTTCCCCGTACTCAACCTCAACCAAGGGAAAGGGAAAAGAGTCCTCCATCGTCCATCTCTCCCCTACAGACATCTCAACTCAAAACAACATCAACAACAACCATCACAACAACAACAACAAGCACTCCAACCCTCCCCCTCAACCTTCCTACCTCACCCATGCTCCTCTCGCTCATCGTCCACCTCCTCCTCCTCCGTCCCTTTCAGCGGGAGGGATCCTAACCGGAGGCGAACCTCTTCCCTTCCCTATCCCTCCTCTCCCTCATCTCCAACCTCTACACCAACAAGGGATGATCCACCTCCCTCTAGGCGTTGGATCAGCTCAGTATCAACACTTTGAACACGCTCCTCCCTCCTCCTCGTCCTCCTCCGGCTTGGATCAGAACGTCGACCCGAGGTTACTCGGTCTCGATCCCTCCAGAGCGGACGTCAGATCCAGAGCTCCCAGCGACGCTTTCACTTCAGGGAGTCAGTCGATGAGCATGGGGATGGGGATGGGCATGGGTGGGATGCATGGTGGTGTTGGAGGGCCTGAGGGACCGTACGGAGGAGGTGTTGTTGGAGGACCGCCTGGGCAGCAGCACTTGGTTGGAGGAGTTGGTCCTGGAGGAGAGCTTCTACACGAGGATGGGTTGACGAGGCTGTACAGGGATATAGGGAGAATCCTCTACGTGGATATGAGGGAGAGTCAGGATCTGCTGGTGAGTTTTTCCCGAGCTCTTCGTCTTTCGTGGTTCAAACTCGCCCGGTCGAAGCCCCGAGCTCTTCCTTCCCTCCCTCCTCGTCCATCTTCCCTCGATGATCTTCGCTCGAGCATTCCACCCAGCAGCACACCGCTTATACGACCAGCGTCGTTTATCGACACTTCATCATGACACTCCCTTCGTTGGATGAAACGCGACCGACGAGCTCTCGAAACGAAACCCGACGCGACGAGAGCTGACCCTTTGCCTTCCTTCCCTCCTTCTTCCCATCCTTCTCCTTCCTTCCAGGCCTACCTCATCGGTCAAATCCAACAAAACGCCAACGCCTTCGATCGATCTATCCCTCCCGAACGTCAAGGTCCAGCAGGCAGGGCGATTCTGGATGCTTTGGCGGGATCGGTAAGTTCGAACGTCCTCTTCCCTCCCTCCCTCCTCCTTCACCACCTTCGCCCGTCAACCTCTTCGCCTTCTGCGAATCCCTGGCTCGTCTCTCTGCCTCTCCTGTGAGGAGGGGAAGTACGCACCCGAGGTCTCCTAAAACGTCGAGAAGCTGGTCTCCTCGTTTTTCGTTCGACCTCGAAGCTGACCTCGCCTCTTCATCCTTTCCGTTGGACTCTCGGTGCTCGACTCCAGGCCTGCATCAACATCCACTCCGTCAAAAAGATCTACGCTGGTCCAGGAGGGAGGGGTGGTGGATGGGAGGCTGTCGGGATCTGGCTGGTGACGAAGGTCAGCTCCACTCCCTCGCCTTTCGCTCCGCTTTCTTCTGAAGGAACGCTCGCTGACCTTCGTCTTCTCCTCTTTCTTCCTCTCACGTGCTTAGGCCTTCGACGTCTGGATAGGAAACCATCTTCCCTGAGCCATCATCGACCTCTAGTCTTTCCTCCCTTCCTCTACCATCCCTCTCCTCCCCTCACCACGTCCCGCCTCAGCTCAGCCTCCTCACTTTTCTTTCGACGCTCGATACCTCGGACATCTACGAAACTCATACCACCATCCTCTCAGCCTCACACTCCACCCGTATAACCAACTCAACCACCTCAAAAGCTCGACCTCGCCTCTCGCGACCTTTTTACTCGACTCGACCAGGACCGACGAGGGAACCGAGAACGAGCACGAACGGAAACGAGACGACTTATGGACGAGGAGCGACGATGCAGGGAGGGGCGGCTAGGGAAGGGAAGAAATGAACCGGTGGTTGCGAGACGAAGAGAAGCAGGTGAGCTCAATCAATTGTTCGTGCGAAGGGAGGGTGAGACGCGTCGCACGACTGCAGACGGGAGAGACGACGACCGACGAGACTGACTTGATCCCCTTCTTTCCCTTTCTTTTCTTCGCTGTCCTCAGATCAGGGAGTGACCTCTCTTCGCGAACCTCCTGCTCGTCTCTCCGCGACAACGAAGATCGGACGCGTCGAACCTTTCGTCTCACCTTGTCCCATCGCTTTGCCCTCCTCGCATCCATCTGCCTCCTCGTTTAATCTACTTCCGAGCATACACGCACCATCCTCCCCTCCTCGCACTTTCCCTCTCCTCGCATAGCTCAGTCATCTCTTTCCCTTCTTAGTCTACTCCCCTCCTCCAGTTCTTTCGTTCGTTCGCTCGTCGTTCATGCCCTCTCCGATCCCTTTCGCTTTCCCTCTACTCTTTCTTTTTGTCTGTACTCCTCTACTGTGCGACCAGTGCCGTTATGACAAATCTACGTTGTTTTCGAACTCGCGTTGGAAGAGAAGAAGAGAACGAGAGCAAGATGCGAATGCGAATGCCAATCGAACAGAGATGAGAAGATGCGAGGGGAACCAAGGATAGTCGAGAAATGAAGTGTACGAGGGAAAGCAGCGTGATAAAGAGAAGAAACAGCGAAGAGAGAGCGAGCAGAAGAGCGAAAAAGGAAACGGAAACCAAACGAAACGCGACCGTGAAATCTAGTCTACGCTAATGCGACACCCTGCCTGCGCTGCTCTCCTTCGACCCACCTCCTCGACGTTCAAGGAAGCGGATGAGCTCCTTGAACTTTTGATCTTCCTGGGTGTAAGCCGCCTCGAGTTCCGAGGGCGAGTGGATGTAGAAGTCAGGGTAGGGTTCGGTGGATCGTTCTGTGTGTAAAGCGAGACGACGAAGAAAGGAGGACGAGGAAGGGTCAGCGAAACGATACGAGAGCGAAGGAGGAGGAGCCAGCTAACAACTCGCGAGAGAGCAAGAAAGAGGGAAGAAGTTTGAACTGACCTGGCGAGGGATGTAAGGGGGTTTGGGAGGGGACGGCGGCACGCTTTTGGCGTTCAAGAGAAGACGGACGGAGGTTCGTCGAGGAGGAAGGAGGAGGAGATCGGAAGATCCGATCTGTGAGATGGAAGAGAGGGGAAAAAGAGACGGAGGTCAGCGATGCTGAGAAGGGGCGAAGACGCGTGCGCGGGAAGGGGTTCGATTCGAGAGCAAACTTACTGACCTGGAGATGGATGTAACCAGGTCTGGGAGGTCGAAGTCGGAGGTGAAGAGGGTTCCGAGGCGGTGATGGGTTTGGAAGCCGAGGGAGATGGGAGGGGAGGGAAGATGAAGGGAGGAGAAGGGGACGCGACGACGGTGGCTGGGGATGGCGGAGATTCGACGGTGATGCTGGGAGGAGGGAGCTCGGCGGCGAGCGGTTGTTCGACGACCTCTTGGATCTTGAGGACGGTGGGAACGATCGGGCTGGCGACGACCACTGGCTTCTTTCGGAAACTGATGAGTTAGAGAGGGATGAAGAAAGGTCGAGGTCAGTACAGCTCGAGGGCGAGAGGAAGAGAGATGGAACGAACGATTTGTAGAACTCGACAACGCTCGGATCGACGAAGACTCTGTAAAAAAGGGAACAAGAGAGAAAAAGGGTCAGAGGAAAATTGATGCGTGAGGAAGAAGGAGGCCCCGAGCTCACCGTCTGGAGTCGAAAGCGGTGATCTCGAGGGTGTCGAGGGAGGTGGCTCGAGAGATGGCGACGTAGCTGTGGGCAGGAACGACGAAGAGAAAGACGCGTCAGAGAAGAGGGATACTCGTCGAAGACACGCGCGAGAGAAAGAGAGGGAAAGACTCACGTTTGTCCGACTTCCCAAGGGTTGCTGAGATCGATCTGTTCACAGGTCGCGTCGCATAAAGTCAGCCTCATCGTTCTTTCGACTCGAGGGCCACGATCAAGAAGAAAAGAAGACAAACCCTAGCACGTTCGAGCGTCTGACCCTGCGACTTGTGAATCGACATGGCCCAGGCGAGCTTCAGAGGGAGCTGAGTTCTTGTCGCGTCCGGCTGCGACCAACGAGTCTTTTTGCCGTATTCCGTCACGATGGGTCCGACTTGGATGACGGCACCGTTGGTGAAGCGAACGACGGGAAACATGGGGAAGCTCTGGTGTAGCGCTTCGTCCGCCTTCTTCGACTTTTGGGGCTTTTGAGGCACGAAACCCTCGACGACACCTTGCATCCCGTTGTAGAGCCGATGGATCTGATGGTGAGGAGATTGAGATGGAGGAGAGGGACGAAGAGGAAGAGTCAGAAACGAGAGGCAAAGGCGCGAAACGGAGATGCTGAGAGAACGATCGCTCACGACGGGGGCAGCAGCGCCAACCGCAGCGGAGTTAGACGCATCTCCGGAGACAGCGTCGACGAGGTGCTGTGGTCGAGAAGAAGAGAACTGTCAGATCGAGGAAGGCATGACGGTGAAGGAGAGGGAAGGAAACTCACGACTGGTTGGCCGTGATGAGTGTCGAGTTCGATCGAAGGTTGTTCTTGACCGTCAGCGGCTTTGATGATCTGATGGCTGCCGATCGTGTGGTTCTACAGACGCGAGAGGAGAAGAACGAGGGACGGAATGAGCACGCGACGAAAGGAAAGGGGAAGAGTGAAGACGAGCGCGACCGACCTGAACGACCATGACCCGAGCGCCGATTTTCAGCTTGATATCGTTGAGCATGTTGGTCTGACTGTAAAGAGTACGAGGACAAGGTCAGCCAATCTCGAAACGGGGTACAGGGTTCGCGGAAGACTTCGGACTCACGCGTGCAGTCCTCTCAAGGCGTCCGACACACTCTCGAGCTTCGGTTTCTTGCTGTTCTTGAGCTTCTCGACGGCGCCGCTGTTGTCGTCCGTGGCCTTGTAAGTATACCCTTCAACGTCTCCGAGAGCCTCGAGTCGAGTCTCGTTCTCCAGATCGACGGCCTTGTTCCTCGAGCATCTAAGCAGAGAGGGAACGAGGGGAAAGTGCGTGTGAGCTTGACCGCAACGCGAAGGAGCGGGCGAGCGAGCAAGAGAGACGACTCACAAGATCGTAGGCTCGATACCGTCCAAGTACTTCTCGTAGGCGGGGTTGTGTTTCTTCTTCGATTGGTAGTCTTCCGCTAGAGCGTTGAAGAGCTTGACGTCTCGAACGGTGTGTTCTCCGAATCGCATCCTGTCGAGCATCCGAGCGAATCGAGGGTCCTTCTGACGATGAGCGTGTTCGAGAAAGTGGCATTTGCTGGCGGGAAGAGTCTGTTTCCACGAAGACGAGGTGAAGGCGAAGTGCTTGTTTCCGTTCTGGCTCGAGTTGTCTTTGATGACCGGAGGAAGCTGAGGAAGATGGGAGCGAGGGAGGGAGGAAACAAACGCGTCAGATCCCAGCTCTTCGGCCAAAACGCCGAGTAAAGCAGCCAATATTGGTCTCACTTGAGCGAAATCTCCAGCGAAGATGACCTGAGAGAACGAGATGAAACGGAAAGGTCAGAAAAGGAAGAGCGCTGAAGGAAGACGACTCGAACCCACCTGAAGTCCTCCGAACGGCGACGGGTCGTCTCGAGCCTTCTTCCCGACGTTACTCAGAAGGTTCATGAAGCTATCGCTCATCATCGAAACTGTGAACGCGAGAGGGCGAAGCGCGTTAGTCGATGAACGAGTCGAGCGAGACTCGTGTGCGCCTGGAAGACTTGACTCACTCTCGTCGACCACAAGAACATCGGTCTCCTGCCAGGTCTCTATATAGTTCTTGAAACCCACGTCCTTGACGAGCTTGCTTGCGTCTGAGACGTCCGGACGGATTCTGATGCGAGAAGAGGAGAAATCGAAAAGATTGAAGGTCAGGCCAAGCTCGACGTGAGTAGCTCCTCTCCTCGCCGACGCTCGAAGAGAGATCCTGTACGTACCCAGACCAGCCATTAATGGTCCGTCCCTCCACGGGATCCAGCCCTTGAGCTGCGATTCCAGTGGTAGCGGTGACTCCGACGACCTTCCCTCTCGACTTGAGAGCGGCGATCATGGCTCGAAGAAGAACCGACTTCCCTGAACCTGCCGAGGATGAAACACAAATGAACGGACGTCAGATCAAGGCCCATATCAAACGCAGCCTCTCGTCCAGCAGGTTCGAGCCGTCGAGACCCAAAGCGAGAGAGCTCTAGGCCTTCGCGAGCTCGCGGCTGCCCTCCATCCGCCCGAAACTCGTTCATGTCGGAAGACGAGGGAAAAGAAAGAGACTCACCAGCCGACCCAGACAGGAAACAGCTCTCCCCTAACAGCACCTTCTGCAAGATGGCCTCCTGCTCCTCGTGCAGTACCACCGACGGAGGCTCGTCGTCTTCTCGCCTCAAAGGGACCTCCTCGCTCTCGAGCACTTCGAGGGGAGACGGCTGTTCCGTTGGGGAGTCGGGTGCGAGAGTCGCTTTTGAGAGGGTGGGCGAAGAGGAGAGAGCTCGTTGGAGGAGGAGGGATCGATGGGAGGATGCTCGGGTGGTGAGAAGTTGATGCTGTTGAAGGTGAAGAGGGAAGGGACGACGTCCGAGGGAGGATAAGGTGGTCGTTGGACGAGTCCAAGGTGGAGGTTTCCGATTTGTGCGTGGTGGTGGTGGTGGCGACGAGAGGGATGAAATCCGATAGGGAGAGGGTGGGAGAGGTGAGGACCCATGGAGGGAGAGGAGAGAAGAAGGAGGTGGTGAAGGGGAAGAGCTCGTCGAAGGCCGAGGTGGAAGACAGCACAAAGGGGACGGAGATTCTGTAGAGAGAGGGAGAGACGAGGAGGTTCGAAAATGTCAGTAAGACTGTGTTCCGATCCAGAGCGAGCTGAGTATGTGCGAAGTTGTTGAGAAACGATCTCGTCGAAGAGAGAAACGAGCTTCTCCGTCCTTCCCGAGCCCAGCCCAGCCGACCAAAGAAGCAGCGTTTCCTCCGAGCTCCCCGTCAAAATCAAAGAAGTGTAGCTCACCTGACGAGCCAGTAGCTTCAGACCTAGCCGCTGACGACTGTTTCCGAGACCGGGTCCGTTTCGATGGTGCTGTCAGGAGGGAGGAGGTGGGAAGGACGACATCCCAAATTCTTCGATCAGCCTTCTCTTCATTTGAATCGCTCCGAGAACTTGGTATGGACGTCGGAAGGAGTGAAAAGGGACGAGTAGGGCTCACATCTACTAGATTCGATAGAGAAGGGCCTTCCCTGTAAGCGAGATGGACCACCGAGGGAGGAGGAAGCTGTGGGAGCGAAGGGAGGAGGGGCGAAGAGACAGCTCGCTCGGAATGGATTGCGAGTAGCTCTGGAGCTCGTTCTCGTTTTCAGAGAGAAAGTCGCCGACAGGGGGGAGTATCCAAGCGACATCCGAGGGGGTAACCCTGCCGAGAGGGAGGAGGGAGGGGAGGAAGGGCGAAGGAGAGAGGAAAAGGAGGAGCGAATGAGTGTTGAGGTCGACCTTCTTCAAAAAGGAGGAGACGACCAAAAGTCAAAAGAAACACCAAACGACGAGCGTCCTTTCAAAGCAAGAGTGAAAAGTTGACCCACCAACCGCTCGCTCACTCTGGTAGGGTGTATCTTTCATCGCAGCGTGCTTAGAATTCAGTGCGAAGGGGAGGGAAAGAGCAAGACAAGCCGTCGAATGGCACGAGCTCACCTTCGAGGTCAGTCCTTATCACTCCTCCTCTTTGCGTCTTCCAGCTAGGTCTTGATCTCCCGACTCTCCCTGAGAGCCTGACTCTGCCCTCCCCCGCTTCTATCCTTTGGCTTAGCAGCCCTCTCGTCCGAAGAAGCTCCCTTATCGTTGAGGTTCAGACCGTTGGCGTCGAGTTCCAAACCTTTCTTCTCCTCCAGTCTCAACCGCAACCTCTCTCGCTTTTGCTGTCTCAAATATCACGTCTCGGACCACATAGGCGTCATGGGTCGAAGACCGTGCGCTGACATCAAAACTCTTCGGCCCCAGCTCTCTCTCGTCTCCCATCGACCATCACCACCTCATCTCCTCGACTCACCCCTCCTCGCCATGTCCCTCCTCAAGAACGCCCTGCTCACCTCTCCCCTCACCTCCCCTACTGCCATCCGAAGCACCGTCTTCGCGCTCCAATCTTCCTTCCCTTTCCCAACCGTCGTCGTCTCTCCCCCTCTCAACGCGTCGACCACCTCTTCCTCCGCCGTCACTCCAGGAGGCGGACCATCCCCTTACACCCTCGAAGCCCTTCGATCTTCCCTCGCCTCCCTCGCTCTCCCAGGAAGCTTGCATCTCCCATCCACTCCCCTCCTCGGACCCTCGGTCGTAGGCGGAACGCGAAGACGAGTGAGCTTCGGTGCAGCAGCAACTCTTCCCTCCACCCACGCAGGTCCTCTCTACGCCTCCACGAGGCCCAAAGCCACCGCCTTACCTCGAGGAAGGATCACCAACGATGCTCTCTCCGGATTCAACTTCGCTTCCCTTCACGCCGTCCTTGGAGGAGGAGGATCCGTCGTCGCAGCGGACGTTCAGCCCAGTCACCTCCCCTCCGCTCCTCACCCAACGGCCGCCATCCTCCCCGAATCGACTCCCAACGTCTTCTTCGACTCTCTCTCTCTTCCACCTCCTCCTAGGCCTACTCTTCCAAACTCGAGGTCTTCGTTCGCGGGGACGAGGAAGAAGGGAGGGAAAGGACCTGGACGACGCGCTTCGTTCAAGATCGATCTTCCTGAGGCTGGGACGGGGCTGGGGAAGGATACGAGGAACAAGTGGTGGTTGTTTGAGGCCGACGCGTCTTCGCAGTAGGGTTGTCTGTTATCGAGTCACCGAGTAGGTCTCGACCATTCACATTCATATATTTCCTCTCCATGCTCTGATCTCTCGATGCCCTGTTCAGTCTGTGAGTCGACTTGCTCGGAAGCAGCGACGACGCGAATCGAGAGAGAGACAGGCTTCGTCTTTTCTTCCCTCTCAGCCTCGGCCTTCGCATTACTCTAACTGCTTCATCGGCAGATTTTCCATCTGATCGACTCTTCCCCTTCCTTACTCACCGCGAACGAGCCAACGAGAAAAAGTGGTTTGAGAATAAATCAGGCCTCGTTCCCTTCGGCCCAGAGAGATTTCGATCTGCTCCTCCCTTTCTTGACCTCCAACTCCTTCCTCCTCTTCAAGATGCTTCGAACCCCCGTCTGCGCTGTCGCCTCTTCTTCCAAACACATCCTCTCCTCGGTCGCCTCTTCGACTTCTTCCTCTTCCTCTGCTGCTGCCAGGGCTGTCGTCAGTGGTGGCCGACGATGGTACTCTTCGCCCTCGAGCTCCGACAAGGCTTCCGTTACGGTCGGAATGATGCCTCCGAGGGAGGTAGAGTCAGAGGAGAGTAAAGCTCTAGGGAATGCTTTGGAGGAGATTTTGTTGACGCCGTCACCAGGTTAGTAGACGTACAAGGGAGGGAGGGAGGGGGAGAGGGAGCGAAGGGGATCGAGAGGAAGGAAGGGACGCACCGAGGTCGAGGAGGAGGAGGAGGAGTCCGCTCGCTTCTTCGCCACACTCTTTCGATCTATACTGACCTTCGCCTTTTCTTCGATATCTATAGAGATGCTCGGATTCCAAGTTAAACTCTCCCACACCAAGGATACAGCAGAACGTCCGATCTACCTCGATATGCAGGTTCGTTTCGCTCTTCTCCCCTCTCCTTCCCTTCCTTGCCGAAGCTCAACTCACACGCTGACCAACCTCCTCCTTCTCCTCCCTTTTTACTGCTATAAAGGCCACGACTCCTATGGATCCTCGAGTGCTAGACAAGATGCTTCCCTTCTACACCAACCAGTACGGAAACCCTCACTCTCGAACGCACGCTTACGGATGGGAAGCGGAAGCTGCCGTCGACAAGGCGAGGGAGGTTCGTTTCGATTTCATCTTCGTTTTCTCTCGTCGCTTCTTCGCCATCGCTGACTTATTTTTCGTACCCAGCACGTCGCCAACCTCATCGGAGCCGACGCTAAATCCATCATCTTCACCTCGGGAGCGACAGAGAGCAACAACATGGCCGTCAAGGGAACAGCCAAGTTCTACGCTGAGACCAAGAAGCACATCATCACCACTCAGACGGTGAGCCTCAGCTTGCTTTCTCGCCCTTTCATCTCTAAGCTGACCATCTCCATACCTCGTTCTCTCCGCAGGAACACAAATGCGTCCTCGATTCCTGCCGTTACCTCTCCGAGCAAGGCTTCGAGATCACCTACCTCCCGGTCCAATCCAACGGTCTCGTCGACCTCGACCTCCTCGAGAAATCCATCCGTCCCGACACCTGTCTCGTCTCCATCATGGCCGTCAACAACGAGATCGGAGTCATCCAACCCTTGGCCGAGATCGGTCGAATCTGCAGGAAGTACAAGGGAGTCAAGTTCCACACCGATGCTGCTCAGGCGGTTGGAAAGATCCCTATCGACGTCGAGGCGATGAACATCGACATCCTCAGCATCAGTGGACACAAGATCTACGGACCTAAAGGGATTGGAGCAGCGTACGTGAGGAGGAGGCCGAGAGTGAGATTGGAGCCGCTCATTCACGGAGGAGGGCAGGAGAGGGGGTTGAGGAGTGGAACGGTTGCCGCGCCGTTGGTGGTGGGGTTGGGAGAGGCTTGTAGGATCGCGAAGGAGGAGATGGAGGTGAGTTCTCTGCTCTTTTCTGTTCTCGATCGATCTGGAGGAAGGAGAGGACCAGCAGGAGGGAAGGAGCGGCAGAACGAGAGGAAGGGAGAGACGCGAGCTTTTACGCGTCGATGAGCTCCCTCGCTCGTCTCTCGATGGAGTTTGAATGACGAAGATTGCACGAACGAGATCACTCTTTATAGAGGATTCTCAAGGAGTCGAGCGAAGGATCCTTGCGACCACTTGTTCGAGTCTTACTGACGAGATCGAGAGTCGCTCGCGACCTTGGGCTCGACAATGACCTTTCGTGCAGGGGTACTGACACAACTACGACCACCCAACCATCATCTGCCTCCTCAACGCTCCCATCTTGAACGTCTTCGCCGCCTTGACTGACTCCGATCTCTCCTTTTCGCCGCTTTCTCGACACAGTTCGACCACGCTCGAGTTTCCGCTCTCGCCGACCGACTCATCAACGGCCTGACGTCTCAGATCGAGCACGTCGAGCGAAACGGAGATCCCAACGGATACCCTGGATGTGTCAACCTCTCGTTCGCGTACGTCGAGGGAGAGTCGCTCTTGATGGCTCTCAAGGTTCGTCCTTGCCTCCTTCGCGATTCGATCCGACCCTTCGCTCTCTCTCTCCGACGTTTCTCGTTGCTGACTTCCCATCCCCTTTCCTTCCCTCTTCCTTGTCGCTTCTACCCACTCAGGACATCGCTCTCTCCTCCGGATCCGCCTGCACTTCCGCCTCGCTCGAACCCTCCTACGTCCTTCGAGCTCTCGGATCGTCCGAGGACATGGCCCACTCGAGTTTGAGGTTCGGTATCGGACGATTCACCACCGAGGAGGAGATTGATCTCGTCGTCAAGAAGATCGTTGCTACCGTTGGGTGGTTGAGGGAGATGAGGTGAGTTTTTCCTCTCCCACCTCGAGTTCGACGACGACGTGCCGACGAAGCAACGACTGACGCGCTTCCCCCTTTCCCTTCGTTCTCGAACAGTCCTCTTTGGGAGCTCTACCAGGAGGGAGTCGATATCTCTACCATCGATTGGAGTCAGCACTAGTTTATTTGGGCCAAGCTTCCTCTCGTTCTCTTCTCTTCTTCGACGTACCCCAGTGCCTTCGCTAGTTCTTCGTCCGTTTCCTCTTCAACGTCAGGGGTTTCTTGATTTCGCTTCACCTTCTTTGTTTCTGATCTTGATTCATGTTTCGTGGAAGAACATACATCCAAGGAGGCAAGAAAAGAGGAAGAAACGAGAGAAGATGGCGACGACGAGTCGAGATTTCAGCCTCGACCTTCGACGAACTTCAAACGACCAGCAAGCATCTCTCCCTTCCCGTCTCGCCATGGCTAGCTTCTCCCTCCTCCCTCGCTCCCTCCTCCTCCGGTCAACAGCCTCGCGCACCCTCTCAGCAAGCAGGACTCTCTCGTATACTCCCTCGAAATGGACGAGTACTCCTCCTCCTCCTTCCTCGAGCTCTCCTTCCCCTTCGCCTTCGAAACCCGTCTACACTCCCTTAGCGACGGCCAAGGCTGGAGCTGCGAAGGTAGACGGAGTCGTGCTTAGTGAGACCAACAGTGAGTGTCTCGTTCCAAGCTCCTTCTGGCTCAATTTTGAAGAGATCGTAGGGCGAGAGGTGAAGGAAGGAAACGATCATCCAAGCTGACCTCTGCTCCTTCCGTCCTCCTCCTCTCCTTCCCCACTCTTACAGAGGCTGAACAAACGTACGGTCGATTCTGGAAGGCTGTTAACATAAAACATACTCCCGAGGGTGAGTCTCATCTCTCTCTTCTTCACCTTTGAGTCTGGGAAGCAAGAGGTAAGAAAGTCGAGCTCGAACAGGCTGACCGACCCTCCCTCCTTCCCTTCTCCTTCGACTCTTCGACTTCAGGGATCCAAATTCTTCTGGATGCTCGACCTCTTCGTACACCCGGAGGGAAACCTCTCTTGATCCCTTCCAACCGAGCTCCGGTCGCTTTCCTGATCGCGAACGAGTGGGAGAACCAGAAGCAGATCTTGAAGAACCATGCCTTGCCGATGGTGAGCTCGAGCTCTCTTTCTTTCTCTCTTCCTCTCTCCATGCGGTTTCCTCCATCACCCCGATCGAGGTTCTGAGGGCATCGCCCGGGCCTGTCCAACAGCTAACTGACCCGTTCACCTCCTCTTCTCCTGCTCTCCATTCTCCTCCCTCGACCGCTCACTCCAGACCTCCCTCGCAACCCGAGCTCTCGACTCCCTCGCTCCCACCCCAACCTCCTCCGAAGGTCTCGGTCAATCTAAAACCCACTCCGAAGTGTGCACCGCTCTTCTGAGGTACCTTGGAACGGACACCATCTGCTTCCAGGAGGTCAGGCAGCATGGGGATCTCGTCAAGCTGCAGGAGGAGAGGTGGGATCCCGTGTTGGATTGGGTGAGGGAGGAGTACGGGCTTGAGGGTGAGTTTCTCTTTCATCGTCGTCAAAGGGCTTTCAAGGAGGGAATCAGGGAGGTGGTGGCAGAGTTGGGAAATCGTTTGAGAAGCTTGAGAGAGGGAGAGACGCGTTGAGTCGACGACAACGACGGGAGAGCTAACCTCTTTTCCTTTCTCTACGACTCATTCCCGTTCATCGTCTCAGTCAAGGTCCATGACTCTCTCTTCAGCTCTAAGCAACCTCCAGCAACCACCGCCAAGCTCGCGGAGATCATCTCGAACTACTCGAGTTGGAAGCTCGCCGGTGAGTCGTCGCGTTTCTCTCCTCTCTCTCTCCCTCTTCTTTTGCGCCGTTTGGAAAGCCTTGTCGACTCACTCATCTGCCTCGCTTCCTTTCTCTTCGTGTCGGCAGCCTTCGAACGAGCCGTCTACACCACCAAATCCTTCCTCCTCGCTCTCGCTCTCGTCGAAGGTCGACTCACCGTCGAGGAGGCTTCTCTCGCTTCGCACGTCGAGGTCGACTCGCAGATCAGGCTTTGGGGAGAGGTGGAGGATAGTAAGTCTCCCTCTCTTGCTTTTCGACGTCGTTCACTGTCCTCCTTCGAAGGAAGGGGAGACGCGTTTCAGTGATCTCTTTTTTCGCTTCGCTCGCTGACTCCCGCCTGTTCTCTTCCCCCCTTTCCTCCACCCCCTCCTTCGCCTTCCAGCCCACGACGTCGACTTCCAGGATGTCAGGAGGCAGCTCGGAAGCGTCAAGTGCTTCTTGATCGAGTCGGAGGTCGCAGAGGTCTCGAAATCGAATGCTGCTTAAGCGTCTCGAATCAGGTTCCAATACTCGCAAGTAGCATCTAAGTTGCTCGAGGGGAGTGATACAGATCTCTCAGCGTAGACTCTTATAGGAGGAAGTCAGAAATTCTGAGCTCATGGCGACTTGTCGAGCTCGATTCGCCCATCTCCGGCGACCCTTCGAGAAGTCGCAACGTGGGCTCCTGCTTCCATCAGTTGGCCGCGAACCATCATCATCTCCTTCTCCCCTCTTCAACAGTAAGCAACCTCTTCTTTTCTCGCATCCGTTCAGACGTACGGAGGTGGGGGCTAAGATCGGAGGAGCGAAGGAGGAAGCGATCTCGAGCGGCGAAGCTCACCTTCCCTCCTCCCTTCCCTCCCTTCCATCCCTCCTTCAGATGACATCCGAGAAGACCCAACTCCTCATCGGACACGCTGAGACTCCAAGGATCAAGCTCAATGATGGACGAAGTATCCCTGTTCTCGGTGAGTTGGCTTCTAGACTGATCCTTCGACCTTTTGGGGGAGTTGCAGAGGGAAGGAAGGGGGGTCGACCGAGGGTGCTCTCGTTCGGCTGACTCTTCTCGTGCTGGCGTTTCGCAGGGTTTGGGACTTCCAGGATCCCTTTGGACGAGACGTGAGTATCCTCGAATGACCTTGAGGGAGAAACGAGTTGATTCGACGCGCTTGAGGGCTGATCGGTTCGTGCGTCGTCTCTCGTTGTTTCCGTCTCTCTCAGGCCTGGACAGATCAATCGAGCTATCGAGCTGGGCTTCTCGCATGTGCGTTTCAAGTTGCAATTCTGGAGGAGGAGTTCGAGATGCTCGTTGTGCTCACATCGTCTCCTTTCCTCCTCTTGCGTTGCAGATCGACTCGGCTCAGAGCTATGGGAACGAAGCTGAGGCTGGTCAAGGGATCCTAGACTCTGGTCTAGCTCGCGATGAGATCTGGGTGACATCGAAGTGGTCGGGTCGAGATGGGAAGGGGATCAGACAGAGTGCTGAGGAGTCGCTCGAGAAGGTTCGTCGTCTCGCCGGCACGTCGTTCGCTCTCTCCTTCTCTCGTTTCACTGATATCGCCTTCGACCTCTTCTCCAGTTCGGACTCAAATACCTCGACCTGTACCTCATCCACCAGCCTGGTCTCACAGACGACATCCCTGCCGCTTGGGCCGAATTTGAGAAGCTTCGTTCGTCCTCCGTCCACGGTCGTCGAACGCGTCGAAGCCGAAGAATCGAAGCTGACCTCGCCCTTCTGCTGCTTCCCAGAGGCTGACGGTCTCGTCAAGTCCATCGGAGTTTCAAACTTCGAGATCAAGGACCTTGAGATTTTGCTCAAGCACGCGAAGGTCAAGCCTGCCGTCAATCAGGTTTGTCGAGTCTTGCATCTTCTCCTCTCTCGCTCGCTCTTGATCTCGTTCTGACCCCTTCTTCACTCGGTTATATCCTCTCATCCAGATCTATTTCCATCCGTGTGAGTATCGTTTCACCAGAAAGACTGAATTCCTGATGCGGCGCGACTGATCTGATCTCGATCTGATCGTCCTCGTTCACTCGCAGACGTCTACAAGTTCAAGGCACCCCTCATCGGATACTTGGCGGAGAACGACATCGCTTTTGAAGCCTTCTCCGGCCTCATGGTGGGTTCCCTCGCTTCCAGGCTTTGAGCTTATCGAGACGACAACTGACTTCGTTTCCATGGCGCGTCGTCCTCTCGTCCCCCCCAGCCTCTTCGATCCCCCCCTGGAGGACCCTTGGACAAACCCTTAGCCGAAATTTCCAAGAGACTCGATATCGCTCCCGAGCAGGTTCTTTGTTCGTTCTCCGCCTTTCCTATTTCGAACGAGCCTTCCACGCGTTGAGAGTACGAGAGGATTCTGACTCGAGTTCTTTTCGCCCTTCCTCGTTTTGACCCTTCAGTGGCCTGGATTCTCGCTCACTCAGGAATCGCAGTCACCAAGTCTTCCAACGACGACCGAATCAGGCGATACCTCGCCGTACCCTCGATCCAACTCACCAAGGAGGACGTCGCAGCCATCGACAAAGCGGGAATCGAAGGAGAGTCGCGAGGACGTACGATCTGGTGGATCAAGAGGGCATCTGCAGCCGCGCTCTTTGGACTAGTGGGGGCTAGTTTGATTCGACGAGCTTTGGGAGTTTGAGGAAGGGAGGAAACGTGTCGACCTCGCCTTTCGTCGACGCGCGTCTCACCTTCCCTTTCCTCTCGCTGAACGTTGATACCGAGATTTGATGGTCCCTTTGACCTTGAAGCTTGTGAGACCTCGAGTGAAAAGAATCTTCCGCGAGCTTCCGATAAGGAGATGGCTGAGCTGACTCGAGGGACGAGGTGAATCCGTTTTGTCTCAGCGAGAGCGATTAGACTCGAGTCCAGCGATTTCGCCCCTTCAACGGGCACACCAGCCCTTCCCGAGGTTTCGCGACGAGACATGAGAGAAGAAGATAAGCACTATATGTTTCTGACAAATAAGTCTAGGTCAAGAGCGAGCTGAACATGCAAAGTGGGTGGAGAGGAGAGGGGAGGGGGGAACGCGACGTGCTGAGAGGTACGAGTTACAAACAGGATGCAAGGAGAAAGAACTACAGAACAAAGCACAACGGAAAGAGATGAGAATAAAACATTCACTTGCGACGTTTCGACGACGATCGACTACTGCTAGAAGGAGCTATCGAGTGAACCTGCAAGCCCGAAAGGATGTACGAGATGTTAAGTCGTCCTCCCTCCGCCTCCCCCTCCCGTCCCTCCTCTATATCACCGCCACTCCACGTATCGCTCAGTTCCATCTCCACCTCCTTCTTCCGACGCCGACTCTCTCCCCTCCCGATCGTTGAACGAACGAGCGAAGACTGCCGTGAGCAGGTCGGAGAGTAAGTCGCGAGGGGTTCCTCGAGCGTCGTCGTTGGAGTCGAAGGTGGAGAGCTCAAGTAGGACCGTGAGCGACCCTTCAGCCTCGGACGATTGTGAGTTGGACTTGGAGGTCTTGAAGAGTCCGAGCTTTGGAGGTAGGTGATGGAGGTGTGGTTGGAAGTCGAGGGTTCTTGATCGCTCGCGAGCATCTCTCCGAGTCCCAATCCTTGGTTCGACGACGGGATCTTCCCTCTCGATCCGTCTCGCTCGACGTCCCAGTCGATCTTCTCGTCCGAGTTGTCTCTGGTATGACTGCCGAGGACGTTGTTGGTGGTGTGGTTGTTGTTGGAGCTCGAGAAAAACTCGTTCATGGAGGTGATGTCGACGACGCGAGGAGCGGGGGTGTTGGATGGGGAGGCGACGGAGCGAGGAAGAGAGATGGAGAGGAGGAGGGCGACGACGTAGGTTGTGGAGGCGATGGAAAAGCAGGTTCCGGCCCATCTGAAAAAGGGAGGAAAGGGGGGAGAGTCAGCGACGAAGGAGAACGACGAGGGCTGAGACGCGACGTGAGAAAAGTGGGGACGAACGCGGTGAACCCGTAGAACAAGAAGACGGACTTCAACACCTGACAGACACAGGTGAGGGTGGCACTGCAGACGGAGTTCCTTAGTAGAGATCGAAGAACTCGGTCGGCGTTGGTGTTGTTCCGACTCTGGGGGAGGAGCAGGAGAGGAGGGAATCAAATGAGTTGGAGATTCGACGCGACGGCCGAACGGACGAGTAGAGCAAGACACGGAGCCTCACCTTCGATTTCCGCACCTCAAAGGCGACGACGCAAGCGAGGAAGATATCCATGACGCAGCAAAAGAGGCTGTAGAAAGCGCTGAGGATGGTGTAGGCCTGCATGGAAGCGAGCGAGACGGCGAGACTTTGGTTCGCGTTGACGAAGACCTCGGTTGTCCAGATGAGAGCCTGGAAAAAGGGCGGAGGAAACGCAGAGAGTCAGACTCTAAAGAGGAGGAAAAAGAGAAATTGGCGGGCGAACTCGCGAACTCACGATTGTAGCGACTCCGAGCAAACAACAGATCAAGACTCCTCCTCCGACAACCCACGCGAGAGTCTTTCGAAGAGCCGCCTGAGACGTTCGTACCGAGCTGGCGAACGAGAGAATTCGGTTGGCGATAAAGATGTGGCATCTGAGAGTGTGTAAGAGAAGCGAGAAGGCCGTCAGCGGGAGGAAAATGCAGGGAGGAGAAGGAGGAGATTGCGTCGAAGAAAAAGACGATGAGCTCGTCGAGGACTCGCATTCCGATGATGATGACCCCGAGGAGAGGAGAGAGTGTTGTTTCCATGAGAACTTTGGGTCGAATCACGTAGGTGTTGTCCTTCAGGCGGCCGAGAAGGGCCTGGAGCGAAGGATGGTTGGGAAAAGCGAGGGAGGGGGCGAGGGAGAAGGTTTCGGGGCCGTCAGTCTCAAGAGGTTGTTTGACCATCTTCCTGGCAAAATCGATTGTATGCTCTTAACTCACTCGAAGTGCTCCTGAGGCATCGCATACCGTCCGTCCGAGAGTGAGAAGGCAGAGCACCTGGGACCGAGAAGAGAGGGTCAGCGGAGGATGGCGAGGACGTAGGAGAGTCGAGCTCACCCCGACAGTCAATCGTTCGAGCCTCGTCTCCCTGTTCCCCAAGTTGAGGAGGTAGCAGGCGACTTGAATCTGGATACATAGAACGAGGAGTGGTTGTGATCAGCTAGTGCGAACGAGGACGAGAGATCGTTCGAACTCACCAGAAGCATTCCCATTCCGAGCGAAGAGACGAGAGCGGTTATGACCCCCGAGAAGAGCGTCGAATCGTTGGATTGATGAGGCATAGCTCTCCTCTATCAACCAGCTGTCTGGTTTCTGGAGGAGAGGGACGAAGAGAGCGTTGGAGCAGGGAGGAAAGGCAGGGAGGAAGAGCGAAACGATGTGCCTCGAGGTCGACGTTTGCTCTTCTTCTTTTCGAGGGGGCTCGTTGAAGCGTTCAACCGCCTTTCGCTTACTTCGAAGCTCCATATGATCGCTCTGAACACCGCACTGCGGAGTAATTGGTGCCAAAAGGTGGGAAGAGATGTAAGACCGGGTCGAAGGTTCGAGGTGGAGATGGGGAAGAAGGACAAAGGGAGAACGGAGGCTTCGATCGGACGAAGGAGGGGAAACGTCTCTCGCGTTCCCATCTCCTGGCTGATCTATATCTCGGCAGAGGACGGGTACACAGATAGCCAGGAAGTATGTTTCGACGAGCACTCCCGAGCGCGCTGCCCCATCGCGTCGAAGAGAGGGAAGGAATGGGGAGGGAAGAAGAGACAGGTCGAGCGTCGAGGTCGAGGCTTTCCTCCTCTCCACGTCTTCGTATCTTCCGGAAGGAAAAGCCAAACAGCGTCAGACGCGCATCACTCTAATCAGAAATCTAACACTCAAGAACGAGGGTCGTGAAAAAGAGGACAAGGCTCGGAGGCTTTGCGTTGACCTGTCGAAGAATGGGCTCGACGAGACACGACTCGAAAGACCAACGCGACGACGCGCTTTCTTCTTACTCTCCCCTCGCCCTCGTGCGACCACATTCACGACCGCAGTGCTGCCGAACAGACCGGCGTGCCGTTCATCTGTTCTCTCCCGAGAGCTCGGAGGGAGGGGAAAGGAAGACGAAGCGAAGGGGACGACGGGGGACTTTGGATCCGAGGACGCGTCGTCGTTTTTTTTGGTGGACGAAAAGTGCTCGGAGGAGGGCTCTCATGAGCTACTTCGGCTCGAAGTGAAGGTAGTGGTAGTGGTGTGACTTGGACGGGAGATTACGGACATGCTACGAGATCCGAAGACAGAAAGGAGAACGAGCCGGATCCGGCGAGGTGAAGGCGACGAGCTTCGGCAGGCTTCAGCCCATCAGATTCCCACGACGGTCTCACGCTGTGAGTTTCTTCAAAGCTGTCGCAGACTAATCGTTAAAGTGGATTCGGCTAGTCTGAGCTCAAAGCTGCGAGACGAAGGGACTACGTGAGCGTTCGTTCTGCTCGATGCCCGACGCGACTTCTCGACTCGCAGGTTTTCTCGTTTCCTCTAAATCTCGGTTTGATAAGACATACTCATAGATCAGGCTCTAGTACTCCTTCTCTTGCCCATACTGATCAACTCGAAGGAAGAGCAGAAGACGAAGTCTCGCAGGTTTACTCCGGTGTCGCTCGCTGCTCTTCGTCGTGCTCGAGAAGTTCACTCTCGGATACGAAGAGCTCGGCAGCGTTCTACTGCCGCTGTCTGCCACCTGCTGATCTGCAGCCTTCACTTCAGCCTCTGACTTCGTTCCTCAGCCACCTCGTCGAGAAGAAGACGCTGGAGGGAGACACGCGTCGCGAGCTTCGAGCCGTCCCTGACCTCCCCAAGCGTCGTTGCTTCTCATGGAGCTCAGACCTCGTCGCCACCTCCGTATCAGCTACATACGAAGTCCTTTCGGACTCCGCAGACGTGCACCAGTAGCTGTTTACACCGAAAGGGAAGGGGCTGTTAAATGAGCGACCTAACAAACGCCTCAAGTTTCACCTTTGCCTGTTTGCCTCTCCCCTCTTCCCTCGTCCTCTATCTATGCTGGAAAGTTCCGAGCTGGTTCTATGGGTGCATCTCTCTGTGAACTCCCTTCCCACCAGATGGATATCGCAGCAAAGGAAACGCGCATGAATAAATGAGCTTGAAAGGATCGAAAAGAAGGAGGTGATCGCCGCTGTCGAGCTTCCCTTTGTTCTCCCTCGAGCTCAACTCTCTCCCTTCCCTTTCTCTCGCTGTCAAGCTTCAAGGATGCCCTTGTTAGGACGCTTACACCCTCCATCCGGAAAATGGAAAGCTCGTTACTCTTCTCGAAACCTCCTACCCCTCAACACCAACTTGTAGCAGAAGACGACGACTCGCCATTCGTTCCTCGTCGACCTTCCTCCACGCTCTCGTTCGACCTCTCCTCCAAGGACCTAGAATCCCTTCGACGAGCTTCCTGGGTACCCGACCCCTCCATCCATCCCATCCACACACACCACCACCACCCCTCGTCATCTACCAGCCCTCCTCGAGCTATGGCTGCAGCTCCCCCATCGTCTTCCTCCCGAGGGATCGCTCTCGACCTGGGAGGACTTCTGCCCGGCTCGCCACCGAGAGTTGAGCTAGGAGCTCCCTTCTCGTACAAGGAGGAGGAGGAGGATGGAACCGACGAGCATGGAGGATGGGTAAGATCGTTGATGATGGGTGGGAAGGGAGTGGGTGGCCGTTCGTTCTTGACGTCGAGCTCGACATCCAAAGGAGGAGAGATCGAGGAGGAGGCGGCTGTTGAGCAGGGTTCGCCTTCAGTCGCACTCCACCTCTCTTCTGCCTGTTCCACACCCAAATCAACCAAAGAGGTCATCGCAGGATCGCCTTCCAACGGCACTCCTTCCCCAGCTCTCTCTCGAACCTCATCGCTGAGAGGGGTCAAATGGGGAGGGAATCAGAAGACCCCTCCTTCAGCTTCGACTTCAACATCCCAACCCTCGAACCCCTCCTCCTCCTCTCCCTACATGCTCGAACCAGCTCCGACTCTTCCTTCTCATATCCCTACAGACTCCGCTCTTCCTCCAAACTCCATCCAAGGAAGGACATCTCCATCGCCCTCTCGTCCCTTCACCTCCAATCGAGCAACACCTCCCCCTCCTCTCGACTTCCTCCCCGTCTCTGCTCCTCCCTCCTCCTCCTCCTCCTCCTCCTCCCTTCACCAGCTCGTCAAACCGACTGGAACTTCCAAAGAACAACACAGCAACCCGACCAGTGGTCGCTCTTCTTCTTCCAATCGTCCTTCCTTCCCCAGGTCAACCTCCAACCACGACAACGAAAACGAAGAGGTCGACATCGAAATCTCCCTCCTCCCGTCCTTCCCCAGACCACCCTCAGGATCCCAGCCTTCCTCCCCTCGACCCTTCTCTCCCTCGACACCACCGAGACACCTCCTCGCCCTCGTTCCAGCTACCCCAGAGAAACCTTCGTTCGACTCGATTGTGAACGAGCAGGCCGTCAAAACCAGCCTACCACCTTCTCCTCGCGCGCCTTCGCCCGTCGCTTCCATCACTCAAAAGCACGACAACTCGTCCACCTACTCCTCCAACTCGTCCTCCCACCACTCCCAAGCTTCCTCCTCGTCCTCCTCCCTCGTTGAAGAAGCAGACGTTTCGGCCTCAGCCTCTTCGTCGCCCTCCTCTCCCACCTCCACCTCGACAACTCCCTCTCGACAGCCAGACCAAGCTCTTCCTCCTCCCGACAACTCGTCCTCTACCTCTCAAGCAACCACGGACAGCAGTACCACTCCCATCCCTTCAGTTTCAACCTTCAACCTCCACGTCTCCTCTTCCTCAATCGACGCCGCCGACGCTAGCACCATGTCCAACGATCCCCGTCGTCCACCTTCCTCCTGGGAAACCTCCTCCGCCTCCAACCCTCGGAAATCCTCCTCTCGCTCGGACGGAAGCGATACGGAGTCCATCGGACGAAGAGGAGGAGCCTCGAAGGGGAGATCGAGAGGGATGAGCGGGACGTTTGGGAGACCTTCAGCGACGAGCGAGGGAGGGTCGCCTATGCTGGCCCAGGGAGAGTTTGACAGCGAGAAGAGGGACGCATTCGATCAGAGGGCGCTAGGAGGGTTGAGATTGAACGGGAGGAGTGAGCGGAGGAGGGACGACGAGTTTGGAGGAGGAGGAGGAGATGATCAGGGCTCTGTAGGGAGTTATGATGAAGAGGACCAGAAGGTGAGCTCTCGTTTCTTCCTCAAGCGCCTCTTCCCTCTCTCGCTTCCTCCTTGGCATCTTTTGTCTGTGTTGAAGGAAGAAAAAAACAGTCGCTGACCTTTTCTCTGCCCTCCTCCTTTGCTCTCCCTCCTTCGCTCGTCTCGCGTCCCTCCCTCGAACAGACGACCCACACTCGTTTCCCCTCTCCTCCCGACCCTCGTTCTCGGCGGCCTCAAGACCCACCAGCACTCCCCTCAATGCCCCCACCTCCTTCTCTCCCACCCAACCAGCCCTCCTCAGCAGCTTCGTCGAAGCGATCTCACAGCACAATTCTTCACTCAACACTCAGCGCAACCAGATCGACGTCGAACTCGACATCGAGGACCAATCGACCCTCGACCGGCTCGTCCTACTCTGGCGGCTCAGCTCCTTCGTCTTCCGCTGGAGGATACGCGCCTTCGAGCAGGACTTCGGTCATCTCGAGCTCGACGAGAGGAGATCGAGGAGAGCTGGGGAACGGGAACGGAGGAGGAGGAGGAGGAGGAGCCCACGCGTCTCGCTCGAGCAGCTTCTTCTCCACTGGCTCCGCCTCTTCGAACGGCTCCTCGTCCTACAACAACAACAACAACATGTCCTCCCCTCACACCTCCCCTTACTCCCCTCAATCCGGCTTCCCTCGGTCCACCTCCCTCTCAACCATCAACTCCTCTTCCTCCAACCAACACCGCGAGCGGGATCAGTACCAGCAGCAACAGCAGCAGCAACAACAGCAACAGCAGCAGTACAACCACCCACCACCCTCCTCCATCTCCTCCAACGGCTCCCGCTCTCGAGATCGCGAGCGCAAGGAATCCCAAGCTCCCGCTCCTCATCCCTTCGCCGCCGCCCTCCCTCCCACTCCCATCCCCCAGCACCAGCAGCACCAGCACTACGAGCAGGCCCAGAGGCGACAGGCCGCACCGGCGATGGCAGCTCCTCCTTTGGCGCTGATCGTGAGCTCGGATTCGGACGAGGACGAGACCTACAAGTGTCCTGTGTGCGTCGAAAGGATGGGAAGCGACTACCGGATTCAGGGAGAGAAGCCGGATGTGATTCCGGAGTGTGGACATGCGATTCATCATGTGAGTACGACGGGAGCGAGCTTGTGAGCGATGAGTGGGAGGAAGTGAGAGGTAGGAGCGATAATCGACGAGCGACGACTGACTCGACGCGTTCTTCTCGTTTTTCAGGACTGCTTCGTTCACGTTTACGGACCCCTTCCCGAGGCGAACAAGTACGGAGTGGTGAGGAAGCCTCAGTCTTTTGGAGTGTGTGGAGTTTGCAGGAAGCCGATGAAGGTCGGAGAGGATGGAGGTGCTGGGAACGGGGGAGGAGGGAAGTCGAGCAGTGAGTTCTTCATTCTTTCGTTCGCGTTTCTCGAGATGTCGACGGCAAAAGTGTGACGGACACTGACTTGGACGTTTTCTTCCTTCGTTCTTCGCAGAACTCGCCGCTCTCACAGGAGTCAAGGGAATGAACGCTCCTCCTCAACCCGTCCTGAACCCGAACCAGAAGCACAAGTCCAACAACACGTACGGATCCGACGACGACGACCCTCTCACCGAACTCAACTCCGGAGGAGCTTCGACGAGATCAGGTACGTCGGATCACGTCTCGAGGTACGAGGCGACCAACAACCAGATCGTCGTCCCGTCGGTCGTGATTCGACCCGAGTTCTCGAGCATGGTCAGGACGGGAGGGAAGGATGGGAAGTTGACGTTGACGGCGGTGATCGTGGTGGAGATTCCCAAGAGGTTGAAGAGGGAGGAGCACATGATGCCGGACTCTTCGTCGTCGTCGATGATGGGAGGAGGAGGAGGAAGCGCGTCGAGGATGAACCGAGCTCCTCCCCTCTCGAGCGCCGGACGACCTCGACTGGAACCTTCCCTCCCCATCACTCCTCGACCTACCGACTCCTCCTCGGGATCGTCGGTCTCCCATCCCTCGCCGGACGAGCTTCGAAGAAGGCTCCTCTTCTCGGACGGAGATCTCGGAAGCTCAAGTCTCGACAACCTCTCGACCCTCCTCGCTTGCGACCGAGCTCTCGTCAGGTCGTCCCCATCGGCCACCTCGCTCACCGCCAAGAAGGAAGGAAAGGATCGAGACTACCTCCTCTACCTCTTCAAGGAAGCGCTCCTCTGCATCCAAGAGAGCGGATCCACCTCGTCGTCGTCCACTGCCAACAGCAAGCTCCGATCGAAGACGTCTTCGCTCTTCAAGAGGAAACCCTCCAACAACTCCTTCGGATCGGAGGCCAACGAACGAGTCCTCAAGCTCAAGGGAAAGGTCTTCGTTCACCACATGAAGGGAGTCATGGACGGTCTCAAATCCTCGTCCTCCTCGGCGTCGTCCCACCCAGCCTCGCTCTCCATCACCATCATCATGAACGATCGAGACACGGACGACTTCATCGTCGGATTCGCCGACCGAGCTACCAAGGAGCGATGGTGGGACAGGATCACCCACCTCATCCCCGTTCTCGGACGCGACGAACTTCCCGCTCCCTCTTCCCTCCCAACTCCAGGCTTCAAGAAGTCTCCCTCCCAGCTTCTCTCCCCCTCGTCGATGACCTCTGAACGAAGCTCGAGCGCCATGGATCACAACCGAGACCAGTTCGGAGGAGGAGGAGGACCAGGTCGTTCGTCTCGCTACGTCCCTTCGGATCAATCCTCGTCCACCTTCGGTTCCTCTTCCCCTCACACCCCCATCGATCTCCTCCTCATCCTCTCCCTCTCCTCACCTTCCACTTCCTCCTCCGCCACTGCTCTTCGAACGAGAGTCATCAGGAGCTCGCTCGCCTTCATCATGAGCACGTTGGGACCGAGGGATCGACTTTCCGTCGTCACGTACGAGAACGGTCCTGGAGGAGTGATTAGGAAGACGCCTTTCTTGGCTGTCGGACGGGAGGGAAGAGGGAAGTGGAAGATGCAGGAGATGCTGGAGACGATTGGAGAGCAGCAGCCCGTTCAGCATCCGGAGGACAGCGACGATGAGAGTGGAGGAGGAGGGTTCGTTGTTCCGCTGCATCGAGACGAGAAGGCGGATGTGGTTTCGGCTGTGAATGTCGGTGAGTATCCGAGTCCCTTTGTTGTTGTTTCTGGAGCTGCTGTTCGTGCCTGAGAGGAGAAGCGGTCGAACTGACTCGTTCGTCCCCTTCGTCTTGGTTCGCTGCAGCTCTCGACGTTGTCCTCCAGAGGAAGACGAGGAACCCTCTTACCGGGATCACGCTCGTCAGCGACACTACCGATAGCGTGATCAGGGGACAGATGGATCTCGTTCTCGCTCGAGCTGAGGCTGCCAGGTTCGTGCTGCCCGTTTCCCTCATCCTTCGACGCGAACTTCGACTGACGCGTCTCGTTGCTCTCTTCTTGGCTTTCTCCAGCGTTCCCATCCACTCGATCGGTTACGGAAAGTCTCACGACCCAACTCCTCTCTGGCTCATCTCCAACCACACCAACGGAACCTACACCTTCGTCCCTGACTGGTGAGTTCGAAATCGCCTCTTCGAATTGCGTCTCGACTTGCTTTCCTGACGCTGACTCCCTCCTTCTCTGTTCGTTTTTAGGTACAACCTCCAAGACTCTCTCGCCGGAGTCGTCGGAGGAATGATGAGCATCGCCATCACCAAGATGAAGCTCCATCTCTCGACTCAAGACAACGACTTCCGAATCCGAAAGGTCGCCGGAGCACCTCACGCCATCGTCTCGCCGGACCAGAAGCACGTCGACATCGAGCTCCGAGAGGTTCGACACGGAGAGAGGAAGGAAATGCTCATCGAACTCGAACTCTCGGTCCCCTACGTCGAGCCATCTCCCTCAGCATCGCGCGAAAGGATCTCGGACGACTTTGGTCGAGGAAGTCTCGCTCCCAACGGAAACCCGAACGGAACTCTCAGTCGATCCAGCTCAGGAGGAGGACCCACGGATTCGAACCAGCTCGGAGAGTCGATGTACGCCAACTCGTCGATGATCGAGGAGGTCCCCGTTATCGAACTCGACTTCTCCTTCCACGATCCCTCCTGCACCAAGTCCTGCACTCGACTGGCTCGTCCCATCCTCCTCCTCCTCACCCTCACGCCACCAACCAACGAACCTCCCTCCTCCTCCCCTCCCACCTCGGACGCTACCATCATCCGTCGTCGAATGGAACTCCTCGCCTCGGACATGATCACTCGAGCCCTCGGCCTAGTATCGAAAAGAAGTCACTCGAGCGCTCAGAGGATCCTCGGAGAGACGAGGATGATCATCCAAGGAGTCGCCAACGGACTTGTCGACCAGCTCGGAGCCAGCTCGAACCCGTACTCCAACTCTGCTTCGGCGAAGAAGGAGAAGAGGGACGCCGCGACGAGGGAGACGTTGACGGCCTTGGACGCGATCCTGGCAGACGTGGACGTGCTCATCGATGGACTGGACGAGGATTCGAGAGCGACGTTCGAGAGGGATCAGAGGAACTTTGGGTCTCAGCAGGTAAGCAGATCTTCGCCTTCGTTCTCGCTCTGACCGCAACTCGCCGAAGACTTCGCTGACTCTCCTCCTATTCTCCCTCAGGCCATGGTTCTTCGCTCCCAGAAGTCCTGGACGGCTCGTACCGATACAGAGCGACTCTTCTTCACCTGCCCGGAGGCCATCGAGCTCGTCGCGAAGAGTATCTCTGCTCCTCGCGACTGAGGAACCACTGTCGCGCCCGATTCTTCTCCTCTCTACCCCCTTCTCCTCTTTCTTTTATTTCTTATTTCCACACTTGTGTTTGATCTCCCTTTCGGTTCCTTTGCTCGCTTGTTTTTCTCTCGTTTCGCTTCGTTCTCGCTCTGTTCTCGTCCAGTTTTCCCTCAGCTCTCTCGGATTTGTTCTCCCTCTCTCTCATCTCGGGTTCTCTACACTCATCTGATCTTCATTATCTCGCTTCCAAAGTCGTGTTCACATCTGCTTCTCTAGTCTATCTCAAAGATCAGGATCTGCCTTCGATTTATCTCATGGTTTTGCATTTTGTACTACTCGGCGACGCGTCGTCCCCCTCCCTCTTCTCTCATCAAGTGCTTCTATCTTCCTCGCCTTAGTACCTCGTCATGAGCTCCCCTTGCCTTTCTTGATCCTTCCTCTCTCCTCTCGCCAGTCAGCACCCCAAAACAACAAAGAGCGACGGGCGGAGGAGAGGCCAGGGGTTGATGGGAGGGGGGAGAAGCGTTCAACACCTTCCTTCTCCTCTCGCCGTCCCACGATTTCGTAGAGAACGTCAGTCAGAGTTGATGCTTAACTCGAACTCCCTAGCTCCCAACTCTCACCCTCCTCAGATCCCCAAAAACGAAAGGTGAATGAGACTTCGATTCCTGGCGACGGCCGTCAGGGGAAGCAAAGATCGAGTTGAGCTGACTCTTCCTTCTTCCCTCCCTCTCTCCAGCGCTGTTGAGAATGGAGAACTCTACTTCGAGTCAACGACTCTCTCCTCAACCTCATCCCCGACACTCATCCTTCGATCTTCCTGCCACCTTTTCGCCGTCTTCTCCCTCCTGGTCGACCAACCCCAACGACACCGAGGCCATCACTTCGACTTCGCTTCTCTCTCCCTGGAGTGCCTTCGACGGCTCGAGGCCTCCCAGCAGTCCTCTACCCTTCCATCCTCCTTCGCCCGCCTTCGAACGTCCCCTCAAACACCCTCAACCGAGTCCTCACCAAACGCCTCCCTCCTCCGTGCCATCTCCTCTCGCTCTCGAACCTCACTCACTCAAGCGAGAAATCCTAGAATCGAATGGAGGTGCGAGGAAGAGAGCGAAATTGGTTGTTGGTGCCTCAGAAGGAGTCAAGAAGAGGGAAGACGGCTCAGATTCCTCACTCGACGACGCGTCGAAACGTCAAAGTCGGAAGATTCACGTCTGGTACGATCTTGAGGGCTTCTGCTGCTCGACAGGAATCTGAGACTGACTTTCCTCTATATCCCTCACAGCTCAGTCTGCTCAAAGTCCTTTGTGGGCGTTCTACGGTAAAGTAAAGGTCTCTAGGCGGGGTTGTGGTGGGTAGCTCTATCGAGGTTCGTGGGAGGAACGACGCTGGCGAGTGCTCGTTGAGGTTTCAGCTCTTGGAGGCTTTGGGGTGGGCTGGGAGAAGGAAGGGAGGTTGGTGGAGAAGGGAAAACGAGAACTACTACTAGCGACTTGAGAACTACGCGAGGGAGAATGAGAACTACTACTGGGCGACTTGACGGCGAGACTGGTTCTGGAGAAGGGAAGATGAGAAAGGGAGACGAAAAGGGAAGCTGAGAAGTTGACCAATTCTGGGGTGAAAGTTGATGGATAACAAGAAGGTCAAAACTAGCCCACTCTTTATACAAAATATGATCCGCAGTCCGAAGCACCGAGAAGAGGAACGAGGCTGGAGGGAGTAGCTAGCGAAAGGGAGGAAGGACGGTGAGACACGACGCGAGACCATCAGCGGTCACAGCAAAGCCAAAAAGGGGTATAAGCTATAAAACAGAAGAGGCAGAGAGGGCGAGAACCGAGAAAAGTATGTACTAAGCAAGAGAGTCGAGACGGAAGGGAAGGCCGAGAAGAAAAGGGGAACGTGAGTGAGGCGCGTCGCGAGGGGAAGGTTTCGGGCAAAGGTATCTACAGAACGAGAAGAGTCGGCGAAGGGAAGGGAAGAAGAGGACTAAATATAAACAGAAGGGCGAGGCCCAGAACCTATAGAAGCGGGGTCTCTAACCGAGACAGGAGAAAAGGGGAAGAGACGCGTCGAGAAGAAAGCAAAACGAAAGAACGAACGAACCGAGAAGAACTCCTCACTTCCTCTCCAAACCCCCACACCTTCAAGAAAGCCTCAGGTCTGCTCGCTCACTCGACCGTTCATTCTGGTTCGAAACGTGAGTTTGGACGACGAGTCGACTTCAGCTCGAGTGAGAAGGCGCTGACCAATCTCTATATAATTGGATCTACTCTCAGCCTTCGTGTGTAGCTGGCCGAAGTGCGGGAAACGCTTCTCGATCGCGTCGAACCTATTTCGACATCAACGAGTAAGTTCGACGCGTCTTGTTCGTGGCTCTTTTTCTTCCGCAACTGACCTGACACGTCTCATTGATCGAACAGAATCTTCGACATAAACCTTCGAAAGTACCGAACTCGAAGACCGAGGCAGTCCCATCTCCTCCTTTTGCACGAGCCGACTCGACTCCTCACTTCCCACCATCGCCCAACCCCTCCTCCCGCTCAACTTCCTTCCCAGCCCAGGATACGATGCTCACTCCTCCTCCCACCGCAAGCCACTTCGACCGATCTCCTAACGAACCCACATTCACCTCTCAAATCTCGTGCTCACGGTACCCTCTCCTCCCTCCTCGACGCGACTTTCTCGCCAACTCTCCTCCTCCTCTTCCAACCATCTTCCCACCCCAGCGATACTTCGCTCGACCGCACGTCAATGCAAAACCCCACGTAAGAGGACCTCCGATCGTCAGCTTCGGCGATTCGACTCTGTGGACGTCGCCCACGAGTTACTTCGATCCTCCCAACTTTCGACGCTCAAAGCCTCCTCTTCCAGCTCCGAAACCTCCTCAGGGAACGGATGGGGTCTCAAAAGTCGTGTTGGGTAGGCGGTGGGATGTTGAGCAGATGCTAAGGAGAGATGGGATGGGTTGAATAGGACATCGCGTTTGGGACGAAGCCGAAGATGAACTTGACCTCGACGCGTCGTTGAAAGTGGCGAGGTTCCTCTCGTTGCCGCTCTCCAGATCTGCGCTCTTTCCCAGACTCACGAAAGTACTCTAAAAAGACAGACCATCATCACATCCCCTTCTTCTTCTCCTCCCTCTCTGTCCGACGCTTCGCCTTCCGATCCCGTCGTTCCGTCCTGTCCTTCTTCCTCGCCTCAGACTCGATCCGCTTAGCCTCCTTCTCCTCCTTCGTCTTCTTGACCTTCTTCACCTTTCCAGCCTCTGACTTCACTTCTCCGGACGCTGCTGAAGACGGTTCGTCCTCGCGACGTTTACGTTTCTTGTCCGCGGAGAGAGGGAGGGAGGAGGAGGACGCGTCGGGAGCTGCTGCTGGCGCTGAGGACGAAGAAGACTTGGACTTTTTGGATTTGGAGAGTTTCGCTGGTGACGTCGAAGGGATAACGACGAGTTGTTGAATGGGGATAGCTGTCAAAGTCGAAGCGACCTTCTCCTCCTCCTCCTCGACGGCCTTCTTCTTCTTCTCCTTCTTCTCCTTCTTAGCCACCGCCACCACAGGCTTCTCGTCTAGCTTTTCCGCACCTTTGATCACTGCTCCCTTGCAGAACCCCTGGTACAGTCCCCTCCTAGCAGCCTCCCTCTGAGCGCTCGCCATGATTCCTCGGTTGAGAGCGGATCCTCCTCCTCCAGCGTGAGCGGTCAGGGCGTCCATGGGGACCGGAGTGGAAGATCCTGAGGGAGCGTACGGGGAGAGGATACCGGTGGAGGTTCGGTGAAGGGCGATGGTGGGGTTGATGAGTGGTTCTGGGGAGGTTGAGCGAGAGGAGGAGGAGGAAGCGTCGGAGTCGGAGGGGGTTGGGATGATGATGGAGGCTGCTGCTGCTGAGAAGACGCTGTGAGGAAGAGAGCGGAGGCAGTATGGTTAGGAGTTTGATATGTTTGTTGCTAGAAGCAGTGAGGAAGGGACAAACTGGTCCCAGACTGGCAGAGGAGGAACGAAGGGAAGGAGCGGAAAGGTCAGCTTGAACTTGAGCTTCGAGAGAGGCTACGAGCTCTATACTCACAAGGGAAAGCCTCATCTCGGTCTTTTCCAACACCTCCGAGGGTGGTCTTCATCTTGACGGCGATAGGTCTACTGATCGAGTCCTCCTTGAACCCTGGCGAGCAGAAGGGGAAGAAGGAAGGGAGAGAGGGGAAGGAGGTGTGAGCTTCGACCTTTTTGCTTTGCTCGCTGCAGAGCCAGTTCTTGGACTAGAGAGCTCGAAACTTTGAGGGGACTTACCTGAACCTTTCCCCTTCCATCCTTGACGTGTGAGATGAGCAACGGGATCGATGGCCATGGTGAGAAGGTGAGCGTTAGCGGGAGGAGCGAATGAAGTTTGCGAGCTGCGCTGAGGGCTTTCGAATTCGGTGAGCTCGAGCTGATTTGGAGCTTCCTTCCTTTAGACGGCGATGTCCTCTTCAGTGAGCAAAGAGATGGCGCTGATCGACGAGGTCAGGCTTGAGCTCGAAAGGTGCTCTCTCGAGGCTAGAAAGCGAGCTCAAGAAGTCCTATCTCCCCCTCCCCTCCTCCTCTCCCGCTCTTCTCCTCCCCTCTCCCCCTCCGTCTACAGCTGGACCTCGGGGTCGCCTCGTTGGACGTTCGAACCCTTAGGGAGATGGACAACAGCCTAGAACGTCGCTTCCAGAATCCGTACAACGGAATCACAGCCAACGACGACGCTCCCGTCCCTCCCCTCCTCTCGAGCTCACCGCCCTCTCCTTCTCCTCATCACCACCCTCCCTCCCTCCGCTCCTTCCTACTGTCTCACCCAGCTACCGATTACATGCTTGTCTCCCCATGACGATGTGCAGCGAAGCTAAACTCAAAGAATCAAGCTCGGTCGGCATCTCCCGTCGACCTGTTCGTGACGCCCACCTTCAACACTTCTCGTCCTTTCCCTCCTTCTTCAAGCTGCCATGTCGGGATTCTCGCCCAATATTGATCTACCCAACGGTAAACAGCGGCCCATGTACGTTGACACTCAGGTACGTTCTAGCCCACTCTTAAAGGACGGGTTGCGAGCTCGAAGGCGGACCTCTCTTGCCGGATCACCCGAGCTCACCTCTTCCCTTCCTCCCCTTCCATCTCTTCCCTCCCTGCCTCTCGTACCAGTTCGCTGCTCTAGATGCTCTTCAAGCGTGTAAGTGCAGTTTGGCCAGAAGCTTTCGTAGACTAGCAGATCTACAGCGCCTGTGCTCATCCCCTCTCTTTCCTCCTCCCTCGTTCGTCGATCTCTTCCTTCTTCTTCCCAGACGTCGATGGACACAGACGAACGGACAAGCCTGGATACGCGAAGGCAGTCATCCGTGGCTACGCTCAGTCGAAGCTAGCGAAGGGGAAGAGTCTGGCAGACGTGAGTGATCTCTACGACTCGTCGCGCCGAGCTTGTCGAGTGTGCTCGACGACGCTGATCTTGCATATCTTCTTCTCCACTCAGGTCGACAAGAAGCTCCACGAACTAGGAAAAGCCATCATTGCCAACAATGTGAGCTGATCTGCACCTTCTGTTCCTCTCGAGTGTGCCTTGCAGGTCGCTGAACTCGCTGTCGTTCTGGGACGCGTCCTCAGATCGGTCCATTCGTCGTTGAGTACGCCCTCCTTTCCTCCCTTTCGCTCCTCCAAGCTCCCAGCACAAACATTGCACTCTCATATATTTCCTCAAAGGCTGCAGGAGGTCCGAGACGACCTTCATCAGGGAGAAGGCCGCGTCGCGTCGGACTCTGCTGTCGGCGGTCAAAGCTCAACTTCTACGAACGACGCGCCTGCTCCCCCGTACGAGGACTCGGACGAGAAGAACACTCAAGAAGAGAAGCACCATCACTGGCCCAAGATCTTCTAGCAGATTTGATGGAGATCGTTTCGGATCGTCGTTCCTCTCTCAACGCCCCCTGAGCAAGCTCCCTTCGCTCCCTCCTCGCGTTGCTATTTTACCCCCTTCTTTTAGTCCTGATCTTCGGCCTCTCTTTAATTCATCACGTCTCGTTCTCCTGCGTTTGCTCATCTCTCGCTCGCGGGAGGCTCCTCCTCAAAACCTTCAAGCGCCGTCGCTCCTTTCCCAACTCTCCCTCCCTCCCTCACCACCGCCCAAACTTCGCCACCTCCGTTTCGCAGCCTATTCCCAGCCCTCTCCTCGCCATCTCATATACCCTCCACACTCGCTCCCTCGCTGCCCCAATCGCACGATCTCTCGGTTACCCATCAAAGGGAAACGAAACGATGGACGCTTTCCTCTTAACACCCTCCTTCGTCGACGAGTCGTTCAGCAACGCAGGCGTCCTTCCTCGCAGAACCTCGAAGCCTTCCATCTACACGATGGACTCTCCCTCTTACGCAGCCATGTACATCGCACCTCATCAGTCAACCAGGAAGCTTTCAGCGCTCCGACATTCGTCCGCCGGGGCTCTTGCTCCCTCCCGAGTCGACCTCTCGCTCTCGCAGAAGGAGGAGGTCAAGGAGGTGGACGTCAAGAAGGGAGCATGGATGTTGAGGGATGGGAAGAAACACCTTGCGGTCGAGGGACCTTGCTGGAGTAGTGACTTTGAGACGGAGACGCTGGAGAGGTGAGCTCGAACGTCCTTCCTTCCCCACGCTCCCCTCCTTGTTTCTCTTCGCTTCCCTCGTCGCCCTCTTCTTTGCTCGAGCTCGAGCGACCACCGCTGACTTCCGCTCCTTCTTGGCTCTCGTCCCGCAGTGAAGCAATGCGGTTCGCTGCCTCACGAGACGAGCTTTTACCTCTCGCAGGTCTCACACGATATCCGTGGAACGGAAAGCAGCCGGCTCGCGTTTTAGAGCTCGGGTAAGTCCTCGCTCGCTCTTGATCCTTCCTCGACCAAACTCTCTCACTGACAGAGTCTGTCCTCTTCTCTTTATGTAGGTGTGGGTCTGGGAGCTGGACGCTCGAGATGGCTTCGATATGGAAGGTTCGTCTGCGTCGGTCTCAGTCGCGTCTCCTTTTCCTCCTCCTGTTCATCTCGACCCTGACTCCGCTCTTCTCTACTTCCGAGACAAAGCTCGACCTTCACTGGGCTGGGATTAGCGTCGATACAGCCGCTTCCATCGGATCTGCCAGACTCGTCGCTCGCGAGCAGGATTACTTGGGTCAAGGCCAACTTGTGAGTCGTTGTCTCGTCTTTGTTATCCTCAACTCGACGAGCAGCTCACGCCTTGCGTTCCTTTCTCAGTCTCGCACGACTACCATTCTCGGACACGACGTTTGATTTCGTTTCTCTGAGGTTGACGGGAGGCATGCCGGGGCCAGAGGCGTCTGTGAGTTCTTCCCCGCTTCGCGTTCGTTGAGATGAGAAGCTGAACGCGTTCTTTCGCTTTGCTCTTTCTCTAGTGGGACGGTATCTTCGAGGTGAGCCGTATACCTTATGGACGTGTACTCTTCGATATACTGATCGCTCGGTTGCATCGTTCACAGGAAGTTACTCGAGTGCTCTCTCCCAACGGAGTCTTTGAGGTTCGTCTCTCCTTTCGTCGCGACTTCTCGTTCGAACGCTGACTCTTTCTTCTCCCCCTCAAATCAGCTTGATATTCAAGACTCGTGTTTCCCAGGATTCAAGTCGCGTCCATCATCAATTCCCACGCCCAAGATCAACTCGACTCGAACACCCATCGCGTCTCGCTACTCCTCGACTCCCTCGACCCCTTCAACTCCCTCGACCGCCAGAGACAGTTCGAGCACCATCAGCACGGCCGTACCGGATATCGATCTCGAGGAACTTTGGAAACGGATGCTGGCGTCTTCCAACGTCAACGCAAACTGCACTTGTTCGTTCATACGTTGCCTGCTCTCGTTTCGACTTCGACGCGTCTGACCTTCGCTCTTCGCGTTCTTCTTTCTCTCCAGCCATCGCCCCGGCCTCCCTCATCCTTCACTTCCAGCCCGCCACCAACTCCAAAACAACCTATCTCACTCGCCTCCCACCGTCCTCGCTCCGCCCGTCTCGTCGAAAGACATCACCCTCTCCCACACACACCTCGCCAGCGTCCTCTCCCATCGTCAAGCCCTCCTCGAGTTCCTCCCCGAAACCGCAACCTCAAAAGAGGACATCGATGCGATGTTCACGCCGTACGAGGAGGAAGCGGATCGGTACAGAGAGTGGGTTGTGAAGGAGCTGGGATGGGAGGAGCGAGGGAATTGGTTGCCTGCTTTGAGTGCGAGCAAGAAGAGGAAGGTGATGAAGAGCGAGGAGGAGAGGAGGAGCGCAGAGAGGGAGAGGGGTGAGGTGGTGGAGTGGGGGACGAGGACTTGTTTCGGAGTGAGTCTCGGTGTTTTCGACGATGCGACTGGACTTCGAAGTTCGAACTGACCTTTTCGTTCTAGCTCGTGATTCTGCAGAGGAAACCTGCTTGATCAGCGTTGACATATATTTCTCTTTGTACTTTGTTCGCGACTCCACGATCTTCATGACCCTCACGCTGTCACGAACCAAAGCGAAAGGAAGCGTCGACACGTCCTCGCAAATCTCTTCTTCCTTCCTCTGCTCGCCCTTTCGGAGAACGGAAACGAGAAGAAGCGACGAGACTCTTGTGTTAAAAGCGTGTGTGTATTATCCCTGCTCCGATTCCCTTCAGCTACCCCTACGAGCCCCCGGCAGACTTGACGACCGATCTCTTCCCTCTCCACGCCAACTCCGCCGACTCGCTGAGCGGTCCGACAAACCCGTCCAAGGTACAGAGATCGTAGATCTGGAGGGAAGAGATATCCAGCGTCCAAGTCAGGTTCGTTGCGAGGGAGAAAAGAACTCGGGAGGCGCAAGACTCACCTCGAGCGGGATGAGAAAGACAGGGTCTTCGTCGCTCTCCAACTGGGTGGAAGCGTATCGCCACAGTGCCACTCCCTCCGTTTCCTTCATCTCCGGCCCACGCACAAGCTCTTCGAGAAAGCTCGGACGATCGTCGACCGTGTATCCGACGAGGGAGATAGGGTAGAAACGAAGTCGCTTCCGAGCCTGATGAAAGCGGGTGGCGAGCTCCGTTTTGTTCTCGGAGGGAGGGAAGCTGGGAGGTCGACGATGGAGGTAAATCATCCCACTGACGCCGAGAGGGAGCGGACTGATGCTGAGGATGCGAAGGAGGTGGCTAGTGTCCTCTGACATCCGAAAGACGAACCTGTCCTTCGGAGGTTGCAGGAGTTCGCGATGGAAGGAGAACCGAGCCTCGCTCACGGCAGCCATCGATTCCTCCACGATCCTCGTAGAGATATGGGCCTCGAAGTCGTGTCCGAGAGTGAGTTGGATCCAGTCCTCGAGGGTAAGACCAGCAGTGACGACGAGGGGAACCTGCTCGAACTCGGTCGTGAGCTCCTGGCGAACGCGATCCCGAGTGGTAGAGTCCTGGAGGGCTGCCTTGAAGGTGCCGTAGTCCTTTGGAGGGACGTCCGGACAGACCTCTTGATCGAAGAATCCAACGACTTCGAACTGACCTCCCGCGGGAGCGACGAGGGGAACGATCCACGACTCGTCCTCCTCCGTGCCGGGATAGCGAGAGGGAGGTTCTACGCTGTGAGCGAATCCCAAGAACTTGACGAAGCTCCATCTTCTCCTGCCTTCCTCTCCGACGACGAAGAGACCGTCCTTGGGATCGAAGAAGGTGACGTAGTCCGAGTGGCGACCGAGGTGTTGGAAGAAGAAGGGGAGGCAGAGCTCGCGAAAGGCTTTGGAGACGAGGAGGAGATGGGTCTTGTTTCGAAGGGGGTAGGGATCCGAGGAGGGACTGAACTCGGTTCATCTGAGGAAGGTGTATCGAAGGATTCGTTCGAGGATTTCGAGAGGGATTCCTACGAAGATGGGAGGAGGAAGAGGTAGGAGAGGAGGGAGGATCAGCGAAGGGAGTTGAGTTCAACGTTCCGTTCTTTCTCCCTTCTCTTCACTCAGACGACCCTCAAGCTACCAGAGAGCTAGCCGTCAAGATAGTATGCTCACCTGGAAATCTGCTATCCTGAGTGCTGACGAATCCGGAGTGAAGTCCAGGAGAAGAGGGCGTCGAGTCACTGGATAGGAGGGAGGAGGGAGGAGGGGAGGGAGGAGAGTGCCATGGAGGCTGGAGGAAGCTGTCCTGAAGCTGAAGACGTGGTAGTTGGCGGAGGAGAAAGCTGAACGATGGGAGGTGTAGATAGGAAAGGGGGGACTCTTCAGAAGAGATGGTCTCTTAGGGTGAAATGCGGTCGGGGAGGAGAAGGAGGGGGGCGAGGTCAGCTTCGAAGTCGACCCCCAAACCCTCACGTCGTCAAGACCTTCGGCTCACCTTTTCGGACTCCTTCTCGCACTCTCTCTAGCAGTGGCTCAGCAGTAACATGGGAGTTAAAGGACTCTGGTCTCTTCTTCAACCTGTGAATCGACCCATCAAGTCAGTCGAGCTCAACTTGTCTTCGATCCCTTCCGTCTCCCTCGCCACCACTTGAGCTGACCTTTTCTTCCCTTCTTTCGCTGGGACAGAATCGAAACTCTAGATGGAAAGAGACTCGCTATCGACTCATCGTTAGTACTGAGCCTCTTTGGTGCTCTCGTTCCCTGCAGGAGGATCGGGGGCATCGTTGTTGAGCTCCCTCCCTCCTCGACCTCCTTCTCACCTCTCTCCCCTCTCTGCCTTCCTCTCCTCCCAGGATATGGCTCTACCAGGTTCGTCTTTCACGCAAACGCATACTATCTCGCTTAAGCTCATTCTTGCCTCCTCACTCTTCTCCCAGTTCCAAGCGACGATGAAGGACAAGGAGGGTCGAACACTGAACGGAGCTCACATCCTCGGATTCCTCCGTCGAATCAACAAGCTCCTCTTCCATGGTATCAAGCCCGTCTTCGTCTTCGATGGAGGAGCTCCCACCTTGAAGAGGAATACCATCGTGAGTGCACCTCTTTCCTGACGCGAAGGGAGGGATGAGTGCAGCCTTGGGCTCAGACCGAGTAGGGAGCGATGACGAGGCGAGACCTGTCGATTGACCTTTCTTCTTCTTTTCTTCCTCTCTTTTACAGGCTGAGAGGAAGCAGAGGAAGCTCGGAGCTACTGCTAGTCACGCGAAGATGGCTGCGAAACTGCTCGCCGCTGAGATGAGGAGGCAGGCCGTCAAGGCCGCTAAGACGTGAGTCGTCGCGACTCGCTCTCCATTCTCCGTCTCCTTCTTCCCTCGAGCGAACTCTGACTTTCTTCTCTTCGCTCGCCTCTCCTTTTATATCTTTAGCAAAGGGAACCGTCGTCCGTCCGATCCAGCACCCATGCCCATCGAGGACGAGGAGGACACCGGAGACATCATCCCAACCGACGCGATCTTCCAGGACGACTTCGAACGAGGACGACCAGCAACAGCCCGAGCCAAAGAAGCATCAGGTCCCAAAGCAGGACCCTCAGGATATCGTCGTACTCGTCGCTCCTCCTCCTCTTCCTCTCGATCTCCCTCGCCAGCTCCAGAACCTGTCGACCCAGAGGACGACGGCTCTCAACCCAAGAAGAAGAAGTACGTCGCGAAGGATCCCTACGAACTCCCAGCCCTTCCCGACATCTCGAAACGAACCAACGATCCTCGTCTCGCAACAGACGAAGAGCTTCGAGCCTTCATCGACGACTCCGGACTCGATCTCGACTCGCTCGACACCACGTCCGCCGAGTTCCAACTCCTCCCTCGCGAAACCCAGTACGACATCGTCAACGATCTCCGACTTCGATCTCGAGCTCCCAACTACAACCGTCTCCAAGGCATGCTCTCGGCCTCCCGAACTCCTCTCGACTTCTCCAAAGCTCAGATCAAGAACCTTCAACATCGAAACCAACTCTCTCAGCAGATGTGGACGATGGCTGGAATCGATACCAAGGCGTTCACCATCTCGGCGAGCGGAGGGAGGGTCGCTGGAGAACGAGGGAAGGAGTATGTGTTGATGAAGAACGAGGGGAAGGAGGGTGGATGGGTCCTGGGTGTGAGGGAGGACGAGGGAACGAGCTCGAAGCCGATCGAGGTTGACGCGGACGAAGTCGAGGAGATGGACGCGAGGAAGATTCTGGCTCAGAGGGAGGAGGCGAGGGAGAAGGCTAGGATCAAGGGTGGCGTGCTGAGTTCGGGGAAGGTGATCACGTTGGAGGACGAGGAGGAGGCAGCGGAGATAAATCGAAGGTTCGTTCGACGCGTCTCTTTCCTCTGATGCATTTCAGCCTCTTTCCTTCCGCGCTGACTTTCGCATTTCTACTCTCGCCCTTCTCTACAGAGCCAAGGCACCGAAGGGGGACGCCGATCTCCGTGAACTTCGTCGGAATCAAGCTCTCGAAGCTCTCGCAGCTCGCTACTCTCCTCAGAAACCCACCAAGAAGGTCATCAAACCCTCTCAGTCCTTTGGTCCAGCTCGTCCGGCAGGCTCGGCCCCTCTCTTCGCGATCGACGACGATGAGGACGACCCAGAAGCCATCGAGGTCGACGAAGATGCAGAACTCGCCGCTCGTCTCCAAGCCGAGGAGCTCGACATCAACATGGACGCGCTGGTCGACGAGGACGAGGATCCAGAGCTGGCGAGAGCTCTCGAGATGTCGAAGAAGGAGTTCGCTAGGCAGAGCAGGTCGAAGAGTGCTGTGGACGTCGACGAGAAGGAACCCGTCTTCGATTCGAGCGGAGACGAGATGGAGGAGGTCGTCATGGACGGAGACGAGGTCGCTGCCTCCCTCATCCCTATCAACAACCTCGCAGGGAGCGACGATGACGACGACGAGCTCGGATCGAGGCTTCAGCAGGCGAGCTCAGCTTCGAGACTCTCGGGAGGTTCGAGGCCGTCAGGATCGAACTCGACCTTCGCGTTTGACATCGACGAGGACGAGGAGGCTCCCGTCGCCGGACCAGGACCTCGAACCCTCGCCCACTGGATCGGAACGGACTCTCCGACCGGAGGAGGATCGAGTCGAGCTTCTCCTGCTCCAGTCGGAACCTTCACGACTCCTCTCGCTCGACCGGAGAACCCAGCGCCTCAACCTCCCCCTCCCTCGATCTCCCAAGCTCCAGCACCCACACTATTTTCCGCCGTACCCAGCCCTCCAACCCAACCGACATCCACATCTTCTTTCAAAGCACCACCTTCATCTCAACGACATCCTCTAACCGCTCCTCCCCTCCCTCAACCCTCCAAACCTCGCCCTCCACGACCAGCTCCAGCTCCCAAACCAGCAACGGAAACCATCACTCTCAGCGACTCGGACTCCGACGACGACATGGAACCCATCGAGGAGATCCCAGATCCCAGGAAGAGCGTCCCTTCATCCCCGCGACGCGAAAAGTCTCCGTCCGACGATTCAACTCCCGACGCTCGCACTCCCCCTCCTCCTCCTCGACCACTCTCCCCACTCTCCATCGCCAGAACCTTCTCGGCATCCTCGGAGCGTCCGTCACCGGCCAAGAAGTCGTCCTTCGGTACAGCAGCTCCAGCTCCCTCGAAACCTTCCCTCTCGTCGCCTCCTTCCCTTGCCAGCTCGACGCCGGTCACTGAACCTCCCCTCCCGTCATTCTCCAAACCGACTCCTCCCAATGCTACAACGAGCTCGTCGCCCAACGTCTCGAACCTGCTCGCTCGAGTAGGAGCTCATCTCACCTCGTCGTCTTCGTCCAGCGGTCCCGTCCAGTCGACTCCAGCACCCGCCGAGGCGGAGGACGCGACCGTTGCCGAAGAGGAGGAGGTCGAGGATCGATCTTCGGCAACTCTCGAAGCTTCGCCAGAGAGAGCCCGATCTCCCTTCGAGCCCACCGAGGAAAAGGAAGTCGCTTCGATTCCCAACTCTCCTCTTCCCGCTCAACCTCTCCCTCTCTTCGATCAAGACGACGAGAAGCCCCTCGACTGGTCAGCTTCACCGACTCCCCCGCCTCGAATTCGAGCCTACAACTCTCACGACGGCTCGGACGACGAAGAGGAGGACGATCACGCTCAGGAAGACGGACATCAAGACGCGGAGGACGCTGGGGAGGACAGCTACGCGTCGTTCCTCGCCGTCGTCAAGGGCAAGGACCTCGATACGATCCAGGAGGAGCTCGATGCGGACATCGAGAAGATGAAGAAGGACAAGAGGAAGATGACTAGGGATGGGGATCAGGACATTACGGCTCAGATGATCGGAGAGATTCAGGTGAGTCGACGAGACGAGACGTCCTCGCTCTTCGTTCCTCCTTCGAGATCTGACCTCTTCGCTTTCTTCTTTCCCCCAGAACCTCCTCCAACACTACGGCATCCCCTACATGACCGCTCCGATGGAAGCCGAAGCCCAATGCGCCACCCTCGCCTCCCTCAACCTCGTCGACGGAATCATCACCGACGACTCGGACGTCTTCCTCTTCGGCGGAAAGCAATGCTTCAAGAACCTCTTCAACGACTACAAGTACGCCGAGTGTTACGTCCTCTCAGACTTCGATCGGGAGCTCTGCCTCACCCAGGATCGACTCGTCACTCTCGCCTTCCTCCTCGGATCAGACTACACCGCTGGCATCGCGGGAGTCGGATACGTGACGGCGATGGAGATTATCGCTGAGTTCCCTGGGGAGGGTGACGCCGGGTTGATCGACTTTAGGAACTGGTGGTTGAAGGTTCAGACGGGGCAGGATACGGAGGAGGACACGGATACGAAGTGGAAGAAGGCTTTCGTGAGTTCGAGTCGTCGTCGCGTCCTTTTCGTTCCTTCGTTCTTCGTTTCGTCGAGCTTGCGACTGACTCGATGTCCTGCTTCTTCTTCGCTATCTACAGAAGAAGAAGAACAAAGACTCGATCTACCTTACGAGCGAGTTCCCCAACCCTCAAGTCGTATGTCCTCGTCTTCTTCCCTCTTCGTCTGGAGCTACCTCGTTCGTCGACTGACCTTCGCGTCCCTTTCCTCCCTCCTTCCAGCGACCAGCCTACCTCCATCCCCAAACCGACGAATCCAACGAACCCTTCTCCTGGGGTATTCCCAACATGCACACCCTCGCACCCTACCTCACCGCCGAACTAGGATGGCTCGAATCCAAAGTCAAAGCCGAACTCGATCCCATCATCAAGCGTCAGAGCCTCCAACGCGATCCCACCAAGGTCGGATCGGGAAAGCAGCAAGGGACGCTCGACGGATTCTTCGACTACACCGTCGGTGGAGGAGGAGGAGGAGAGTTTTTCGGAACCAAGAGGGGAGGAGGGAACGGAGGGGCGAGCAAGAGATTGAGGGATGTGGTTGAGAGGATTCGGGTGGCGGATCGAGGAGAGGTTAGGAAGGACGACGAGGAGGCGAAGGAGGAGAGTGCGGATAGTGGGTTGGAGGAGGAGGTGGTGGTGGTTGTGAGACCGAAGGGGAAGGGAAAGGGGAAGGGGAAGAAGAAGGAGGAGGCGTCGGGACCCAAACCCAAGGCGACGAGGAAGAGGAAGGCTCCCTTGAAGGTTTTCGTCTCTGACGACGAGGCGGAGGACGGGGAGTGGAATGGAGATGGGGACGAGGAGGATGGGAGGTCGAAGAAGGCTTCTTCGAGTCGAGGGAAAAGAGGGAGGGGTCGAGGGAGGGGAGGAGCGAGCTCGTCGACGCGTCGAACCACCAAGAAGACCAAACCCACCTCCTCCCGAACTCGATATTCAGCAGCTCCCTCCCTCTCCCCCGCTCCACCCTCTCCTCAGTCCGTCGACTCCCAGGACGAGTACCAGGATCCTTCGCCACCTCGAGGGAAACGAGCTCGAGCTCGAATCGGAACCGTCGACGAGGAGGACGAGGACGAGCCCGTCGCGAAGAAACCTCGACCGAAACCCAAACCTCGTCTCGCTGCTCCTCCTCCTCGAGTCCTGCTGGAAGGAGAGGGAGAGAACGATTACCTTTTGTGAGGAGAGCGAGGGAGAAGGTTTTGAGTTTGTACTAGTCGTTTTCTCGATCTTGTTGTGACACGATTCTGATGACTCTCGACGATTGCCTTTTTTCTCTGGGCGAACCGAAGCGGGAAAGAAGGAGGAGGCATAAATATCGTGAGGTAGTGGTAGCACAGTAGAGTAGAAGGATAACAACTGTATAGGGTAGAACAAGGATCCCAGAGGCAACAAGGTAAGGCGTACACGAGCGACGGAAAAGTGAGGGACGCGTCGTCGGACTAGCTGCTTCCTCCCGACTTTTTCCTCCCCAGTTCCTGCACGACCACTCGCTCCCCAAGCCCAACATCCACCTCGACCATCGTCCCCTGCGACGAGCAACTCCCTGCTCTCTCCACCTTCAACGGGCCCTCCTCGAGATCCACATTCTGCTCCGACTTCAAACTTCCTCCTCCCCTCGAACTCGTCCTCGTCGCGGCTCTTGTCGCCCGTCCAGCAGCAGCCGCGTTCCTCGCTTCGATCTCCTGGGTCCTCGAGAGATCTCGCCGACGGTTCTTGCGTTGCTGGGATCGGTAGAGGGCGTAGAGGGCGATGGCGAAGAGGACAGAGACGATAGCGGCGATGGCTGCGATGACTCCTGGCGAGAGGGGTTTGGAGTTGGAGGATCTGTAGATACACGAAACGAACGCAGGGAGATAGAAAGGAGAAGAGAGAAGAAACGAAAGGATGTCAGTCTTGGTAGAAAGAGAGAGAACGGGAGCACGCGAAGGGGTGAGAAGAGCGAGACGAGAAACTCACGAATCCGAATCGCTCGACGAAGACTGGAAAGGCGAGTCCACGGCAGTCTCAGTCGCTGCTGGGACGACTGTTCTAGTTCCCGAGGGATGAGTGACTGGAACACCGTACTCGTCCGAATCTGGTCAATCGGTAGGAAGGAAGGGTACCAAGACACCAAGGAAGGGAATGAGACGAAGGTCAGCTCAGCTTCTCCCTTTCGCGCGCCACCAAAAACAACGACTCGACTCAACGGGAAGGGTTGTAGAGGGAGAGGAAGGGATTGCTCACCTGCGTCTCTTCTGGAGAGGAACAAGAAGGGGTCGGCCTTGGAGGCTAGGGAGTCGAAGAGGCCTTGGGGGTGGTTGGGAGAAGGGGAGAAGGTGTTGAGGGTGGAATGGGAGGGAGAAGGTGAAGGAGGGAGAGGCGAAGCGTTCGTTGGGATTTGGAGGGCGAGGAGGAGGAGGAAACACGCTGGAAGTCTTCGGAGGGTCATTGTGGGAGTATAGAGAGTGGGCTGGAGTGGGTGAGAAGGATGTGGTTGAGGAGCAAGAGAAGGGAGAGAGCTAGAAAGCGCAATCTTCAGCCGTCTCTTCCCTCCTTGGCAGGCGACGAGCTGAGGGCCCTTGGACGCTGCCTCTGCCTCCGTCTCAGCCTGAAATCGAACGTTTTCGAAGCACAGCGACTGATACCTAGAAGTCGAATCTATGGGTCGACCCTGGAATCACGAGCTGAAAAGGGGACGCTGGTCGTTGAGAGGGAGTGAGGAAAAGGGAGGGCAGGTCGAATCGATCGCGAACTTCTCCTTGCCTTCTGCGAGTTTGAAGCTCACATTTCGCTTCCTTCCCTTCCCTTCAAACAACGACCCTCCTTCCCTCCATCTCCCTCCTCCAAAATGCCCTTAGAAGCTCCCGACGCAGCTGAGAAACCTCAAAAGTACAACCTTCGTCAACTGGATGTTGTTCGACCTGATGGGATGCTCGCTCTCTCGAGAGGAGAGGAGGAGGAGCTTCGCAAGAACGCGAAACTGTCAGCTCTCAAGGCTTGCGATTCTCTGGTGAAAGGTTAGTACTACCGAGGGCCGCATGGGCTCATATCTTGGCTCTCCTTCGGTATTCCTTGTGAACGAGAAGGAGAGCTAGGGAGTCGTGCTGGGTGGGTCTCTTTCCAAGGAGGCTGAGGGAAGGGGAGACCTCGATCTTCTCGACTTCTGGCTCTCCCTTGCCGCAACCTCGTCCTTCGTCCCTCTGACCTTTATTTTCTTTCCACGACTTCAGCCTTCGCGGACTGCTCTACAGGACGAACTTTCTCGGTTGTGTGGGCTTGCAAGGATCAGTTGAAGACGGTGAACGATTGCGTTCGACCTCTGTTCGTCCCTTCCCTCTTCCCCCTCCTTCCCCTCCCTTCTCCTTCTCCCTCCAAGGCCTTGCTTCGACCTGACTTCTCCACCTTTGCCCTTCCCTCTACCAATCTCTCTTCCTTGGATCGTGCCTTGGACGCACAGCCGATCTGAAGCTCACCTGGACAAGCTTCGAATGGAGTTCCTCTCGGAGGACGCTCGTAAAGCTCGTCGATACGCCGCCGTAGAGAAGACAAAAGGTCACAACAGTCCTTACACAAAATAGACAGCTCGGCTGGATCGGGATCGGGTTCGACTCTCGGCTGGGAGGCTGGGGGTGATCTCGAGAGGTGGGGAGGGAGGGGAGGACGTCGACCTTCTCGAGGATGGACGCAGTGGGACGAGTGCGAGGCGAGGTCGAAGGAGATCTGAGGAGATGAAGGGCAGACATTGTTGACAGAACAGGAAGGTGTATGAATTTGATGACCAACGAACTACTCTCTACTCTTTTCCTCGATGTCTTCAGGAGCGAGCGAGCTGGGAGGCGAAGGGAGGGGGAGGGAGGAAGGAAAGTGCGAGCTCACGTTCAGCCCTTCCTTCCTCTTCCTACCCTGCTTCTCGCCGCACACGCTCGTCCTCAGCGTAGTGGACACTTCTGATGGGAACAGAAGACTCCTCAGTCCCAACTTTCATCTCACGAGAAAGTTTCCCTCTCCAGAACGTCATCGAAGCGAGCTCGACTTTTTCGCGTCGACTCTTTGAGCTTCGACCTCTTCTCCTCGGCTCGCAACGCTCAAGGTCCCCTTCCCTGCCGCTTCTTCCTCTTTGCTCACCCGAGACATGCTCTCACCTCGGTGACGTGTCCTTCTAGGGTCTTACCACAGCTTCCTTGCCAAAAAGAGAGACGTCCCTGCCTTCGAAGCTCACTCCTGAAACAAACAGAACCCCTCTCCCCTTCCCTCCCCTGGCTGATCTTCACTCCTCCCCCCGACTTCCCTTCCTCCTCCTCCTCCCCAAACCACCACCATCGAAGTAACCCTTATCACCTTCTTTACGCTCCTCTCTTTTCTATCCCCGCCTGGCTAGCTCGACAGGCTCGATGGCCACCTTCTTTTCCAGCCGCCTTCTCAAAGCACTCCTCGTCCTTCTCATCATCTACGCCGAAATCCGCACGTATCGCTGGTGGTCAGAGACGGACTCGTCGAGCGAACGGACACCAACTTGGGTAGCTGGATCTACCTCCAAATTAGGACTGAGGAGCATGGATTCTACCTTTCTGAGGAAGAGGATCATGGTAGCTTCGAGCTTCGGAGCGCATGGTGAGCTCGGACTTCCTTCCTTCCGTTTGAACTTCGACCTCTCTCGCGACCTCCCTTGTCTCGCGATGCATACTGACGACCTCCTCTTCCTTTCGTTGGTTTGCTCGTGCTGATCAGATGGTGAGCTCGGACTCCTCTCATTTCCCTTCCTTTCCCTCCTCTCCCAGCCTCTCCCTAACCTCCCTCGTTCCCACCCCTCACCTGTACCTCCCCTCCGTCCGTCCGAAGCTCATATCTTATCGCTTTCCTTTCTTTTTCTTCCTCCTTCACTCCCCAGACGTCTACATGTCCCTCGTCGACACTCTCGAATCCCTTCTCCTACCACCATCAAGCCCGAACGCTTCCCCTCCGCCTTCACCAGCTTCCTCCCTCCCCAACGACTCTTCTTCCTCCTCGCCCGTCCGAGTTTACACGCGAGGACTTCGCTACGGACTTGGGACTCAGGTACTTTCGGAACTTGGGATCTACTCCTCTTCACCCTACTACTCGACGGAACAGGCTCTCGAAGACGTCGACGCGGGATGGGAGGGCCAGGGAGCGGACGTGATTGTTCTTGGGACCTGCGAGATTGAGTGCGTTCCCTTCTTCACTCTCCTCAGTCTAACTGATGCTGACAGTTTGTTTCCTGGTTTTGAACAGCATGGAGTACTTCTCGGACGCGTTGTGGAAGATCTGGCAGGCGCGTCCGGACGATCGCAAGTTCTCGCTCGTGTGTATCGTCCGTGCGTTCTTAGCCAGCTTCGTTGCTTCCCTTTTCAAACGAAGGCGCTCACCCGGGCAACCGCCTTGCTTACAGACAACTCCGGAGACTTCAACTGGGCCGAGAGGTATTCTGGCGACTGGGCGAGGACGGACTCTCTGAGGATCATGCCCATTTCGCCTCAGTTCGTTCCTTCTTCTTCCTCCTCTGTTGTCCTCGATCTCAGAAGCTGACCGCTCCCTCCCTCCTCATCTCCAGCGTCTCCCAAGGAGAGTTCAACAACCTCGTCGCCTGGTCGGACGAGCCCGCTCGACATCAGCTAGGCTACAGTCGCGTCCCCGTCCACGCTCACATCCCCATCCTCCCCATCGAACGGCTCCGAGGCTTCAACGCTCACGGGAAGCACACAGGAGACTACATCTACTCTCCTGAACAGGACGGATTGGGTGAGCTTCGAGTGAAACACCAGTATCGATCTGCCCCGAAGAAGGAGGAGGACGACGACGACGAGTTCTGGAAGGTCGAGACGGGAGAGGAGGGAGAGTTGGTGCTGGGTGGTGGGAAGGAGGAAGGGCTGGATTCGACTTGGGGGAGGAGGGATGGGAGGGTGCTGAGGGACGCGATCATTCAGGGGAACTTTGAGGTCAGTAGGTCGAACGGAGGGAGTAGCTCGAGCGGGGGACCTTGTCAACTGACGCGTCGCGATTCCCTCCTCCCCTTACCTACCGTTCTCCCTTCAGACCGCTCGTCGGAACTACATCGAGGTCTTCGCCGATCTGGAAGCTGAGATTGCTCGTTCGTACTGCTCACCTTTCACTCCTCGCCGGAAGCAGCTCTTCTAACTCGTCGCGTCGTTTCTCTTGTTCGACAGTCGACCCCGCCGCCTGGGTGAGTTCTGATTTCTGAAACTCTCGATGGACGTCGACTCGACTTCTTTCGGCTGACTCTCGTTCTCTCTCTTTTCTCTATTGACCAGGGCTATCTCCCTCCCGCCTCGCCCTCAGCTCCTTTCGTCCCAGCTACCACTCGAGACAACTTCGTTCTTCATCTCGCTGGAAACGGGAAACCAGACTTCGTTCCTGCTAGACTCGCTCAGCACGTTGTGAAGGTCAGACGTTGTTCTCGTTCTCGATCTCGTTCTCGATCTGGTTCCGACGTCTCGTTCATTTCGTGTCGTTCGCTGATGATCCTCCTCTCGTCTTTCGCACAGATCCACAAAGGACTCTCTTACCCCGACTTCTTCAGCCTCATGGGAAGCATGGATGTCGTGCTTCCAGCGTTCACGGCTACCGGAAACTGTTCGTCGCCCTCGCTGGACTGATTCGGGAGTCGAAAGTCGAGACGCGTCGAAGTACTCGCTGACCTTCCCTCTCCCTCTCCTTGCTTTGCATTCGTCAGACTACGATCATCAAGCTTCCTCAACCGTCGCCATGGCCATGCAGTGCGAAGTCCCTCTGCTCGTCACTCCTCGAATCCTCCGAGCCTACTCCTACCTCAGTGCGTCTGCGCTTTCGCCTCGTCTTACTCGAGAGTTTCCCTCACTCACTAATCATCTCCGCTCCTCTCCCCATCCCTTACCCCACCAGGCCCCGAAACCACAATCCTCCGCCCCCCAACCCTAACCGAAATCCAAGCTCTCAAAATCCTCCGCTCCTCCCGTTTCACCCCACCCGCACGAGGCTACCTCCACACCGCCGAACGCTCCTACACCCAGCCCGGCGACCGAATCGGTGTCGTCTCGAGCGGGGACGAGCTGGAGGAGCACGTATCGGTGAGGAGGGACGCGGAGGAGATGATCAAGAGGGGGTGGACGACGACGGAGAAGGGGTGGAACAGGTTCAAGAAGGGGATCAGAGAGGGGAATGAGGTTGTTGTGAGGAAGATGGTTTTAGAGAGGTAGAGATAAAGGGGCTGGAGGGCTGGGGGTTGGTGACATAGATGGTTTCTCGTTGTTGGACTTTCGTTCTTTGGTTTGCTTTGTTCTGCGTCGTTCTTCGTTTTCGTTCGCATCTCCCCTTCATTTTTTTGGGGCATCTCCCTCCTTCGTAGCATCTTCTCCTTGAGCACACTTACGCATGGCTTTGTTTCAACTACCAGTCAGCCGTCCTCGATGTCAGTGAATCGAGAAGCGAGACGAGAACGAGACGTGAGGAGGAAAGACGCGTCGTTCTTCTCGAGCGCTCTTCTCCCTTCCTTTGCTTCCTTTGCAGCTGCTTCCGAGAGCTCAGAAGCGAGCCAGAAGAATGAAGATCCAAAGAGAAAGCTACCGACCGAAAAGGATACAAAAGAAAGTCGGGAAAGCGAACCGAAAAGAAACAAACGAAGAGAAAGTCGTCAAGAAACACCTCCCCAACCTACTTCCCCCTCCTCGCCTTCTTCTCCTCCTCCGTCATGTACTCAGAGTCAATACCCCCGGGTCTATGGATCCCACGAACAAGCAAGAACGAAGTTGTCAGCTTCGAAAACAAACTCGAAAGACAGCGAAGCGAGTCGTTCGACGAAAACGAGACGACTCACCCAAGGTAGTACTCCCTCTGACTGCCCTCGAACTTGTCCTCGTCGGGGTAGTCTCTGAACACCATGTATCGGCGTCGGACGTCGGATCCGTTGGCGAGGAAGAGACCGTCCTGTTTGAGCGAAGAGAGGGAAAGAGCAGAGGGAAGGTCAGCTCAGACGCGTTCGCTGTCCAATCAACTTCACGAGCTAAGCAAGTAGAGGACGAGTATGACGCACGTAAGGGAACTCCCTCTCAACAGCCTGTTCGGTCAACGAACCCAAAGCGCGAAGCGATCAGCTCGAGCTCGACAACGTCGTCGCGCGCACCCTCCTCTCGAACGAAATCAGAAGAAGCAGGGACGCACAACAGGGTACTCATGCGTCAGCTCCTCCCATCCGTACACGACCCAGTAGAGGGCGAAGAACCCAGCGAGGCAGTACCATCCGAGTCGATGGTTTTGCCAGGGCTGGAAGGACGTACGGACGAACGATGAACTTGAGTCAGCCCTCTCCTCCCTCCCCTCTTCCTCTCCTTCCACCCTCGATACGCGAAGACCCCAACTGACCTTCTGCTCAACAGACATAATCCCAGCTAGATCTTGACCTTCGGGGACCTACCACCAACGGTACGAAGGCGAGAGATAAGAAGTCAGCGAGAAGTGGGGAAGGAAGAGATGGAAACGGGACGGGGTCCGGGGAGGGACTCGAGCGAGCTCAGATGGATAGGGAAGGGTGTGGTGGTACTCACAAACTCTCCGAAGTTACGTCGTTCCTGAGGCCACCACCATCCCTTTCTGGGGTCTCGGACTGGCGAAGCGAAACCGAGGTGTTCAGTATCAGCACAAAGGGGAGGAGAGAAGAACGGAAAGAGGAGGGGGCGAAGGACATCTCCGCCTTCTCTCCCCTCTAGAGCTGTGGTCCATGGGAAGGGCTGCACTCACACTGAGCATAATCAGGAGGGAGTTCCGGGTATCCGAAGAGTTGGGGGTCGGGGACGTGCTTGCCTCTGCATACGAAACGCAAAACGAAGGAAGGGTCAGCGTTCGTTCGTTCAATCCATCCCTTGCGGGGTTGGGTGAGTGGGTGGATGGGATGAACTGACGGGCTTCCAGCTCTGCTCGTCCTGGGATCTCGAGTCGCCCAGTCTCCCATCGGGTTGAGAGGGTCGTAAGGGCCCTGTCATACCAGCGAACGAGAGAACGGAAGGGGGGTGAAGGGAGACGAGAGGAAAGAAGGTCAGTTCAGCTCAGGTTGAGTTCGTCTCGCTTCCCCCTTCGATTGTATGGACGAACCTGCACGAATCGATCCGGATCCTCAGGATGGAAGATCCTGGGATCCACAGGCTTGGACTGATAGGTCTTGGGTTTGAACAGCGCGGGTGTACCGAGGGAGAAGGACCGTTGCCCTTGGAGGAGGAGAGCGAGGTTCGAGGAGCGAGCGAGAGTGAGGGGTTTGGTGCTGGTGGAGAGGAGAAGTCGAGGAAGCATGGTACTTGAAGCGTCGGGCTCTCACGCTCGAGAGACGGAGAGCAGGAGCTTGGATGGATGGAAGAAGAGGGGAGGGGAGGGCAAGATGGTTGCGAGGTCAACGCGGAGAGGTGGAGGAGGAGTCCTCGCGGGGGAGGTCGAGGGAAGGCTGGATTTCAGACCAAGAAAAAAACTTCCCTTCTTCCAGTCCGGGAGAGAGAAGAGGGGGCATTCATAAGATTCGTCTCTAAAAAGGAAAGCAAAGTGAAAAACGAGACAGCAAGCGCAAACCAAACTCAACCTCGACCTCAAGATCTCATCGTCCTTCGACTAAAGCTTCGACTCTCCCTTCTCCTTCTCAGCCGCCTTCTCAGCCTTCTCCTTCGCACCCCACCACCCAGATCCTCCGCTCTTCTTCTCCTTCTCCTTGGTCGACCCACCAGGATGAGTTGTAGTTCCAGCGGCAGCAGCAGCGGCGGGAGGATGAGGGAAAGCGCCGGACGCTTGGGCTCGTCGAAGAGCTTCCTTTCGCTCGGCTTCCTTGCGCTTCTTGTGGGGCATGGCAGCTTGGGCGACGAGTCTGGAAGGAAAGAAGGGAAGAGTGTGCGTTGGAGCGAAGAGGGTGAAGGAAGAAGGGAGAGGAAAGACGGAAACGAACCTCTCAAGCTCACGTCGCTCCTCGTCGGATTCGTCGGCGATGGTGGCTTTGAAGATGGCTCCGACGGTCATGATGGCCTGCGAGAAAACGAAACAACGTAGTCAGTCTCAGATCGAGGGGGCAGAACGAGAAGAGGGGAGGCTGAACGAACCTTGGCTCGAAGAATCAACATCTCGTCCGTCACTCCAGGCTCCTTGAAGAAAACGGCGTCGAGAACCTCGTTGAGGACTTGGATGACCTCGAACTTGGTTCCTCGCCAGGTGGTGAGAAGGAGCTGTAGACGAAGGAGAAGGAGGGATAGTCAGCGAAAGCAAAGGTCCTCGCGCGTCTCGAGAAACGGACGCGTCTTCGAGCTCGTTTCGACTTTAAGCAGCGAGGAACTGAGCTCACCTTGGAAGTAACATCCTTCGCCAGAGCCTCCCTGCAAAGCCACAAACAAGCAAGATCGTTCTTCGTCAGCAAAGGCGAACGAAAAACACGCGTCGCTCGTCATCCATCCGACGCGAAACAAAACTACGAGCCAACTCACAGTTCCTCCTCTCCAAGCGTCCCCTTCTCCTGCTGCTTCTGCATCTCCTCCATGGCCATCTGCACACCGACCGCCGATCCGAGGACACCCCAACCCTCCTTGACGAGCGTCCCCTTCTCCTTCAGCTTCGAAAGGAACCCTCCTCCGAAGAACCGCTTGGACTTGAGGAACGTCGACGCTTTGGAGATGTATACGGATCCGATGGTGTGGAGGAGCTGGCGGTCACGACGCAGTGAGCAACATCGAAAACGAGGCAAAGGGAAGAGAAGAAAGACGGTTCAGCTCGTTCGTTCGTTCGTCCCTTCGTCTCTTCACGCGTCTCGACCCTCCCCTCCCTTCTCCCCTCCCTGCACCCCTCTCCCGCCCAGAACGTGAACGAAGACTCACCTCAACACCAAAACTCTCCAACTTCAAATCCTCCGCCTCCCTCCTCTGACTCTCCTCGAACTTCTTCGTCTCCTCATCCCCCTTCTCCCCAGGATGCTTCGCCTCCACGAACGGCCTAATCCTCAAGATCAACTTCTTCTCCAAGTTCTGGATCCTCTCGATCCGAGCCTTCTCCTTCGCCTCAGCCATGTCCTGGAGTTTCTGACGCTGCTCGGGAGTCATGACGGGTTTGCCTGGTTTCCCAGCCTTGCCTGACTTGGAGGAGAGGTCGGCAGAGGAGGCAGCTGGTGAAGGGGAAGGAGAGCCGGAGGTGGTGGTGAGGTGGGAGTGGAGCGAGAGGGAGGCTGCTGAGGGTGGGGAGGAGGGAGTAGCGGCGGTAGGAGAGGTGGGAGTAGCGGTGGAGGGGGTGGTGGAGGTGAGAGGGACGCCTGAGGCTGAGACGGGAGGAGGTGCGTCGGTTGAGGTTGAGGTGGGGTCGTTGGTGGATTTGGTAGCGTCGGGAACGGGAGCTCCTCCCATTTCGGCTTCCATCTCGGCTCGCTCTTCGGGAGACCTAGGGAACGAAGCAAGGGAGGACGAGAAGGAGAGGGAAGGTCAGCTCGAGGAGAAGGAACAGGAGGAGCGAGCTCGATTTGGCTCGACGGAGGAGGGTCGAGGAGGTCTCGTTCCAAAGACTGCGAGAAGGGAAAGAACTCACATCATAACCTCAGCTTGAGACATGAAGTCCTGGTACACACGAGAAGGGAGATTTAGCGGCTGAGCTCGAGGGAAAGAGAAGCAAAGAGCAAAACGACTCGAAACGAAGGAGGAACGAGAGCTCACCTTGATCAACGAAATCTCTCCGATGAGATCCTGGAAAGCCTCTCCTCCAAAGAGAGATCCAAACAGCTCCGACGGGTCCTGCATACCTCCATCGGGTTGGCCCTGTTCGAGAAAGGTCGCGAAGAAGCAACAGCAGATCAGCAACGACGAAGCGGAGGGGAAGGGAGGGAGGGAGGGAGGAGAGGGCTTACGAGCTGCTTCTTTCCGTACTTGTCGTAGTTAGCTCTCAGATCTGGATCCGAGAGGATCTGGTACGCTTCTCCAATCTCCTTGAAACGAGCTTCAGCGTCAGGCGAAGAGTTCTTATCGGGATGGAACTGAAGGAAAGCAAAAGAGAGAGCAGAGGCGATGACGGAGTTCGTTCGTGTTGAGTGAGGCAGGAGGTCAGCTCAGCTCGAGCTGCTGCTGCTCGATAGGAGGGGAGAAGCGAGACTCACCTTGATAGCGAGTTTCCTGTAAGCCTTCTTAAGCTCGATGTCGGTGGCCTCGGGCTGAAGTTCGAGGACGTCGTCTGTAAAAGCAAAGAAGGGAGGGAGGAGGGGGGACGTGGCGGTGAAGGAGGTCAGCTTAGAAAGAGCTCGTTCTCTCGCGCATCGTGAGCTCTACGAGCGTAAAAAGTAGAGAGATGGAACGAACAGTATCCAGTATCGGCAACCATGCTCTTAGACTGACGAAAAAGATGAGAGAAGGGGAGAGGGAGGTGGTTGAAGGAGAGCTCTTCTCCGCTTTCCGCTCTCTTGCTTTTCGAGCCGAGCTCAACCGCGGGCCTCTCCTCGACACGTCTCCCTCTCAATATATATATATTCGCCTCAGCTGTCAGAGACTCGAATCTCGGAAACTGGCGAAGACGACGATGTTGATTTTTCTTTTCCGAATTTCTCGTTGGTCCTTAGTAGGGCTCGTCCGAACTGGGGGACCAATGCTTGAGGAGGGAGAGCACGGAATCGTTCGATCCAACTCTTGACTTTTTCCCTTCAAACTCCCATCACCTCCCTCCTTCCCTCGCCTGTTTCGCTATGAAAGTTACACAGAAGTTCGAAGATGCTGAACGAGAGGGTAGAACCTGGTGAGTTGCTTTTCCTTCCTCGTTGGAGCTAGAGCTGGAGCTCAGCTGGAGGACTGGCCCTCGCTCTCTCGTCGGCTCACCTTCCCTCCCTCCCCAGGTTCTCGTTCGAATACTTCCCTCCTCGGACAGCTCAGGGTCTCCAGAACTTGTACGATCGAATAGAGAGGATGAGGTTGCTTGGTCCTGCGTTCGTGGATGTGACTTGGTGAGTTCTTCGTTCTGTAGGAGGAGTGGGGGAGGAAAGGGAGGAGGAGCGAGAGGTGAGCTGGCTGAGATCCGTTCGAACGTGCGGGCTGAACCATTTCTGCTTCCTCTGTTGCTTTTGCTGGCTTTTCTTGATTCTAGGAACGCTGGAGGACGATCTTCCGACTTGACTACCTCTCTCATCCAAGTGTGTCAGGGTCATATCGGTCTCGAGACGGTGATGCACATCACATGTGGTGAGCACCTTCTCTTCGTTCCGTCCTTCCTTCTTCGTTTTCTTCGAGCTCCTTGAGCTTCAGGATAGCTCTCTGGACATTCTCTGAACGAAGGCGAGGCTGCGATTATGTAGCGGTGTCGATGGTGGAAGCTGGAGAGCGAGAACAGGAAGCTGGGAGCTCCGTCGGCCGACTTTGGCGCGAGCTTGAGCGAGAGCTCTCGACTTTCTTTACACCTCGTTCGAGCTCGAGAACCCATCCCAGAGCTACCCATCTCGTCGCTCAAATCACTACTGACTCGAATCTCATCTCTTTGTTCCTCAGTTGAGAAGGAGAAGCTCGACGCAGCTCTCGACGTGCGTCCTCTCTCCTCTCGCTCTTCAGCCCTCCCTCCCTCGACCTCTCACCGAGCTCACCTCTTTCGTCTCATTCCCCCTCTCTTCCTCCTGCTCTCACGTTTCTCTAGCTCGCCAAACTCCACGGCTGCCAAAACATCCTCGCCCTCCGAGGCGACCCTCCAGCAGGCTCCTCCGTCTGGTCCCCCGTCCCAACAGGTTTCACCACCGCCGCCGAACTCGTTCGCTACATCCGTTCTCGCTACGGAGACTACTTCTGCATCTCCGTCGCTGGATTCCCTGGACTTCACCCTGAGACGGAGGATACCGAGGAGGGGAGGGATCAGGAGATGATGTGGTTGAAGGAGAAGATCGATGCGGGAGCAGAGTTCATCTTCACTCAGATGTTCTACGACGCGGAGATCTTTTTGGATTGGGTGAGGAGGGTTAGGAAGGCGGGGATTAAGGTGCCTATCGTTCCTGGTGAGTTCACGTCCTTTTCTTTCTGTGGTGTCGTTTGAGAAGGAGTGCAGGGGAGACGAGGCGACGAGACGAGATCAGACGCGTCTCGGCTCTCGTCTTCGTCTTCGCCCTTCCGTTTCGAACGCTGACGCTCTGTCATCGTCTACTTCGCAGGAATCATGCCCATCCAATCCTTCGCTACCTTCACCAAATGGGTCGCTCGAGAGAACATCTCAGTCCCTCAACACTTCTACGACGCTCTCAACCCCGTCAAGGACGACGACGCTCGAGTGCGAGAGGTCGGAACCAAGCTCGTCGGAGAGATGTGTAGGAAGATCCTGGCCGCTCCCGAGGGGATTAGTGGACTGCATATCTACACGCTCAACCTTCAGGTTGGAGCGAGGATGCTGCTGGAGGAGGTGGGACTCGAGGCGGATATCGAGAAAGTGTCCCCGTTGCCTTGGACTCCCGTGAGTTCTCGTTCGAACTGGTTTCGACGGTGGAGGGCGGTGCGGGTGGTGCAGGATAGAGCAGGAGGAAGGCAGTCGCATGGAAGGAAAGAGAGAGGACGAAGCTGAACCCTTGCTGTGTTTCCTTTCTCGTAACAGTCCCTCACGCCGAACCGACGAACCGAATCGATTCGACCTATCGTCCGTTTCCTTTTCCCTCTTACCCATCATCTCCCTTCAGACTCGTTCGCTGATGTTCGCTCCCTCCCTCCTCTGCTCTCAACAGTTCTGGGCCAACCGTCAAAAGTCGTACCTCTCGAGGAGTAAGTCTTTCGCGTCTTCGTCCTCTCGAGAGCTTCCTTCCCGCCTCGACCCTGGCTTCGGCTCTCTCGGCACTGACCTCTCGTCTTTCCTTCCTTTCCGTTCATCGCAGCCGAGAACTGGGACGAGTTCCCCAACGGACGATGGGGAGATTCTCGCTCGCCCGCCTACGGAGAGTTCGACGGTTACCTTCTTCCTCAGCTCAAGCTCTCGAAGGAGGCTGCGTACGAGCTCTGGGGGAAGCCTGAGACGCTCGAGGATGTGTGCAAGCTGTTCGCGAGGTTCTGTATGAACGATTTGGTGAGCAGCGTCCCTTGGTTGAGCTCGCGTCCGTCGAAGTTGAAACTGACGCGTCCATTTTGTTCGTCCTCGATTCGTGCAGGCCTCCCTCCCCTGGTCGGATACGGCACCTTCGAAGGAGACGAGTGTGATCAACCAGCAGCTGGCGAAGATGAACGAGATGGGATTTCTGACGATCAACTCTCAGCCTGCGTGAGTCTTCGCCGCGTTTCGTTCCGAACGAAGGACGAGAGCTGACTCTTTTCCTTGTTCTTTCTTTCAGTGTCGACGGAGCTCGATCGGATGACAAGACTCACGGATGGGGACCCAAGAACGGATACGTTTATCAGAAGGTTCGTCTTTCACATCCCTTCTCGCGGTCGTCGAACGAACGACTCGTCGCTGACCCACTCGACTTCGCTCTCTTCAGGCCTACCTCGAGTTCTTCGTCTCCTCTTCGCTGCTTGACGACCTTGTTCGACGTATCGAGCGAGATCCTCACATTACCTACTACGCCGTTCGTCTCATCTCCTTGATCCTTAGCCCTTCGACTCGATTCGACGCGTCGAGCTCACACCTTCTCTGCTTTGACTCGCTCAGGTCAATCAACAAGGAGATCTTCGAACCAACACTCACAGCGAGGGACCCAACGCTGTCACCTGGGGAGTCTTCCCTGGAAAGGAGATCGTTCAGCCTACGTTCGTTCATCTTTCTTGATCTTCGCGACTCATCGTTTCGCCTCGACTGACGCCGCGTCTTCCTCCTTAAACAGCATCGTTGAAGCGTACGTCCTCGCATCCCACGCCCTTCGTCATCTCCGTCTCCCAAACTGACTCGTCCTTCTTTCTTCGTTTCTCACAGCATATCCTTCATCGCCTGGAAGGACGAGGCCTTCTCGATCGGAAAGCAATGGGCCGCGCTCTACGACGAGGGATCCCCAACCAGGAAGCTCCTCGACGAGATCACCGACACCTATTACCTCGTCAACGTCGTACACAACTCCTTCAAGGACGGAGACGCCATCTTCGCTCCCTTCCTGTCGAAGAAGTAGACGTCGCTCGACGCGCCTCGGCTCCTGCTTTCGTTCTCTCCCACTCCCACTCCCACTCTCCCCTAGACACCCACTCACCTCCCTCGCACTTCTTTTCTCCTTCGCATCATTCTCCTCTCCACTCTGTTGTCCCATTACTTTACTCTGCTTTTCAACCTGTCTCCCCCAACCCCCAACCATCGAGAAGGGATTTCAACAACCCTTCTCACCAGCTTTCGTTTGCTTTTCCCTTTCTCTCACGTCTCGTCTCGCTTTAGCCTCATCTGCTATCTTCTCGCATGCTTCCCGTCCTTTGTACCTTCCTCTAAACATACACCCTCTACTATCCCGCACCCGTTACGCGCTTGAAACGTCTTCTTTACACTACTTTTGGCTCCTTCTGTTCGTTTCGTCCCTTCGGTTTTCGTTGACTTTTTGACGGTCTCTCTTTCGTTTGGTTATTCTTCGGTTTTCTCGCACCCTCCCCCATTTTGTACAAGGCGCTTCGCATGCTCTTATTTGATTGGTTCAACACCGAAACGGACGAGACGGGACGAGGAGGGAGGAAGTGAGAGAGGGACCGTCGGGAGAGGGAGGACTTCGAGGAAGAGAGGAACGCGCGGTCGAAGAGAGGCCCGACTCGTTTGCCTTCGTTCCGATGGTTCAGGCGATTGCAGTAAAAGGAACACGGCGAGGTTTGTGAAGAATAGTCGTCGTAAGTCATAAGGCATCAATCGAACAAAGAAAAGCAACATCGAAACAGCCTCGTTCGCGGACCATCGGTCGTCGCGTCCAACGCTCCTCTCTCTCCTCCTCTCGACGCGTCCAGCTCGACCTCGACACAAGCGACCCATCCGAACTAGAGGTCCAAAGGTCCCCATTCGACTGCATAGCAGGTCTTCTTGTGGATGTTCCAGTGGAATCGTTGATGATCTGGGAAGAGGGACTTCAAACGCGTCAGTTCGACGAAATCAAGAACAGAGGGAGGGAAGAGGAGCCAATTCGGACCTTTGCAGCAGTATCGAACGGTCTGGCACTGAACGAGAGAGAAATAAGGACGAAAGGTCAGCGTCACGAGGGTTACGAGACGAAGATGAGACGAAGGCAAGGTATAGCAAACGAACCCTTCCACAAGCCATCATCTCCTCCTCTGCTCCCGTCAATCACGCATCCGACTTGCCCGACTCCGCCCATGCACCCGCCGAGCAGGTGTACCAGTGCACCCCCCATCTTCTCGAGCTCGAGAGAGTCTCCGCTCTCACGTCTTGGGTCGACTTGCTCGGTCGGAAGAGGTAGGAGGCGACGACTTCGAATCCGGACCCGGGCGAGCTCACCAGGTTCCCGATACGATCCTTCATGGGAGACGGCGCCTTGGGATCGAGAACCTGGGAGCACCTCTTCAGGACAGCTCCAAGATCGCGTACGAGAGCTGGGAGAGTGGAGGGGGAGGAGAACGCGCCCGGTGAACGAAGGTCGAGGATGATGAGGCTGAGCTGTAGAGTACTGAACATGGTGATTGCGTACTGAAGGAGCCGAGCTATGCTCAGTGGTCGAGAGGCAAGAGAAAAGAGGAGGTCGGGGCTCGGAAAAGAAGGGGAACTCACCGTCTCTCCGTCCAGAGGATCCTCAAACAGGCTCGCGAGTCCAGGGCACGTCCTCGACCAGAGCTCCACCAGCCGAGCGAAGAGGAGTTCGACCTTCTTTGACGGAGCGGTTCGGATCCATTTGGGATAGTAGCTGCCTCCGGTGGCGACAGCTTGTGCGAGATGGAGTTCCCACGAGGTCGTGAAGGAGGACAGCAGAGGGAGTCGATCGAGGAGGAAGTCGATGAATCTGTCGAGATGCTTGCTGGCGAACTGAGCTTGGAAGCGTTCCATTGGGTTCGGTAGTCCTTTGAGATGGGCGGAAATTACGAGCTGCCTTATCTCGTAAACCTTGTTCAAACGAGGGGAAGGAAGAGAAGAGATCATCAGGCCCTGCCAACTCGCTTTTGGTCTTCCTCCTCCTTGATTGGAAGATTTGACGTACTTACCATCGTACCGGCTTTGAGGAGGTCAGAACTCTTCAGCCCATCCGTAGATCCAAACAAGGCTTCCGCGAGAGTGTCTACTCTGGGGTCCATTGGGAGGGAAGGAGGAGGGAGGGAGAAGGACGAGGAGGGATCGCGAGGTGAGTTTGAGAGTTGGTTGCGAGACGGTTCTGTCCAAAGACCAAATTCGACGATGGAGGAAGAGATGCCTCAGAATAGATGAAAGGCAAGGAAGGAGGAGTTTGCGGTCCGTGGAAAGAAGTGTGCGGGATGATGGGAGAGAAAAGGGAGGGAGGGAGGGAGGGTGTCAGCTCGAACGAAACGACTTTGGCCTTCTTCGCTGCTCCTTCTCCTCTCACAGCATCCTCCTCTCAGATATACACTTTCAAAAGGTCCCAGGCGCTTCCTCTCCCCGAATCTCACTCATCTCACATGTCAACACCCTCCTCCTCGCCTCAAGAACGTCCCTCTCAAACCATGGCGACGTCGACCCTCGATCTCTCCTCTCTCTCCTCCTCACTTCCCTCCCTCGTCTCTTCCTCCCCTCCTGAAACCGACTCGCGATTCTTTCAGCCTCAGGATGGGACGCTTCCAGGTGATTATACTCCTTCTGCTTCCAAAACTCTATCGTGCAGAGGAAGGAGGCTTCCGGAGCAGGAAGGAACGAAGAACGCCTCGAGCTCGACTCCCTGCCTGACCTTCCCTTCTCCCTTCCTTCGTCTCTCCTCCTTCCTTCCAGGAATCCCTCTCGAAATTCTCGAACGAATCCTTCGATACACCTTCCTCAGACGAACCATCCTCACTCCTTCCTCGGATCCCTTCCCTCTTCGAAACACGACCCATCTTCTCCTCGTCTCCAAAGCCTTCCGCGAGCTCTGCCTCCCCATCTTCTTCCAACACCTCACCATCGGTCGTCCCTCGGACTTCGTTACCTTCTTCGATCCCGAGAACGGACTCTTCGTCGCCACAGAGGAAGGAAGGAGACGATGGAGCTTCGTACGAGTCCTGGGAATCGCACATCAAGTCGAACCTCCCTCTCGCTATCCCACGTTGGAGGACGAGTCGTGGATCGTCTCTCTCTCTCCTCCCGTCGGCGGGGACGCTCTCCGGACCATCGCGATCTTCAACCACGAGGTTTGCTCGTCAGCTCCTTCAAACGATCGAGAAGTCTACTCTCAAGCAGCTGAGGACGAGACGAGACGAGCGTCGGCCATCCACGAGATCATGGCGTAGTACAGACGCTCGCCCTACTTCGCCAACGGAGGTCGAGAGTTCCACGAATGGGTTCAGGCGGCGTTCGATCGAGATATCTCAGGGGAGATCGATCACAGGATCCTGGAGAATACCGTCGACTCGCTTCGAGAGGCGCGAAACGGATTCTATCGTCGGCTCCTCCCCTTCCGCCCGACCCTCGTTTTCCGGGTCTCGGAGGACATCAGGAGTCTTCTTCAGCTGGCGAACATCGTCGCCGGGAGTCCCATCGACCTTCTTACCACCATCTACGTCCATCGCCCTCCCGGTCCCAAACCTTCCAGTCCTGTCCTCCTTTCCTCCTGCTTCGACCTCGTCCAACGCGAACTCAACATCCTTTTCCTCGTCCTCGTCGGATACTCGACGGAGAATCCCCCATTCTTCCTTCACCAGTTCCACGAGGCCGATGCTCTCGCTCAGAGAACGTGGAATTACGTTGCGAAGGACACGGGGGAAGTCTTTCTCGTCCCAGATGCGGTGAGTCTCTGTCCTTCTTCCCCCCCTCCTTCAGTCAGCTCGAGCTCGAACTGAGCCTTTCTGTTTCTTCCATCCGAATGCATATATACGAAGTCATGGTCCAATCCCCGAACTACCACGCTCTCATCGAGACGGAGGAGTCAGCGTGGAGAGGAATCGAGCCTCCTCGCGTCGTTGTCGACGAGAACGAGGACGAGCAGGTCGAGACCCAGAGCTCTTGAAGTCGCAGCTGGGTGGGGACGAGGTCGATGATCGCTTTGCCTTTTGTTTTCTCGTAGGCTCTCCTTTTTTTGACTGTGATGACCCTTGACGACGTTCGTGATTCCCCTCCGCCTCGAGCAAGGACGAGACCTCGGCGCGACCCGACGCGTCTTTCTCTCTCCGTCTCTCCCCTCCCTCTCTTCCTCGCTCCCCTGCACGCAAACGAAAGAAAAGAGTAGACTGCCAGTTCATCTACCTCGAACCAAGATCTCACACTCCTCGACCTCAGCGCGGAGCCGCTCAAACGCGACGCGGATTTCACCTCTTCGCTCCGCCTCTCTCGCTCTCCCCCCCCCCCCAACTCACAGCCGTAACAACGACAAAAAAGAGTAAACCATGAAATCAATCGAAAGTCACACCAACACACCTCGCTCCTCCGACCAGACTAGCCTAGAGCTTCGGCACCTCAAACAAAACGTAATCCAACCACTCCTCCTCCATCACTCCCGCCCACTCCCCACCAACCTCCTCGTTCTGACCCTCGACCTTCTTCCCACCCTTCTTCGCGGAACGACGGGACGGGTCGGCGGCGGAGGAGAGGTAGGCGTAGTGGGTCGAGAGGGCTTTGAGGAGTTTGGAAGAGTTTTTGGTGTCGGGCTGAAAGCGAGCGAAAGCGAGCGAGCGAGGGAGGGGAGGGACGGGGAGGGAGGAGAGGGAGGTTGGGTGAGGAGATGGGTGGATGGGTGGGGAGTGAGGAAGGGAGCGAGCGAGCAGCGAAGTCAGTTCGAGTCGAGCGAACGCAAGAACGAGCGAACGGGAACCAAAGCATTCGTTGAACTGAAAGAACGACTCACCTTAACAGCCACAGCCGCGAACTCAGCAGGGAGTCCGTACCTGAGGACGGATTCGACGAAGAGACGGACGACCTTGAGGTGAACGAGAAGCTTGAAGGCTTCAGAGAAGTTTGTGCGGGAGAGACGGAGGAGGTCGGCCTGAGAACGAGCGAGGAGGGCGAGTGGTGGGTGGAGGAAGTGGGTGAAGCGAGCGTGAGGGTAGGTGACGGAGTGAGTGCATAATGGTCGAGGGTGAGAGGTGGGAGGGAGTGAAGGAAAGAGTGAGCGAAGGAGGAACAGTCAGCGAACGAACGACGCGTCGAATCGAATCGGATGTGCAGACGAGACGAAGAACGCACCCAAAGCTCCCTCTCCTCAACGCCAGCGAGCTCGAAGTCCTTCTTCTGCTTGAGAATCGTTCCCTCGTCGTAGGTGAAGTCTCGAAGGATGAACCTTAACGCGAACGAACGAGGAACGAGGAGAAATACACGATCAGTTTTCGCGCTCGACTTCGCAATCCCCCCACTGGAGCAAGGAGGTAAAGAAGGACGGGACGAACTTGTTCTCCCTACACTTCTGAGCGAACTCGTCCTTGCACTTCTTGAAGATGGTGACGGACTGGAGGGTGAACTCTTCGTCCGAGGCGAGTTTGCTGCAAAGACGAGTCGAAGCCAGGAAAATTGAAGCCGCAAGTCAGCTCTTGGATTCGAAGGAAGACGAGAGGCGGCTCGCTCTCGTGGAAAAGAGAGAAGGAACGACAAATGCGAGACAATGAAGGAGGCGAGTGAACGAAAGACTCACATCGACGACCTCGGCACCACCATCGCACACAACCTCTCGTACTTCAACCCCCAGTCCTTGAGGAGGTTACTGCACGGTTTCCAAATCCAATCAACATATCGTCAGCGTAAGAACGAGGCAGAGCTCGAAGAAGGGACACGAGAGCAACTGACTTGGGAACGGCAACCAACAACGTCTCCATGAACTCCGAATCGCCCGTCTGGAAGTCCTCCTTCTTGACGATGTCTCCCAGAGATCGAGTAGCGAGGTTTCCGCTTCGCGTCCCGAAAGTCAAAACCCAAACCCCAAGAGTCAGCTCGTTCGAGGTCGGGGGAGGGAATTGGGAACACTCACGTCAACTTCCTCTGCATCGCAGTCAAGGATCCTTTAGCGAGGTTGTAGGACTGGAGACGTCCCTTCTGGATGTTGTCTATCGAGTTCATTTCCTGCGAAAGCGAACGCGGACCGAAGAAAGTAAGGGAGAAAGGGAGGGAGGAAGTTAGCGTTTCGATTCGAGCTCACCACGTTCGAGGCCTTCCTCCTTCTCTCCCGCCCAACGGGCGCACTGAGCTCAGCGGTCCCCTAGCTAGTCGTATGCCCGATTGTTCGTGTACGAGCTGCGCCGAGTTCAAGTGCGAGTAGGTGGAAGAGAAAGGACTGACCTTCATCAAAGCCTCGAGAACATCGGTCACCTTCCCAGCCTCTCCCCATCTTCCTCGATCCCACTTCCAGCCGCTCCCGTCCGAGGGGAAGAGGTACTCTTCCAGGGGTCGATCGTTGACCTATCAGCCCAACCCAGATGAAAACGAAAACAAAGTCAGTGTCTGTTCGTGGGTCCGACAGCGAATCGAGGACAGGAAGAGCTCGAGCTCGCTTCCCTGCCCCTTCCTCCTCTCGCTGCCCCTCTTGAGCTCAACCCTACCCTCCCTCCCGCCTCTCAGCCTTGCGGCGATAACAGCGACGGATGTAGAGCCTCGTATAGATGAAAAGAAGACGAGACTGACCCTTGTGTGCAGCTCCAACTTCTGAGGATCGTCGTTGAGAAGGGAACGGAGGGTGTCGAGGAGTTTGGAGACGGTTTGGGTGAAGAAGGTGTCTTGTTTGGGCAGGTAGTCCGACAGGGTGAGAAGGGAGGAGAGAGTGCCGGACTGCAAGAGACGAAGGAGAAAGTCAGCATAGATTCAGAAGAGAACGAGTGCGATGAAGGCGAGGAAGGGTGAGGTCGAAGGAAGGAGGGAGGGACGGAGGAAGGGTAGGTGCTCATCTCCGAAGGCTAGCGAGTCTACTAGTCCTCCCCCTGGGAACTCAAGCTCCTCTCAGAGTCACGGCCATAGACGTTACTAGCTCTGCTACGCATTATCTGAGCAGCAAGGGCCCAACCTCGATTCTGAGGGCGAAGATGGAAGGAGGGAAGGTGAAGGAAGGCGACGTACCTTGAGCATTGGAACCTCGATCGATCCGACTCCCTTGTTCCCTACGATGGGTTCCACAGCAGGTTTGACGGCAGCGAGAGTTCGAGAAGGGTCATGGTCCACTAGTGGGGAGGCGATAAGCCAGTAGGCGAGGCTGAGGAGGAAGAGCGAAAGGGAAGGAGGAGGAAGGGAGCGCAAGGGAGATGGAGCGAGCAAGTCGATGATGCGAGGGAGAGGGGTCAGTCTCCTCCATTCTGCTCGCTCGATAGATATGATAAGCTGGTAGAGAGCACTCACTCGGAAGGCATGGCTGTAGATAAAAAGAGTCTATGGAAGGAGAAGGTGGTTGAGAAGAGAGAAGCGTCGTCCACGGGTCCGAGCGACGAGTCCAGAATCGACTCCGCATCGTGGGCTTCTTTTTCGAGCTCGCTCTTTGACGAAGGTTGAACCTCACCGTCCACCTTCACTTCTACAAGCAAAGTTAAGACCATGTCCAACATCACTCACCCTTCAATCGTCGGTGAGTACAACTATCCCTTCTTCCAACCTGAGTGCGAGAGAGGAGAGAGAACCGACGAAGAGACGCACGGACGAACGAGGGCTGATTTTTGCTTTCCCTTCCTTTTGATCGTTCCTAGACGGATGGTTCCGAGAGATCTCGGATCAGTGGCCTGGTAAGTCGCACATTCCTTTATCACGTTCTCGTTCCTGCAGAGATGTAGAGGCTGGGAGGTCAAGCGAAGGCAAGGGAAAGAGCTGAAGGAGGGGAAGGACAATGAGGGAGGGGAACGATGGAATCCAACGAGGACCTCGAGGTCGTTCGTTCGACCAACACGCAACCCAGCTCGTTCCAGACTTCTCAGAGGCCTAAAGGGTGCTCTAAGACATCGTCCCAGCTGGGCAGAGTTGCCCTAAAACTCCTGGAGCTCTGTAGAGACCTCCCATCGTCCCCTCCTCCCACCCGCCCAAACCGGATCCTCCTCTTCTCTCAACCCTCCCGACACGTCCGGACCACCTTTACTGACTAGCGGCGCTCTTTCTTCGCACTTTACAGGCCAGGCTATGACCCTTAAGTTCGTTTTATCATCTCTTCTCAACTTCTCAGTGAGATTTGGCGAGCAGCGAAGCTGAACGAGCTCGAAAGCTGACCTCTTCGTCCCTTCCCTCTTCGCGTTCGCGCTTATGTCCTTCCTTCTCGTTTTCCAGGGTCAAGAAGGTCCTCCACACCGAGAAGTCCCTCTTCCAGGACGTCCTCGTCTTCGAGTCCGAGACTTACGGAAACGTTCTCGTCCTCGACGGTGTCGTTCAGGCTACTGAGCGTGATGAGTTCTCGTGAGTCTCGACGACGAGCTCGCTTTCTCGTTCCCGTCGCTCGTTCGAGGTTGGGTTCCGAGCTGACTCTTGTTCCATCTTCGTTTGGTCCGTCGCCTACAGCTACCAGGAGATGATCACCCACATCCCTATGGCTTCCCACCCCAACCCCAAGCACGTCCTCGTCGTTGGAGGAGGAGACGGAGGAGTTATCCGAGAGGTCCTCAAGCACGCGTCTGTTGAGAGCGTTGTTCTCGTTGATATCGACGAGGTGAGTCACTCTATTCCCATCTCTTATTCTTGCTTCCCTTTTCGTTTGTTTCGCTCTTTTCTCGCACGCGAGAACCGAGATCTGACCTCTCTCCCTCTCCCCTCTCCTTGCCCAACTTCAACCCTCCCTCCCTCCCTCGCTCCACCCACCCGCCCCCCTCTCCTCCTACTTCATCATCACCTCTTCCCTCACTCGCTTCGCTAGGCCGTCCCCCGAGTCTCCAAGCTCTACCTCCCCGGAATGGCCGACGTTCTCTCCCACCCCAAGGTCACCGTCCACATCGCCGACGGATTCAAGTACCTCCCCACCGTCGAGAACTCCTTCGACGTCATCATCACCGACTCCTCCGATCCCGTTGGACCCGCCGCTTCTCTCTTCGAGGCTCCTTACTTCACCCTCATGAAGAAGGCCCTCAAGGAGGGTGGGTCGCTCTCGACTCAGGGAGAGTCGCTTTGGTTGCATTTGCCTTTGATCAAGGTGAGTTTTTTGGGGTGCTGGTTAGGGTTGGAGAGGTGGCCGGAGTTGGTAGGGAGTGTGAGCGAGGTCGAGAGAGAGGGTGAAGTGAGGGTTGAGAGGAGATCGAAGGGTCGAAGCTGAACTGGCGCGCTTTCCTTTCTCGTCGCGTCTTCCGTTTCTCCAGGATCTCCGAACCATGACCAAGCACCTCTTCCCCGTTTCCGAGTACGCTTTCACCACCATCCCCACCTGTACGTATCATCTCTACCTTCCTCTCGTCCTCGAAAGAGCAACGAAGTCGAAAAGACGCGACGAACGAACTCGAGCTCGAGCTGACCTTCTCCCTCCTCCCTCCCTCCCTCCTCCCTCCAACCACCACCTCCTTCCTTCACCCACCACCTCCGTCCCCCGCCCGCCCACCCTCCCAGACCCCTCCGGACAGATCGGATTCGTCGTCTGCTCCAAGGACGCCAACCGAAAGGTCTCCGTTCCCCTCCGAGAGGTCCCCAACTGCCGATACTACAACGCTCGAGTCCACTCGGCCTCCTTCGTCCTCCCCGAGTTCGGTCGAGCCATGATCGAGGAGGGGAAGGATCTCCTCACTGGTGTCTTCTCCGGAGTCAACACCTCCAAGCTCCAGGCTGAGAAGGTCGCTGCTGCCGCTGGAGGAAAGACCAAGAAGAAGGTCCTTCTTCTCGGAAGTGGGTTCGTCGCTGGACCTGCTGCTGAGTACATCGTTAGGAAGGGAAATGATTTGACTATCGGTGAGTACGAGCGAATCGGTATTGGGGGTGGTGGAGGGAGGAGAGACGAGAAGACGACGAACGAACGAACCGAAACCTCGAAAACTGACGCGTCTCCCCTCCCTCTCCCCCTTCCTTTCTCTTCCTTCTCCCCTCAGCCTGCCGAACCCTCTCCACCGCCCTCTCCCTCTCCTCTACCATCCCCGGATCCAACCCCGTCTCCGTCGACGTCACCAACGCCGCCGAACTCGACGCTCTCGTCGCGAAGCACGATCTCGTCGTCTCCCTCATCCCTTACACCTACCACACCCTCGTTATCGAATCCGCTATTCGAAACAAGAACATCAACGTCGTTACCACCTCCTACGTCTCGGACGCCATGAAGGCCCTCGACCAGAAGGCTATCGATGCTGGCGTGCTGGTGTTCAACGAGATTGGGTTGGATCCTGGAATTGATCATCTTTGGGCTGTCAAGACCATTCATGAGGTTCATGCTGAGGGGGGAAAGGTACGTACATACGCTCGCCCATCTTCTTTCTTTTGTCTCGCTGGGGTGGGGAAGGTGGGAAGAAGGGATGAGACGAGACGAGACGAGACGCGTCGAGAACGAGACGCGTCGAACGAAGAACTGACCTCCCGCTCTTTTCTTCGTTTCGCTTTTGGGTGATCTGCAGATCAAGGAGTTCCTCTCCTACTGTGGAGGTCTCCCCGCTCCCGAGTGCTCCAACAACCCTCTCGGATACAAGTTCTCTTGGTCGTCCCGAGGTGTTCTGCTCGCTCTCCGAAACTCGGCCAAGTACCACAAGGGTGGAAAGCTCGTTGAGGTTAACGGAAAGGATCTCATGTACGTCGCTCTTCCCTCCCCTCTTATGTCTCGTTTGATCTTCAAATCGAGCGTCTCGAGTCAGGAGCTTTGCTCTTGACTCTCTCGAACGAAGAGCCAGAACCGAACTTCGAGCCTCGTCGCGTCCGAATCGAACTCGAACCTGACTCGTCTCTTTCCCCTCCATCACGTTCTCACAGGACCGTCGCCCAGCCTTACTACATCACTCCCGCTTTCGGATTCGTCGCCTACCCCAACCGAGACTCGACCTCCTTCATCGAGGCCTACGGAATCCCCGAGGCGGAGACTTGCGTTCGAGGAACCCTCAGGTACCAAGGTTTCCCCCAGGTGGTCGCCGCTTTGGTCGAGATGGGATTCCTCAACGACGAGGAGGTTGCTTACGTCAAGAAGGGTGGAAACGCTTTGACTTGGGTGAGTTTGAGACCGACGAGGAGGGAGAGGGAGAGGGAGGGAGCGGGACGAGAGAAGATGGGAGCTGACCTTTTTCCTTCGCTGTTTCGTTAACAGGTCGAGGTCATGGCTAAGGCCATCGGAGCCAAGGAGGCTACTGAGGAGTACGTCCCTTCCTTCCTTCTTTCGACGCGTCTCTCCCTCTCGTCTTGTCTCGTCTCGGTGCTGACATTTCGCTTCCCTTCCCTTCCCTCCCTTCCCTTCCCTCCAGGTCCATCATCGCTACCCTCACTCCCCTCAAGTCCTTCCAGCCCGCTGAGCTCGGATCCCTCCTCATCTCCAAGCTTCGACGACTCGGTCTCTTCTCCTCCAACAAGGTCACCCCTCGAGGAAACCTGCTCGACACTCTCTGCGCTACCCTCGAGGAGGAGTGCAAGTACGCCGAGGGAGAGAGGGATTTGGTCATGCTTCAGCACAAGTTCGTTGTCGAGCGAGCTGATGGAAAGATTGTACGTTCCAAGCTTTCCCTTCGTTCGCGCTTTGTTTCGAGGTCGAGTTGGCGAACTTGAACTGACTTCGTTTCCTTCGTTCTGTTTTGCGTTCCACTTCAACAGGAGACCCTCACCTCGACCCTTGAGGCTTACGGATCTTCCACTGGAGGACCTTCCGCTATGGTGAGTGCCGTTCTCTTCCCTGACCCCAGCAAAACGCCTCCCCGGATCTCTCGTCTCGACGCGTCCCGATTCGACGGCCTCGCTGACCACCTTCCCTCCCCTTGTGCTTTCGACCAGGCTCTCACCGTCGGAGTTCCCTGTGGAGTTGCTGTTCAGCTCATTCTCGATGGAGTTATCACCAAGAAGGGTGTTCAGCAGCCTTACGACGAGGAGGTCAGTCTTCGATTTCACTTTTCGTCGTCCCCTTCGCCTTCCCTTCCTCCCACCTCTCTTTCTTTCCCCCGCCGCTTTCACCCTTGCTTTGGGGCTCCCTCCCTTTCCTCGTTTCCCCTCAGAGCGCTCATCGATATCTACGAGCTTGTGCTGACCTTGTTCTCCGTCCTCTCTTCCTCTTCTCCAGACCTGCGCGATCCTTCGAACGGAGCTCGAGAAGGAGGGCATCACCATGAAGGAGGAGGTTCTCTAAACGTTGGGTTCTCTAGATTTTGGAATTCTATCTCTTGACCGTCTCTTTTTGCTGCCGTCGAACGAGAAAGAGACGAGAACCGCAGGCGAGAGTCGAGACGACGCGTCTGAAAGGTCGGCGGTCTCAGACGGCTGCTCCTTCGTTGCCGCTTTCGAGTCATGGGCGAAAGTTACCAATGCGTGGATATTTGCCTCAGCTTCTATCTCCGATCAGGAAAGAGTCAGCTTTTTCGCTCGCATGAACGAAAAAGAGAAAGCCCGGCAAGTCGGACGGAGATTTCGGACGTCACCTTTTGACCTTCCTTCGTTCCCTCTTCTTTCATCTCCCAACCACCACCAACGACTCTTAGCCTCTTCCCATACGTCTCTCTTCGATGTCAAGTCTCCGACGAACGAACTCCCAGTCCTCCGAACGAACAGTCATCGAACCCATGTCGCAGCCTCCCCTCCATCCTCCCAACATCCGCTCTCGAGCCAGTGGAGTTCAGCGCTACGAAGGGTTCAACTCTCAGGGAGGAGGTGGGAGAGATGCTGTGAGTTCCCTATTCCTCAGCATGTCGACTCGCCAGAGGAAAAGGAGGAGGAGGGAAGGGAGGAGAAGACCCGACCGACCTCGAGCTCGACGAATGAACGTCTCACGAGTGAGCTGAGCTGATCTCTTCCCCGCTCGTGTTCGTTCGACTCTTCGACTCTCCAGTGCGACGATATCCCTGAGAAGGTACCCAAGGGCTGCAATCCTCAGAAGTACTCGCACTCGTTCTGGGATCCGGAGGTTGCTGGGTTGAGGAAGGTTTACTTCAAGATTGTGATCACGATGAGCTTGATCACGGTTCTCGTCATGTGTGAGCAGATTTTCTTCCTTAATCTCATCTCTTTCTTCTGTATCTGACCTGACTCTGCTTTTTGGTATTATTTCAGGGGCGTGCTTGAGCTTCTACTGGGTTCGTCGAGATGATCTGCTTCTCCTCGCTCCTCGTCCCGTCCGCCTCGATCCTTCAGCCGTTGCTGACGCTTCCTTCTCATTTTTATTGATTTCATCAGGGCTCACTCTGGAAGGAGAAGGAGAACGTCTACCGACTCCGAACCTGGGTCGTCGACTTCGACGACAACTCAATCGTCTCGCGAGCCGTCTTCAGCGCCATCCACGCTTCCAACGCTGGTCCTCCACCTCACCTCGGTTGGGAAGTCGTTTCTGGGGAGCAGTTCGACTCCGTGGAGAAAATTGAGGCTCTTTTGCTAAACGAGAATGCCTGGGCGGCGGTCGTTAGTGAGTTGTCGGTCGCGTCGCGTTGAGATCTCGAGCCAATCTTTTCCCTTCTTCTTCTTCTGACTTGAATTCTCCTTTCCCTGCTTCTTTCAGTCAATGCTGGAGCTGAGGAAGCACTTATTGCCGCTCGTGAAGTTGGAGACTCAACCTACAACGTGAGCTCGATTTCAACGCTCGATCTTGCACGAACGCGAACTCAGTTTGACGCTGACTCCCTTTCATCTCTATCTTCTTTTCGCAGGGAACCTCCGCTATCTCAGCCATCTACGTTCAAGCTCGAAATGAGATCGCCGCCAACAACTTCCTCGTCCCTGGATTCACCGCGGTCCTCGCTCCAGCTCTTTCCCTCGCGTCGACTCAATCGACTGCAGCATAGTGAGCCTCGTTTCTCTCGAAGACCCGACGAAGCAGAGTCTGAACTTAGCCTCGACCTTGTCTCAGCCTCTCTGCTCAGTCCTCGAACGAAACGGCGATCGAACTCCTCGCTCAAGCTCCCAACACCGTCGTTAACGCGTTCGGCATGCGACTCGTCAACTTGAGAGCCTACGACGCGTCCGTCGCTGCAGCAGTCACCCTTGTCGGCTTCATCTATCTCCTCGTCCTAGCTTTCATCCAGGTGAGCAGCTTCACGCGATCCTAGCTCGTTTCGAGACTCGAAGCTGACTCCGAGTTTTCGTTTCCCAGACCATGGTCCACGATGCAGCTCGATCCATCATCGGACCGTTCCTTCGAACTCGTGTCTACATCATACTTCGACTCGTCACTCCCGTGATCAACTACTGGTGAGTGTCCCTTTTGTGCGAAGGAAGGTCGAAACCCGACGCGACGCGACTTGAAGAGATTGACAGCTGACTCGAACTCTCTTCGTCTCTCAGCTTCGTGAGCTTCTGGTTCAGCCTCTTGAATTTGCCATTCAAGGTCCCCTTCGGTCAAGGGCCCTTCAGTCACGGTGGAGGCTGGGCGTTGTGGTGGATCTTCTGCTGGTTCGGAAGTGAGTTTTCGCTCCCGCTCTTCTCGAGCCTCTCTCCTTCGAGTGTTCGACGAGGCTGATATGACACCCTTCCTCGCTCGTTGGTAGTGATGGCTCTGGGATTGGCGACGGAAGGTACCTCGCCTTTTCGTTCCTCGTCGACTTCTCTTCTTCGGTCGCGTCGCAACCTCAACCTCACCTTGCTAACTCGTTTGCTTCCCCTCTCCATCAGCTATGATCACCATTCTCACACCTCGTTTCATCGCATTCTTTCTGGTTGCCATCATAGTCGTAAAGTGAGTTCGACTCGACCCTCGCCTCACCTTGACGCACACAATAACCTGCTCTTCCTTCTTTCCCCTCCACAGTGCTGCTGAAGCCTCTATCCCCATCGAGCTCTCTGGAAGTCCCATCTACCGAGTCGGCTATGGCCTACCCTTCTGGAACCTCTCGCAGGCCGTTCGCTGCATCATCTTCGAGTGAGCTCGTTCAGCTCGTCGTCGTCGCCTCGCGATCTACCTATAGAGCTCACATCCCCCTCTCTCCGCCTTCACAGTACTAAAAACCAACTGGGACGAAACTTCGGCGTTCTCTGTGCTTGGATCTTGATCTCCTTCATCACGAGTGAGTTCTCGTCGGGTCTCTCGACGTGTCGTCCTCGAAGTCCTGACGCGTCCTCTCTTCCGCGGTTTCGCAGTCCCTCTCTTCACGATCTTGATGAGACGCGGAGAAATGAAGGAGAACCAGGCGAAGCAGCCTCTCGACGAAAAGAAGAAGGATCAGGTCGTTTAGATTCGCTTCGCGACGTGGGGTCGCCTCTCCGTATCTCGTAGCAGCTACTCTATGAATGTACTCCATCTCGGCGCGTCTCACTTTCGATCCCTCAGAGCTCCTCCTCTATTTTGGCTCCATCTCGGTGATTTACGTCTGAGGACTGTAGAAATCCATCAAACCATCTCGAACCCCACCTCGGTCATTCGAGTCCCCCCCCCCTCCTCCACCCCTCCTCCTCTTCTGCAGGATGCAGCTCTTCGTTCGCTGCCCACCAAGCACGCTCACTCTCTCACAGACCTCTCGCACACCTTCCTCGCGATCCAGGCGATGTCCTCGTCTCAGTCTAGTCTGAACGGCTTTGAACTCCCTTCTCGCCAGCGACCTCCTTCGAGCGAGCTCAACAAACGTCCGACGCTGGGCCAACCGATCCTTCAGCCGGAGAGGATCAACTCAAGAGAGTCGGAAGTTCGTCGCTATGAAGGATTCGGTAGTCAGGGACAAGGGGGACTCGACGCTGTGAGTCTTCTCGCCGTTCATGTCGTACTGAGGGCTTGGGAGGTGGGAGAAGGGGAGGGGAGGAAGAGGGAGGAGGAAGCTCGAGCTCGCCTTCGCGCAAACCCGTTATGTTTTCCAGCGGTTCTTCTGGAGATGAGAGTGGGAACAGGTGATAGAGTAGTAGCCAGAGCACTCGGGGATGAAGTGGCTGCCGTACAAACAGACCGCGGGACGCAGGGAGGGGAGGGAGGAAGAGCTGGAGAAGAAGGTCGCACAATGTGAGCTCGAAGCTCATCGAGCTCGCCCCATCCTTCTTCTCGAAGTCGGCTACACACCCTCTCTATGAGGCGACTCCCGAGAGGTAGACATGTACTGACTTGCTGTCCTATCTTGCATCTCAGAGCGACGACGTTGAGGAGAAGGTCGCCAAAGGATCGAAACCTCAAAAGTTCTCTCACGGCTTCCTCGACCCAGAAGTCGCCTCGTTACGGAAGGTCTACTTCAAAATAGTAGGATCGATGGCTCTCATAACGATCGCGATCATGTGTGAGCAGGTTTTTGTTCTTGATCGAGCTCTGTCGAAGGCGGACTGAAGCTCACCCTCTCGTCCCCCGTCTTCTCTTTCTTTCTTCCAGGGATCATCCTGACTTTCTACTGGGTAGGTCGAAACGTCACAGCTGCATTGTTCACGCTTCTGACTTCTCTGTTCTATTTGGATCCTTCAGGGAGCTCTCTGGGCCGAGAAGGAGAACGCTTTTCACCTCCGAGCCTGGGTAATCGACATGGACGCGTCGTCGATCGTCTCTCGAGCCGTCATCACCGCCATCGACGCTTCAAATGCTGGGCCACCTCCTACGCTCGGTTGGCAGGTTGTCTCTGGAGAGCAGTACGATTCACGCGAAAAGATCGAAGCCCTCTTGCTCGACGAGAAGGCGTGGGCGGCCGTCGTCAGTGAGTCGTTCCAGTCTTCTCTTCTCGTTACAAGACCTTTTCTGACCTTCTCGTGTTTCTCTTCAGTCAATGCTGGTGCGGAGTCGTCTCTCCTGACTGCCAGGCAGATCGGGAACGCGTCTTACGTCGTGAGCCCTCATCTTCGCTCGAGTCTCGTTGTCCAACCCGCTCACGCGCGTCCTTCCTTTCGTTCTTCCCAGGGAACCGCCGCCGTCTCTTTTTACTACGTTCAGGCGAGGAACGAGCTTGCTGCGGCCAACTTCATTGTCCCCGGTGAGTCTCTTATCTCAGTGCGAGTCAGGGACCTGCTTGCTAACGACTCTCCGCGACTCAGCGTTCACGTCAGTCATCGGAGGAGGTCTTCTCAAAGCTTCAGCCCAGTCCGTGAGCCAGTAGTGAGTCGAGTTTCATTAGTAGCTACTCGCCTCTATCGTCGCTGAACCTTTCTCGTCGTCTCATCGTCTCAGCCACGCCGATCAAGGAGGAAACGCGACGGCGATGGCCCTGCTTTCTCTCGCTCCCAACACCATCGCCAACGCCTTCTCCTTCTCCGAGGTCAACCTTCGTCCTTACACCGACACTGTTGCAACCGCCATGACCCTCGTCGGACTCATCTACCTTCTCGTTCTAGCCTTCATCCAGGTGAGTGAAGACTTTGACCTAGACCTCGTTCGAGCATCCGCTGATCGTCCTTCTTTCCTCGACAGACCATGGTCCACGACGCCGCCAGATCTGTTCTTGGGCCATATCTTCGAACACGTGTATATGTTATTCTGCGACTTGTCACTCCGATCTTCACCTACTTGTGAGTTGAAGGAAGGAAGGTCGAGCCCGAACGAGACCGTCGCTGACGACCTTACTCTTTTTCGTTCCCAGCGTCATCTCCTTCTTCTTCACGCTCATCTCGTTACCCTTCAAGGTACCATTCGGTGCTGGACCTTTCACCCACGCAAGCGGCTTCTTCCTGTGAGTCGATCTCTAGGGCTCAGGCGGCTCGTCGCTGACCCCTCCTCTGCCCTTGTTTTGGCAGGTGGTGGTGCTTCTGCTGGTTCGGGAGTATGTTCATCTCTTTGGCTATCTGCCCTTGGGCTTCACTGACTTCCTGATTGATTTTCGGGCGCAGTGATGGCTCTCGGCCTCTCCATCGAAGGTCCGTCGCGTCGAGCTTGGTCGCGAAAACGAACCGATGTTGACCTTTTCCTTTGCTTCACCTGTCACCTCCAGCAATGATCACTATCCTCACACCTCGGTTCATCTCGTTCTTCTTGATCACTCTGATCATCGTCAAGTCAGTCCAGTCTCGACGTCTTCAGCGCTCGCTACTTTCGACGTACTCGAACTGACGCGTCGCTTCTTTCTTTCTTCACAACCTCAGCGTCTCAGAAGCGAGCGTACCCATCGAGTTGAACTCTTCCAACCTTTACCGGATTGGATACGGTCTTCCTGTAAGAACGCGAACTCTCCTTCCCTCAACTCGAGCTCTGCACGACCCTCGGCTGAGTCCTGACTCGCCGTCTTTCTTCCTCGCCTTCTCTCCCAGTTCTGGAACCTCTCGCAAGCCGTGAGATGCATCATCTTCAATACGAAGAACGAGCTAGGCCAAAATTTCGGAGTCCTCTGCTTCTGGACGGTGTTGTCGTGCTGCACCAGTTCGTTTGGTTCTCCTCGCGCGTTCTCGCTTCGGCGTTCTTCTCGCCCTCTCCGAGAGCCTCCTCTCGCTCGAGTCTCGTTGCTGATCCAGGCTCATCATCTCGCTTGCCGCTTCAACAGTACCTCTCTTCACGATTCGGATGCGGAGAGGAGAAGTCAAGGAGCACGAACAACAACAATCCCTCGACGAGAAGCAGGAGGAGGTCGTCTGATTTTCGCGTCGGTTCCGATCTCTCAACCTCTAGATCTTCTCGCAGATGCAAAATCGTCCTTAAAACGAGGAGGTAGATTTTCTACCCATCTTGGAACCTGGGAAAATCCTTATCAAGCACTCTGAGAAGATTTTCGGCGACTGATCAGCTGACGAAATCTCGCCCGCTGCAGCCTCGGTCTGGCAGGCGAACTCGCCCTCCCCTTCTCCTCCCCCTCCTTTCCCCCTTCGCTAAATTCAGCTCTGCCCTCTTGGCTTGTTTTCCTGTTCAACCACCACCCACCCACCCACCCTCTTCCTCTTCCCATCTCCTCGAGCGAATCCTCTCGATGATGTCTCCTCAACGCTCGCATTCCTCCGACGCTACCGAAGTCTCAAGCTCTTCGCCTCCCCATCCTTCGTCCAAAACCGACGAGCTCAGCAAACCCACTCAGCAACCTATCCAGCCTGGGCGCATAATGTCGAGGGAGTCTGGAGTTCAGCGCTACGAGGGATATGACTCTCAAGGCCGGGGAGGACTTGACGCTGTGAGTACGACGACTGGGAGGGAAGGAGGCTGGAGCGCCGAACGTCGAAGGAAGGAGCGAAGAGGTGCGAGAGGAGGCTCCATGCAGACCCTCCTCGATGAGGCCCTTGGAGTCCATTTCGATTCATGCAGAGCACGTATTACTCTGCTCTATCGGGTGTCCTTTCACCTCCAGGATGCAGCGAGCGGAGCTCGTATGGACGGGGAGGCAAAGACGATGGGGGAAGCAAGGATTAGCGAGCAGTCCGAGCTCGTCGGTCGTCGTTGGTCTCGCGTCCGAGCTCATCTATCTTCCCTCTCCCCTCCTTCTTATCAATCTCCCCCCCTTTTATCGCATCTCTTCATCACCATACGATCTTCTTCCGATCACTGACTTCAATCTCTCCTTCTTCTTCCTCACCTCCGTCTCCTTCCTCTCTCGATCCTCCCCCCCCAGAGCGACGATGTCGTCGAGACGGTCCCTCAAGGAGGGCGTCCTCAGAAGTTCTCCCATGGCTTCTTCGACCCTGAGGTCGCTCCTCTGCGGAAAGTTTACTTCAAGATCGTAGGGATGATGACCGTGGTGACGATCTTGGTGATGTGTGAGCATATTTTCGCACTCTCCCCGTCTCGTTCGACTTCGACGCCTCGTTCTGACCGAGCTCTCTCTTCTTCTCCAGGGGCTTGCCTGAGTTTCTACTGGGTTCGTGCTCTTTTTCCTGCTTTGTCGTCACACGTCTCACCTCATCTGACGTGCTCTCCTCATCTCTTCGCATCTTCAGGGATCGCTCTGGGCTCAGAAGGAGAACGCCTACCACCTTCGAACGTGGGTCGTGGACATGGACAACGACTCGAGCGTCTCTCGAGCTATCATCACCGCTATCGACGCTTCCAACGCCGGTCCCGCTCCTCATCTCGGATGGCAGGTCGTTTCTGGAGAGCAGTATGACTCCGCAGAGAAGATCTCTGCGCTGTTGATCGATGAGAAGGCTTGGGCGGCGGTCGTCAGTGAGTCGCGTCTTTCCCATTCGTCTCTCTTCGCTCTGAACCCTCTCCTGACCTTCTTGGGCTCTTCCTTCAGTCAACGCTGGTGCCGAGGCTTCCCTTCTCGCTGCTAGGCAGATTGGAAACGCGTCCTACATCGTGAGTCGTTCGTCACTCGTCGAGCTCTTCCCTCCGATCGCTGAGCCTTCCCTCTTCGCTGCTCTCCAGGGAACCTCTGCTGTCTCGGCGTACTACGTCCAAGCTAGGAATGAACTCGCTGCTGGAAACTTCATCGTCCCTGGTGAGTGCCTGGCTTTCAAATATCGTTCTCGCAGAACTCGAACGCTGACTCTCCTCTCCCGACAGCCTACTCGTCCGTCATTGGAGCAGCTCTTACACGATTGTCGTCTCAGTCTGCCGCCCAGTAGTGAGTATATCGTCTACCACCCCCGCTCCCAACTGATCTCAGCGATTCTGACCTCCCTTCTCTTTCTCTCAGCATCTCTGCTCAATCTTCGAACGCGACCGCGATGGCTCTCCTCGCTCAGGCTCCCAACACCATCTCCAACGGCTTCTCCCTCACCCTCGTCAACCTTCGAACTTACACTCACACTGTCGCCACAGCCGTCACTCTCGTCGGATTGATCTACCTGCTAGTTCTGTCTTTCATTCAGGTGAGCCTCTCTCGACGTCCTGTTCCCTCGCTCGAGCGCGTCTGACCAGCTCTCCTCCTTCCTCTCCCAGACCATGGTCCACGACGCCGCTCGATCCATCATCGGACCCTACCTCAGGACTCGAGTCTACATCGTTCTTCGACTCGTCGTTCCCATCGTCAACTACTGGTGAGTCGAGACCGCGAACGCCTCACATTCCTGCTTCCCTCTCGCTTGAATCGATCTGACCGCGTCCTCCTCTTCTCACAGGGTCATCTCCTTGCTCTTCGCCATGATCAACTTGCCGTTCAAGGTTCCCTTCGGTGCTGGACCCTTCACTTACGCCGGTGGCTTCTTCCTGTGAGTCGAGACGGTTCGTTCTTCCTTCGCGTTGCCCGTTCGTCCTGACCTCGGTTTCTTCTTCGATTCGACAGCTGGTGGTGCTTCTGCTGGTTCGGAATGATGGCTCTTGGGTTGGCGACGGAAGGTGAGTCGCTTTGAAATTCGGCGACTCGTTTTGTCGACGGCTTCGCGTCGCGTCCTCCTCCTCGTCCTCGTCCTCGCCCGCTGACCCGTCTTCACCTCTTCTTCTACCCAGCTATGATCACCATCCTCACTCCTCGATTCATCGCGTTCTTCCTTATCGCCCTCATCGTCGTCAAGTGAGTTCGACTCGTCCTGCACCTCACCTCGACGCACAAACTGACCTGCTCTTCCTTCTTCTCTCTTAACAGCGTTTCCGAGACTAGTGTTCCCATTGAGGTCTCCGGATCCTACATCTACCGAATCGGATACGGTCTTCCCGTTCGTTCCTCCTCCTTCCTCTTCTCTCCTCTCGACAAGCTTCTCGCTGACTCGTCGTCCTGTTCCTTTCTCAGTTCTGGAACCTCTCCCAAGCCGTCCGAACCATCATCTTCAACACCAAGAACGAGCTCGGTCAGAACTTTGGAGTCCTTTGCTTCTGGGTCGCCCTCTCGTGCTGTACCAGTGAGTCGCTCTCGCACCTCGTCCCTCCCAACATCGACTAACCAAACCTTCGTTCTCCTCTTCTCCCAGTCCCTCTCTTCACCATCTTCATGCGTCGCTCAGAGATGCGAGCTCACGAGGCGTCGAAACCCGTCGAGCAGAAGACCAAGGAGGAGAAGGAGCAGGTCGTGTAACCCAAATCTCTTTTCCTTTCGTCGTTCGGTTCGCTTTCAGCCCTCCTTCGTTTTGCTCGTTTGCTCGTCAGCGATGTATCTATACCTGGCTCGCTCCCGTTACCTCTAATATCACTACTCTCATAGATGGCCCCCTCTCTGCGTTGTTCGGAAAAGCTCGGATCAAGGAAAGACGAAGAAGACGGCCGGAGGGGAGTCGCATGCCTGCTTGTTCTCGGTTCTGGTTCGGGAGCCGAAAGGACGAACGCCCATGGGCAGAGTTCTCTGACTTTGCTTTCGGGGATGAGGAAGAATGATGAAGAAGCAAGAAGGAACCGTGGAAGGATCCCCACGAGGGGTAGGAATGAACCGTGAAACGACGACGCGTCGAGGGAACCGATTTCGAGTCGGAGAATAAAGTGCGCGGGGAGAGGTGAGAGGGAGGTGTCGCAGAGATAAAAAGGAATAGGGAAGTCGTAAAAACAAGCCGGGTCGTGGAAGAGCATGGGGAGGAGAAAGCTACGTCGTACAAAGTTTAGATCGCGAGGGAGGCCTCGCGTCGAGGCGAGGGAAGGGAAAAAGCAAAGGCAGCGAAGCGAGAGAGGAGTTGTACAGAGAGAAAGAGAGGGGTATGGATGATAGTCCGTCTAAGAGAGAAGCAAGCGAGAGAGTAAAGCAAAGAGAGAAAGAGAACGAGCTCCGAGGTACCCAAGAACGAAACCAAAAAAAGAAGAGCAAAAAGAAAGCGAGAGAACGGACGAACGAAACCAAAGGAAAGCAAAGCACCGCCCACACCACCGCCGACCGATTCGAGCCTGTCGTTCGCTCAGACCAAAGGCCACCCATCCACCGTGGACTCCTCATCGTCTCCTACGACGACCTCGATCCATCCATCCACCATTCCCTTCAAATGGCACCTCCCTCGCTCGACCCACTCCTTCGTCTCCTCATCCGCAACTCGCACGATCAACTTCCCTCCTCCAATCTCTCCCTCCGGTCCCCAACCTCCTTTGACTCCAGGGACGTCGAAGACTCCATCGGCTTCCCTCGCTCGGAGGCATCGCATGAACCACGAGCAAGTGAGGGGGGAGGGGATGGTGAGGTGAGGAGGGAGGAACTGAGGTCGAAGGTCGAAGATGATGTTGAGGGGTTGTCTTCGCGACGAGATGTGACGGGAGGAGGTATGGTTGATGTTGTGATGGTTGTTGTTATTGTTGTTGAAACGGAGAGTGTGGTGGTGGTGAGCGTTGAGGTGGAATACTACGGCATGGTTGGGTTGGTTGTTGTTCGCGTTGGGCTGGGGAGCGTTGGCGTTGGGAGGGAAGAGGTGCTGCCATCCGTGTCCGTTCGGGTTGTTGTGGTGATGGTTGTTTCCTGGAGGTGGGTATGTAGCGGCTGGGACGAGGAAGAACTCCGAGTTGGAGTAGAAGGCTCCTGATCGAGTTGGACGAAGAGAGAGCATGTTGGCTCCTCGGAGGGTGACGGACTCCAAGGCGGTCCAGTGTCGAAGGATCGTATCCTCAGCTCGAACATCTACGGAGTAAAACAGAGGGAAACGACGGTCAGCGAGAGTCTAGAAGAAGGCAAGCTAAACTCGTCCTCGGATAGATCCAAACGACGCGACGAAACGAGAACTTGAGCTCACCGATGGCGTGGTCGAAGATTGAGCGCTCTCCTTGAGGTCGGCAGAGGACCAAGTGAGTAGGAGAGAGTCTCGAGAAGAGTCCTGAGAAGTCTGAGGTGTCTGGGTTCGTGAGGGTGAGGGAGTGGATCCTGAGCGTCGAGACCTCTCCTCCCGTTCCCTTCGACGGCGTGATCCTTTCGAACGAGAGGCCTGAGCTGTGAACTTGTCTGAAGCCGGTCGAGAGGACGAGGTGCTTGATCTGGTGGAGACTGAGGAAGGGTGCGATACGAGAGGAGGAGGAAGCGACGTCCTTGAAAGAAGCGAGAGGGGAAGAGACGGAAGGTCAGAACAAAGTTCCAGGCACGAGCGAGGAGGGGGTCGAGAACGAAACAAATGTTGACGGTTGAGTGAGGACCTACTCCCTCCTGTGCTTTCCAACCAGTCTTGATAGCCACGAAGCTCGAAAACGAGGTTGTTATCTCCTCGTGGGAGAAGAAAGGGGCGAGATGGGAGCGATAGATAAGTCGAGGGCTGAGGGTTTCGGCTCGTCCCTTCGCCTCCTCTTCCTCGACCACACTCCCTCAGAGCGTCCCGACCTCTCCACTCGCCTCCCCTCGTACCAGTACATCTTCTAAGATCCGATGAAGGATGCGAGAGGAAGCAGAGAAGAGGTGAGATGAGGCCGAGGCCCACCAAAGAACTCCCTCCCTTGCGAGCTCTGAATCCCTCCCCTCCCTTCCCTTCGCCTTTCCGACAGCTCAAAAGAGGTATAGATGAGTGAAAGGCAGCTCACCGATTCTCTGAAGAGGATAAGATAGTCCTCGGGTTCCCTGATAACGACGGTGGAGTAGAGTACGGGTCCGGCGAGCTTCAGGACTGAAGTTGAGGTTGCGCACCAAGCGGCGAGAGTCGAGGGCGAGCAGAAGGAGAAGAGCGTAGGGAAGAGCTCGACCGGGAGGGACTGAGTAGTCGGAGAAGGAACGAGGGGAGGAGCGACCATCGTGTGAAGGACGAGAAAAGAAAGAGAGAACGAAGGAGAGAAGGGAGAAAGAAGGAGGGGAAGGAGAAGGAAGCGGTTGATGGAAAGGGGAGGAAAGGGGCGACGACAAACTTCGATCCAAGCCTCTCGATGAAATTGACGCCGCCTTGGTAGAGCCGTAGAGGTCAGTAACCAAGCAAGTCGCGATAAGGGAAGCGTCGAGACCGATCTTCTTCTTTCAGCCCACTCTTCGGAGAAAATCTACAGCCGACGGTCGTCATTCACCTCGGCCGGTTCAAGGTCTTCTCCGACCCAGTTCGGTTTGCGGTTCCTTCTCCCCCAACCTCTTCCTCCGTGGGACACCTTCTTCCCCTCGCTCAAGGACCGAGGCTATAAATTCATCCCACAGTGCCCCTTCCCTTTCTCCCTCAAACCACCACAATCCCCCACCCTCCCCCCTTCATCAACTCCCCACCCCCCTCAGCCCAGCCCACCTTCAGCTTCCCTCGCCTCCCTCCCCTCCCATCGCCTTCAACTCCACCTCGCCAGCATGTCCAAAGTAGGAGCAGGAGGAGAGATCCACAAAGTAGAGGAGACTCGTTCAGAGGACGTCAACGTCGACAAGATTCAGTGAGTTCTGCCGTCTCGGACAAAGGACGACGGAAAGGAGGGAGGAAAGAGGGAAGCTGGTTTGAGACGAGACGCTTCTCCTTCTCTCTCGCTCGAACTTCTCGCTGACCTCTCCCTCCTCCCTCGCTCACCACAGAAACGCCGACATCTTCAACGTCCTTTCCGAGGAGCGAATTTTTCTCACAGGTGAGCGCTCAGCCAAGATCTTTCTCTCCGCATTTCTCGTCGTGAACCCAGTCTTTGGCCGAAGTCGGACGGCACGTTGACAGAGTTCTCCCTCTCTTTTTTCTTTTGTCCCGACCTCTCGTAGATGAGCAATCCCGAATGATCTGGTAAGCAAAGTTTCCTCATCTCCTTCCTCTTCTGCCCTCGCTCGTTTTCCACGAAGGAGGGCCGTAGGAACTGTCGACGCTCGTTCTTGACCTCGCTCGACGCGCGCGTTGGATTGGGTCTCTCGCGAAGCTTCGAACTGATCCAACCCCTTCTGCCCGCTCATGTTTGACCTCAACAGTCGAAAGATTGACAAGACGATCCTTCCTGTTCTCGCTTGGGTGAGTCCTTCGATTATCTTTGACGCAAAAGAGAGCCAGGGAGGGAGGGAAGGTGAACGAGAAGTCGAGGGAGAACGAGACCTCGTCATCCCCATGAAGAATTTTCCCCGACTGAACTCTCCTTCTTCACTTTTTTTCAGGTCTACTTCCTTCAAATCCTCGATAAGAGTGTCCTCGTGAGTTTCCTTAAGATCTTCGAGCGTTTCTCTACGAACGAGAGGAGGATTTCCGCCGGTCTTCTCGTTTTTTTTCGGTTGCGTCCGACGCGTCCAAATCGATCGATGCTCACTCCCTCTTACTGCCGCTTCCCTTCTTCATCAGGGTTACGGTGCGATCTTCGGAATGCGAACCGACGCCGTGAGTAGTTATTTCGAGCCTCTGGAAGCGAAGCGAGTCTCGAAACACTGGAAGCGGCGAGCTGACCACCTCCCGTCCTCCCGCTCTCCTCCTCCCCTCCCTCCATCCCGTCGCTCCTCGTGTTCTTCCTGTCAGAACCTCACCGCTCACCAATACTCGCTCATCTCGAGTTGTGGATACTGGGCTCAGCTCGCGTTCGTCCTCCCCCCTCCGAAATTCGTCGTCGTGCTGACTTCGCCCTTTCTCTCGCTTCGCTCTGCCACAGCTGGCAGCCCTTCTCAGCATGGCTGATCGTCAGAGTTCCTCACCGAATTTTGATGCCTGTGCGTACAAGACAGCTCGACTCATCCCCACTTCCACGTCGAGAGGTCGTGCTGACTCTTTGCTCGTCCCACCGCCTTCTCTCAGGTCATCGTTATGTGCTGGGGAATTGCGACCATCGGACTCGCTTGCTCTACCAACTTCGGAGGTCTCCTTGGATCTCGATTCCTCCTCGGTCTCTTCGAGGCTTCGTGCTTGCCTCTGTTCACCGTGAGTGGTCGCGACCCCGCGACTCGACGCGCTCGTCCTGACGCCTCGACTTTCTTTTCTCTTTCTAAGATCATCACTACCACCTGGTACAGGCGATCAGAGCAGTGAGTTTCTGTTCACTATAGTACTTCTTTCTTGCTTCGATCTTCCTTTCGTTGACTCCTCCCTCCTCTTCTTCTCTTTCTTCTTCCAAAGGCCGCTCAGGATCGCCATTTGGTGTGGGTATCCACTCTCGCTGCCCCAGCTATCGACATAGCTGACCTCTTCTCTGCATCCCCTCCCTCTCTTGGCACAGACGGAACGAACGGACTCGCCTCGATGCTTGGGTGTGAGTTCGCGACCGTCTTTCCGTTCTGGAAGAACACGGCGAGCTGACCTTCCTTTGACCTTCATTTTTTTTCTCTATAGCTCTCCTCGCGTTCGGTTGCAGTTTCTTATCACCAAACGCATCACTGTACCGGTACCAGGTGAGTGTCTCCGTTTCTCTCTTCGCGCGACGTCGTCTTTCGATCCGTCGAGCTGACTTCCTCTCCTTTCTCTAGGTCCTCTTCATGATCGTCGGTCTCCTCACCGTGATCACTGGACCACTGATTTAGTGATTATTCTTCCACTGGAACCCTCTCTCTTGGCCTGAGCTGACCTTCGTCGTCGTTGCTGTTCGTTCTTCAGCTGGAAGCTCGACAACAACCCCGCCGAGGCTCGGTTCCTCACGCCCGAGGAGAGGTTGATGGCTGTCGAACGATTGAGAGACAACAACGCTGGAGCTGTAGGATCCGCTGTCAACTGGAACCAAGTTCTTGAGGCTTTGTGGTCGCCTGTCACTTGGGCGGTGAGTTTCAAACGAACGGACAAACGAACGGGACGCGTCGAGCTTGAACGAGAACTGATCCGTCTTCTTCTTTTCGTTCTTTGCTCAGTTCGTCGCTCTTACCTTCTGCGTCAACACCTGTGCATCGGTCTCCAACGTGAGTGATGATATCTACTTCAGTTCTCAACGGAAAGACTGACTTGAGCTTCTTGTTCTTTCGTTCTTCGCTTCAGACCTTCGGTCCCCTTATCATCTCGTGAGTCTGCTCGTATCTACTCTTCCCTCACAACTCTGAGCTGACTAAATCCCTCTATCTTCCTCAGTGGTATCGGATTCGACTCTCGTCAAACCATCCTCCTCAATATCCGTTCGTTCTTCCCCTCCCTCCCTCGTAGCGGTGCGACGCGTTCTGACCTTTCTCCTTCTCCCTCCTCGATCCTCAGCCTTCGGATTCTTGCAAATCTTGGTCATCGTCCTCGCTTCCTACCTCGCCGTCAAGTTCAGGATCAAGAGTGTCGTTCTCGCCTGCCTCATGGTTCCCTGCGTTCGTTTCCTCTCCTTCCCTCCCTTTTTGGCTTCTCTCTCGATTTTGACCTTCGCTTCTCGACGTGTGCTCCAGGTCGTCGGATCGGCTCTCCTCTACGCTCTTCCTCGAGAGAACAACGATGGACCTTTGCTTCTCGGTTACTAGTGAGTTCTCTCTCTCCATGGATCTGTTCTTCCGGCTTTGGTCGAGATTCGAGAAGGACAAACGGCTGACCCGACGCGTCTCTCATTCGTTCCCTTTCCTCCAGCCTCATCGCCTTCCTCTTCGCCGGAAACCCTCTCGTCGTGGGCTGGTTGGCTTCCAACGTCGGAGGTCAATCGAAGAAGAGTACTCTCGTCGCCATGTACCAGGTTGGATCTTCCGTTGGAGTGAGTCTTCGCTTCGCTGCGTCGTTCGAAAATCGACGCGAACGAATGCTGACTCGCTTCTCTTACCTTCCCCTCAGAACATCGTCGGCCCTCTGCTCTTTTCCACTGATCAAGCTCCTCGATACAAAAAGGGTCTCTCCGCTGTGAGTTTCTTTATTCTGCTCCCTTTTTGGCTGCTCTCTCTTCAGTTGTTCGCGATTTCTGACTCGCTTTCGTTTTCGTTTCTCGTTCGCTCTACAAGGTCCTCGGTCTCTTCGTCGCCGTCGTCGGTATCGTCATCATGATGGCCTTCATGTTCCTCTTCCTCAACAGGAGGAAGGAGGCTGAGCGAGTCAGGAACGGGAAGCGTGAGTCGCTCGACTCAACGCTTCTCTCGTCGCATCGAACTGACCCTTTCTCCCACACACACACCCTCGTTGTTCCTTCGCAGCCGCTAAAATTCACGATCGATCCATGGACGCCAAGTACGGCGCCCACAACGCGGAGGACGATGACGAGGCCGGTGGGAAGGGAGTCGCCCTTGGTGGGAACTCGTTCAAGGAGTGAGTCGTCGCGTCCTTTCCTCTTTCTCTTCCTCCCTCTGCCTCGAGCGCTGACCCTCACCCCCTTACCTTTTGCTCTGCGCGCAATCAGTATCTCCGACTTCAAGAACGACGAGTTCGTTTACCTCATCTAAAACGAGCGAGCTTCTTTATCTCGTCCTCCTTCGTCTCGTCGTGCGACGTGCGCGTCCGACTGTGTTTTGTTAGTTTTTGCTACGACGATGTCTGTTTTAGATTCCTCTCCTTCCCTTCTCTTTCTCTCTTTCTTTTGTGCTTCTGTGCTGTTTTACGATCTGTATGCTCTTGGTTCCCCTTGCTCTCACTCTCACATCGACTCGCGAGGGAAAGCGAAACCAAGTCTCGTCTTCGTCTCCCTCTTCTTCGCTTTGCTGTCTTTCTCAGGACTCGCACGCGATGTGAAAAGCAAGATGATAGATCAAAGCAAAAGAGAACGAGAGGCGAAAAACAAGAAAGGCTCAGGATGGGAAGAGTATCTACACTAGAGAGCAAAGCCGAACGAATCAACCCTTCTTCGACGCGCCGCCTCCTCTCCCTCGTCCCTCCCTCCCACCGCCGCCTCGCTCCCGACCCTGACCCTTCTCCACCACCGCCCACCTCGCCTTCCCAGCCGCCTTCCTCCGATCGACCTGTTTCTCCTGCTCGATGACGAGCTTGGACGTGTTCTCCTTGCCGAGGAAGAAGTTGCGATCCACTGTGAACGAAACGGCGACGAGCGCGAAGGAGGAAGGGGATGGGAGTCGGCGAACGAAGCGAAGCGAGTTGAGTCCGGTAGGAAGGACGGAGGGAAGAATGGACTCACTAGCAGTAGCGAAGAAAGCGCCCTTGAGCATGTCGTCGATGAGTTCCGGGACGGACTGACAGATCCAGGCGACCTTGTTGGTTGAGTCGTCGCGGGCGGTGAAGAAGACTCGCTTGATGCCGGCCCTGGAGAGAAGAAAAGCAACAGATGAGGTCGAAGTCAGTTTCAGTAGCGACGAAGGTGTAGAAGGGAGGAGGAGAGAGGGAGGAAGTGGGAGGAGAGAGAGAGCTCGAGACAAAGACGATTAAGGCACTCACTCGTAAATCCAGCTCGCACACCTGAAGCAAGGTCTCGACTCCGCCAGGACTCCCGACTTGAGGATCCTACAGACGTAGAGGTCCGCTCCGTAAGTAGCCTTGTTTCCTCGAGTTCGACGACCGGCTAAAGCAAAACAAAGCAAGAAGGGAGGCGGGTCAGCTCGAACGCCTCCTTCCTTCCTTCCCTTCGTCGAAGCTCAACAGTTCCCACCCTCCCTCCTCCGAGATAGAAGGAAGACGACTCACTTGAACTAGTGGACTTCGCAATAGTCTCCTTCAAGGTCTCGATAATCCTCCTCCCCAAAGCCTCGTTGACCATCAAACTGCAACTGTCGCTCTCGTTTTTCAAAGCACGACTCCTCCATGTCCGCCGCCGAATAGTCCTCGTCCCCACTGCTATTCGCTCCTCCGCACCCTCCTCCTCCAGCCGAAGAAGAAGAGGAGGAAGATCGTCTTCCTCCTACGGTCTTCCTCTGAGGGTATCCAGTCGATCGTCGGTTGTTAAACGGCGAGGAGGTGGCGGAGGAAGGGGAAGGAGGGGAGGTGGATCGGCGCTCCTGCTGCTGCTGGTGAGAGGTCCTGACCTGCCTGACTGGAGCTGAGTGGGAGAAGGAGGTTCGAGGAGGGGAGGACGAAGACGAGGTTGCCGTAAGGATTGCTCCCATCTCTGCGTGGAGGGAAGACTGGATCTCTCCGGCGAAGGCGGTTCGTCGAGAGTTGTGAGAGAGCGAGAGAACCTTCCCGCCAGAGAGGATCGCACACGCGTGCTTCTGAGACAATCGAAGAGATCAAAGAGCGAGAGTCAGTGCGAGCTCAAAGTGGCGTGAAGTAGCAGCGAGTGGGGAAGAGCAGAGAGAAGGGAAGGAGGGAGGGACTCACCGAGGCGAGGTCACTCTGACGGGCCTCGTTTATCAAAAGAGACTGGACTCGGTTCGTTCGGCACATTCTTGAAGAGAGTTGAGGGAAGGGGTGGGAGTGGAGTGTAGAGGCGAGCGAGAGAGTTGAAGTAAAGAGTTCAAAGCGGTTAGAGAACAGCAAGGGAGCAGGGAGGAGAGTTGAGCTCGAGTCAGAAATCGAAGGGACCAAATCCGACTCTCCCTCCTCGCCTCTCTTCCCCTCTCGACCACCAGGATCGAAACAAATCTTTACGTGCGAGGACCTCAACCTCACCTTCCGGTCTCTGGTAGTCGGTGTCCCGAAACGAGTCTAGACATCTCTCTCGTCAACATCTCTGACTCTCTCGTTTCCCGATCAACGGCTTCCCAACCTTCTCCTTCGTTCGTCTCAGACGGACCCGTAGCAAGGCTTCGCCCGTTGGAGACCAGACGGCCGATTCATTCTAAGTCCTTTCTCCTTTGGGATCGATCCGAACCTCCTCATCTAAATGCCCGACTTCGTTCAAGAAGGATTTCGGACGACCTCTCCTCGTTCTCACCAACGACCACCACCGTCTCAACTTCGACATGTCTTCCTCTTCCCTCTCTTCATCTTCGACATCGAACGCCGTCGCCTCTTGCATCGTTTGCCTCCCTATCTACCTCCTCAAGGCCATCGTCTTCGTCCTCTCGAGACTTCTCGTTCGTCCCCTCCCTCGCTCTCCTCCCTCTCCCTCCTCTCGTCTCTCTCTCGAAGCTTACCCTTCTTTTCCTCTCCCCTCTTCAGAGCCTCCCCACCTCCACTCAACACAACTCCTCCCTCACCTCCTCAAGCTCCAGACCCTCCTTCACCCGCCGAAACCGAATCACCGCCCACCCACCTTCGCCTCGGTCGTTCACCTTCACACCCGTCCCTCCTCCCTCCCCGTCACCCTTCTACTCCTCCGACGAATCCTCCTCGGACGAACCAGAATCCGAGGAGGACGAGGACGACGGGATTCTCTACTTCTCCACCCCTTCCTCCTCAAGAAGAAACTCAACCTCGTCGTCGTCGTCGTCCAAGTTCGTCGCCTCAACAACCCACTCCCCTACCCACCTCTCCCACCCTCACTCCCAACCCACCAACCTCGTCAAACTAGCAACTCTGCACTCCCAACCCAAACCCACTCCGGCTCTATCAACTCCAGAGTTGGCGGAGAACCCAATGAGCTTCACTTTCTCGCGTCCGAGTACACCGACGCGGGGGAGGTCGGTCGCTTCCCTTGAGGAGGTCGAGTGAGGAGGAGGGATTGGCGGATATGTTGTTGGTTCCGGAGGTGTTGAGGAGGTTTTTCAGCTAAACTTCGGCTCTCGTTCTGCTTCGTTTCGTTTTCGGTCTCGTTCGTTTTCGCTCACCTCAAACGGTTTTTGTATCCCTCTTTAGCTTCCCGCGCATTTGTACCCGCTCTCTTCAGCATCATCATTCACTCTACGCTCGCATACGATTCAGTCTCTACTAGCATGGCATTCTTCTCTTTTCGAACGAACCGAATCAGTGCGAGAGCGGGAGAGGAAGAGGTCAGACTGAACTTCAACGTGAACGTTCACCGAGGAGGGAGGTCTCTGAGCGAGAATGCGAACTTCCAGAACGGACGCGCACCGATATCGAAAGGGTGAGGGTGGCAAGGCAAGGCAGGGGACGAAGGCGGGCTGAGACGAGACGAAACGAAGAAGTCAAAAACCCCGACGCGTCTCGAAGAGGGAGGGTTTGAGTTTCTCGTTTCCTTCATTCCAACCTTCGTTGATCTTCGCTTCATCGAGAGTGAGAGGTTGTGACAGATAAGTCGATACGTAGATGAAACCACTCTAGGTCCAGTCTAGTAGCAACGCAGAACGCAGACGTCCGCTCGTCTCGTCGTCTCAGATCACCCTGTTCTTCGCTCCCTTCCCATCCAGGAAATCCGCCAGCTGATCCACCGCTCCAGAGCAGGTTTCCTCTGCTGATTCTTCTGTGCTTGATCCGCTGTTGAACGCCGAGGAGAAAAGAGGGACGGAAAAGAAGGGGGGGAGTGAGGGAAGGGGAAAGAGGAAGGGACGTAAGCACGAGTCCGAGCGCGACGAGAGTGAAGAAAGAGGAGAGAGAGCGAGACGAACATGTGAGGAAGACAGATGAGGTTGGGGAGGGAATTGATGATGAGGGTTCCGTAGTCTGCGGGACGGACGGGCTCGGTGGACCAGACCTGAGAGAGAAGCGGAAGGGGAGAGGAGGAGGAGGGTGAGTGGAGTGAAGGGAGAGAGACGAGAACGAGACGCGACGAGCGAGGAAGTTGGACTCACGTCAACTCCAGCTCCTCCGATCCAGCCTTCGCGAAGAGCTTTCTCCAAGGCTTTTTCGTCGACAATACCTACGAGAGGAGCAAACGGCAAAGGTGAGATCAGCGCTTGTCGTTTCTCGAACGCGAAGTAAGATCAACCAAAGCACGGTTCGTTTCTGGACGGACTCACCTCCTCTCGCAACATTAACCAAGATCGACCCCTGCTTCATCCTCTTGAACTGCTCCTCTCCAAACATGTTCTTCGTCTGAGGGGTGAACGGGCAATGAAGCGTCACCACATCGGCCACGTCGAGCAGCGACTCGAGCGTCGAGTGACGCGTGTGAGGGATGGCTTTGAATCCTTTGGGGCAGTTCTCGGTCCACGCGAGAGGGGAGGAGGTGGGAGAGAAAATGTGGATGGGACAGGCGAAGGCGTGCTGATAGGACGAGGGGGAAACGTCGGAAGTCAGTGACGAGAAACGAAGAAAAGAGGAGAGGAGATAGGGGAGGGAAAGGGAGAAAGACGACGAACATGGAACAAATCTGCAGCCGCTCGAGCGATGGCTCCCATTCCGACGAGACCGACGGTACGTCCCTTGAGGGAGTGACCGAGGACGTCCATGGAGATGACGTTTTCTCCTCGCTGGAGACGAGAGTCGATGTCCTTGATCCGTCGAAGGAGGTTGAGAGCGAGGGTTAGGGTGAGCTCTGTGGAACGAGGAGGAAGGCATGTGAGTCAGTCAAAAGCTCGGACACAAGAGGAAGAGGAGAAGCTCCATACTGACCTGCTACAGTGTAGGCGTTCATTCCTGGTGAGAACGACGAGGGGAAGAGGAGACGAGGTCAGTGAACGAGGTTGGTTTTGAGTCGCCGCTGGAAGATGAAGCGAAGGCTCACCAGGCAACGCCATGACGGGGATACCAAGCTCCTGGGCAGTGGTAGCGTCTATCTGCATAAGTGAGACAGGAAAAAAGGTCAGCCTGTGAGCCGAGACGAGACTTGGGAGCTCGAGAGACAAGGACGAAAGAAAGGGAGTCGAGCTCACCGAGTCGAAGCCCGCTCCAGTTCGAGAGATAGCAAGCAACTTCTTCGTCTTCAAGAGCGACTCCCTTCCCATCTTGCCTTGACGAAGGATCTGGTCATCATCGGAGAAAGAAAGAGCGAGGTCAGCTTCGAAACGAGTGGACGAGCGGCCCTCAAACAAGGGAAGGAAGGGAAAAACGAGCTCGAGCTCACCATCCCATCAGCAAGCAAAAACGCAGCCTCCTCCGTCGCATCTTCGTGAGTAAGAACAGTTCCAAACCGAGCCTTAGCATGCTCCAAGGACTATCGAGTGCAAGGGTGAGCAGAAAAGGTCAGCTCAAAGGGAAGGGACGAGTGACTCGAAGAGCTGGAGAAGGGCCGCCAGCCGAAGTGCGAGAGGACGAACGAGAGCGTGGATGGGGTTTGGGATCCAAACGGTAGCGTTCTTGGCTGCTACGAGAGGTCTTTGGGTAGCTGGGAAGATGGAGCCCATGTTCGTGAAAGAAGGGAGTGAAATGTGGAAAGGGAAAGACGTGGTTTGTGGAGAGAGAGAAAGAGGGAGGGAGGAAGGCCGCTGGCGAAGAGCTCAAATGGCCACGGCGAGGACCGAAGAATGTCGAAAGCTTTCGTAGTTGTGGTAGAGCTTGTATCTAACCTGGTAAAGGATGACATATAGCTTGCAGCAGACGTGGGAAGTTAAAGCTGGAATCCGACGAGACTTCCTTTCGAAGATCCGCGAGCCCTCGTGGCAGGAGATGGGAGGAGACGCGAAGAGCCATGTTCATAGACGACCGAGGGTATGGACGTTGAGAGCGGGTAGAAGTCTGATTGGAAAAAGTGGGAGGAGGATCAGCTGCTGATGTCACGGGAAAAGCGAGAAGATACGAGAACGAGAGCTCACTCGGTTTGGAAATTACGACGCGTCCGATCCCGTTTGATGGTCTCGTCTCAGTGCGTACCCTCCGCCTGCGAGTCGACCTGAGAGCCGAACAAGAAGAACAAGAAAAGAAGGAGAAGAAGAGAGTCAGTACCCGAAACCGGTTCTGTTCGATGAAGGGGGAGGCGAACGAGAGGTCGAGCGAGCAAAGAACAAAACTCACCGAGGCAGGGTAAACGAACCGACTTCCGTTCTCGAGATCCCACGACCAGATCACATCCAGCAAGTCGAACCATTTCCTGTTCTTCTCGAGCCACTCGGGGAGTTCCTGAAGGAAGGACGGCTGTCCCTTGAGGTGGACGCGCGACGTGGGTCCGAACCATTCCCGGACGCCGATGACTAGCCCAACGAAGAAAGCGGCACCGCAGGCATCCAGTCTTGTTGATGATGGTGGGAAGACGCGGAGAGCGTCATGGTGGGCGTCGAGAAGGCGACCTCCTTCGCCTTGAAACTCCAACATCGCGTCGAGGGCGATTCGGCACTCGCGAGGTCGTCCATTCCCGAAGAGCTTCTCCACCAAGACTGTCCTCCTCTGAGCTCTCGACTCGTTGAAGGCGATATCCATGGGGTCCTCGTAGTCCATGTACGCCAGCTCAGCGAGGTCTTCCGGTATTTCGCCCTCGACCTCCCCCAGCGAGAGGCGGCAGACCTCAACGACCCTTCGCCCGTCCTCCTCCTTCGTACTGTGGTCGTCCTCTTCACCGAGGAAGCAAACGGCGTCGAGAGGAGTTTGGCGAGAGGGAACCTCGAGGGGACACACGTAAACATGAGGTCCCTGGGGAGGATGAGGGATGGGAGGTTGGACTCCGAGGACGATGGCGACCTCCTTGACGAACGACCAGAGTTTCCTTCCGTCCTCTCCTGCGAAGAGACCATGCTCGGGGTCGAAGAAGGTGATCCAGTGGGAGGGGCGAGAGATGGTGATGGATTGGAAAAAGATGGGGAGGCAGAGCTCTCGGAATCCTTTGGAGATGAGGAGGAGGGGTGAGGTGCCGACGAGGTGGTGAGGATACGACGAGGGAGTGAGCTTCGAGGGTCGAAGGAAAGTGTACTTGAGAATTTGCTCGATGATTTCGACGGGGAGCGCTGGTTTCAGGGCAAAGGAGAAGAGGAAACAAGAGTTGGGGGCTGAATCAGCGGGCTGAAGACGAACGAGGGGAGGAGATGAGCTCGACACCTCCCTTCCATCCCCTTCCTCTCCCGACCCCGCCCTTGACGAAACGCAGACTTACCAGGGATGAGATGATTAAACTCAGCTTCTTCGACATCCTTCAGACCGGGAGAAGGCTATACGAGAGAGGGGAGGGGAGAGTTAGGAAGAGCGAAGAAGTAGGAAGGGGTTGGCTCGAGACGAAGGGACGAAGGAGCTCACCTCGGCAGACTCCTCCTTCTTGGGATCCTGATGTTCATTCCTACCTAGACCAGATCGAGATTCGTCCGAGTGGGTGTCCTTTGAATCTTCCATGATCGAGATGTAGATGTAGAAGAGGGTGGAAGGTGTGAGGAAGGAAGGGACGACCTTCCTCGAAATGAGCTTAGCCTTCTGGGTCGAGCTCGCCTTCCTTCCTTCCCTCTCACCACCATCGTCTCAAAACTTACTCAAACGACTCCCCACCCCTTCTTCATATCTCCTATGTCCCCTCTCTCCAACTTCGTCCCGTCGACCTACAAGGGCGCTCCGTCCTCCGAGCCCTCCACTCCCATCACTCCCTCCCCCTCCTTCTCAGACGTCGAAGAGGAGTGCGTCTCGTGTCGAATCATCGGAGGATCAACGTTCGCTGGTCTCGGAGGATATGCCATCTACGAATCCATCCACCAAGGAGCTCTTAGGAAGGGAGGGGATCCAAAGACGAGGGTCATGTCATTGGGTGCTCTCGGTTCAGGTCAGCCCAGCTTGCTTCTTTGGGCTCGAACGAACGAGGAACACAGAGAGAGAAGCTGACTTTCTCGATGATGGCTTGGCTCGCTTGCAGCCATGGTTGTTCTCGGGCTTGGAAGACTCGCTGGCATGAGGATTCCCGGAGGACCAGGTTCTCACAAGGTTGCAGCGGAGGGGGGAGCGACCTCGTCGACAGCGTCGATGCTCGCTTCGGGCATCAAGTCTACAGAGTCTCTAAAGTCGGAGTAGTATGACTCATTTGTGCTGTACTCTCACTCCGGCTGCTGAGAGCCTTCGCTATGGCCGAGGGGTCTCTCGAGAGGAAGGGAAGAAGGAGGAAAGGGTGAGGAGTCTCGTCGACTCGATTCGCGTCGCTCTGTCGAGTTCGGGGCAGAAGGGAACTGCCAGAGGGAAGGAGGGCTTCGTGAACAGGGTGAGAAATATCTTCTATATATCCCTTTGCTCGTCGCTCGACCTTCACTGACCTGATCTCACTTTTTCCCTTCCTTCTCAGCTCTTCCCTCAACCGCCTGATCCTTCTCGCCCAATCATCGTCTCGTCCATCCGTCACGCCTGATCTCTGAATGAACAGGGGGACATCCTCGCCTGGAACAAACCTACTCTTTGAGCGTGACTCAGCCTCGCATCTCAGCTGTAAGTTTCCTCTCTTCTTCCGTGCCCTCGACCACGCCTCCCGACGCGAGCTCGTCGTTTACCTCTTCCAGCACCACGTTTCGACTGCTGATCTGGTTTTTCTGTTTTAAACAAGACAATCAACCGATACGGGACTGAACACTCCAGAGTTTCGACCGTATTTGGCTCTCGCGAAGCTGAAGAAGAGTGAGACGCTTCGAGGGAGACGCGTCGACTGATCAACTTTCGGCGGTCTCGTCGCAATGATACGCTAGACCGACACCGCTAAGACATGACCATCGTTTCGATGTGAGTTCTCTCTGTTCGAGCTCGACTCGAGAACGACGCGTTGCTGATCTCGACCCCTTTCCTTCCCTCTTCCCTTCTCTCTTCGCTCAGACTCAACGCCTATGATCTCCATCAACTCTCTCACTTTCTCACTTGCGATCTACGACCTTTATTTCTTCGCACGTTGAGTTCTGGCAGCGAGAAGGGAAAGTCTCCGTCGCGTCAAACGAAGCTCTCTCGCGAACGAAAGCAAAACAACTCGAACAGAGCACGCGTAAAGATCGTAACTAACTAGATACTACCAAGATTCACCCAACTCCCGCCTCCCTCCCTCACCAGAAATAGCTATCGCTCCTCAACCCAGGCGCCTGGAACAAGTGGACGAGGGGAAGTTCGAGCGAGACGATGACGGCGGCGGTCTCTCCTTGATACGTCCCAGGGAACGCCTCGGGGTAGGTGCTAGGGTCCTCGTCTTCTGAGTCACCTCGAACGACGGCGAACTCTGGAGAGGATTGGAAGGTGGGAAAAAGGTGTCAGCTCTGAGTCGACGAGGTCGAGAAAGCGTCGACGCGTCAATCCGACTCGACTACTCACTGAACTTCCAGTCAGGCCTCATGGGCTCTTGTTTCCCAATATCAGGATCATCGTCCTCCTTCCTCCAGTCCTTATCGTCGTTCCAACCCTCCGAGACCTTCTCCTCGAACCCTCCAGGCTTCTTCGGGACGGGGATGTCGGTGAACGGGTAACAGTCCGGGAACGCGTCGCGGTCGCAAGCGACCTCCAACCCGAACAGCCCACTCCCTTCCTCCCTCTCGGGAACAAACCAGGTACTGGGGATAACGTTGATGAAGACGGGGTCGGTGAAGGGGAGGCGAGAAGCTGAGTTGATGATGGATGGGAAGGGGAGGAGGGAGACCGGGTTCAACGCGTCGCTGTCTTCCTTGTCGTCGTCGGCCGAGAAAGGGAGAGCGGGAGGGACGAAGGTGCAGATTCCGGTGAGGGGATCGTAGGATTTCCTGTGAAGGAAGAAAGAGAGGGACTCAGGAGGGTGAAAGAAGAAGAGAGGGGAAGAAGAGAAGGTGACGTACAGGAAGAGTCGCACTTCCGGGGAGACAGGTTTGACTCGTTCCTCGTCCTCGTCCTCCTCCCCTTCGTCGAAGTCAGGCGAAGGAGGATTGTCGGTGAAGTGGATGCGAGGATCACACTCTTCGAAGGGTCCATCTTGAGGGCTGAAAGCAGAGATGACGACCTGCAGGGACGGAGGCGGATGAGCGCGAAGAAGAGAGATCAGGAAGGTCGAGCTCCACCGACGCTTGATTTACTCGCCTTGATGTAGTCTCCTTCCCAGACTGGCTCCGTTCCAGTAGACTCCTCCTCGTCTGAATCCTCATCTCTCTTGACGATAAAGACCTTGGCGTTCTTGAAGGATCGAAGGAGGTACTCTTGAGCGATCTTCCTCCAGTATCGATTGACGGCGAGGAGAGGAAGGACGAGATGTCGAGAGTCCTCTCCTGAGAGGTGATCCAAGACGAGGTCGTGAAGGCTTGGGAAGCTGGTCGAGAAGAAGGTTGTTCGAGCAGGGAAGGAAGGAGGAGAAGAGGAGGAAGGCATGTTGTTTCGTTCGATGCAGGCAAGAGGGAGGGAGCGTCAGCTCGCCCTTTCCTCCCTTTTGGATTCAAGCGTGAGGCTCGCCTCTTCCTTCCCGACGGCCACCCACTACCAACTTTCGACTTGGAAGAATCAGACGGAATGCCTCCCTCCTCCTCAGATCTCGTGGTCGATGCTCAGAAGAACGTCTCTGCGGAGGTTTCAGAGCAGCAGCAGAAGGTGAGCTTCCATCGTCCTCCCTTTCCTGCTTCCTCCTCGAGCTCACGCTTCTCCTTCTTCTGCTTCAAACAGGTCACCACTGAGCTCAAGATCCAGGGAGAGACTACAGTGGAAGGATGCTCGAACCTCCCTCCGAGTAAGTATGGATTTCGTGAGCTCAGAAGGATCGAAGGAGAGGAGGGAGAGACAGCGAGGCAAGGAAGATCGGATGTCGAGAGGCCGTTGAGCTCTTCCTCTTGTCTCCTAGGGCTTCAGATCGCTGACTTTCGCTCCCACTTCTCCTAATCTTCTTCTGCACGTACATCAGGCCTTCCCATCGAAGTCATCGAACGAATCCTCAAGCACACCTTCCGTCGACGAGGCAAACTCACTCCCTCGTCGGATCCCTTCCATCTCGTCGGAACCTCCCATCTCCTCCTCGTGTCCAAAGGATTCAGAGAGCTCTGCCTGCCTTTCTTCTACTACTCCGTCACCATCAGTCGCCCCTCTCACTACGTCACCTTCTTCGACCCCGAGGGCAGTCTCTTCGCAGGAGAGGAGGGAATTCGACGATGGAGTTACGTTCGAGAGGTTCGCTCTTCCCTCCCTCCTCCTCATTTTGACGCGCCCTGATACGTTTTGCATGTATTCTTCTCCTCATTCTCAGCTCTCCATCATGCTGTTCATCGAACGTCCCTTCAAACCCTCCTACGACGAATCCGGCGCGAGCGCCCCCACCATGGTCCCCCTCGCCGCTCCCCCTGGCCACCTTCTCGACGTCGTCTGCATTTTGGAAGGAGGAGAGGCTACCTCCGACTTGAAGAACGACTGGGGGATCAGCAAGGAGCTCTTCGATATGTCCAGCAACCTCTACCAGAACCAAGATCTTCGCGAACAAGTCTTCCACCGGATTCGAAGCGAATTTGAGGACGAACTCGGACGGCCTGCTTCGGACGACGAACTAGCCCAATGGCTTGCAGACGTGAGGGGCACCAACATCAATCACCAGATCCAAGATCGAATCCGAGCGATGGTCGTCGCGAGCATAGAGACGGAGCGTCACGCGTTCTACGAGGAACTCTTCGGACGACACCCTCCCCAAGTCCTTCGATACCCCGCCAGCATCGAGGCGATGATTCGCCAAACCTACCGCGATAGCTTTGCTCGCCCTCTTCCCTCGGATAGAACCCTCCTCGAACTCTACCAGTCCTCTCCAGCTCAGATGACCGTGGCCCCTCCTCTCTTCCGTCGAGTCGTCGGCTCCTTCACCCGCCGCTTCGCGATCCGCCGAGTCCATCTCGAAGGGTTTCAAAGAGCCTTCCTCTCTGATCTCGGAGCCTACATCCAGACGCACAGACACGGCCTGATGGACTGGACCTGGAAACTCGAGGACGGCTCCCTGTTCTTCCTCTCCCCTCCCGTGAGTTCCCCTTCTATTTCTGTATGCCCCCTCCTTTCAACATCGACAAGCTCGGACCTTAAAATGCATCCTGTTTTCGATCTTTCATCGCCTTCCAACAGGACGAGAACCTCGCTTGATCGGTCGTTGGACGACGACGCGACGCGACGACGGACTCGTGAGTCCCTCTTCCCACTGTTCTTCCATTCTTCCACTCGCCGTCCCTCACAATTTGCTCTCGCTGACGCATGTTCTTACTCTTCTCCTGCAGATACCCTCTCCAACCATCCCTCGAACGACGTCTCTCGATCATCATGACCTTTCGACTCTCGCGTTTTTCCCCCTCGGCTCGTAGCAAATCTGCTCGAGATTCTGCGAGTGAAAGCTCTCGTTTCCTTTCGGTGTCTCTCTCTGTCTTCCTCTCTCATCCCAACGCTCTTCATCTCGCAAAGAGCTTCGAAAAGTACACTCTCGCGACGGCCTGCGCTCGAAGCTCGCCGGCGAGCAGAAGGACTTCGAGCTCAGCGTCGCTTCCTCCTTCCAACTCTCTCCCCCTTTCCGACCGAAATCATGGCTCCCACTCGTCCCTCCAACTCGGCGATCCTCACGCAGGGGAAACATTATGCGGATCGAAGGAAACTTGCTGCCAAAGACGCCGTAGAGAAGGTTGTTTTCGACGATGATGCTCGAGCGTGAGTTCCTCCTCCCTTCCTTCCCTTCCCTTCTCGTGCCCGTCTCTGCCGTCCCTGAGACGCTAAGCGGCCTGAATGAAAGCTCTCAGTTAAAAACGAGGCTGACTTTAACGTCCTGCGCTTTCGTTTGGGTTCTGTTTTGGGTTCTACAGCGAGTTCTTGACTGGTTTCAGCAAGAGGAAGCAGGCGAAGCTCACGGAGAAGAGGGAGAAGGCGAAGGAGAGGGATAAGCTCGAGCAGGCTAAGGAGAAGAGAGAGGTGAATTCCACGTTCCATCTGTATCGGCGTGATAGACTCTATGGAGGCCTGTAGAGGTTGAGGAGCTCAGGAGGATAGAGGAAGGAAGGAAATGAGCTCGACACAAAGTTGAGCTCGACGTCGAGAACTTCCTCCTCCTTTTCCTTTCTTCCCTCTCGTTCGCCTTCCCTGGCCGGACCACCTTCTTCGAGACGACGCATCACTGACTTCTGATCCCTATGATTGCATCTTTGCTCAGTTCCGACAAGCCCGAAAAGCCCACGCTCTCCAAAACTTCGAAGCCGTCGAACGAGCGTACGACCTCCCTTCCTCCTCCTCCACTTCCACCTCTCACTTCCCCACCCTCCACACCGAACCCCTAGACGAAGAGAACACCTACTCGGACGGAGAGGATCAGCACGCCACGGTCACCATCGTCGAGGACTTCGACGTCGACACGTCCGAGGCTCTTCCCTTCCTTCCTCGCACGCAACCTTCGTCGAGGGAACGAGGAGAGGAGCAGGAGGAGGATGAGAGGGAGGAGAAGAAGGATGCTCCTCCGTTGGGAAGGAAGCCGAAGATGATGAGTGGGGCGAAGAGAAAGAACAAGAGTGGAGGAAAGACGCTGTTGAGGGGGACGAAGGGGATTCTGGAGAGGAAGAGGGAGTCGAGGCAGAGGGATGGAGGAGGGGATAGGGATGGAGGAGGAGGAGGAAGGGGTGGGAAGAGCTCGAGGGGTGGACGTGGTGGGAGGGGAGGGAAGAAGTAGAGACGAGGGAGGAAGAGAGATATTCTTCTGGACGCCTTGAGGCGAGGTGGTTGGGATGGTTTGGTTCGCGTTTTGAGTCGATCTTTTGGTAGCTTTTGAGCTTGCTAAATTAACTTGACAGTGGTGTTTGATGATAACGATGACTCCTTTACATTTGCTCACTGCTCTCACACGGCTCTCTGCAGGTGACGAGGAAGTGGAGAGCAGAAAGCGACGGTGAGCTCGACGCGTTCGACGCGAGAAAGAAACCATTAGAACGAGGTCAAAACCTGGCCGTTTTGCACGAGAAAGGGCTCGCGAACAATCTTGCCGTCCCCTCTCGAACTTTGAAAAACTTTCTCTCCGAAACCTGAAACGAACAGATGAAAAAGATCACGGCCTTCGCCTTCCCTCCGACCACGAGCCTCTCCCTCCTCCCTTCCTTCCCCTGTCCCAATGACCAAACCCACTCCCTCCTTCGCTTCTTCTCTCTTCAAACCACCACCCCGCATCCCACTCGGATGATACCTATGACCAGCACACGCCACCCTCCTTCCCACCTCAACGCTCGTTCCTCCTCGCGCTCCGAAGCCTCCGCCTCGTCCTCGGTTGCTGCTGCCATCTCGTCTGGGCTTCCTCTCGCTCCCGACGACCGAGGACTGGACCTGCTCTCTTCCTTTGGAGACGAGGAGTACGAGGAGGAGGAAGAAGAGACAGGGAGCAGTGCAGCAGCTGAGACGAGTGTCAGTGCATCCAGCTCGGGAGAGAGCAGCAGTGCTGGAGGAGGAGGAGGGAGCAGATCAGGAGGAGGAGGAGGTGGAGCTGGAGGAGCAGAGCGAGCTTTGGAGTCTCTTCCTGAAGGAGTCGCCTTCTCTCCTCATCATCTCCCTCCTCAGAGACCTAGAAGGAAGGCGAGTGGAAGGATGAGAGGTGGGAGATCAGGGAGGGAGAAGGAGGCATGGTTGGTCGAGGCCTGCTTGGAAGGAGACGTCGATGGAGTGAGGGACGCTTTGGTTCGCGGAGAGAAGGTGAGAGATCGAGACGTTGATGGGAGGGATGCTATCCTCGCTGTCGTTCTGGGCTCGGATAAGGCGAGGTGAGTCTTCTAGCTTTCCCTTCCTCTCCTCTTGTTCGAAGAGACCAGTCGAAACGACCTCTGAGCTTTCATCTTCCCTCGTCTCGACCCCTCCAGGCTCATGACTCCCGTCTCCTCCTCCGCCCTCCCTCCATCGGAACATCTTCGAATCCGAATCCTCTCCTCCTACCTTCTCCCTTCACCTACCCTCACCCTCTACCCTCTCAACGTCCCTCAACCATCCATTCGATCCGCGACCGTTCTAGGGTTGAGCTGTTACCTCGGCAAGAGTGACTTCGTCAAGGCGTTGCTGGGAGAAGGATCGGGTTGGGTTTCAGAGGCAGGAGGGTCGAAGAAGAAGAAGAGCGCTGGGAGAGGGAAGGGATGGGTGTCTGTTGATGGGAAGGACGGGAAGGATGGGACTGGTTTGATGTGTGAGTCGAGCGGCTTCCCTTCGTCGCGACTTGAGTGACTTTCAGCCGACCGTTCGCTCTTCTTCGTTCTCACTCAGATGCCGCTCGAGATGGTCACCTGGAGATCGCACAAGTCCTCGTGAGTATGTCAAGCATTTTCGCGCATTCGATCCTCAAGCTGACTCGCGTCTCTCGTTTAACAGCTCGCTCATGGTGCTCGACCCGACGCGACGGAGAGCAACGGACAGAGCGCGATGCAGTACGCTCTCGTTCGTCCTCAGATGGTCTGGATTTTCGAGGAGCAGCTGAGAAACTGGAGAGCAGGAAAGGGGAAGGTGAGTCTTCTTGTTCTTGTCGAGATCGCGTCCACCTCGCTCGATCTGACTCTTCGGCTCTCCCTTTCAACCAGCCCGCCTCTCTCGAACATCCCTTCCCAAACATCGCCGCTCTCGCTTCCCTCTCCCACTCGCTCAACCCGTCTCTTCCAGCCTACCATCTCCCTCCTCCCGCCTCGGCCTTCCCTCCTCTCCTCTCGGACGTCACTCCAACCTCGACCGGTCCCGTCAAGGAGAGACTCTCGGAACACACCAAGAGGGTCAACAAGGCGATTCGACACCCCGAGCCGGAGGTTCTTCGAGCACTTCTCTTCCCTGCTGCTCCCTTCAGCGAGAGAGAGGTTGCCGAGATGGAACGAGGTCCCGAACCGTTGTTCGAGGAGAGGTCGTCGCGTGGAGGAGAGGACGACGACGAAGACGAGGAAGGGCAGACGTTCGAGATGACGAGTAGTCCTGGGAGGAAAGGAACAGTTGCGTTGGTCAACGCTGTGGACCACAACGGGCTCTCTCCTCTTCACCACGCGATGAGGGTCCAGCCGGCGCCGTCGTTGGAGGTCGTCAAGCTTCTCTTCTTCGCTGGAGGAGACGTGAACCTCGCTTGCTCGATGGGAAGTTCCCCTCTGCATCAAGTGTGCGTATCTCTCTTCCCTCGTCTCATTACTTGATGTGCTGAAGCGTCAGCTAACCCGTCCTCCTCCCTTTCTCTTCGACTCAAACCACAGAGCCTGCCTCGGAGGAGGAGATCCCATCATCGCTCGACGACGTGTCAACGAGGACGACAACGACAACCTTCGACCTCGAACTCGCTCCACCTCCTCCTCTCAAACCCTCCAAGCCATCGAACCTCCTCCTCCAAACCGCTCGATTCTTCCTCCTCTCTACGAGAACTCTTCAGCGGACTCGACCGACTCGTCAGTCTCGGGCAGCCATCTCTCTCGACAACCCTCCCTCGCTCGCGATCGACCCTCGAGACCCATCTCTCCTACCTCACAGACTTTCCCCAGCTGGGAGGGGACTAGCTCGAACGGATCAACTTCGTCGACGGAGAAGGGCGGGATGGCGAGCGAGGAGACGGAAGCCAAGTTGAGGGAGCTTGTGAGGACCTTCGTCTGGGAACTGGGAGGAGATCCGGATCTCAAGGACTCGGCTGGTGCTCTTCCGATTCACTTCGCTGCTCAGGTGAGTCTAGCTTTCTCTCGAGGATTGCCAACGCGTCGTCTCAGGATCTGACCTTCTCTCCCTCTCTCTCTCGCTCACAGTACGGCTGCTCTCGCGAGATCGTCCGAATCCTCCTTGAACACGACCTCGAAACCGAAGAGAAGTTCCTCATTCTCCAGACCTCCTCACCATCAGCCAACTCCGAACGAATCGCCGCTCGAAATCAACGCAACTCGTCTGGACTCACCGCCGCCGAAGTCTCTCGACCCGACTTCGCCGACCTGTTCGCTTGGGCCGAGGAGGAGGGAGCTCAGCGAAGGAAGGCAATACTCGCTCGAGGAAAGCCGGTCAGAACGCTGGAGGCGGGAGCCAAGTGGGCGAGCGAGACGTCGTCGCGGATCTCGACGACTTCGTCCCTCAGCTCAGGAGGTCTCTCGCACAACAACAGGCAACGAGAGTCGGTTCTCCAACCTCTGCCCCCTCTCTCGAACCTCGAGGAGTCGGAAGCCATGATCTCGCAGGTCGTTCTCAACCTCGGCTTCGTTGACGAAACTCTCGTGAGTGTCTTCGTCCTCGTTCGCGTCCCTCCTCTCAAACGCTGTCGTGTTCTGACCTCTTCTTCTCGTCTCTCTCGTCGCCTTATCAGTCTACCGGTCTCATCGCCAGCATCAAGGACTCACTCTCTCGTCAGAACTCTACTCATCCAGGATGGCCGGAGAAGGACCTCTTCACCTCGCCCTCCGACGACGGTCGATCCGAGAGCATCAAGCGTCTTCGATACTCGTTTCAGCACGGAGGAGGGAGTGGGAGGAGCTCTGCTTCTGGGAACCGCTTCCGTGCCTTTAGCACCTCGACGGGAAGCAGTTGGTGGTCGGAACCGAGAGACGTCTACTCACCCTCGCAAGTCGATAGGATTCGACGCGACCTCGACCATAGCTTCCAGTGAGCCCGCTCTTCCCTTCGCCTTTCTCTCGAATTTCGAAACTACAAGCTGACGTAATCTATGTCTCTACAGCATCTTCACTCACTCCGCCCAGATGGTCGCTCGAGTCCTCGACTTCTGTGAGTCGCGTCTCTTCCCTTCGCCCTCTCCCGACGCGTCAGTCCTGACCTTCTCGTCTCGTTTGGACAGACGCCTCCGCTCTCGCTGGGATCGAGGACACCCTTCGAGCCTACGAGGAAGAGGTCGGCTCTGGACTCAAGACGGTCTCGAAGATCTACGGTCGAATCAAGACTCTTCGAGCTCGAGAGGAGGTCCTACGATCGGAACTCGCCCAGGTCCAGCTCGTTCGAGAGCGACGTCTCTTCGACGGAAAGGTCGAGGGCCTCATCCAGGAGATCCTCAACTCGTTTTCGAACCGAGTCTCGAACCTCCAGTCGAAGGGACTCGAAGGACGAGCGTTGACGATGGAGATCTCGCGAGCGGTGGACGAGGCGAAGGGTTCCTTCCTTTCCCTCAAGGCAGACCTGGACGAATACCACCATCCAGCGGAGTCGGATCTCGAACCTCTTCTCTCGGACATCGACGAAGCTTCCAGCACCGTCGGAGCAGCAAAGACCAGACTCCTCGAAGAAGCCCTCGCTCTCCCTCCTTCCTCCTCGTCGTCCACCCCCACTCCGGTCAAGCACGGATCAGTCCTCCCTCCCGAACGACGAGCAGCACCTACTCCTCCTACCCTTCGACAAACTCGAGCTCTCTCCCTCTCCTCAGGATCACTACCTCCTTCTCCCACCTCCTCGTCTACTCCCAAGCTCCAGCATCAGCGAACGGGATCATCCACCTCGCAGGCAGGCCACTCGAGAGGATCGTCGACGGATCAGACGACGCGTTCGACGAGCACGGAGGCGCCGAGGGAGATCATACCGTCAGCACCACCAGTGTGGACGAGCTGGCCGAGAAGGAAGGAGGACGAGGCAGAGTACTCTGCTGGCTTGTTGAACCTCCAGGAGATCGAGAATGATCTTCGAGACGTCGAGGAGAGAATCGAGGCGACGCATGGTGAGTTCCGCTTTTTGTTCTCGCCCAGTTTGATCTTCGTCGTCGCGTCTCTGACTTCTATCTTCACCCTCTCCCTGAATAACAGTACACGAAACCGAACTTACCCAGTTCATGGCGACCCTCCAACACACCTCGACTCCCACGTCCTCAACCTCCAACTCCTCTTCCGCCTCCCAATCCCAACGAACCGAAGCCTTCCGCCTCATGTCCATCGTCCTCCAACGTCGTCTCTCCCTCCAAAACCATCGCACAACCCTCGAAGCAGAACTCGCCGAAGTCAACTCCCTCCTCGAGAAGTACGACGAAGCAGAAGACGGATGGGACCAGACGACTCGCCTCGCTTCCTACCTTCGAGGACGACTCGAGGAGATCTACTCCCCTTCGTACGAGAAGAGGATCGAAGGGGAGGTGTGCTGGGAGGAGGACGGTGCTGCTGGAGTGAGCTTCGGGGGTGCTTCGAAGGAGGAGGTGGAGGTCATCGAGGGAGGACGAGGGTGGTTGGATTTGAAGGAGGAGGAGGAGAGAGTTGTGAGGGAGTTGGAGGTTTTGAATGGGATGTTGGAGGGGTCGGAGGAGTTGTGTGATAGGGTTGAGGGGGATTATGGGTTGATTTTGAAGGAGTCGGTGACGACTGTGAGTGTTTCGTTCGAAGGATCGGGTCGCGTCGCGTTTTTCGAGTGCTGACCTCTCTTCCTCCTCGTCCGTCTTCAGACCAGAAAACGATGTCATCAAGCAGCTCGAGAACTCTCCAAAGCCAAATCAAGTCTTTCGGGAACTCTCCAGGTCCGTTCTGTCTCTCTTTTCGTCTCGTCGCGCGAGTCAAGCTCTCGATCCTGACCTCTCTCTTCCCTCCCGTCCATCCAGTCTCGAATGGACGAAATCGTCACACTCTGGGAGTACGTCTCCGCCGACTCAGACGTGTCAGGCGCCTCCTCAACCACCTCCAACTCCTCCTTCTACCTCGACGTTCGCTCCCAACTCGGTCTACCTCCCTCCCTCCTCACCGACCCTATCCCTCAAGGATCGCATCACCGAACCCTCTCCGCCTCAACCGCCGCTTCCTCAACCTACGGATCGCTCGCTCATCAGTTCCCTTCCCCTCCCCAGTCGGCCAAGTCGGGGAGCAACAGCGGTGGAAGTGGGAGTGGAAGCGGGACGAGCTCGTCTGCGAGTGCGAGTGGAGGGAGCGGGAGTGCGAGTTCGGAGGAGGGTGCGCTGGGGAAGGTGAAAGGGTTGTTGAAGGGGAGGGTGCATCTGCCTCTCGAGGTGGGGAAGAGGGAGATCGAGGAGGCTGGGAGGTGGATTGTCGTGGTGAAGAACGTCGTGGGGGAGTTGGAGGAGAGGTTGAAGGGTTGAGGAGTGGGTTGTATCGTTCTCGTCGCGTCGAAGTCTCGTCGGTTCCGGTTCATTTTCTCTTGCTGAAGTTCCTCTCGTTTCGTCTCATCTTGCTTAGTTGGCTCCTCCCTTCTACGTCCCCTTTTCCTCTCATCTTACCTCTAATCAGCATGTAAAACCTAGCAGCTCTCGACCGAGCAGCAGTCGAGGTGGGTTTTGCAAAGAAGGAAGGGAGGACAGACGAGACGGACGCGTTGGTCCAGTCTGACTTCAAATCACTCGCGCTCCTCGGATCTCCACGGTCGGAAAGGTTTTCACGCTTTTCCTCCTGCAGAGATGGATGATCTGAAGAATTTAAGTCGTTATCAGCTCGTCATCGATAGATAGCAGATTTTCCCCAGAGAGGACCCCGTGCGTGCCGCCGGCCGAGGGAGGACTTCGGCTCTCGAAATCGAAGACCTCAACCTGACTTCGCTTCTTCTTCGTTCCTTCTCTTCAAACACCCACCCCCGATGGATATCGATCCTCCCTCCTCCTCGGTTTCCTCTTTCCCCACCCCTCTTATCTCCCCCCTCTGCAGTATCATCTACTCCCTCTCGATCCCCCTCGCTCCCGAAACCTCCACCCTCGACCCTCGCCCTCCTCCTTCTTCTGAAATCGTCGCTCGCGAACTTCTTCTCAACCTCGCTCTCGTCAACAAGGAGTTCTACCACACCGCTCGTCCTTGGCTCTGGCGCTCGTTGATCATCGCTCGTCCTAGGGGATGGATCGGGATTGTCGAGAAGATTGGAGGGGAGCAGGCGAAGAAGGATTGGGAGCGAGAGTTGGCTCGAGGGAGGAGTACGAGAGTTGGGATGAGGAGAACCGTCAGTGCCACCAGCGCAGGAGGAGGGAGTGGAAGCGTATCCCCAGCAGAGAGTGGCTCTACTCCTCGTCGATCTCGATCCATCTCGCAAGGTCGACAGCTCCAACACGTTCAGGACGACGAGGACGAGTCCATGGTCGAGGAAGGCTTCGGTGCGCTAGGTCTCGTGGGAGGAGGAGGAGGAAGAAGGTCCCAATCCATCGAACGATCCACCGTTTTCGTAGAATCTCAGATGAGCGCCCTCAAGAGATCAACCTCCCTAGGATCCCAAGGAACTCCGAGCACGGTCGACAAGTCGCTCGAGGAGGAGGAGAGAAGGGATGGAGGAGGAGGGGGGAGTGGTGAGCTCACCATCGGAGAAATGCTCTTGACTCCTCCGGGTTCGAGGGAGACCTCCCCTTCTAGGATCACGGGATACGGAGGGGGAGAGGGGAGTGGGAGCTGGAGGGGGAGAAGCTCAGAGAGGGTGGGGAGGAGTAGGGTCAGGTTGATGGGCGTAGGGATGAGGGATTCGTCCATCCACTCGATTTTGGAAGGAGTCCGTGAGTCCTTCCTTCCTTTGCCTTCCTCTCTCGCTCCCCCGCCTTCAATTTTCCTCCTTCGCCAAAAGGCTAACGGAGAAAAACTTTCTTTGTACTCGCAGCTCTCACCTCAGCCCCTCATCCATCGAGCATGAGTCCCATGGCGATCTGTTTCCCCTCTTCCCTCCCTTCCTCGCCGACGGGCTCGCCAACCCTCGCCAACGTCGAACTCGCCGCTTCCTCGGCTGCGTCGAGCTACTACGGGGATGAGGAGGAGGAGGAGTTCGATGAGGCGGATTTCTATGAGGATTTGAACGAGGCGGGACTGCCGACGAGGTTGCTTTCGTTCTGTAACTTCAGGTCAGTCGAAGCTTCGCGCGAGGTTTGGGTTTTTCGACGCGAGCTGACTTTGTGCGACGGTTGTTTGTTGGTGGATGCAGGACTACTGGACTTGGACGATCGATGGAGGAAGGGATCCAAGGGAAATACATCACGGCAGATCGACTCGGTCTCGTTCTCGCTGCGTTGGGGAACTTGAAGTACTTTGGAGCGACGGAATGTTCGTCTCTCTCGCTTCGTCCCTCTCCCTCTTCCCTCCCTCCTTCCCTCCCTCGAGCTGACCCTTCGTTCGTTCAACAGACATGGACTCAGCTCTCACCCTCCCAAACCTCATCTCCCTCCTCTTCCGAGGCTCCCCAACCCTCCCTTCCCTCCTCACCCACAACACAACCGAATGGCACAACCTCCCCAAGTTCCGTCCCCTCCTCGCCCTCGACCTCTGCGGAGTCAACTCCCGAGCCTTCCACAAAGCCGTTTCGGATTTCGTGGTCACCTTCCTCTCTCCCAACCAATCCAACCCCTCCTCCGACACCAACACCAACACCAACGCTCATACGCGGGAGGGAGGAGAGCAGGAAGTCAAGTTCGAAGGGATGAGGAGGCTGGGTTTGCACTTCTGTAAGATGCCCAGTGGGGATTTGGAGGCTTTCCTTGGGGGTTTTAGTGGGTTGACGCATTTGGATTTGGGGTATACGAGGTTGACGGGGTTGGGGTTGAAGGTCATTGTGGAGTGGCCGTTGGTCAGTTTGAGTTTGAGTAGGACGAAGGTTGAGGGGTGGGAGTTGACGGAGTGAGTCGAGTCGCGTCTTCGTTTTCGTTTTCGTTTTCGTTTCGTCTCGTCTCGCTTCCTTCTTTGTTTCGTCCGAGCTGACTCCATCCTTCCCTCGTTTACTCTAGGTTCCTGCTTCACGAAGCTCGTTCGGAACTGAGGGAGCTGAACCTTTACGGAAGTGAGTGAACGAAACGAACGCGACTCTTTTTGGACGCGTCTTCTCCTGCCCTCCCTTCCCTTTTCCCCATCAACTAACCCTCCCCTCTCCTCTCCCTTCGTTCCTTCTCAGGTCGCGCCTTCCCCTCCTCCCTCACCCCCGCCGATCTCACAACCATCCTCTCCAAATCTCCCGCCTTCACCTCCGGCAAACTTCGCTACCTCGACATCTCCTCCGCTCCTCTCTCCCCCGCCCACCTCGACATCTTCCCCGAACAACCCGACCTCATCTCCCTCGGTCTCTCCCACATGCCCTTACTCCCCCTCCGACCTCTCGCAGCGTTCATCCTCGAGAAGACGCCGCAGGTGGAGATCCTCGCGCTCACGTACACGAGTCCCGAGATTGTGAGAGCCCAGAATTGGGCTAGTGCGATGGTTGCGCTACATGTTAGTCGAACTTCTCTTCTCCGTCCTTCTCGAACCTGGCTTGGTTCGCCTCGACGAGCTCTTCGTTCGTTCGTTCGTTCGCTGACTCTTTTTCCCTCCCTCCCCCCCCCGTCGCGTCCTTCCCTTCGTCCTCAGGCTCTCCTCATCAACCCCCTCTGCTCCTCTCCCTTAACCTTCGATCTCTCCCCACCCCTCCCTCCCCGAACCCACCTCCGAGTCCTCGAACTAGGGCCCTCCCTCCTCACCTCCCTCTCCAAAGGTCACAACACCACCTGGCGAGTCATCAAATCCTCCGGAACGAGAGGATGGTACGTCGACGTCTCCTCCGGATGGTCCACTACTCCTCGACCTACCCGAGTCGCTTTTGCCCTGCAGCAGAAGAGGTGGAAGACGATTCCGAAACCCCTTGGGGGCGGCGAGGAGGGAGGAGCCGGGGGAGAGACGGCAGCGGAAGAGGAAGACGACGGAGTAGTGTTCATGAGAGGGTTGGCGGCGGATGATAAGCAGAGGAGACATTTGGAGTATTTGGCGGAGAGTAATGGGAAGGTTGGGAGTGGGGTGGGGTGGGGGAGTAGGAAGGTGGAGGTGTTGAGGGGGGAGGGGTTGTTGGGGAGGGAGGAAGGTTTGTATGGAGGGATGGCGTTCTCGTTCGACGAATAAACAAAACCTTCGGGCGTTCGATCGGACGAGCAACTAGCTCGCAACCTGGTGAGGACGGGAGGAGTCGCGTCGCGTCGTTTCTTACTTTCACGTTTTCCGTTTCCCACTCCTGCTTGTTTTCTCGCTCTCGCTCACTTGTTTGTTCTCGTCTCCCACTCTCTCATTCTCTCCTCTCCAACGAACCTATCTTCTTTCTACTCCCCTGCACCTGCTTTGCTTTGCGTTCGTTTCGCTTTTCCTCGCTGTAACTAGATCTCTTCCATCTCTCCCTCACCTCTCACTTTCGCATACCCGACCCACCCACACTCTGTCTTTCTCGCTCTCAATCTTAACGAACTGTATCTAGCGCTTTGGTCGTCGGTAATCTCTAATGAAACGTCTTGTTATCGTGCGACGAGGCGAGGGCGGGAGCGAGGGATGAGGTCGTGGGTGTTGTGTTTTGATCGAGCGAGACGAGGCGAGACGACATAGATAGGGGTGGTTCATGAGTCTGGGAGGACGAGGGCGGAAGGTGAGGTCAGTGGAGAACGAGAAACGTCGAGGGAGGAGGAAGGGAAACGAAACGCACGCGGTCGAGTTCCGTCGCGTCGCGTCGAGTGCTGTTCGTCCTTCCGTTCTTGCGGTTTTGGAGAGTCGAATCAGGTTGACCTGATCCCGGACGGATAGGAATGGTTTTCGTCAGCGGTGTGTGAGCGAAAAGAGGTAAGGAGGGAAAGGAAACGACACGAAGCGAAGCGAAAGCGAAAGAAAGAGGGACTGACGACGAGAGTCGAGGACAAGAACGTCCCGACGAGCAAAACCACCACTTCGCTCAGTCGTCCTCCTGGGTGCGCGAACCGCTGAAGAGTGATAAAAAGGAAAGATATCAGCTCGAGCTGGGTCTCGAAAAAGTCTGAGCCGAGAAGAAGGAGGAAAAGCAGCATCACGCACGGCATGTCCCATCGTCGGATTTCAGGTTCGTCCTCGTCGAACTCCCATACTTCAATAGCGACCTGTTCCGATCGATCAGGGTAGACAAAGAGAGTCAGTGAGATCGATCTCTGACTCTAATCAAGACGAGGGAACGGGAAGGGTCTGAAAAAGCAGAAGAGAGAGAGAGGACGACTCACCCGACGTGGAAGCACGCATATCGATCCGTCCTCCGACTTCCAGATCCATATCCACAGATCCGGGTCACCCCTGCTCGCGCCATCAGGGTAGTGCTGCAGGATCTCCAAGTCGCTCATCCCTTCGAGGAACCTGGTCGAGAACTCTTCGAGGTAGACGCGATAGGCGGTTCATCCGATCTTGGAGCCCACCTCGTCGAGCAAGAACGCTAAATAGCTGGCCATCGACTCCTCTTCATCCCAGTTCGACGAGCAGTAGATCCGAAGAGCTTCCTGACCTCCGTCGTGATCCTTGTCCGCCGAGAATCCTGGGTAGTGGTCGAGGGTTTGGGTGGAGAGACGAAGTTCCGAAGCACGAGCGTTTCCGAGGACGTCGTCGGCGAAGAAGTTGGCTCGTTCGAGGAAGGCGCTGTATTCGATGTTCTCTGCCGTCTGATTCGACGAGATCTTCTTCCTAGGAGGCGACGAGGAGGAGGACGGGACGGAGGTTTGGCGCTTCATCTCCTGCTTGACGAGGTCGTAGAGAACGTCCTCGTCGTTGGCCGGATGGAAGGGTCTGATTGAGTCCAGGAGGCAGACGACGTCCAGGTTCCGACCGGAGGGGACCTCGAGAGGGACAATGTAGCGGTAGGAGGATGAGAGTTGAGGGAAGAGGGGAGGTTCGACGTCGACGACGATGGAGAGTTCCTTGACAAGCGACCAGAGCTTCGTTCCTTCCTCTCCGGCGAAGAGACCATTCTTGGGGTCGAAGAAGGTGGAGTAGTGGGAGGGGTGGGAGATGGTGATGGACTTGAGGAAGAGAGAAAGGCAGAGCTGTCGAAATCCTTTCGAGACGAGGAGGAGGTGGGAGGTGTTGTTGAGGAAGAAGGGGTCGGCGGAGGGAGTGAGCTCGGTGGGTCGAAGGAAGGCGAGCTTGAGGACTTCCTCGATGATCTCAAAGGGGAGAGCTGAGGACGAGGGCAAGAATGGATAGGAGAAAAGAGTCAGTCCAGTCGACTCGAGAAGCAGGGCTCCCTCGAGCTGGCGAGCTCAAGGTCAGAGAGAACGCGGTCCCTTCTCTCTACGAGAAGAGGTATAGAGGTCAACTCACCTGATCGAGGTGTGGCTTCCATGGTATTTTCTCCCCTGACGACTCCTCGGGTCCTGCTGGGCTTCTGCTGGGGAAGGAGACACGGCAAGATGAGCTCGGGAAGGAGAGGGCGAGCTCGAGAGGGTTGAAGCGAAGCTGAACTCGCGCCTGAAAGTAGCAGACCCGTCGGAGAGAGCTCTGATGGAGCGTTCTCGGCAGCTAACCTAGCTGACGTCATTCTGGTGGATACCATGATCCGAGATGTAAACGAGGTGGAAGGTGATGAAGGATAAGACGACGAACGGGAACGCGAGCTCAAAACGATTTCATCGACGTCCTGCCTCCTTCCCTCCCGTCCACCATCTCCTCTAAAACCAGAACCATCCCATCGTCTATCTCGACCTCGTCTCTACTCCAAGATGCCAGCCGCCATCGGATCTTCTCCTCTCTCCTCGCTCGGATCCTCCTTCAGCGACGAGCCCAACTCGTCGTCCCAAGCTTCCTCCAACGCCGTCGCCCTCGCTTCTCAGAGACGACCTCAAGCCCAACCCTCGGGTGAGTTCTCTTTATACTAGTTCAAAGACGTTAATCTGGCTCAGGTCCGAAGCTTGAAAGAGCAGGAAGAGGGTGGAGAGGGAGGAGAAGGGAAGGGAGGAGATGTGAGCTCGACACAGAAACTGACCATCTCTGCTTCTTCTTTCTCATCTCCTAGGTCTCCCCTTCGAAGTCCTCGAGCGAATATTCCAACACACCTTCCTCCGACCAACCCACGCCACTCCCTCCTCGAACCCCTTCCCCCTCCGAGGAACCACCCACGTCCTCCTCGTCTCCAAAGCTTTCCGACGCCTCGCCCTCCCCTCCTTCTTCTGCTCCATCACCATCTCCCAGCCTCAGGACTTCCTCACCTTCTTCCAACCCAGGCAAGGCATCCTCGTCGCTGGGGAGGAAGCCCAACGAAGGTGGAGCTACGTTCGAGAGATCTGCCTCGTCTCAGACCCCAAACTTCCTCTCTCAACCTCAACTCGAGCGACCGTCAACTTCCTCGCGGCCCTCGAACTCCCTCAAACGAACTTCCTCGAACGATTCTGCTTCCTCGACTACTACACGGACTTCGAGTTCCTGTACCAGCTTCAGAAGGAGGACTTCAGTGGCCAGAGGAAGAAGCTCGCGTTCGACAAGGAGGTCCAGACGTCGTTGACTGGGTTCGTTCGACGACTCGCCTGCGACGGAACGGTCCTCGTCCTCACCTCCAATTTCCTCCAAAGCCTCCCTTCCAAGGCGGACTTCGGTCCCAAGGCTCTCGAGCTCGCTCCGAAGAGGCTGGAGGTCCACGATACGCTGGCTCTCGCACCCAGTCAGGCTCAGGAGTTCATTAAGGACGTGAAGCACGTTACGGAGCGGAGAGCCCTGTTCATCTCGTTGGGTTCTCTCCTCTGTTCGTGTTTCGATTCGAGAAGGAGGTCGAGAGGATGAAGAGGAGGGATGGGAGGTTTAGGCTCGAGTTCAGTTGGGATGTTTAGGTGAGGAGGTGGAGAGGAACGGGTGGGTTTGGTCGTCGATGGTGAGTAAATGCGCTCGTCTCTCTTCTTCTCGGCGTTCTCGTACTCATCCTTCCACATCGAGCTGATCACATCTTCTTCTTCTTTCTCAGTCATCTCCTTGTGCTGTCTTCTTGCTGCTTGATCGGTTCGTCGAGCGTTTCTTTTCTTTCCTTCGACGCGACGACGTTCCTTCGAGCATTGAGGCTGACCTTCTTCTCCTTTTCCCTCGTTCCGCTCTACCACTCATGCCATCCTCTTCCAGTGTTCTTTATGCATCCTTCTCTTGTTCGCTCAACGTCTTCAAGGATCCTCGTAGCCGCCGCTCGATTTCGGGAACGACGCGCCGACGCGAAGGTTCGTTTTCATGTCTGTATCTCGCTCCGTCCAGACCTCGTTCGAGGATGCGATTCGCTCTCTGACCAAGTCTATCTCGTCTCGTCCGTCTCCAGTCCTATCGTTGCGTCCCCAATCTCGTCTTATTTGGCTGCGGCCGAGGAGATAACATGTCGATTTATCACCGTCTCTCGCCCTTCGCTTCCTCCCCTTCCTGCTTCCGTTATCAGTAGGAAGAGAAACAATAACCTGAAAGCCATCTATAGAAAAATTCCCATCTAAATGAACCCCAATCTCTACCAAATCGTCGCTCAATTCCGCGACGAAGCAGCCACCTTCGCTCTAAACCTCTCCAACCTCTCCCACCCCGTCTCCTGAACATCACACCAAGCCTCCTGCCCATCCGACTCTCTGATCTTCATCTTTGGGAGACCTGACTGCTCGATGGCGAACGAGGCGGCGACGGACCCGTAAAGAATGCCTGGCGAAAGGGAAGCGAAAGCGAACCGAGGGTCAGTTCTCGACGCGACGAACCGAGCCCAACCAGAGCCTCGCAGAACACGAAAGAGCAACTCACCCTCAAACGCATCCCCTCCACTAATCAACAACCCCGCTCCCATCCCACCCAAGAACCCATTCCCTCCTCCCGTCACATCCACCACCCTCTCCTGCTCGTCCTTCCCAAACACCGCTTCCACCCACTTCACCTCCCCAACCTCTCCGTCCTCCCCCACACACGAGCAGAAGCACACTCCGTCCCCTCCTGAGCGGACGACGGCTGTTCCTCCGGGGGCCATGAAGGACGCGAGGGTTTTGGTTGCGAGGGAGATGAGGGTTTCGGTTTCGGTTGGGGAGGGTTGGGGAGCTGGGAGGGGAGAGGGGAGGAGGGAGAGGAGGGTGAGGGCTTCTAGGTGGTTGGGACTAAGAGGAGGAAGGGGTGGGAGATGTTAGATAGAGTGGAGGTGGAAGATAAGGTGAGAGAAAGAAAACCGAAAGACTTGGACGGACGAGAGGATGGTGATTCGTTTGGCGATGGCTTTGAGGTTTTCGAGTTCGGCGGGGATGCAGTCAGGCTGTTACGTTCGAGTCCGATACGACAGTCAGAAATGAGAAGAAACAAGGTGCAGAGTCAGAACCTCCTACATCTAATCCCTCGACCAACTCTCGAAGCTTGACGCGTCTCGCTCTCCCTCGCCATCGCCTTCGTCCTCTCCCTCACCTCTCACACTCAAAACTCAGACTCACAGGCATAGGCTCCCAGATCTTCCCACACTCTACAAACTCCAGCTCGTCCAGCTCCTTGACGATCTCCGTAGCCCTCGTCGGCGAGCAGACGAAATGAACGTAGCTGGGAGCGGTCTGTCCGAAGGGTGTCGATGGGAGTTGGACAGGGGAGATTCGAGCTCGCGGAGTGAGGTAGCGGAAGCTTTGGTGGCCGGATCTCCAAGGGAAGGAGAGGAGGGGAATGTCAGCTTATAAGACTTCAGTTGCGAGTTTGGTGGGGAGGGAGGGAAGAGCGGCGACCCAAACGAACGAGAAGGTCGGACGAGCTCGCAGAGGAACTCCTCCTTCGTTCCCTTCTTGTCCTTTTTCCTAGCCCAGACTCGACGCTAGCCCCTCTTCCCTCGGTGTACTGAAACTGGAAGAAGCGAGCGACTCACCCTCTAACTTCCTCCGAATAGATGTTCAACGCACGCGTCGTGAGACGATCTCCCTCCCTAAAATGCCACATGTCCTTCCCGTACGAGAGCAGCTCGTCCATGATCCTGGGAGGAAAGTCGGTTCCTACGTCGATGATCATCCCGAGGAGAGTAGGAGGGAGGAAAAGTCGAGAGGCAATGGTAGCTATGAGAGACGAACGAGCGAGGAGGGAAGGGGAGGGTGAGCTCGCGCGAGAGGCTGAAGGGAAAGGGGGAGGAGAGTGACGAACCATAGGTTCCTCCTCCTCCGATCTGACGGAATGGGGAGCGATAAGAGAGAAGCGAAGAGGGAGAAGGTCAGGGGACAGCCAGAGAAGGAGGAATACAGATGGTCGGAGACGGGCGAGAAGGGAGGAGGAGGGAAGCTGACCTGTTCTTCGTGGACTTTGGTGCTGAGCGAGCCGTCGGGTTCGCGGTATTCGAACTCGTCGATGATGAGCATCTGGAGGAGGTTAAGAAGAGGTCAGTGCGAGAAGAGAACGAGCAAAAGGAAAGGGGAGAGAGCAGAGACACGAACACCCATCGTGAGAATCCGACCCGACGACGAGGGAGGGGAGATCACAGACATCCTGAACCAGCCCAGGCCAACAAAAACTATGTCAGCGACCTTCGCTCGTTTTTCGTCTTCTACTCAGCTTGAAACTCACTCTGGATTCGTTCTTGAAAGTTTGGTCAGGATTCGTTGATGGCGGTTTCTTGACTCTTTCCAGCTCTCCGTCCTCTTTTCTCCTCCTCGCCCGACCTCCCTTTCGCTCCCAACTTTCACTCTCTCCTCCCTCCCTCCCCCAAAATGTCTTCCTCTTCCGCTTCCACCTCCACCGCCCCCGCCGCTGAGGAGCAGTCTACGTCGCAAGGATTCTTCGCTTCCCTCCTCGAGGCCGTCATGCCTACGTGAGTCCTCCCATCATGGCTCAAAGGAAGGAAACGGAGACGAAGGGAGAGAAAGGCGATCGTGCCATTGGCTCTGCTGCCTCGACTCTGGACTGACTCCTCTTTTCTATCTTCGATTTGGTCTATGTTAGTGCTCACGCTGAGAGCACCGAGGTTGCTTCTACTGAGGAGTCTGAGGAGAAGGAGGAGGAGGCCCCTGCTGCTGAGGAGGAGGAGGAGGAGGAGCCTGAGGACGTGAGTGTTCATTCGACCTTTCCCTTCCTCCCCTCTTCTCGTTCTTCCTTGTTCGTTCTACTGCAGCAGCTCTACGCATGTGTAGGCCTGTCTGCAGTGGAAGTGGCTAGGAGAGAAGGTGCTCAGCCGATCTGGGAAGAGAAGGAGCTTTGCTGACGTCCTCCCTTCCTCCGTTCACCTTCACCTTTGTCTCGTTGCTCTCCCTTCTCGCCCGTCCCTCCCTCCCTCCCTCGAACTCTCAAACGGAATCGCTACAGATCTACCCCTCTATCCGAGAGGAGTGTGCTGCCACCCCTGCTTGTGCCCCCGCCAAGACTCACTTCGAGCACTGTGAGAAGAAGGTCCGAGATGGAAAGGGATGGGAGGGAGAGGATTGCGTTGAGGAGTTGTTCCACGTACGTCCCCACCCTCGAGCCCGCTCTCCTGCTATATTGTAGGAGTGGAGAGAGGAGCTGAAGCTGATTATTTTGGTGGTGGTACTTTCGCTCTGGGTTGATTAGCTGATGCACTGCGTCGATGTACGTCCCTTTCCGAGCTTTCCCTCCCTCCCTTCCGGGTATCCTTCCCTTTCTTCCTTGTTTCCCTCACTTTGCTGACTCTTTCCCGCTCTCTCTCTCCCACCATATCACTCCTCTCCATCACCACTCTGTCCTCTCATTGTCGATCTCACTCCCATCCGCACCTCAACTCTCCTGCTCCTCCTCGAACAAACACCTCGACCTCCGTTCGCTCCGACCTCGACCTCAACTCGAACCTCAACTCAACTTCCACCCCCTCCTCCACCTCCACGCCGCTCATCCTCATCATCAACAGACCTGCGCCATTCCCCAGCTCTGGAAGAAGCTCGCCTAAACCACCCTCAACCTTAGGACATCAGTTCGTTTGGGAAGGGTCGTTGGGTTCGGTTTCGGAAGGCAGAGGAGGACGGTGCTGGTCGGGTAGAGAGACAGGGAAAAGAGGTGTATATGGTGAATGAGACTCTTGATTCTTTGGATTGTCGGCCAGCGATGGGTGAAATCTGGAAGGGAGGAGGTCAAAAAGGAAGAGACGGAGGACGAGTCGAAGGGAGCTCGAGCTCGTTCCGAGACGACGCGAGGGTGAGGTTCGTGAGTCGGACGAGCGAGCGAAGTTCTCTTCTCGCCTTTATTTAAGACGTTGCGTGCAGCTTTGATCCTCGTTTCTGGTAGCAACGAGGTCGGTTACTACCCCTCCCTCCTCTCGAGAGTCAGCTGACTGTCGAAAACGCGAATACAAAAAGGGAGAGCTCCGACTCTTTCTTCCCTTCGAACCACCACAACGCTTCTTACCTTTCCTCCTCTTCCCAGCACTTCTTCCACACCGGTCTAGCAGCTCCTCGCGGTCCTGCTAAGCCGACACGAGTAGTGTTCGGTGGAGGAATGGAGAGGGAGTGGCCAGAGCGACCATGTCTCGAACTCTTCCTCGTCCCCTTCTTGTCCTTTCTTCCTTTCCCTCTTCTACTTCTCTTTCCAGCCTCGAAACCTCGACGCCCAGTTTCTTTCTCGCATATGTGAGGGAGAAGCTACGCTTCTCGACGACTCGAGGGCTGGTACGAGAACGACGGTGGCGGAGCGAGATGATCCGCCCGCTTCCCTCTCTTCCCTCCCCTTCTCTTCCTTTCTTCTCTCCCTTTCTTTGAAGCGACTCGTGTTCTTCTCGTTGATACCTCCGTTGCTCAGCACCTTGCTTCACTGGAGCGAAGTAATCTCCTGAGCAGAGGGGGGCGATCACGAGAAGAACGAGCTTTTCGTTCTTCGCCTTCCCTTCTTCTTCTTCTTTTCTCTCTCTTTCTTTCTGCTTCATTTGTTTCTCATTGCTGGTGTGATCTAGAGGAAAGGAAGGATCCCTCCCACGTCGCATCTCTTCAGGGCTCAGGGATTGATCGGTCTCCCTGGATCCTGACGGCTTGGACGTGGGTCGGATCAACTTCTCGTCTTCCTCTTTTCTCTCTCCCTTCCGTCACTTTTTCTCTCTTCATCTTCTCCCTCTCACCGTTTCAGCTCGGGCAAGGTCAAGCTTTCCTCGTCAAGCTTCGGACGACTGGACGACTGAGGAATTCCTTTCCTGAGCTCACCAAGAAGCTGACGAGGATCGCTCCCGCCTCCCTCACCTTTCCGTTCTTTCCTCTCTTCATCCTCTTCCATCTTTCTACTTTCTCTTTTCTTCCTCTCCCCCCTCACTCTGTTTGAAGAGCCCGATGATTCCATCGTCCTCGTCCCAAAGGTGTTTCTCGTCAGGCGAAAAGGGAGCGGTTGAAGTCGTCGCGACGCGCGCGTCGTCTCGCTCAACCACCTCTCTCTTCGCCTGCTGCTGCGATCTTAACCTTGAGGACGAGGCTGATGATCTGACGCTTGCCTATGGTATGCGTTGTTTTGAGAACTAGACCCTCGACTTCGGAGGAAGGGTGCTGAGCTCCATGCTGGTGGAAGAGGACGTCTCGTTTGGATCCGAGCTCACGTCTTGTCGTCTTCGTTTTCCCGCCTGCATTTCTCTTTTTCGCTTCTCTCCTTTCACCGGCTGCTTGCTATTTCATCCTCCATCGTGATACAGGATGGACCGATGATGTTGGTGAATCTGTCCAGCGTTCTTTGTTCGAGATAATCGAGACGGGCGGTCTTCTCGAGATCCCTTTGCTCCGTCTTCAATGCTTAATCTACACTCCTCGCTATCTCGAGACAGTATATTGAATGACGATGGTAATCTACTGGATAAGGTGGTATCATCTGCAAAGCTGTTCAGAATCTACTCGCGTCTCGGAGCGCCGCGAAGCAGGTGAAGTCGGAGGAGGACGACGCGACGGCAGGACGTGGCCGCGGGCGCTCTTCCTTCCTTTCGTCGAATCAGAGCGAGGCCGTTACCTGCTAGCTATCAGCGAGAGATACGAGAAACAGGAGAGACCGAGACAGGTTGAAATCTGAGAGCAACTCAAGCGCTGGGAAAGGGAAGGAGGTGAGAGCTCGCGACTCGCTCGTCGAAAGTCGCGATGGTTGGTGCTTCTCTCGCTTTATCGCTCAAGGGGAGATAGCAGAGGCTCATTCCTCACAGAATTTGAGAGAGTAGCATTCCGTACCCACGTGTAGTGTTCTGCGAGATAGAGAGAGCAACAAGCGCTGAGTGAGTACCCTCAGAGAGAACGCCTCTCGCGAACGCGTCCGTTGGCGTTCGAGCCAAGGCCATGGATCGTACTTTCAGCCCTCTTGAAGTTGAACCCAACCACCATGACCGAAAAACGACGACTACTTCGATTTTCGAGCTTCCGCTAGCACAGAGGCAGATCCTCGACCCTAGCGACCTTATCATCTAGCTCAAGGACGGCCTTCTGTTGCCTCCGCTGAGCTATTCTCAGCTTCGGCCCTCTCCCCAGCTCGCCCTGCCTTGCCCTCCCTTCTTTCAGCTCAAATAGACGTCTGCTTTGCCGAAACGAGGCTCGCAGGGACATCTCGCACTCCTGCGAAGATAAGAGCCCAGCGCAGGTCTTATGCTGGGAGGAGCGCCAGTCGAAGGAAGCTTCCAACGACGTCCATCTCCCCTCAAAAGGTCGACTCTTCCCTCCCTTCTTTCCCTTTCCCCCTTCCCCTTCGACACAGCTACCCAACATGGAGAACGAGCAATACTACAACGAGAAGAAGGATGCTGAGCAGGGAACCGTTACTGTCGTGCCCGCTGGAGAAGGAGACGACTACGTGAGTCGAGTCGTCCATCCTCCCTCCGACCTCCGTCTTCGCTCGCTCGGTTTCTCGCTTCGGGAAGCTCATTCCCTTTTCGATTCAACCGCTTCTCTGTAGGATGTCCAAACCGACGTGCACACTGGACTTCATGACGGACTCCACAGAGGTACGTAGCATCACGGTCGACAGCTCGTCGTCGCCAGATCTCTTATCGGACGCTCATCGCTCTTCTCCCCTCCTTCGTCCTTTTCCCCTCTTTCTACCCTTCCCCGACTCTCGCTCGCCTCCTTACAGAGATGAAGCAGCGACACGTTCAGATGATTGCCCTCGCTGGAACCCTCGGAACTGGTGAGCAACTTCTTGCAGATCCCTGTTCGAAGAGATGGGCGAGGACTGAACGTTGAACGCTCGCTCGCTCTTCCTTCTCAGGTCTCTTCCTCGGTTCCGGAAAGGCCATCGTACACGCTGGACCTGCTGGAGCGTGAGTCCTTGCAGCTCTACTTGCTTTGACTCGTCGGAGACGCGCGAAATCATCTTCGAGGCCTGATCTCCTTATCCTTGTGCCCGTTTTCGCCTCAGTTTGATCGCTTATCTGCTCATCGGAACTGTCGTGTACTCTATGATCAACGTGAGCTACTCAGCTGAAGTTACTGTGCAGAAGAGAAACTCGCGCGAGCTCGGAACTGACGCCTTCTTCGTTTTCACCTTTCCTCGCTTCTCCTCAGTCCCTCGGAGAGCTCATGTGCTTCGCTCCCATCGCCGGTGGATACATTCACTTCGCTGAGCGATTCGTTCATCCCTCGTTTGGATTTGCTCTCGGTTGGATGCAATGGGTGAGTGAGAACGAACGAAGTCGAGGGAGTTCGGAACGCGTCGCGGGACCGGGCTGACTCGCTTTCGCTTTTCACTCGGCACCTCAGTACTCTGGAGTCGTCTCTCTTCCCACCGAGATTATTTCGGCTACCCTGATCATCGGTTCGTAGGCATCTCTTCTCCGAGTCTGGAACGCGTCAAGTTCCGTCGTTAGATCCTGATCGCCTCGGTGCCGCTCTTCAGGTTTCTGGACGGAAATGACCACTCCCAAGCTCGCTGGATTCATCACCCTTCTTCTTGTCCTCTGTGCCAGTATCAACTTCTTCGGTGTGAGTCAGAATCTCTTCTCTTTCTGCGCTCTTTCGAGCTCGGTCTTCGAACTCAACGCGTCGTTGTCGTTCGCTTTCTCCGCACTGACACACCGGAATGGTTCCTTTTCCCCTTCAGGTTCGATGGTTCGGAGAATCCGAGTTCGTCTTCGCTCTCATCAAGATCGCTCTTATCTTGGGGTTGATTATCGGGGGTCTGGTCGTTGATCTCGGAGGAGGACCCAACCACACTCGACTTGGCTTCCACTACTGGAAGGATCCTGGAGCTTTCGCTTCGTACCCACTGCCGGGAGAAATCGGGAAGTTCACTGGTAAGTCCTTCGGAGACGCTATAACGAGAAGCTGGTACGAACAAAGTCGACGCTTGAGCGAAAAGGACGTCAGACGCTTTAGCGAACGAAGAACGGACGCTGACTCGCCCCTCTTGCGCGCATTCTTTTCCAGGATGGTTCACTTCGCTTCTTCAGGCTGCCTGTGAGTTATCATATATTCATCTTGAGACCCCAGCTTTGCTGCCGCGAGCTCGAGCGTTGAGGGCGACGCGTCGAAACACAGCGAGCGACTCGACCCAACTGACTCACTCTCCTCTCTCCTTTTCTCTCCTCTCTCAGACTCCTTCTCCGGAATGGAGGCTCTTGCCATGACCATCGGAGAGCTCCAGAACCCCAGGAAGAACGTCAGTAGAACTCTATTTCTCGTATCAGCCCATCACTCGCGAGTGGACGCTGACTCTCCTTCTCTCTCTTCGGTCGGCTCTCGCAGATGGCCAAAGCCGTCAAGCGAATCTTCTACCGAATCCTCTTCTTCTACGTCTTCGGTATCATCATCGTCGGAATGGTGAGTCGAAGGCTCAGCTCGTTCGTCTTCCCCTCGCACGAAACGCGTCTCACCTTGCCTCGTCCCTTCGTCCTTCCCCAGCTCGTCCCCTCCGACGACCCTGATCTCCTCACCTCCACCGGAACCGCCGCCTCCTCTCCCTTCGTCATCGCCTTCAACCGAGCCGGTATCAAGGCTCTCCCTTCGGTCATCAACGCGGGAGTCCTCACCTCTGCCTTCTCCGCTGGAAACTCAGGACTGTACGGAACCTCTCGAATGCTCTACGGACTCGCTCTTCGAGGACAGGCTCCCAAGATCTTCGTCAAGACTACCTCCTCTGGTCTTCCCATCGCTTCCCTTGCCTTCTCGACCATCTGGATCCTTCTCTCGTACATGGCCATCTCGGACGGTGCTTCGACCGTTCTCAACTGGCTTTCCAACCTCGTTTCCATCGCTACCTTCATCTGCTGGGGTTGCATTTGCATGTGAGTCGACTCTTCCAATGCGATCACCTTTCGACTCGAGCTGACTCGCCTCATTTCCACTCCCTTCAGCACATTCCTTCGATGGAAGAAGGCCATGGAGGTTCAAGGCTTCGATCGATCCGCGACAAAGTTCCTCTACATCAAGATCCAGCCTTGGCCTGCGTACTGGGCTCTCCTCTGGTGTGGAATCGTCATCATCTTCAAGTGAGTCCAACCCTAATAATACCGCGTCGAGAAGAAACGAGCTCGAAGACGAGGAGGGAAGAAGACGACGACGAACGACGCGTCGCGAATCGAACCGAGCGCTGACCCCTTCTTCTCCTCTCCTCTCTCGCAGCGGATACGCCGTCTTCCTCACCGGAGGCTGGAACGTCTCGGACTTCATCGTCGCCTACCTCAACATCCCTCTCTTTGGACTCCTCTTCCTCATCCATTGGCTCGTCACCGGTCGAAAGCCTTTCCCTAAGGCTCACGAGCTCGATCTCGTTTCGAACGTGAGTTTCCACCTTCCTAGCCCACCACCTTACCTTCTCGCATACTGACTCTCTTCTTCCCTCTCTTCCAGATCCCCGGACCCGAAATCGACGTCGATGTGAGTCGCAGTCCTCCCCTCGTCTCCTTCTTCGCGTCGACATCGTTCACTGACTTCTATCTTCTCGCTTCGCTCTTTCTTCAGGTCAACCCTCCCACCACCAAGGTCGGGAAGTTCTTCGCTTGGTTGTTCTAGATCTCCTCTTTTTCTCCAGGGCTTTAGATACGCTAGATTTCAGTAGAGGAAAAGGAAGAGCGACGACGACGTTTCGCGTCAACGTCTCTCGAGGTTGTTTTAGTTCTCCTCTTTTAGTTGTACACAAGGTCAGTTTTAGGTACCACACGTTGTATTTTCATGATCGCTATTCATAAAAGCACGAGGAGAAGAAAAAGTGGAGAGAGGGTGGGAGACGAGAAGGCGAACGCGTTTCGAGTTGTCAAGTCCGTCGAACGAACGGGTATCATACGTCTTCGACCCAACCAACAAGGGACTGTATAACGACTAGTATAAAAAGAGCGAGCGAAAGTCAATTGTCCAGGAGGAGGAAAGGGTTGTGGTAGTAAGGGAAGGAGCGGGAGAGCGAGTGACGAACGAAACAAAAACAGGGGGATGACCGGAAGCGAGAGGACCAAGAAAGGACGAGACGCGAGAGGATGTAAGTATGCAAGAGGAGGGAAAGCGGTGTAGTAGTAAGACAGTCTGTGTAAGAGGGACGGGACGCGAAGCAATGCAAGAGAGAATCGAGAAACGAGGACGAGAACGAACGAGAACGAACGACGAGGACGGGTCGAGTCTAACCCAGCAGCACGCTCGCCACTCCCACTCCCATCATCCCCACCGTCCCCGCCCAAGCCCACCTCGTTGCTGACCCTACTCCTCTGCTAGCGCTGGAGGCAGAGTCCGAGTCGCTCGTTCCGTAAAACGACGAGCCGGAGACTTTGGTTTCGATGGGGACGAGGGTGGTTTCGAACATTCTTGTTGGATGAGGGGAGCCGGTGATGGTCATGGTGAGAGAGGCGCTGACGGTTGTGGAGACGGTGTTGTCTGAGGAGGGAGGGATAAGAAAAAGGGAGGGAAGAGAGGAGGTGGGGTGTGAGCTTGACGCGACGCGCGAAGAGGGAAGAGAGGAGAGGAGAGAGGAGACGAACTGGCTTGGATTGAGAACTTTGAAGATCGAGCGTAGACCTGGAGGAGCGAAATATGAGAGTCAGTAAGAGCAGCGAGGAAATAAACGAAGAGAGCAAGGGAAGGAAGAGAACAGGCGGCCGGAACGACGACGTGTTCTCTTCTCCTCCCTCCCTCGTCGTCCCTCTTCCCTCCTCCCTCATCACAACAAACAAAGGGTGTAGAGATCACTCACCGTCCCATCGTACGAATCCATAAACACACAGAAGTAATCATCCCCTTCCGGTATCCCTTCAACATCCACGACGGCCTTCATGTCCTTCACAGGCACTGGTAGACCCAAAACGCAAGACACGAGTCAGCTCCAGCTCAGCTCTACATACCTACACACACACATATCCATCCTCTAGCCACCCATCCCAAACAAGAATAAACCAAAGCTCGAAGCAAGCTCCTCGAGCTCATCGAAATAAAATGCGGAGACGAGGGCGAGGGGAGGAACGTCGTCGGCACGATCTGTCTGAAACTCACCATTCTTCGCTACGAGCAGCAGACCTGTCCCCGAGAGTCTCACCAGCTCTACATCGAACTGAACGATGCCCTCTGTTTCAAAAAAGCCAGAAGAGAAAAGGGCTGAGGTCAGGGCGAGGTTTTGGTCGGTCAAACGCACTTGGCAAAGGGAGAGGAACGAGAGAGGGGAGGAACAAAAGGAGGACAGAGAGCTGGAGGAAGGCCCTCCTCAGAGCTCTTAGAGGACTCTCTTCCAGCCTAGCATGTAGGGAAGAGGTGTGCCTTCGCCCTCTTGAGATGTCGAGGGAGAAGATCTTCCCAAGACGTGAGGTCGTTCACGTCCTCCCTCCCCTCGCGAGTGAGCTCGCGAGTTTCCCCCTCCCTCCTCCCTCCTCCGTCCCTCCAGCGTTTTCACTCACCAATAGCGCTCTCCCAAACAAGCGGATTCGGTCCTCCCTGCACCCATGGAGAGACCGTCGAGGGCACGTTGATGAGGAAGTGGGTGGGCGAGTTGGTCGACGCTTGGACGAAGGAGGAGGGGAGGACGGAGGATCCGAGCAGAACCGATCCGAGGAGGATCACCAAGGGAGAGGTCGACAGCTTCATTGAGTGTTTGATGCGAGGAGAAGGAGGCGAGGAAGTAGGGAAGGTTGTAAAAGAGTGTGTGAGGTGATGGGGGTGGTGGGCGTTGTTGGGTGAAAGAGAGGGAGGGTTCGGATGGCCAAGGGGAGGAGGGACGAGGTAACGAAAGTTCGATCAAGGGGAGGAGGCTTGGAGGTGTTTTTCGTTTCGTCTGTCACGATTATTTCGACAACAACCAGAGAGCAAGGAGAAGCCGGGAGTTCATTTAGAAGACAGGTAGAGATTGGATCTGGAGGTTAAAAATTGCAGAGCTGCGAGAGAAGGAGGTCCTCGAATTAGGTGGGCCGGTCGGGGAGGGGAGGGGAGGAGTCCTCGAGTCAGTCACCCATCCGAACCCATCTCCTCGTTCGTTTTGGGTGCTCGGTGAGCTTCGGAACAGAGCGCTGGTATTTTTCAGGTGAGAGAAAGGGCCGCGGGGGAGTAGACGGAAGATTTTCGCGTCACCGACGCGTCCAAGGCTCCACAAAACTGCTCGTCGGCGAAGGCCAAGGCTGCGAGCTTTTCCTCGTCGAGTCAAACAAAAACAGAGCTCAAGCAGGCAGGACGGTGTTTTGTTTACGGTTTGAAAGTCTATCACCTCTCTAAGCGCCGTATGCGAGCTAGCTTCGAGAGATGACAACGACTTTTTTTTGTTCGACGACGAGGAGGAAGAAGAAAAGCGGTCGCGTCGACGCGAGAGTCGTTTTGAGTTTCGAGCTCGCCCTCGCTGCTCTCCTTCAAACCGCATCGACCTGGACACGCAGAAGAGAGGATGTTCGATATTCCTCTCGCTCAGCTCACGAACCTTACACCCAGGCAGAAGGCTGTACTCAAAAGAGGTGAGTTTGCGCGTTGGAATGAGGTCGATTGAAGGGCGAGGGAGGAGCAGGGAGGAAGAGAGGTGAGCTCGTTGGTCGATGGATGCGACTCAGTCCTATGGGGATCGAGTTTTCCTGAGCTTCGAGCCCCTCACATAACCCTTGCGCCTGTCTTCATACTTTGTTGGCTTTGAACAAAGACGCGATGGCCTCAGGGGATGCAGGAAGGTGAAACGAGGACGGAGGAAGGAGTCGAGCTCACCTTTCCTCCTCCTTCCTTCCCTCGATCCCTCTCGTTCTCCCCTCCCAACTCCTCACTTGATTCTCCAACTACTTCAACCCCGAACTCCATCGCCCAAGAGTCCTGACTACCTCTCCGATCTTCTTCTCTTCCCTCCAGCTGGTCTCTCAACCCCCTCCGAAGTTCTCCTCCCTCCTCGCGATGTCCTCGCCAAAACGCTCAAACCACTCCCACGAGCAGACGTAGATCATCTCGTAGACGCCGTAGCTCGAGGTCTTTGTCCCGTTACTACTCGACTTGGAGGTCCAAAGAAGGAGGAGCAGGAAGGACCTTCGTCGGAAGCTTCGGGGAGTGGAGGAGTGGGAAGGGAGGAGGAGAGGTTCGACGTCTTGAGCTTGGGAGATGCTGAGATTGATCAGCTTCTGGGAGGTGGGTTTAGGAAGGGGATGATCACGGAGATAGTGGGGGAAAGGTGAGTGCCACGTTGTTCGGTTGGGTTTGGGAGAGGAGAAGAAGGGAAGGGATCGATGATGAGCTCGACGAGCCTTGCCATCTCCTCTGATTCGCGTTCGCTGACGACGCTTCTTTTCTCTTCCCCTTCTCAGCTCAGCAGGGAAGAGTCAACTATGCCTGCTTCTAGCCCTCTCTTCCCAACTTCGCTCGCTCCAGTCCACCTCCTCGACGAGCTCCTCCTCCCAACCCCAACCTCCCCCCGCCGGACCCTCCTCGCCTCAACCACAACCACACGCGTCCTCCTCTTCCTCCTCCCCAGCACCACCTCAACCCTTCCACTCCCTCGGCTCCATCGCCTACCTCTCCTCCGAAGGGAAACACCCCTCCCACGCCGCTCGTCTCCAATCCCTAGCAGCCGGACTCCTCAATCGACATCCTCAAGATCCCTCCCTCGGCATCACCATCGAATCCCTCACCTCCAACATCCTCTTCGACGACTGCCACGACGTCGAAGCCCTAGATCACACCATCTCCTATCGAATCCCAGCCCTCATCGCTCGTCTCAACCCTCCTCCTCCACCACCTCCAAACCCAACCCAACCTCTCCTCGCCGCTGACCTCAAAGGCAAAGGACGAGCCCCCAAACCCTCACCCCCACCACCCCCTCCTCTCCACCTAATCATCCTCGACTCCCTAGCAGCCCTCATTCGAACCTCCTACCCAACCAACTCCTCCTCAGGCCTCTCCCTCCGCTCAGCATCCCTCTGCTCCCTCTCCGACAAACTCAAATCCCTCGCCTTGATCCACAACCTAGCCATCGTCGTCGTCAATCAAGTCACAGACGTGTTCTACAACCCTTGGAAATCGTTCGATGATCCTTACTCCAACTCCGGGTACGCCAACCCCAACGCAGAAGAGGGAGGGGAGATCCAGCTGGGTTACAAGGACCAAAGCAGATGGTTCAACGGATCGAGCAAGGACTTGGGGAAGGAAGCTAGTCTTGGGTTGGTGTGGGCGAATTGTGTGAATGGGAGGGTTATGATCAGTCGGACGGGGAGGTACCGAAGAGTGGAACCTGAAGAAGGAGAGGCAGCAGCGGGAGGGAAGGAAGGTGTGGTTGGGATCAGGGAGCCGAGTTTGATTCGACGGATGGAGGTGGTGTTCGGGAGTGGGATGAAGCGAGGGAGGAGAGATTATGTGGTTTGGGAGGAGGGGATCTTTGGTCTTAAACCTGCGAAGGGATCTGAGGGTGGGGCAGGGAGGAGGAAGAGTTTGAAGAGGGAGAGGGAAGAGGAGGAGGAGGAGGGAGAGGGAGACGCGACCAGGAGTGGGGTTGGGGTTGGGACGGAGGAGATGTTGAGGAGTCAGAGTGGTGCTGGAGCGGGGGTGGAGGGGTTGGATGTGGTTGATTTGGAGGGAGCTGTGGATGAAGGAGAGGGGGAGGGAGAGGGAGCGGAGGGAGAGGACGGAGGAGGAGGGAGCGATCAGGAGGACGAGTTTGGAGATGACTCGTGGATGAACGGGATGGGAGCGGATGGGTGGGACGCGGTGGATGGTGGGGTTACGTCTGGTACGATCTAATGAGTCTCTCGTCTACGTATTTGGGATCGATCGAGAGGAGAAAGCAAGCGAGGCGAGGAGACGGGGCGACGCGTCTCAGGAGCCGTCCGTCTTGAGTCAAAGGAAAGAACAGCACTCGCTTCTATTTCCTCTTCGCTTATGAAGAGTCTCTTACTGGCGCCGGTGAAGATAAGAGCAAACGTACATTCACAAATCCTACAACCGAGCAACAAGAAGCGTCTCCCAAATCTACTCGTCGTCCGACGCCTCCCCAGCAACCTCCTCGTCGTCCTCCACATCACCCAGCGCGTCCAGAGCTCCAACGAGATCCATCCCTCCGGCAGTACCCTTCTGCTCGACCAGTCGTTTACCTGTGTTTGCGAAACGACGCGGAGGGAGGGAGGGAGTGAGCGAGTCAGCTTCGAGACAACGACGACGAGAGCTCGGAGCTTGTGAGCTGAAGAAGAGGTGAAAGTGTACTCACGGATAATCGACTTGATGGCCTCGTCGGTTTGCCTGGGGAAAAAGATGGGAAGCAAGACGGGTCTCAGGTTCGGAAGACGAACGGTCGAAGGGGAGGAGAGGAGGGCTGAACTGACGGCTTGAGCTTCTGCGTTATACGGTCGAGATCACGCTTGAGATCCCAGTTTGGACGTTTGGGAGCGATGTTGAGGAGGTTCTGGTGACGCGTAAGGAGTATGAGGGTGGCGAGGCGATGTCGGATGGGAAGATGGAGAGAGGCGAAGGTGCGAAGGGAGGGAAGGAGGAAGGAGAAGGTCAGCTTGAGCTCGTTTGTGGCATTCAGCGCTTCTTCCGTCACAAAAGCTCGAGGAGTAGCATCCTCAACAGCGCTAGTACATGATCACTGCTTCGAAGCAGCTGGCACATGGGGTCCCAGAGCTTCGAGAACGAGATGGAAGAGGGAAGGAAGCGAAAGGTGAACGAACCAGCTCTTCTGTTCGCCTGGCCTCATCCTCAGCCGTGATCCGCGCTGCCAGACCTTCCACCTGCGACTCGATAGTCTCTCCCTTCAGATCCGATCGAGAGAACTGGTTGCGAGCAGAACGAAGAGGAAGCGGAGGGTCAGCTTGAGGACGGAAGGAGCGAAAGCGCTCGAGCTCATCCAGAGGAGGAAGGGGACGAGACTGACCTTCTTTGCTGTCCTGGTATCCGCATCAAAGTTCCTCTGCTTCAGCACAGGCACGGTACTAGTAGGCAGGCAACAAAAATACAGGGAGAAATGGGAGTTAGCTTGGGCGGTACGGCGTGAGGAGGAAAGGGAGGAAGGGAAGGAGGCGAGCTCGAAGGAAACGTACCCTTCAACCGAGACATCTCCAGCCTTGCGCTTCCTGAGAGCTTCCAGACGATCCTTCCTAGCAGCGGCAGCATCGGCGAGAGACATTTTAGGAGAGGAAAAGGAGCTGAGAGGAAAGTAGAGGCGAGGGAGGAAGGATGGGCGAGGGGGGAGCTGATCAAGTTGAGGTCAACTTCAAAGGAGGAGGGAGAGGCTGCTTCACCCCCGCCCGCATCCGTCTCTAGATTTTTAGGACACCTCCTTTCTTTGCTTGCACAGATCTGCTGAGTTATATCCCGAGTGAGTGCCATCTCTCAGTTTGGAGCGAGTATTTCGCGGCTCTCCACCGTGCGGGAGGCGAGCTCAAAGTTGACCTCGACGATCGCTCCTTCCTTCAGATCTCTCGACGGCTTCAAGATAGATCTTCGAGGTGCAGCGACCCAAAAGTTCTCTCCAGCGATGAAAATTTGACACGGCCTAGCTCATCGACGACCTCTATGTGTCTTTAAGGTCTAGCAGGACATCCAGCGACCTCAGTGGCAGCCACCGTCCAATCTTCGTCCCTTCGCCCTTCGCGTCCATATCGACTCTCTCTGGCCTGGACTCTGGAACGAGAAGTCTACCACTAGTCCGTGTCTCGGCTGATCAACCTTATCCTTCCTGGGTTACATCCTTTTGGTCGGACGACAGGAAGAGGCGTGCGGGAGGATGAAGCTTTCATCAAACCGTCGACGCCTCTTCTTCAGCCCGTGTCTATCTCGTATGGTCTCCCGTCAAAGCTGATTATCCGCTCGGATGAAGTCACCATTGTTCCTTTACTCATGCTAACCTCTCAGCCTGCTGAGCTCAACCTTGTCGGGAGCACAGTCTTCAAGACGACGACCCGCCTCGTCCAGTCGAGTCACCTTCTCCCGTCTCATCTCTTCTCCCAACCTTCCTTCAACCTACAACTCTACCCCCAATCATCTCAGGGCCTCGTACGACTTCACATCCGCTCAAATCTGCCGATGACTCGGATCAAATCAACTCGATCGCACGGGAAGGAGGTCAACAGACGCGTCTCCCTCGTCCAGTTCAGATCCCAACTTCGCTCTCTCCTTCTGTCCTCGCAAATCTTCGTCGCCAATTCAACCTTGGAGTATAAAATCCCCCTTCTAGGCCAACTCTCCCGTTTCTCACAACCACCATCCCACTCCCACTCCCACTTTCTCTTCCCTCCCGCTTCGCCTCACTCGCTCGCCACCATGATCGCTCTCCTCACTCCTCCTCCCTCTCCCCAAGCTGCTCGATCCGAAGAGCTTGATCTCCAAAGGGACCTCGACTTCGTCATCAACCAGGAGCGTAAGCCTGGTCAATCCTTCGCTTACAACCTGCTTTTCAACGACTGGTTCGATCCCGTGAGTCCTTCGCCCGTACCTTCTCTTCTCTCCACTCTTTGCGCCTACGTCCATAGCTGATCTTCATTCCCTCTTTGTTGTCCTCAGCGTCGAGTCAAAATCCACTCCCTCATCCCCATCACCTCCTCTCTCTACCTCCTCTCCGACTCAACCACCTCCCTCCGAAACTTCCTCGACCATTGCTTCGACAGAGTCTACCAGGCGACGTTGGACGCGAAGGGCGGGTTCCCTGATGAGTTCAGAGCTCTCAGACCTCTTTTGGAGATGAGTTCGTCAGAGGGATGGAGAAGGAGTTCGAGCGAGGGAAGAACGGCGTGATGAGCGGGTTGGGGTGCTTCTTCGTGTGGGTTGGTAGACGAGTGGCGAAGGGGTCCAAGTGCAACAAGATCTCGTACGAGGCATACATGGCGGATATGGTGAGTCGTTTGAATCGCGACCTCGGAGTTTGAGGATGGGCAGGACGCCGAACGACGAGCTGACTCTTGTGCTTTTGCTCCGCAACTCTTCAACAGATCACTCTCCCTCTCCTCAACCCCATCCTCCTCGCCCTCAAGAAACCCTTCGTCGATGCTTCGGAAGTCGAAGAACTTCTTCTCAAGCTCGAGACGTCGGTTCCATTCGTCGGGAGGGAGGTACGAGTCGAACTCGCCACCTCGATCGACGACGCGTCGAGGGTCGCTCGAATCCAGGATATCGTTGATCGCTTTGAGAGACACGCTCTCGTGAGTACCCCCGGCACTCTCCTCTACTTCATAATCCTCAAACTTCCAACTGACCACGTCTCTATTTCCTTCGTCTCTCCACAGTACGGCGAAACCCCTCCCTTCCTCCTCCTCTACCCTCACCCTCCCCCTCCTCCGGCTCCCGCTCCCTTCATCGTCCACCACCCCGACCACCAGTCGGTCATCAAGCAAAGCCTTAACGAGACGAAGGAGCTCTGCATCGAGTTCCCCTTCTTTATCCCTTTTGTCTTCGTTTTCCTCGCCGCGCTCTTTGCGATGATCTCTCACTTTGCTTCTTCCGCTGTCGTTTACTACCTCGCTATTCTTACTTCTTTCTTCTGGGCTTACATGCCGGTCGGACACTTGTATATGCTTTTCGTTTACGTGGGCAGGGAGGGGGAGGGGGAGGACGGCGGGGTTGCTTCGCGTCGTATGTACAAGATCGAGTAGCCTAGTCTGTTTGGTTTCCTGCTGTGTCTTTTTCGCTTTTAATTTCGCTTCTTGCTCCCTCTTTACTTTTCGCTTCGATTTTCTTTGCATCCATGGGCTTTTCTGATTCTTCACAAACCTTCTCGTCGAAAGAATCAAAGATCTCGTCGCGTCGAACTCCGAGCTTTCGTTCGTCCGTCGCCACTCTCGTTCGTTCGCAGCGAGATCAGATGCAAGATATATCGATACACAAAAGACCACCGAGACCTCTACTCTACACATCCACTCCCTCAACGCGTGATCATCAGAGCCTCAATCATCTCCTTCTCCAACAACACGGCAGCCTTCTGGACGTTCGTCCCTTCTCCTATCGACGCGTTCTTCTCCTCCTCGGGGACGAGCGACGGGTCCCAGAGACCAGAGGATCCAGGTTTGAGAAGCGGGTTGTGAATGAAAGGGTGGGCCTCTGAAGAACGACGAACAAGAAGGAGGAGTCAGCGAAAGAGTCGCGTCGAACGTCTGAAGACAAGGACGAAGGATGAAAGATGGGGAGAACGAACCAGTCGAGAGGACGTAGTCGTCGAGGGAGAGCTCCGAAGGGTCGGCGAAGAGGAGATAGTAGTACTTGAAGGTCTCGGCGAACTGGAAGAACGAACGAGCGCGAGAGAAGCGTGTCAGTCTGCGTTTCCGCACGTTCGGACGTGAGACGACTGACGACTCACCACGAAGCTCTCCATGTTGTCTCCTTTGGTGATAGGATCGAACCTGACGTCGATGGTCGAAGAAAAAGCGAGCTTGGTCTCCGTTCGAGAGATCCAGTCCGTGAACATCCGCCATCCTTGGTCCTGAGCGAAACGAAACGAAACAAAGGGAGACGGGGTGGTCAGCCTCGATCAGCGAGGCCAATCGGAGAGGTCTTTGACGTACTTGGTATCTCCGATCTCCGGTGACTCGGTAGAGGTAGAAGACAGACCTGAGAGAGGAGGAAGAGAGAAGGAGGAGCGTCGTCAGTTTAGCTCAGTGTCGTCGCGGAGCCGAGACGAGGGAGGAGCTCACTCGATTGACTCAGGCCGACTGATGTAGTGCTTATGGATCGACTTGACTCCAGCGGGTGTTCCCTTGGGGACAGTGAAGATCTCGCCAGAGTCCTCGTCCTCGATCTTCTCGAAACGCTTTGGCTCGTCGGGAAGGAAGAAGTCGGCTCGTTCTGGTTGCATTCCCGTCTTCATGGCACTCCCCTGTAGAAATGACGCGAGTACCGACGTGAGAGTCAGCGAAGGTGAAGGAGAAGGAGAAGGACTCGAAGAGACGGGAATCGACGCGACGAGGAGTGAAGGAAAAGATGCCAGAACATACAACAAAGTAGCATGTCTGAGAGATCTTCGTAGCTCGAACGAGATCTTGAGGACGTTCCAGGAGTTTCGAACCGAGAGCGAGCATGGCTGGGACGAAGCAAGACTACGAAGATAAGGGAAGAAAGGGAAGAAGTGGGACGCGAGGGACGACGAACGAGCGTCAGCGAGCTACTCGAAAGCTCGAACAAAGAGGGAGCGAGCGCTCACCAGATGCTCCAAGGCGTACTGGTACCGTCCGCTCTTGAGTTCTCCAGCAGTCTGAGAAAGAGGCAAAGGGGTCAAGGTCAGCGAACGCGTCGACTTCGAGCCTTGAATTCGAGCCCTGGCTCACCATGAGATCCGGCTTTCCTGGAACGACTGAGACCTTCCTCATCAGCTCAGTCGAGGCCTTGTCGATAGCGGACGAGTACATCTTCGAGTAGAGAGTTGAGCTGCCTCGAAGAAGGACGTGACTGGAAGGAAGGCGAGACTAAGTCAGCGCGAGCGTTTCGAAAGGTCGCGAGCTCGACGACGAGGAAGCAGAGCTTACAGCTTGATGAGATATCTGGGAGGGAAATAGTCGAGGGTCAGCCAAGTACTCCGAGTGTGAGTGTGTAGATCCGATGTCGACTCACTCGTAGTAACTGCGAAGACGGAAGGAAAGGCGAACAAGCGGTTAGCTCGATTCGACAGCGCACCTGCTTTCTCGACTCTCTCTAGTTCAACTCACCTATCACTCATCCCACCCAGACTAAACGTCCCTTGGATACCTCCCTTGTACACCTCCGTGTTGAAGACCGTTGGAAGAAGAGGAGGGAAAGGAGAGTGCTTCGTGATTTCCGAGTTCATGAAAGACATGCCTCGGTGAGCGAGAGAGAAGTAGGTGTCTGTGAGGCGACGAAGGAATGGCAGTCAGACCGATCCAGATGAACGAAGCGCGAAGAGTGGGACAAAAGAGGAGACGAACTGTTCCCCGTCAGCTGCGACAAGCGACAGTACTCGAGCGAGAGCGTGCCGGCCTCCGCTAATTGGATAGAGTGGCCACCGTAGACGGATTTGGGGCTGTGAAGAGGTCGGGAAGGTCAGTAACGAGTCTAGGGAATAGCTCAGGATGTGGAGACTGACTTGGCGGGGTTGATACGACCTACAAAGAGCGAGAGGTTAGCTTGCGAAAGTCGACGAGAACGTGTCGAATCGAGGAGAAACTCACTCATAGGGACTCCACTCGACGTGTCGAAGATAGGAAGCAGTATCTTCCCGAGCTCCTCTGCTCGATCAAGTAGCAGCTTGTCGCCGGACTGAGGAAGGGAAGGAGTCAGCTCGACGCGTCGAGAATCGACGGTTCGTGTCCTTCGAAGCAGCGACTCACCAAATCGTAGGCTCCGAGCAGACCTCCCATGTATCTGAAGGAAAGATGATATGTCAGCTGACGGTCTTCACTCTTCAAAGTGAACCCACGAGGCGCTGGACTCACCTGATGATGGTTTCGAACGCGTGAACGGAAACGACCCTCTTCCCACTCCTCTCGCCGTTCCTCCCCCAATCTATCCCTGAGATGATTCCGAAGTCCACCTCTCGGACGTGCTTCCTCGCGTAGATGTATTCGTTTGGGCTGAGCGAGGTGAAGGAAGAAGGTTCAGCTCGAGCGTGGACGTGTCCGCCGGCGAGAGAAGGAGAGGCGAGCTCACAGTCCAAGAAGCAGAAGAGTGTCGAGAGAGTCGATGATGGATGCTCCCCACATCATGAAAGGGTCCGAGGCCATGCCAGATAGAGGACGGAGCTCGTCGTGTTGCCAGGCGAGAGCTTTGTAGCCGGACCAGGCGTGTCTGAGGGGGGGAAGAGGAGGAGGAGGAGGAGGAGAAAAGCGATGGTCAGCTCGTGAACGAGCGAAGGGAGAAGAGGAGAGTAGCTGAGGGGTTCAAGACGTTGCGGTGGATGAATATGCATGCATCTCGGTAGAATGGCAGCTCTGGAAGTCGGATCTACGGGCGGCCTCGTTGAGCTTTCGACTTGAGCTCGAGCTCAACAATCAGCCGCGTCGCCCCTTCCCTTCCTCTTCCCTCAAGCCCCTTCCACCACGAGAGTCACTCCCAGAGCTTTCAAGCTCGTTCCTCTGATCCTGAATGCAAGTGCGGGAAACTGATACTGACAAGAAAGCATTCCTAACGACCTCCTTCCTTCCCTCCCTGAGCTCCTTCTCCTCCTCGCTCTCCTTCTCCCAATGCTGGAACTGCACTGTCGGCCACTCCTCCAACGTCTCTCCCAGTACCGGCTCCTCCCACTCTCTAGCGAACGTCCCTCTCGGACTCGTCCAGTTCCCTCCTCGCGGTAGATCCTCCCTCTTTGGCCCACCCTGAGCTGGCCTGATCTTGGAGAGGTTCTTGTCGTCGTCGAACTGAGTGACGTTCGGAGGCAGCGATTCCTTCGTCCCTAAGAACTGAGGGAAGTCCGTCGGTAAGGGTAGACTCTCCCTTGAGGGGAAGTCGTCCGGTAGGACTGGATGAACGAACGAAGCAGCGTCCTTGACCTTCCTCGGAGGCTTCTTTTTCGCTGTTGAGTTGGAGGAGGGAGGTTGAAAGGGGATGGGTTTCCCGTTGTCGTCGAGAGCGAGGAAAGGATTCGAGCCGTCGTAGGATTTTGGAGGAGTGGGGTGTTGGAGGAGAGGAGGGGAGTCGAAGGAGACGTCGTCCAAATTGGGACGGTTGGGAGGGATGATTGAACGATCCAGAGGGGAGGAAGGAGAGAAGAGGTCGAGGTGAAAGAGGGAGAAGAGGACGAGGAGGATGATCGTTCCTGGCACGAATCCTTTGGAATTGCGACGGATTTGGGACCGAAGGAGGGAGAAGGAGAAGGCGGCCATCCTCGACAGGGAGAAGGGAGAGGGGAGGGATTCGTGGGTGAAGGTGAAAAGAAGGAAGGGGAGGAGGATGGAGGACAGATCGACTTGAGCTTGAGCCTTTCACCCGAGCGCTCGCAGTTTCCGGCAGCCGCCAAGCGCATCTATACTTTGGATTACTAACTTTGATAAGTATAGTTTTCATCGAACGAGTGCAGTCTTAGACTCTCTGCTCTCTTAGCACCGAAAAAGCGGCTGAAAGAGGAGCAAGAACGAAGGAGAGCAAGATGGGAGAATCATCTCTCGACGGTCGCGACGCGACGTGAAGCAGCGAGCTTCTTTCAGATCCGAAGCTCAGAAGTGACAGGCCATGACATCAGTAGTAGAGGGTGGCGGCTCAGTATTGCACTAAAACTTCTCTCCGAAGGGTCTGCTCGAGAAAAAGCGAAAAATCGATCATCAACGTCGTCGTCTCGTTCTTCTTTTCGTGGCTCTCGTGAAACAGCAGGACTCACCGAACCTCGACCTCGAACGTAAAGGAGCTTCGATCTTGCTGATGAAGGAACAAGTACGTCTTCGCGACCGAGTCCGGGTCGAGTTTCTGGGCGAGCGACGAAGGCAAAAGAAATCCACGCGACGCGTCAGTTCGCCATCTCCCTCCCTTTTTGTCTCGCTTCGGAGGGACTCACATTCTCGTCGCCAGGTCCAACTCTTCCTGTAAATCATCAAGCAAAGGAATGCCATACGATCACTTACAGTTTATCTTCGAATCAACGAGGCTCTTGACTCACCATCAACGACGACATGCCCAACGTGCACTCCCTCCGGACCCAACTCCCTCGCAAGACTCTGTCCCAAAGCCTTCAATCCGAACTTCCCTGTCGCGAAAATCCCGAACCTCGCTGCTCCTCGAAGCGAAGCAGTCGCTCCGGTAAAGAGGAGCGATCCTCTTCCTGCGAGGGAAGAGGCGGCGGGAGGGAGAGGGTTGGCGAGGATGAGAGGGAGGATGAGGCGGGCGAACATGGTCGGACCGAGGCTGTGAAGAAAAGAGGAAAGGATTCGAGTTAGTTCGGAGGGGAGAGGAAGTGTTGAAGCGGATTGGAGAGAGGGAGATGGAGCGGGGGAGCAAGCGACGCACATGGAAGTCTGCACGGACGTTTCGAACTCCTCGTTAGTTGTCTCGAGAAAAGGTTTGGAGCTCGGTCTCTGCCAATCCGAACATCCGTCACCCAAGAAATGCTATCAGCTATCGTCTCTCTCACCCAAACGCAGCCCCGTCAGCGACGTCGTCGAACTCACAACACTAGCGTTCCAAACCCCGACCTCAACCCTCCTCCCTTTCCACTCCCTCTTGATATCTTCAAAAGCCCTCTTCAACCCCTCCTCAGTAGCCTCACTCTGGTAAGCCTTCACCTCCGCTCCGTCGAGCTTCTCCAGCTCCTGAACGAGCGGCTTGAGGTTCGAGAGGGAGCGAGAGAGGAGGGCGAGAGCGTGGGTGGGTGCGAAGGCTTTAGCGATGGAGAGTCCGAGTCCGGGACCTGCTCCGTAGAGGATGAGGAGGGGTTTGAGAGTTGAGGTGGACATAGGGTTCGAGGTGGTGATGGTGGTTAGGAGGTGAGATGAGAGGAGTCAGCGAGTCGCCGAAAGGCGAGCTCAGTTGACCATCGGTCAGCTCCCCGTTCCAGCTCATCCTCTGGGAAGTGACGAGCTTTTCCCATTTCTCAGGTTACTCACCACCAGACGCGTCAAGAAAGAGAGATCATGAAGAGAGAGAGAGAACCAGCCCCGTACGTACGAAAAAAGTCAAAACAAGCAAGCGGAGGACGCGGCGAAAGGCGAGAGGTTGGTACAAAAAATCGGACGCGTCGAGGAAGAAGGGAAGATCGTGTTGGGTGCAGGAAAGAAAAGCGAGAGGTGTGTGGGTGTGCGTGAAAAACAAAGAAAGGTTCGTAACGTAGAGTAAGGAGCCAGGGAGCCAGGGACAGGAGAAAGCGAAGCGAGACGAGACGAGAGAAGGGAAGGGCGTCAAGACGAGAAACAAGCAAGAAAGGGACGTGAGCGTGTGCGAGAACGAGAAGGACAACGGAAGAGTGAAGGACGTGTTCGTGAAAAGTAGTGTACGGAAAGAGAAGAGAAGAGTGGGTACAATCATTTGTGCATGGGGATGCAAGGAAGAGGGAGAAAGAGGAGGGAAGAAGCTCGAGAACGAGCCGAAGTTTTTGAGGGTTCGGTGGACGCGTCGATTGGATGCAGGTGGTGATTGGGTGCGTGAGAGGTTTAGTGGAGGTAGCGGTGGTTGAGGAGAGCCTGAAGAAAGAACGAAATCGAGAGGAGGGTCGAGTCAGTCTCGAACGAAGGGTCGAAGCCGCGCGACGGCGAAAAGTTGAGACGACTCACGATCTCCCTGCAAAGGTTGGGCCACGACATCGCCTTCCTTCCGTGGGCTCGAGGATTGGTAGCCTCGACGGGTCTGGTAGCTGGAGGGGAGGAAGGATCCTCGATGTCGATAGGCTTGAGACCTCGTTCGGCTTCGGCTTTCTCTCGAGAGATCTCGACTGGAACGACGAACGGACGAAGCAGGTCAGCGACGAGTCGACGAGACGCAGAACGAGTAAGTGCAGAGAAAAGACTAACCTTCCCATCCCTGAAGCTCGTAGAGGAACTTGAGGTTCGGCTGGATGAGGACGTTGAGGCGTCGAGCTCGGGTGACTGAGTGAAGAAGAAAACGAGCGAGGACGGGAAGTCAGCGAGAGGCTCGAAGAAAGAGCAAGAGACGAGAGGGAAGATGGACTGACGCATGTAGGCGTCGATGAGACTGAGTCCACAGTGCTTCATGAGGTAGCTGTTCGACGGAGGAGACGAAAGGAGAAACGGTCAGCTTCGCGGTCCTTCTCCTCCTCGTCTTTCCCTCGTTCGAGACTCACGCAATCGTAACCGTCGCGCTCCTCGAAACCCCAACCTTGCAGTGCACCAACACCTTTCCACCCTCCAACCTAGCCTGCTCGATCCAGCTCACCGCCTCAGCGATGGCAGGTCTCAAGGGCGAGACTCCATCGTCGCAGATCGACTGCATGTCGAGGACCTTGATCCTCCCAGCTTGATGTTCGTACCAAAGGGCGTGGTTGGGAGCTTGAGAGGTAGGAGGACAGATGGGGTGGGAGCCGATGGAGAGAGGGGAGACGTGGGCGAGTTCGGGGTTGAGGAGAGCGGATTCTCCGACGGAGACGACGTGGGTGATGCCTGAGGGAGGAAGGACGGCGTCGAGAGTCAGTTTCAGGATGGGAGGGAGAGAGAGAGGGATGAAGCTCACCGAGAGCGTGGAGCATCTGAGGGTTGGAAGCGTGATTGATGTTCCCTAGGTAGAGGAAGTCGATGATTCGAGAAGGGAAGGATCCTTCGAAGGTTGGGCTCTGCAAGAGACGAAAAACGACGCGACCGTCAGCATCTAGCTCTCCACCACACTCAAACAACGACGATTCGATCACTCACATTAAACCAAGCGTTGTTCTTCTCCATCTCCGCTGCCCTCTCCTCCCTCCCAATCTTCACCGTCAAGGCCGTCGGATGAGGCGACGACGACGACCCGTTCGCGTTCTTCTCTCCTCTCCCCCAGTTCCCCAACCCCCACCCGCTCTTCCACTTCATGACGGGAGGCATGGCAGCAGGAGGAGAGAGCACGACCGAAGGCGAGTTGAGTCTTCGTTCCTGGAGGAGTCGTTCCTCGACGCGTCGAAGGAGGTTGAGGTCGTGAGGGTAGACGAAGAAGGCTCGTTTCGAGTGGAGGTGGAGATGGAGGTAGGCTTCGGGGAGGGTGAGTGAGTGGGTGACCATGATGTAGGAGAGGGCGAAGACGGAGGTTTCGGTCTGGTGGGGAAACAGGAGGGAGACGAAGTCAGGCGCCGAAGACGACGACGAGGAAAGGAGGACGAGCGAGACTCGAGACTCACGTAACCGTCGAATCCGTGGACCATGACCTTCTTCCCCTCCGAAACTCTCTTCTTGAGCCACTTGGTGAACTCCAAGATCTGACCAGCCATCGTTGCCATCCCTCTCCAGTCTCCTTGAGCGCAGACGAGGCTCGTCGAGAGGCACTGGAGGTGGTAGATGGGCGTGGTTGGAGGCGGAGGAGGAAGGTTGAGACTGAGAGCAAGCTCGTCCTTGAGCGAAGGGAGAGGAGCGAAGAGACCAGGAGGAGATTCGGGGACGGGAGACGAGTTGGGTGAGGCGATGACGGTAGGATCCGAGGAGGTGGGTGGGTTGGAGGAGAGTTGGACGGAGGCGAGAGCTTGAGCGAGAGGTTGAGGCGACGTGGGATCGTCGTGCTTGTGGTGATGCATCCCGTGAGAGTGATGGGAGTGATGATGAGGCTGAGAGTCGTGGTGGTTGTGATGGTGGTGTCGATGATGTCTCCGAGGATGGTGAGAGTCGAGGACGGTGACGGCGTGGTTGAGTCGCATCGCGTCTGGCATCTCGGCTTGATCGAACGCCTGATCGAACATGAAGATCGCGAGAGAGTCAGAAACGGACTTCTACGAAGACACAGGATGGCTGAAAGAGTCAAAACTCACCTCGATGCAGATGTCGAGCCCGTTCGGGTTCAACTCCTCGCTCACGAGCATCTCTCCGTCCTCGACGGCTCGCATCATCGGACAGTCGTACGAGTTTCCCATCTGTAAGAAAAGCCAAGAGCAGAGTCAGCGTCGTTCTCCGAGTCGAGACAAAAAAAGAAGAGCTGCAGGACGCACCCAGAAACCAGGCGAAACCTCCTGAGCTCGCGTCAACTCGACCGTCTCGAACGCTTCCTTCTGGAAGAGATCGATCTTGCTCCTCAAGGTTCCCTGTGAATCAACGGCGACCAGTTCGGGGTACGAGTTCTCGAAAGCGGAGAAGGGATCTGGTGGATTCGAAGACAGGAAAGGAAACGCGTCGACAGTCAGCGAGAGTTTTCGTCGACTCGTCGTTCACGAAAGATCAGGGCTGGACTGACCCGTAACGAGGAAGACGTTGTATCGAACAGGATCCTCTCCGTCGTGGCATTCGAGCTTCCGTTCTTGCCACATCGTCTCGAGAGCTTCGGCGCATCTGAGAGGAGAAAAAAGAAGATCAGCGACGCGTCGAGAGCGGAAACTGTTCGGGTTGGAGGAGGATACGGACCTCTCGGCAACGTTCAGAGCAGAAGCACAGAGACCTTGAGGGTGGTAGACGACCTGAGGGAGGCAAAACGAAGGGAGAGTCAGCGAAACAAGACGCGAGGCGACGACTTCGACGGTGGGAAGGACGCACGATGTCCGAGATGGTCGCGTACTTGGCCTGTTCGAGAGGAAAAACGAGCAGTTATCAGTACTCGATCATCGAAAAGAGGAAAGAGAACAAGACGGAGAAGACTCACCACCTGCAAACCCAAATTCCTCAACGAGATCGTCTCTCCGACCTTCCTCTCAACGAACACACCTCTCTTCCTCCCTTCAACCCCACCACCTTCCATACTCCTCGCCAGCTCCTCCCCACTCGCCATCGCTCTCCCACCAGGCGAACCTTTCCCATACCTCGTCGATCCGTACGAGTTCGAGCGGCTGGGTCCAGCAGAAGCAGACGCGAGGGTGAGGACCTCCGTCGCGACGACGGCCGACGTGAGGTAGCATGCTTTGGAGGGAGGCGTAGTGGATTGAGTGGGCGTGAGTTGGGAAGCGTTGGTGAGAAGGGAGGCTGAAGAGTCGGTGCTGCTTGAGGAGGTGGAGAGGGAGGGAGTGGAGTGATGGGTCGAGAGAGAGGAGGAGGCGTTTCCTTGGCCGTCGTGGTCGTGGTTTTGGAGGCATTGAGAGGTTGAGGAAGAGGAGAGAGGGAAGGATGCGGAAGCTGGTAGAAACGACGAGCAGAGGGTGAAGATGAGTCAGTGACGAATCGGAAACCAAACGCGTCGACAGGAACGAGGGTGGTGGGTTCGAGCGAGATGAGAGATCCGAAACTCACATGCCGCTCCCCAACTGCTCTCCGACTCTCCAGCGCTGCTCGCCATCGATCCCGTTCGACTCCGAGCTTGAGTGTTGCACGAACTCCACGAGCAGGAAGCTGAGCATCGAGTGGGAGGAGGAGAAGCGTCTCCGGGACCGGGAGAGAGAAGGACGGTGAGGCCTCGGTATCGAGGGCTGGAGCGGGAATCAACGAGGAAAGCGTCAGCGACTGGAAGGGAACTTGGAACTCAGAGAAGGTGAAGGCTACTGACGCTGGGTGCTGAGCTTGGTAGCTGCATACGAGGAGAGATCGGCGAGGGAAGAGAGCGAGATGATCTTCGTTCAGCTTCGGGACCCTTCGACTTCTGCTCTTCGACGGAGCGGAGACGATGAAGGAGGAGTTCTGACTCACCCAGGGAACGAGCTGAAGAAGTTATCGAGATGGATGTTCCCGTCCCTCATTCCATGAAGCTGACGATGCATCAAACCAAAGCACGAAGGGGAGGAGTCAGCGAAGGAGAAGTGCGGAACCAAACCCTCCCAAATCTTGGTGGCGTGGGAGGGAGGGAAGAGAGTCAAGGGAGGAGGACGTACCCAAGGGAAGAGCGCCGTTTCCGGAACGTCGAGCGAGAGATGAAGATGCTCGACATGAGCGTACTGAGCATACGAAAGAAGAAAGAGCGGGAGGTCAGTACAGGGAGAGAGAGGGGAGAGGAGGGAAGGGAGGAACGACGGTTTCCCCGCTAATTCGTCCCTTCTCTCGAAAGCGAAGGTGTTTGGTGAGAGATGTATAGAATAGAGACTCACCTCTTGAGCAGAGATAGCTCTGACTGTTGTCCCCCCCACCCTCTCCAAAACCTGCAAACTCTCTACCCACCCTCTTCCGTACTCGATTCCATCTATGCCCTTTCCCTCGATTCCTCCATGAACGCCTTCCCTATCTTGCTCCTCCCTCAACGCCCTCCCTCCTGGAGTAGGAGTTCGAGGAGGAGAGATCACCATGAAGCTAGAAGCGCTCGACCTGGTAGTCGTCGATGTCGTAGCAGCTGTTGAGTTTGGGTCGAGCTGCTGATGATGAGATCTTGAAGCTGTGAGGTGAGAGAGGTGGGGTGGAGTCGGCCTAGCTGGGGAGGGAGACAGTCCGAGGAAGCTTGGGGAGCCAGCACAAGTCGAGGATCCTGATGAACCTCCAGCCGAGGAGGAAGGGTGATGATGATGAGAAGTGGGAGCGTGGACTGTATGCGTTGACGCTGAGGAAGGGGAAGGAGAGATGGAGGGAGCGAACAAGGAGGGATCCGAGGAGGAGGCAGTCTCGGCGACGACGGAGGAGGAGGAGGGAACCATGGGAGAACCTCGACTTAGATTGCAGACAGGATGGAGAACGGGGAGAGGAGAATGCATAGTAGCAGCAGGCGGAGGCATGTCGGGTGGGGGGGAGGGTGGTGGTTGGGAGGGAAAGGGAGGTTTTTTGGGACCTGTGGTCGTGTGAAGGAGAGAGGGAGGGGAGAGAAGGTCGAGTCTGAAGTCAAGCTGAGTTCGACTGCGTTTGTGAGCTAAGGAAAGATCTCATCTACCAGTAATCTTAGAGCAGCCGTCATCGTGCGCAGTCGGAAGGTTTTCTCAGGCCCATCTCTATGAAGCGGAAGAAGAAGCTTTGCGCGAGGGAGAAAGGCCCAAGGAAAGGGAGGTGAACTGAGGGCGAGAGGGGAGCGAGAGGCGTTCGTGCCTCGCCCTCGCTCATCTTCACTCTGGACAGCTGACCTCGCTCTTGTCCGAGCGCAGGGAAGCAAAATTGACTTTCTCTTCCCTTCCGCGGCGTGAGAGAGAAGGCGCGAAAGAACAGGCAAGAGGGGACGAAAGCGCGTCGTCCTCCAACGAAGGAAGCCAGCTTCTCCGACTCTCCTTCGAAGGACACTCGAGATAGCGGATGCTACAGAGAACGAGAGGGGTCCGATGGAGAGCCAGAAAGTTTGGAAGTCTAAAAGATGAAACGGCAAGGGGCAGAACTTCGGGGCGTCTCCCTCGCCGATCTCCCTTTGCTCGTCATCTCTTCCTTGTCTCTTCGTTTTTGTCGTCTCTTCTATTTCTTCAAGCGACTCTCAGGTTCCAGTAGCAGCAAGCAGATTGTAATCTCTCAAATCAAATCAGAGTACGCAAGACAAAATAAACCAGTTCGATCCAGCGAGGACCGCAACGAACTCAGACGCGTCGTGCCTCTTCAACCCAACAACCTACTCGTACCTAGCCTCGAACTTCTTAATCGCCTCCGCAGGACCCTTCGATCCGTACTCGTACCCCTCAGGCGTAGGTCCATCCGCTCCCTCCTTCCAGTGCAGAATAGGCGTGAAGATCCTCCAACTCTCGACCAGTTCGTCCTCTCGAACGAACCCGCTCTTGTCCCCTTGGATGACGTTGTAGATGATGACCTAGCGGGCGAAGCGAGCGCAGGAGCGGGAGAGCGCGTGGAAGGGAAGTGAAGTCAGTGACGAGAGAACAGACGAACGAGCGAGAGAAGGAGAGAAACGAAGCGAAACGAAACGACGACGCGATGCGAACTCACCTCGTAAGCCTTCTTATCCATCGCAAGCTTCTGTTTCGGAACCACGTACTCGAGAGGAACGTTGACGGTCTTGGCTCCTACGAGGGATCCAGGCTCGAGGATGTTGGTGGTGAGCTTGATGGACGGCGAAGGCGAAACTTGGATCTCGAGGACGTTGGACCGGGGTTCAACGTCGGGGAAGAGGGAGGGAGGAGTGAGGAAGTGGAATTTGAAGGTGATGAGGTCGGTGTCCATGCCTGGAACCAACCAAACAAAGAGCGAGGAGGGGGAGGAGGGGCGGAGGGATTGTGTGAGTTTGGAGGAGGAAGGGAAGGGAAGAGACGCGTCTCGCATCTGGAGGGGAACGAGTTGAGAGAGCGAGGGGAAAGAAGAAGAGAACTTACCCTTTCCAGTCTTGAACACAATAGGGACTCCTTTCCATCGATCGTTGTCGATCCTCATCTCGAACTCAGCGAAGGTCTCGGTCTTGGAGTCGTCGGGCACGGTGTCGTCTTCGACGTAGGCCTGCAACGAGACGAAACGAAGGAGGTCAGCTCAGTTAAGCTCGTCGGCACCAGCTCGCACCGAAGAAGCACACACCTTCTTCTTCGAGTCAGTCTTGGACGACGTGTACTGTCCGAGGATCACGTCCTCCTTCTTGATGGGAGGCATGGCCTTGAGGACCTCGACCTTCGCGTCTCGGATTCCCTCGCCTTGGAGGGAGGAGGGAGCTTCCATCGTGAGGAGAGTGAGAGCTTGGAGCATATCTGAAGGGCGTGACGGAGGGAAGGAGAGGTCAGACCAGCGAGGGAAGGGAAGACGCCCGGCGAGACGCGTCGAAAAAGGAGGGAGGCAGGACGAACGGTTCTGGCAGACGTCTCGAATCATTCCGAACTCATCGAAGTAACCTCCTCGTCCCTCAGCTCCGAAGGTCTGCATTCAGAAGCAACCGAAACGAAATGCGAGCGATCAGCGCGTCGTCCTCGCTTTCACCCTCCCTTCTCGAACCCAAGACTCACCTCGCTCATGATGACGCTGATCTTAGCGACGTGTCGAGCGTTCAACAGAGAGTCGACCCAGGTGTTGGCGAATCTGCAAGGCGAAGCGAAGAGCGCGAAGAGCCAAAGCGAAATCGAGAGTCAGCCTCGACGAGCTCGGAACTCCTTCCTCTTCGAGAACGAAAGCGAGAGCGACGACTCGGAGCTCACTCACCTGAGCTGAAGCAACAATCTGCAGGTGTCGTCTCCTAGGAAATGATCGATTCGGTAGATCTCCTTCTCGTCCCAGTCGGCGAGGATCTTGCCCATCATCTCCTCGCACGAGTCCGTGTCCTTTCCGAAGGGCTGCAAAACAACGACCGGCGAGATTCGTCAGAAACGCGACGCGAGAACGAAGAGGTTTGAGGGAGCGAGAGGGAGAACTGACCTTCTCGATAACGATTCGGTTGGACATCTCCTTGGAGTAGTTGTGCTTCTTGAGCATTTGGGAGACCTGAACGAACTTGGAGGGAGGGAGAGCGAGCTGTTGTTTTCGAGAACGAGAGAAGAAGCGAGTTTGAGCTCGATGAACGGAGGAAAAGCTGCACTCCAGAGCCGAAGGGTTCGACTTACGTAGAAGATCCTATGAGCCAGAATACAGAAGCAAAGCGGAGTCGTGTGAGCTCTCAGAACGAGCGAGAACGAGGAGAGATGGCCAAGGTGGAGGGAGCGAGCGAGTCTTCGTGACGTACCTGTTGGCCTTCCTCCCTTCAAACTCGTGCTTCTCAATCGCTGCAAACTCTTCCTCGAGGCCCTTGAAGCCTGCGTCCTCGTCGTAAGGTCCCTTGGAGTAAGAGGAGATCTTCTCGAACTGCTTCTTCTTCTCCTCGTTGACGTCGAGCTCGCCCGACTCCTCGTCCGCCTCGACACCTCCGAGCAGCTGCTTCCTCCACTTCTCTCCAGAGAGATCCGACCTAGAGTATCCGAGGATCCTCACAGCTGAGAAGAAACGAGAAAATTATGAAGAGAGCTAGTCAGCTTCGTCGCTTGTCGAACCGCAAAGGTGGGGGAGAGAGAGGAGAAGGAGGAGAGAGGGAGGAGGAACGAGAGAGGACTGACATTTGGGAAGGAGATCTTGGAGGAGAAGAGCGTAGAGAGCAGGGAAAGTGGACTTCTTGGCGAGATCTCCAGACGCTCCAAAGACTGGAGAGCGAGGAAGAGGGAGAGAGAGAGGAGACGGCAGAGGAAGGGGAGGAAGAGACAGCAAAGGAAAGAAGGGGAGGGAAGAAGATGTCAGCTTCGTTGATGGGGGCCAAAGCGAGCTCAAGATGGACTGACCGACGATGATGGTCTCGTCTTCGAGCACGTCGTTGGCGGGGTCTTGAACTTGAGCGGACATAGTGATAGAGATGGATGGGTGGGAGGGTGAGATGGGTCAGGTGGGTGATGGTGAGGAAAAGAGATGGGCAAATGGCGAAGGAGAGGAGGAAGAAGCTCCGGAGTTTCGCCCGCTAGCCGACTTTTTTTGAAGGAAGATATGAGCTGGGAAAGGTAGGTTTGGCTCCGAGGGGGAGATGGAGCAGAGGTGTGGTGAATCCGAGGCCGCAGGTAGAAAAATTGTGGAGAGAAAGCGGGATTCTTCCAAGGGCTTGGGGTCGAGATCGAAGCTGAACCACCTCCACTTCGTTTCGTCGAGTCGAGACGACGGTTAGTCTCGCTGCTCCTACAGGTAGGTGAGACTGATGTTCGGGTTGACAGCTCGGATCTCGAGGATTAATAGCCTCTAGGGCGAAGCTCAAGATATCGCTTCGGTTCGAGGAGCAGCCTCTCGAAGGCGTGGGCTGAAAGATCCGACGCGAGCGAGGGTCGTTGAGCGAACCAGACCTCTTCGCGAGGAGGAACAGTCGAGAGACGATTCAGTATCTTGAGGCTGAAGAAGTCGAGGTGGTGGTTAGAGAACGACCCCCAAAGGAGCCAAAGTTCCTTCGTTGGGTCGATTTCTCCGTCGTCGCCCCTCCTCTTCTAAGTTCTTCCACTCCTTCTTCTTGCATTCTCGAGGGATGTGCGACTACGTGCACTTCGATCCTGACTGTAAAAGTTTTTCACACTGATCTTGATGACTTTTCTGGCTGGATAGGGAGCGGGACGAGACGTCTTCGACTGCTTTCTCGCGCGTCGTCGCTCTCGCGTCTGAGACTCGACTCCCTGGTCAGACTACGGCGTTCTCGAGCTCGACTGAAGCCAAGTTGGATAGTGATAGAACGTACAACAAGAACGAAGTCAGGTAAGAGAGAGAGCTAGAAGCGAAGGGGAACGCGTCGACGTGAACGACCCTCGAGGCCGAGTTCATCGCCCAGGAGGATGTCGAGTGCCGAGCAGGGAGAACGGCGCTGGGGCCTGGAAGCTTCGGAGATCCTCGATAGAGACTGTCTTGAGCGCGTCGATCTGATCGCAACGATAAGAGAGGGAAAGAAGTACGAGGGAGCGAGAGTCAGCTCGACGAGAAGGGGCAGAGGGAATTGACTCGGGACTTGACTCACATGACTAGCAGCCAGGTCGACCCTGTGAGTGAAGGAAGCGTAGAAGTCAGTACTGTAGCTCGCTCGAGCAGAAGACGAACGAAAAAGCAACGACGTGAGCTCAAACGAGAACTCACTTCGGAACGATGTCATCTCCCAACCTTCCTCTAGCCTGGAAAGCTTCCTTCCACCTCTCCACACACAAGCACCATCGACATCCCTCCTGCAGGCCCGGAAATCCGTAGTCCGGACGAGGAGTGCTGAGATCGTTCCCTGCCCGCTTGGAAAACTCGAGGAAGGAGGTCGAGACGATGGCGGCGACCTGTTGCGATGAGGATTCGAGAGTAGCAGAGGGTCAGAAGCGACTTCGAAGGTAGATGATAGAGGATCGGAATAGAGCTCACGGTATGTTTCCCTCCGTCCATGCCGTACGATCTGAGGATAGGGAGAGAGGGGAGTGGGAGGAAGGAGAGAGGGAAGGGAGGGAAGGTCGTCAGCTCGAACTGTTTGCCCTTCCACCATCTCCTCAGCGAGATCGCGTAGCCTTCAGAGTTCAGGAATAAGCGGAGACAGAGGAATCACCTGCAGTATCCGTCTCTACTAAATCTGTGGCCGACAAAGAAAGATGAGAAGTCGTGAGCTCGAGAAGGAAAGGCGGACGAGAGCGAGGAAAGGAAGATGCTTCGACTCGAGCTCACCCTGAGATCGGGTCCTGAGGCCTCGTCGAGCACTTCGCGAGAGTGCCTCCTAGCACGTTCAGATCTGTAGCATCCGCCATGGTTGCGAAGGTTCTTCGGGTAGCGGTAGCGAGGTTGAGCAGGTTGAGAGGAAGGAGAGCGCGAGGGAGGATCATCGACGTTTGAGGCATCGTCCTCGCCCGCAGAGCTTTCGACTTTGATTGCCTCGCTCTCGCTTGCTTTCGAGCCACGACGCAGGTGTGAAAAAATGGTCTTAGTTGAATTTTGATTCCTCTTCTTTTGTGTGTTGTTGAAACTGAGACGAACGAAAAAACAAACCCCAAAGTGGGAGCGAGCGAACGGAAAGAGAAGGAGAGAGCTGGGAGACACGCTACGAAAAACAAAGGGCAAAAAGGCTAAGGGAGAGAACTAGAACGAGCCAACAAGGGTTTTGAGAACAGAGAGGGAGAAGGAAAAAGCTAGGGAGAAAGAAAACGCTAAGGGGGGTACAAGACTGGAGGGAGAGAAAGCGGAGGGAGCGAAGACGTGAGGGGAGGAAGTACGATTGAGAGAGAGCGGGAGGGAGGAGAGAACGTTTAGAACAAAGGAAAGAGGAGAGAAAGAGTCGTAAAGCGTAAAAAGAGTAGTAGAGTAGAGGGAAAAGAGAGATGGAGAGGGGAAAGAGAGGGGAGGGGTGGTGGGTTTCTAGGCGACGACGGCTGGGGGTGGAATCACGATTCCTCCAGGAGTGACGGTACCGGCGAGGTGACCGTGGCTCGAGTTGATGGATCGTCTGAAGGAGAAGAAGAAGAACAAGAAGAAGAGTCAGCGACAGAAAGGACGGAGGGAGAGAGAGGGAGGGACGACTAACTGGAGATGGTCTGGAAGACGCGAAGGGATCGAGAAGGTCAGCGTCTCGCGTTTCGAATCGAATCGAGAAGACATCGAGAGAACTCACACTTGAGTCCGTTCTGCTGCTTGTAGACCTTCCCACAGCCATCTACAGGACACCTGAACCTCTTCTCTCCGGCTCCTCCCTCGCCGTCTCCTTCGTCTCCCTCAGCATCCTTCTTCTCCTTCTTCTCCCGCTTCTTCTTCGCCTTGGCCTCCGCCGCTCCTGGACTTCCTGAAGTCGAAGGAGCGATGGAAACAGGCTCGACGCTCTTGGACTGAGCGACGGCAGGAACTCCAACGGCCTGCACCGGAGTAGTCGCCGTGGTCGCTGCAGGACTGGACGTTCGAGGAGGAAGGGAGTAGGTGAGGAGGGAGGGAGGGACGCATTGGGGGACGGGAGCGATGGTTTGAGCGACGAGAGCTGAGGCCGACGACCAGGGCGAGGGTGCTGAGGAGGAGACTCGAGAGATGGAGGACGAAGGGAAGGGAGAGGCGAGAGGGGTGTCGTCCATCTCCAGATCCATCATTCCGGGGGTGTGGGGAGCGTCGGAGTCGGTGGTGGGTGAGGGAGTAGAGTGGTGCATGAGGTGAGGAAGAGGAGTGTTGTGAGGAGGTGTGTTGAGGGAGAGGTGGGAGACGACGGGGTGGGACGTCGAAGTGAGGTTCCTAGGGACAGGCTGCTTCGGGAAGGACGAGGCGTGGGCGTTCATCTTGCCAACGAGGACGTGGCATTCCTCGTAGCTGCAAGGGAGCGAGCGTCGAGCAATTTTGATCAGCTCTTCGAATTTCGAGCTCTTCGTCTATAGAGGAGCTAGGTTACTCACTGCTCCAAGAGATCGTGCAGACCCTTCAACTGCAGGTCACAGCAGGTGAAGTTGCTGGTGAAATTCTGCTCCAGCTGGCTCAACCGCTCTACACTCCCAGGACCCGTGAAGGAGTTCACTCCGAAGCTTCCGAGACCATGTCCCGCCTGTCCTGGACCGTTGAAGGTCGCTCCATGTTGAGTGTACATAGCTCCAAGCTCGGTTTGAGCTCGATGAGGAAGGGAGGAGTGGTCGGAGTCGACCGACATGGAGAGGTCCCTAGAGGAGTAAGCCGGGGAGGAGGGGAGGTAGGATCCGGGTCCGAAGGGAGAGGGGATGGAGGAGAAGGTCATGGAGGTGGAGAGGATCGGGTTGGGGTTCGACGGCGACGAGGGAGGGACAGGTAACCTGAGGGGAGGGCGAGGGAGGAGGAGGACGCGGAGGGCAGACGTGTTAGGACCTTCCTCGCAATATCGACGATACTTCCTCCACACGTTCCAACGCCAAACCCTTCCCAGACCGACCCGAAATCGTCTGGGAGGAGCTCATTCGACATGATCGAACGCGAGGGGAGGAAAGGAGGGTTGAGAGCCAGCTCGACCTCCCCTCCGGACTCCAGCGGAGGAGCGCCGACTTGTTCTGACCCTCCCTCCTCTCCTCCTGCAGCTACCGAGCCAGAACGACTCCGAGAAGAAAGCCAGAAGGGATCTCTAACTCACCCTCTCCATCCTTCTCCTCTCCAGGAACCCGATTCTGCCCAAACTCCTCCCATCGAGCCCCCTCCGCCGCTGAAGCTGAACCCTCCTCCTCCGCCTCCCCAGCTTCCTAGAGCACCCGATATTCCTCCCATCGGACTCGCACCTCCTGGAGTCCATCCTGCCGAGGACGGTGAGAACTCATCCCTTTGATGCTGTTGAGCTCCATAGTGGTGGGAGGACTGTATCGGGAGGGGTTGGGGAGCGGTGTTCATTCGGTTGAAAGACGACGGAGCAACGACTACAATCCAGGAACAATTAAGACCTGACTGAAGTGGCGAAGAGGGAGTGGAGGGGACGAGCGACGACTAGTGGAAAGGGGTAGTGTCGTCGTTGAAAGGCGTCGAACTGCTAGGCGTAAGGGGGAGTTGCTGGCGGTTGGGAGGACAAGACAGCGAGCTGAGAGCGAGGGAGGAGACGTCGACCTGTTTGACCCGACCAGGCACCGTTTTCTCAATTTCGACTTCGACCAGATGCTGGGGAAATTCTCATCCTTATCGCAGACCTTCCTGAGAGTCGAGAGAGCGATCTGAAGCATGTATAGAGGGAAGCCAGGGAGCGTACGACACGGGAAGACCTGCCGACTCAAGGGAAGGACCAATGCTCCTCGCTCCCCCACGAACTCCCTCCCTTCCTCTTCGAGTCCGAGATCCTGCTTCTGATGCCTATCACGCCTCTCTCAGTCCTCCCCTGATGCCCTGACTCCCACCAGAAGCGCCTCCCTTCGCGAGGGAAGAGCTTCTCGACTCGGATCCTTCCCTGAAAGCCTTCCTCGAGCGATCAATTTAACTCGGAGACAACAACCTGGATGCTTCCCCCCACCTTTCTCTCTCCACTTCTCCTTCCCCTCTTCTCTCCGTTCTGTATCGGCCGTCATGAGATTTGGAGAACAGATTCGTGCTTGGTTGCAAAGGTCGCAAGCTGTTCGCTCCAAGCCTTTTTGTCCCAAGGGAGAACGCGGTTCTCTCGAGCGAGAGCGCGAGACGACGCGTTCGTCGTTCGGGTCTGCTCGCTTCTTCGCGACGTGTTCTCCTCCGATGCTCGACTCGCATAGATCCGGATGGTGGACGATACATCTATCTGCCTGGGAGTCTGCGAGCCGCTGAGCGACTGAAGAGTCGAAGGGACGACGAAACCCTCGAGTCGCGACGAGATCCGAGATGGATCGTTTCGACGAGAAACCATGATGGAACGCGTCAAGGACTGAGCTTGAACTCACCCGGATGACTAAGCAGCATACACTGTGGATCGAGCGAGCGGCGAAGGTATAACGATATTGGTCAAGGAGGATTAGTGGAACGAGGCGAAAGGACGCAGAGGGGAGACCGAGGACAGATCCCTGGTGCTCGTGGAGGTTCCATGAGACCGACGTAGCCACTGCTAGACTAGATAGAAATCTAGAATACGAGGGTGATCGGATGTCTACGAGAGCTGCGGCGAACAAATCATTGAAACGAACTGAGAGAAGAGAATCGACGGAGTTTCGCGCGACGCGCCGAAGACTTGATGACGGGCAGGCTCTCGCAGAGCTAAGGTCGGTTCGAGACACGAGACAAGCACATGGGCATACCTGAGCGTGCACGAAGTAGTGCTCGAAGAGTCGAAGAGAAATAATGGAAGAGAAAGAGGCGGAAAACGCTGAAACGAAACGCGTCTCGTTTCCTCGCTCGTCGACTTTCTCGTCCCCATGCCGTCGCACCTTCGTTTCGACTCTATGATCCGCAGATCGTGCAATTTAGCTCAACATTTCAGATGATGAGACGTATGAATCTCTAGTAGATCGTCCGACTCGCATGCTTTCCCGTCGCTGATGAGCTCAACCTCTCCCTCCTGCCCTCGACGCGCGTGAGACACCAGCAGATCCATGTCAATCTAGATCCAACTCGAAAAAATCTATCGTCCAGGCTCCGTTCTCGACCTCTTGTTTCCCTCTCCTCCAGAAGGCGATCCCGAGGCCGTTTCGGACGACGAGGCGGAAGGTCCAGCATTGAGCGTTCGTCCGGCGTCGACGGTCTGGAAGATGGCTGCTTCGACCACTGAGAACGAGGCGAACCGGAAGGGAGAGAGAAACAGTCAGTTTTCGAAAAGAGCGAGATGTAAAGCTGCTCTCGTCGAGAAGCAGAGAAGGAACGCGAACGCAAACGCAAACGCGACGCGAACTCGAACTCACTCTGCTTCAACTCCTCGTCCCTGTTGATCCCATCTTCCTCACACTTCCTCATCACCTCGGCAAACTGCTCCATCAACACACTCGTCTGCTCCTCCGTCAGACGCTCGGCCATTAACGAGCTCAGGTTGTCGGCAGAGAGCTCGGCGGACATGTCTGCGTCCTCGTCCTCGTCCTCACCCTCTCCGTCCTCTCCCTGGTCGAGCTCCTCGTCCTCGTCGTCCTCCTCGATGGTGTCGGAAGCAGAGGGGATAGGGGCGGGTTCGTTGGTGATGGTTCGGAGGTAAGAGGCGACGAGAGGGAAATCTTCTTCGAGGTGAGCGGCGGGCTGGGGGAACAGAGGGAGGGGAAAGAGGTGAGCTTGTCCGTTCGGTTTCTCCTCTGCTGCTCCCAGTGTTATCCTCAGCTGTTCTGCCAACACCCTCCTGATCTTCGGGTCCTCAGAAGTATAGAAAAAAACTCACACTCAGTCCCTCTCCGTTCTTCCACGTCGGCTCAGCTCCGTGCTCGATCAACCACCTCGCTCCCTCCACGCTCTCGACGGTGTAAAGAGGAGTGTCTCCGTCCTGATCTGTGATGTTGATGAGTCCTCCCTGGGAGAGAAGGTAGGTGAGAACATCCCGTTGATCGTACGAGGCGGCGGCGTGCCTGTGGAGACGAAGACGAGAAGAAAGTGAGCTCGAAGCGAAGGAGGGGAGGGTGGGGGAAGGGAGGTCGAGAGACGAACATGGGAGTGTAGGTGTTGGGGTCGGGAGCGTTGGCGGAGATTCCTAGACGACGAGAGGGGAGAGGGTTAACTCAGATCTACACCTGGGAATGGAGAAAGGAGACTTACCAGACTCTACGAGCTCCTGGAGAAGCAAGAAGAAGGAAGGAGGGAGAGGTCAGCTTCAACTCTTCAGCTCTTCCCCTTCGTCGCCGCTTTGACCTCCCAAAACTTACCTTTACTCGCTCAACGTCACCGTCTCCAGCAGCGATCCAGATGTTCTTGATTTCGGAAGCTCGGCTAGTCATTTTTTGAGGGAAGGGAGGGTGGAAGGTGGAGGGAAGGGGCAGCTGCGAATTTGGGAGCTCTCTTGAACTTCGTCGGGGAGGGAGAGGTGTCTCCCGAAGAACCTCAACTCGCCACAAACCGACTTTAACTCGTTCTCTCTCTCTCCCACTCTCACTCCAACCCACTATCCTTAACTCAAAGGAGTTTATTATATACGTGAAACAATCGCAACATGGGTAAGTCCACGGCGAGAAGGACGACGGTCGGAGGAGAGGCGAGGTGGTGGCGAAGGAGAGCTCGAGCTGAACTGACTTGACCTTTTTCTACGTTCCTCTTTTCGTTGTATAGGTATCCCCAAGGTGAGCTCAAGCTGAGAGCTCGTACTTCCTATAGGTACCATAGAGGAGAGCTGACCGTTTCTCTGCCTTGTTCGATCTCAGTTCTTCCGATACATCTCGTTCGTCCTTCGACCTTCCCTTCCCTCCTTTCCCATCGAAGGAGCTCAACCTCACCTTGTTCTTCTCTCTTGTTCGCTTTTCACAGGGAGAGGTATCCCCTCACATCGGAGCTCATCACTCCCACCTCGATTCCCATCTTCGATAATCTATAGTTCGTCCAAACCAGCTCGATTTCCGACTCCTTCGTCGTTCCCATCACTCAACCTCGTCCCTCCCCTTCTCCTCCTCCCTCTCTCTTCCCTTCCCCTATCCCTTCTCCCACTTTCCTTCCGCTTCTGCTCACAGCCTCGACATGAACGGAATCATCCACAACTGTACGCACCCGCCTTCCTCGGAGGGTAACGCTTCGTTCCGACTCACGGAGCAGCAAATGGTCCTCGCCATCTTCGCCTACATCGACCATCTCTTCTCAAAGATCAAGCCTCGAAAGGTCTTCTTCATGGCCGTCGATGGAGTCGCCCCTCGAGCCAAGATGAACCAGCAGCGATCTCGACGATTCAGGACCGCTCAGGAGGCGAAGGAGTTGGAGGAGAAGGCTCTCAGGAAGGGAGAGGAGATGCCTGAGACGGCAGCTTTCGATTCTAACTGTATCACACCTGGTGAGTTCTCTAATTCCTCTCGAGAAACTTCGGATGCCCTCGGATTGTAGCGCTCCGCTGGTCGACGGCCTAAGAAGAGCAGGTCGATCAGCAAGCGTGGGAAAGGAAGGCCGGACGCGAGAGCTCGCGACTGACCCTCATTCTCTCTTCTTCTCCTCGATCTATAGGAACTCCCTTCATGACCCGACTTTCGACTCAACTCCAGTACTTCGTCAACAAGAAGATCGCCGAAGACGCCGAGTGGAGAGGCGTTGAGATCATTCTTAGTGGACACGACGTGAGTCCAACTCGACCTTCCCTTCTTCCCGTCTCGCCCGAAACGTTTCGACAACAGACAGCTGATCTCGACCTCTCTTTACGTGTCATGTAGGTCCCTGGAGAAGGAGAGCACAAGATCCAGGAGTACATCCGATTGAGCAAGGCTCAACCTCACTAGTGCGTCCTTTCGAGCTTTTCGCGCGCCCTCCCCTGCCTCGAGCTCTTCGTCTTAATCGCTATCCATCGAGCTAACTCATCTCGCCGTTCCTCTCGGCTCTTGCTCTCACAGCAACCCCAACACCCGACATTGCCTTTACGGTCTCGACGCTGATCTCATCATGCTGGGTCTTCTCTCACACGATCCTCACTTCTGCCTTCTTCGAGAGGAGGTCACGTTCGGAAGGAAGCAGAAGGGAAAAGGTGGAGGGTGAGTCCTTTTCCCATCTTCTATGTATCGCACGCTGTTTTGGCGGACTTCAAGGTCGCCAGTAGGCGAGCGAGCACATCGCGACGAACGCGTCGAGCTGACCTTCCTTTTTTCATTCTCGTCGCGTTTGTTTCCCACCTCAGACTCGACTCCCAGAACTTCTACCTCATGCATCTCTCCCTCCTACGAGAGTATCTCGATCTCGAGTTCTCCTCCATCTCCGCCGAGTGCCCGTTCGAATACTCGCTCGAGAAGGTCATCGACGACTTCATCCTCATCTCGGTCTTCGTCGGAAACGATTTCCTGCCTCATCTTCCTAACCTTCACATCAACGAGGGAGCCATGGAGACGATTTGGGGGATTTACAAGAGGGTTCTGCCCCATGCTGGTGAGTTTCGAGCTTCGTTTCTTGTCGAATCGTCAAACGAGGCGCTGTCGTCTTGTAGAGGTCGAACGATATCGCGTGGAAGCCTGACCCACTTTCCCTCCCTTATTCGCGCTTACATTACAGGTGGATACATGAACGAGTCCGGAAAGATCAACGTTCAACGACTCCAACTGGTCTTGAACGAGCTCTCGACCTTCGAGAAGGACATCTTCGAGAAGGACTACGCCGACAGCCACTGGCACAAGGGATCGGGAAAGAAGAATGTCCCTGCCCTGGAGATGGCTAGGAACAAGGGCAAGCTCAGTGAGTGGACCTTCTAGTCGTCTTCGAACGGGAAGAGCGAATCTCGATCGATCAAGTCGCTGACTCTCTTTATCCTGCTTCGTTCGTCTCGTCCCGCATCAGCCGTCACCCCCTCGCAGAAGGCTACCTTCAAGACCATCCAAGCCTTCATCCTCGCCAACCCCAAACCAACCGCCGCCGCTTCCCTCACCTTGAACCAACGCTTCTCGGCCAAGGATCGACGAATCCTCCAGTCCCTCGCCGACGACCTTCATCTCGACCTTGCTTGGGATCAAGTCACTGAGAAGGACGAGCCCATCGTGGTGGCTACCTTCCAGGCTGCTATTGTCGACGGAGTCAGCTCGGACGAGTCGTCTTCGGATGAGAAGAAGGAGGAGGGAGGGAAGGGAGAGGCAGCGGGAGGAGAGGGAGACGAGGCGACGGCGAGGGTGTTGAAGAAGTGGGCTAAGGCCAAGGTCGTTGATGAGGATGAGGAGGATGCTGAGGAGGCCTACGACAAGAAGGTCGAGGAGGCTATGGAGGAGTGGAAGAAGGAGTACTACAAGGTTCGTCTCGTTTCGATCTCTTCGCGTCTCGTCTGTCCTCCGAGTCGGCTTCGAGTCGACCCACCTGCTTCGATCTCCCCTTCGATATCTCTCGGCCGAGATACCTCGGAGCCTTGAGCTGACTTTCACTTCTTCCCCTCGTTTCGTCAACTAACAGGACAAGCTCGAGTTCAAGTACCCCGACGGATCCAAGGCCGAGGTCGAGAAGCTCGTCTACACCTACATCGAGGGACTTCAATGGGTTATGCACTACTACTACACCGGAGTCGCCAGTTGGGGATGGTTCTACAACTACCACTACGCTCCTAGGATCTCGGGTACGTATACTTTCTCGTCTTGCTCGAATCGAACGAAGAGACGCGTCGAAACTGACCTCCCCTCGTTCCCCTCTCGTTTCTCTTCAGATCTCATCAACGTCGACAAGATGACCTTCAAGTTCAACTACGGAAAGCCCTTCCATCCCTTCGAGCAACTGATGGGAGTCCTGCCCGAGGCTAGTAAGGATCACATCCCTCTCGCTTTCAGGGTGAGTTTATCTCGTCCTTCGTCGTGGTTCGACGCGTTCGTTCGCTTTCTCACGAGCTGACTTCTTCGTTGTTCTCTGTTCATTCGCAGGACCTCATGTACGATCCCAACTCGCCGATCTTGGACTTCTACCCTCTCGAGTTCGAGGCCGACATGAACGGAAAGAAGCAGGAGTGGGAGGCTGTCGTCAAGATTCCTTTCATCGACGAGGGAAGGTTGCTCAAGGCCATGGGAGGTGCGTCTTGCTTCCATTCTGAACCTCTCGAGCTTGGATGGACTACTGATCGTCCTTGTTCGTCTTCGCCAGATCGAGAACATCGTCTCTCGCCCGAGGAGCGAGCTCGAAACGGACACGGACACGCTTTCCGATTCACCTACGACGAGTTCTCGGAGAATTTCTTCCCCTCTCCCATCCCAGGATTCTTCCCCGACATCATCCACGGTCACTGCATCACCACTCCCTTCGAGATGCCCGAACTCAACGGTCTCGAGTTCATCCAAGGACTTCTCGCTGGAGTTCAACTCGGAGCCTCCGCCCTCGCTGGTTTCCCTTCGATGGCTACCCTCCCTCACACCGCTCAGCTCGGATACCACGGAGTCAACGTCCACAACACCGATTCCAAGAACTCGTCGATGGTCATCACGGTCGACGCCGCTCCTGAGTACGAAGGGAAGAAGACGAGCGAGATCGCTGAGGCGGTGATTGGGAAGAGGACGTTCATCGGATGGCCGTTCTTGAGGGAGGGACTCGTCGTTGGAGTGACCGACGAGCTGTTCAGGTACTCGGAGGTCATCATGAACGGACATAAGAAGGTCGTCGCGACTCCTCACTCGCCGATGGACGTTGGCAAGTGGAAGAGGACCGCCGAGAGGATCGAGCACCACTACTCGAAGAGGTTCGGAGTCGTCCTTGGATCGGTCGATGTTTTGATTCAGGTTCGACCTCTCAAGGGTGAGTTTTGGTATCATTTCCCTCTCGTCGTTCGACCTCGACGCGTCTCGTTTCGCTAACTTCCCTCTTCCCCTCCTTCTTCCTCGCAGGTCTCAAGCGACTCGACACCGGAGCTCTCGTCAAGGAGTACGAAGGACCGGACAAGGAGATCGACCAAGCCCTTCAGGCCTCGGTCTCTCAGGTCGAGTTTGAAGACGAGAGGTTCCTCGTAAGTCAACACTCGATCTCTTCTCGTTTCGACCTCGACTGACGCCGCGTCTCCTTCTCATTCCTTTTCTCTCAACAGGAACAAGTCGCTCCCAAGCTCGCCGACGAGTACCCCGATAGGACCAACGTCTTCTTCCTCGGAGAGCACCTCTACGGATCGGCTGCTCAGGTCGTCAGCACCACCGAGTCGACCGTTTCGATCTCGGTCGCTGTGAGTCTCGTCTTTCCCTCCGCCTCTTCTTCACAGACTTTCGCCGAACCGTATCCCCTTTATTGCTCTTACCAGTACTCTACCACTCAAGCCGCCGAGGCCCAAGCCTTCACTCGAGCAGTCCAAGCTCGTTCGAGCGGTCACTACTTCGCGTCCTTCGAGATCTCTCGTCGACTGCACATCTCCGGTCTCGGACTCTCGAGGATCACGTCGACTCTTCTCGTCGCTACCTCGGACGGCCACAAGACGAACCTTGGTCTCAGCTTGAAGTTCGAAGGAAAGGGACTCAAGGTCCTCGGGTACTCGAGGAAGTTGGAGAGAGGATGGGAGTTCAGCGACGTTGCGGTCAAGTTGATCGAGGAGTACAAGGTTCGTCGCTTTCTTCCTCTCTGCGCTTCGAACCTCTACTGATCGGTTCACTATTCCTTTCCCTCCACTCAGAACACCTTCCCTGACGTCTTCGGAAACCTCGATGTCCAGAACAACAGTTCGTCTGACGCGTCTCTCGTTCCTCTTCGACTCCGCGCTAACCTCGATCTTCTCTTCCTCATCAGGCATCCTCCGAGCCAACGAGATGTTCCCCAAGCACGATGATCCCGATGGTCGAGTTCTGGAAGTCAAGAAGTGGCTCGCCGCGAAGGGAGTCTCCAACTTCGAGCCCGTCACGCTCTTCGCTGAGCAGCTGGAAAAGGTCCGTCGCGTCGTCTCTTTTGCTATCTCTCGCACCTTATCCCCTCTCATCGAGGCTGACTCTCCTTCTCTTTCTCTTCACAGGACACCATCGAGCGAATCGAGCTCATCGCCAACAAGATCCACGCCGATCGAAACCCCGAGCACTTCAAGAAGGCTTTGATCAAGGGTCTTCCTCGACAGGGTATCATCAAGCCCGCTCACGCCATCTACCGACTTCAGGCTCAGGTCTTCCGACTTGGAGATCGAGTGGTCATGGTTCAGGACTCGGGAGCTGCTGGAGTACCTCTCAGTCTCAAGGGAGTCGTCGTCGGAATCAACTCGACGACCGTCGACGTCGTTTGGGATTCGCCGTTCATCAGTGGAACCACTCTCGGTGGTCGGTGAGTCTCGCTTCGACCTCTTCCCCATCTTCTTTCACCTCTCCTTCGTCCTTTATCTCCCTCGCTGACTCTCATTCCCACTCGTCCTCGTCTCCTCCTCCAGATGCTCCGAATACCGAGGACTCCCCGTCCCCTTCTCCTCCTGCCTCAACCTCACCAACCAACAGTTCCTCGTCTCCACCAAACCCGTCTCCCCAACCATTGCTCCCACCGCTCCTCGTCAGCAGCAAGGAGGAGCTCATCCGATGGCCAACCGACCCAACAACTTCTTCAAGCCTGCTCCTCAGCAAGTTTCGAGGAACGGAGGAGCTCCTCCAGTGGCCATCCTTCAGCGACCCAACCAGAACTTCACGGGAGCGTACGGACAAGCCGCTCAAGGGATCAGACCTGCTCAGCCTAGCGCTGCTGTCATGCACGCTCAGTGAGTCGCACTTTCTCTTGCCTTTCGTCTCGTCTCGTCGCGTCCCGCGTTCGCTCGTTCGCTGACCTTCTCCCTTCTTCCTTTGTCTCTCCTCCAGGACACTCCAAAACACCCTTCGAGGAGGTCTCAACAACCAAGGCAACCATCCTCGACCCCCCCGTCCTCAGTTCTTCCCTCGACCTCCCCAACCTCAGGGTCAAGCTCAAGGACACGCGAACGTGAACGGAGGATCTGTTCCCACCGGACCTCGAGGAGGAGGAAACCCTAACCGAGGACGAGGAGGAGCTCACGTTGCTCCTGCCGCCGCTGTTGTGCTTGGAGCTCCCGTCGCGCCTGCTGCGATGCGAGGTGGACGAGGAGGAGCAAGAGGAGGAAGGGGACGAGGTGGAGCTGGACGAGGAGGGGCTGGAGCGGCGCCGGCTGCTGCTGCTGTTGTTGCGCCTTCGAACTAGAGTAGAGAGTGGAAAGTAGTCTTGGTTGAGGGTTTTGGTTTTCTCGTTTTCTACTTGCATAGCATGCGTTCGGTTTGTTCGCTTTCTTCTCGACGTTCTTGATCTTTGCGCTCGCGTGTTGTGCTCGTTTTCGTCTCGTTTCGATGATTTATGTATCACTTTGTGTAGACCCAACTTGACTGAGACTGTATCCCAACCTCTACGACTTTCAGCTCTGACCACGGAAAAGAGAAGAGAGAGAGGAAAACGAAGGAACGGCCGACGCGTTCGAGAGGTCGAGTCCTCTTGACGACGACGAGCAAAGAGCAGGTTTTCGACCCTCCAAGCTCAAAACTCGTCCTACAAACGAAAGACCTGATCCTCAGCCGCAACTGTGCAACGTGATCCCCAGCAAATTTTCTTCAACTCTCTCATTACCACCCTCCCTTCCCCCTCCCCACTTCCCCGCCCTCGAAATCTCAAGAGCAACTCGCCCTCCCTCCCCTCCTTTCCCTCCTCCCACCACCACCCACTCCCCTTCTCCCTACTTTCTCGCCGGTCGGGCTACCTCATGCCTCCCTCCCCCTCTGCGTCTCCTCATCCGCACCAAATGTTGGACCCATCCCCTCCTTCAGGCTCCCATTCGCAACCAACTCTAGCTGACCTCGGTTCCTCCCTCCTTCTCTTTCCCCCTCCCCCTCTCCAACCCGTTCCCTCCTATGCTTCGACGACGACGCCTGCTTTCAGCGACCCAAGGCTGGTCCTGGAGACGCTCTTGAAACGAACGTGGGACGGGCGAAGCGAGGAGAGCGGTGGGAGTGGAAGTGAGGAAGGAGATTGGGAGGTGGACGAGATGGAGGATGATCCCAAGAAGCTGAAGGACGAACTCAAGAGGGTTAGGAAAATGTTGAGGAGGGAGAAGAGGGCAAGGAACGCTTCTTCGAGTTTGAGTGCGAGTGGGGGAGGAGAGTCGGTTCGGGGTGTAGGGAGAAAAAGAGGAGAAACAACGAGCTCATCAACGACCATCGACACCTCCTTCCATCGACTTGCTACTCCTACCTCGCTCGTCTCAGGTTCCGTCGTCGGGGAGGAGTCGCTCTATGGGGACGATGAGGACGAGGAGGAGGACACGCTGGAGTTGGGTGGGGCTGGGAGTGGGAGTAGTGCGAAGAAGAAGGAGAGGAAGAGGGGAGAGAACGCGAAGAGGAACGAAGGGAACGGGAAGAGGGAGATCAAGGAGAGGAAGGTCGCTTTGAATGTGAGTCTCTCCGCTCCCGCCTTCCTTCATCATTCTGAGCTGGGAGAAGGCAGAGAAGATATAGAACTGATCCGGTTCGCGTTCGCTTGTTCGTCGCAGAAATCCATCCGAAACAAACTCCGTCAACTCATGGGGATCGAGGAGAAGGATCTTCTTCCTGACCCGGACGACCCTGGCTTCGACGACGAAGGGAACGAGTTCATCAGACCGAACTGGAGGGTTTCGATCACGAATGGGCACAACAAGAGGGTGAGTGGGCGCATCCGTCTCTCATCCGACTCGAAGCTCGAGCACTCGCTGACCTTCCTCGCGGTCGTTCGTGCGTTCGTCGTCCTCGCCTCGCAGATCCTCGAACAAGTCGTGACTCAAGTCCTCGACGAAGCCTGGACTTCCCTTCGAGATCCCGAACGAGGCATCCCTCGAACCGAGATCCCCGAGGCAGATCTGGATAAGGGAGTGGCGTTGAAGGCTGCGAAGACGAGTTTCGTCAACTTTGGAAAGAAGTCAGTCGTCGCGTCGAGGCCACCGTCTCTTCCCTTTCCTCGTTCCGCCCCTCTCCGTCTTCTTCTCGGCTCAGCTCGCCCGTCCTGACCTTCGCTGCTTTCTCTCTTCGCAGATTCCTCGCCCAAACCGACCCCGTCAAGAAGGATCACCTCGAACGAGACGGGAAACGACGCCGACGATGGGCGAGGAAGGATGCTGTTCGTCCCCATCCCACCTCCCTCTTCTCTCCGTTCTCTTTCTCATCTCTTTTCCATCATAACCCTTTCTAACGCCCCCTTGAACACCCACCGTTCCTCGCGAAACAAAAGTAACTGACACACAGGCTTCTTTCTTTCCGTTCGCCCACCCTCCCTCACCTCGCCCACCCTCCCTCTCCCTCCCTCACTCCCGCCCACCCACCCCACCCTCCCTCGCTCGCTCGACTCTCTCAGAAACAAAAACGACGCCTCAAAGCCGCCTCGGACCCGAACTACACCTCCCACACCTACCCGAACCTGCTCCGAATCGACTACATGTCGTCCGAGTACTCGTCCGAAGGGGAACCGGAGGACCCGAACGATAAGATGCCTGAAGGGTTGTGGGACGAGGTGGCGGGGAAGCCCAGTGGTGGGAGTGGAGTGGGTGGGGAGGGTGGTGGTGAGGAGGGTGGTGGTGGGAGTGGGAGTGGGAGCGGTGGGAGCGTCGGGAATGGAGCGAAGGGGAAAGGGAAAGGGAGAGGTGGATCGCTGGAGGATAAGATCCTCGAGGTTAGGACTCCTAGATGGAGGAGTGGAGATGTGAGTCTCACGTTCCTTCCCTTTTCAGTCCGTTTCGAGGAGGAGAGCGAGGTGGGAGGGACGAGACGAGACGAGGCGAGACGCGTCGAACGCACCACTGACCGCGTCTTCGTTTCGTTCATTTCTATCAGCTCAACGCAGTCTACACCGACCTCGATCGAATCGCAGCTTGTCAGCTCAAGGTTACTAAGGGGAAGATGCGTAAGTAGTCCCTTCCATTTCCCCTTTCTCGACTCTCCTCTCGTCGTCGCCCAAAACGAACCCTCCTCCCCCTCTCTTTTTCGCTCACGCTCAAACAGACAGCATGCCCTCCCACACCCGCTTCAAGCTCAACCCCCTCCGAGATCTCCCTCCTCCCTTCGAGGCCATCCAACCCTGGGAGTTCGATCCCACCTGGCTCGCAGCGGAGGGGAAGGCGAACGGCGAGGCGAGAGGGAGGACGAGTTGGGCGAGTACGAGTGAAGCGACGGCGGAGGGGAGTCTGTTTGTTGCTGGGGGTGTGGGCTTGGGTGAGGAAGCTGGAGAGGAGGTGTCTGGGTTGGGTGGTGGGTTGGGAGCGGTAGCGGAGGGTGAGGAGGAGTTCCTCACGTTCGAATAGGACGGACGGGAACGCGCTTCGGTTAGGTTGGGTTTGGATCGTCTTCGCCTCGTCTTGTTCTTGCATTTTTCTCATTTTAGCATCATCACCAACAGCAGCATGTTCTCCTTCATCTTTGACGACCCTTATGCATACCTCTTTTCTTTCTCTCTCACACTTATCAGCGAAAGGGGAGGAGATCCATCGCGCGCGTCTCTCTTCTCTTGACTCGCTCGAATCTGTCGACGCGTTTGGCCATGACAAAGTCGAGAGAATGGACGAGAAGAGATTCATGCAAGATCGTAAAGCACCCCGAGAGAGACCCAAAAGTATAGAAAGCGGGCTCGCTCAACCCCTCCTCCTCGAACTCCTCGAACTCGAGCTCGCCTGAGCGTCCAACAATCCCGAAGTCCCTCCTCCGCCGTGAGAGAGCTTCTCCGGTTGAGATTGAGACTGACTTCCTTCGGGAGCGGCAATCTGCAACATGCAGGCCAACGGCGAAAACGTCAGCGACGAAGACGTGAGAGGGAGATGGGGAGAGGGACGAAGCGAGCTGGACTGACCGGATCCGTGGAAGCTGTCGACCGACCTGTTGGCGGTGGGACGAGGGGGGTCTCGACCGGAGGAGCAGGGACCGAAAGGGAGGGTTCGTAGTACTCGGGAGAGAGGAAGTCGACTTGCCACATTTGGGCTGAGGAAGGGAAACGAAGCGAAACGGAAGGAGAAGGGAGGGAGGGCAGGGAGGAAGATGGAGGTCAGCTCGACGTTCGACTCCTTCCCTTCCTCGAGCGATCCATCCATCCATCCATCCTCCCAGCTCCAGATTCGGATGTATATGGAAGGAGGTGAGAGCACTCACTAGCAGCATCCCACTGAGGTCCCCTCTTCTTCCTCGCCCAACACAACAATCCATTCCACTCCCTCGCTCCCTTGACACTCTTCGCTTCACTCTGAGCTCCAACCAACCCTCCTCCCGTTCCTCCCCCTCCTGCTCGAGGAGAAGGGTCGAGAAGGATCTCCCCTCGTTCAGCAGCCATTTCTCGAGCCAAGGCGAGCACTTTTCGAGAGGGTTTCTTGGTTTGAGGGGGAGGGGAGGAAGGGGAGGTGGGAGAGGAAGGAGTTGGGTTCGAGCCGCTGGCCGTTGCTGCTGGAGCGGGAGGGGGAGGAGGAGCTGAGGTTGGGAAGGGAGAGGGGACTAGGAGGTGCAGGGTTCGACGGTGGGGACGGGTAGGGGCCATTGCTGCTAGAGGGAGATGGATGGATGGGACGAGGCGGAGAGGGATGGACGACGTTGTGCGAGAAGGAGGAGTTCGAGCTCGCGAGGTGTCTTCTTATCGCCCGACTCCATCTTGCCTTTTTCGCTTCTTTTTTTCCTCCAAGACTTCGACACGATGGCCCAGCTCGAGGAGGTAGAAGTCTCTACGACGTCCAAGAAGACGATGATGTGCGTCTCAGCTCCTCTACATCCTTCGAGCGTCGACCCTGAAAGCTGATCCTTTCTCGTCCTCCCTCCCTCCCTTCTTTGATCAGCTTCCCGTCTGAGGTTCTCACCGAGATCCTTCTAGATTTCGTAACCCCACCTTCACAGGAACCTCCCACCCTCCTTCCCTTCAGGCAAATCAGTATACTTCAGGCTCAACTGGCTGCCTTTGCGCTCGTCAACCGAAGCTGGAACGTGAGCTTCCTATTCCTCCCTTCTTCGTCCTCCCTGACTCCCCTGTTAGCGCAAGGTCCGAGATCTGACACCGTTTGTTTATATGTTCAGCTCGTCGCCACCGCCCTACTCTACCGACACATACGAGTCCGAGGAGACGACAACCGCCTTCACCTCGCTTCCTCGCCCGACCGACGACGGCTCGTTCGCTCTCTCTCCTCCTTCGAACCCATCACCTGGACTTGGAGGAAACGGCCCTGTATCTTCCCCTCTCTCAACCACCTCAACAACCTCGTCGTATCCGACTGGGGATCAAACAGCGACGTCGATCTTAGGCTCGCCTGCCCCGTCCTCGAACACCTCTCCCTCACCCTCCCTCCTCACGTTTGGGCTCCCACCGATCGCGACACCCTCCCCACCCTTCCTCCCACCCTCACCTGGCTTCACATCAACGCTGGTCCTCTCTCCTACTCGCCTACCATCACCTCCGAGGCTCATCCGCTCCTCCAGTACCTCGCTGTCGTTTGGACGGAACTCAGGGAGGACCACGAACACTTCGACCCTCTGTCCTCGTTTGGACCCTTCCTCGCCCGGCTGGCTCCGTGTCCAGAGGTACTCCATCTCACTTTCCTGGATCAGAACGAGAAGCCTCGCTCGTTGGCGGAACGGCAGCCGTCGTCGCTGGACAAGTCGTGGACTCGGCTGAGGGAGCTTCACGTCGAAGGCGTCGACCTTGTAGACCTGATGGAAACGGTGGAACTTCCAGCTCTCGAGATCCTCTCCGTGAAGAGTAGTTCTCGCTCCGAAACCAACGAGGTCGTTCGCGTCGTCGAGGAGGGACTCAACAGGAGTCGACTTCCGAAGTTGGATCGACTCAAGCTCGCGTCAGAGCGATTCGACATTCTCAACCCGTCCCTCTCGCTGGAAGCCACCCCAAGATGGACGTCTCTTCTGGAAGTCGGAGTCACCGTCGTCGATCGCATGGACTCTTCCATCTCGGACATCCAACAACGCGTTCGTCTGCGGTCGAGGGCGACGCGGTTCGTCCTCTTTCTCTCCTCCTTAGTTTCCCTCTCCTAATCCGCGTCCCAGTTGCTGACTCTGGCGCTTAAATTTCCCACCATCCTCAGACTCCCGGAGGAACTCTACTTCATCATCATCAGTCTCAACTCCCTCTTCCCCGACACTCCTCGACTTCCCTTCAAGTTCGACCCTTGGATGAAGCCGGACAGCCCCAGCTACGACGAGTTCGTAGGAGCCATCAAGGCTAGGTCGACTTTCCTCGCTGCTGCCTCACTCGTTTGCCATCAGTGGAACGTGAGTCTCTCTTCCTCCGGGCCTGAACGCTCGTAAAACTGACTCGTCTCTTCGTCTCGTGTCTGGTCGCACTCTACAAGGCCATCGCATCCCCTCTCCTCTACGGCCATCTTCTCCCAGTCCACCCAACCACGATGTCATACCAACTCTACGATCACCGCAACCTCCTCGATCGGATCAGTCGGATCTCAACCCAACAGCACCCAGAATTTTCCACCCTCCTCCTCGAGGCGTATCCTCCCTTCGTCTTTCCCTCCCTCCTTCACCTCGATACCCTTCGAGTCACCGGATCTGAACTGGAAGACCTTCAACAACCCCTCTCCACCACCTTCCCGCACCTCCAAACCCTCACCATCTCCATTCCCTCCTCCAACCCAGCCGCAATCAGCTTCGGTCACCCCCTCGTCCTCCCTCCCTCCCTCGTATCCCTCTCCATCCACGTCGACTGGGACTGGGAATGTGACTTCCTCGCCAGCAATCTCCCTCATCTCACCTCGCTCTCCCTCCACATCTTCCTCAGATTTTCGGACGAAGGACACCCCTCCCTCGACGACTTCATCGACCCTTCGACAGCCCTCCAACTCGAGACTCTCCGAATCTCGCTCACGGTTCTCGAAACGGACGCCCGGTACGACTTCGAACCCAACCTCCTCGTCAAGACTCCGAACCTTCGCTCCCTCTCCCTCAACGGAACTAGCGTTCGCGACATCCTCAGCGAACCAACGACGACGACGGCGGCGGCTTCGGAGCTCGAGAGGATCGAGATCTGGCAGGTCCCGCTCTTCGGTCAGGAGGCGACGCAGGTTTCGTTTGGATGGGACTTCGAATGTGTAGATCTGGAAGAGATGGAGGAGGATCCTTACTTCGACGCAGAGTACTCGATCCCGGCGAGTCTCTACCATCTCCTCGACAGGACGCGACTTCCGAGCCTTCGAACCCTCGCCGTCGCGAGTTTGGATTTCGAGAGAGAGGAGCATCGGATGGGAACCTTGGTGGCGAGGCATGGGTTTGAGATGGGTAAGATGGGGATTAAGATGGTGGATAGGTGGGGGATTGGGTTTGGGGAGGTGAGGGAGGGGTGGGAGTGGGGGAAGGTGGTTGAGAGGACGTAGACGAGTGTCGACGGGGTGGAGGAAGGAGAGGAGGGAGGAGGAGGAGCTTTGGGTTGAGTCTTTGACGTTGGGAAGGATCACCATGCTCGCTGTTTTTGTACCCTTCGACGAGGTCTCGCTCGCTCTCTCAATTCTGGGAAAGAAAGGAATCGAGCAGCAGCTCGGAAGCGTCGACGATCTGCTTAGGTCGCATTCGTGCACCCTTCCATCTCAGCGTCTTGTTCTCGCGATCAGAATTCGAAGCCGCGGATGTGTGTTCGTTCGTCCAGTCTCTCGTGATTGGAGGAAGGAGAGAGAGAAGGAGACAAAAGCGAGACGACGCGTCGAAGTCCTCGTCGACTGATAGTCTCTTCTCGTCCCGTCGTCGACGTAGACCAGCTCTCTCGCGAGCGAGGTGGGACATATAAGAAAGTCATGATAAAGAGAAGGAGATCCCAAAAGCTCGGTGAGGGCGTATTTTCAAGAGGGAAGACGAAAAGTTCCGAGAGCGAACAAAGCGAGCGTGAACCAACGAACGAGAGCAACATACGGAGCGTAAAGAGCTAGAGAGAAAGAAGAGATGGCAACTAGCGAAGGGGAAGATCAGGCAGTAGTAACAAGAGGTCCATCAGCGCAAGTGAACCCGAGGTTGTCGAGCTCTTTTTGAGGAAGAGTGGTGGGATCGCAGAGGACGGAGATGGTCTTCTGGTTCGAGGCGACGAAGGGTCCGATGTCGATGAACCTTTGATGTCAAGAGAGGGTAAGTGGGTGGTCAGTTCGAGAAGCCGAAGCGAAGAGGGAGAAAGAGCAGGAGGAGGGGAGCGAGACGCGACTCACTTGAGTCCCGAGACAGTCTTGAAGTGGTCGAGCTCGAGAATGATGGCCTGCGATCCGTCGGCATCAGCGACGTAGTTCCAGCAGGGATCGGAGACGCAGGTGAAGTCGGAAAGTTTGGGAGCGAAGGAATCGATGTCTCCCTGGAAATCGAGAACGAGAAGAGAAACGCGTCAGGTCGAAGCCGAGGTCGAGGCTCGAAGATGGTCGAGAGGGATGGGAGAACGTACCCAGAAGTTCTTGAACGTCAGATCCGTGATCTCGGTAGACTGGTTCTTGGCGTCGGTGGGAGGTCCGAACTGCTGGTCGTAGTAGGACTGTAAGAGAAAGAAAAGCGAGTCAGAGCTTGTTCGACGACGACGGGTCGAAAGAGAAGAGCTAGCGGAGGAGACGAGACGCAACGAACCTGCGTAACAAAGATAGGTTGAATGACCTCTCTGGCTTCGATGTTCTCCCAGGTGATGTTTCGACCGTAGCCAGCTCCTCCGACCCAGGACTTGAATCGAGCGGCGTAGGTCCTGCGAAAGGAGAAGAAGGACGAGTCAGCGATCGAGCGGGACTCTATAGTCTAAGCAGTAGTAAAGAGAGAGAGTGAGAGGCTAGACTCACGATTTCTCGATCTTTACATCTCGGATGATGATGTTCTCGACCGTCGAGTTGGCTCCTCCCTTTCCCAACGATCCGATGGAGAGTCCGTGAGTTCCTCGACAGTAGGCATTCCTGAAAAGAAGATCATCCGCTCCAGAAACGATGGCCACACAATCGTCACCTCCATAGACCACTGAGTTCTCGATGAGGGTGTGCTGAAGAACGAAGGCAGGAGGGTTAGATTGGATCGACGCGACGCGAGGGCGAACGCGCGCGAGCTTCTCCTTCTCGTTTTCGACGCTTCTCGAGGGACTGGGTCTACTCACTTTGCTCTTGACGTTGAAGCCATCGGTATTGAAGGGGAAGGCGCCCGAGTCGTTGCTGACTCCGTAGATGAACGTGCTGGTGATGGAGGAGAGGAAGAATGGGAAGTTCGTCGTCAGTGAAAGGAGACGAAGACGAGAGAGAGGAGAAGCTACCGAAGGACGAACTTGTTCAAGTAGTTGTAGCTTCCGAGAAGAGCGATGTTCCAGGCGATCTGCTTGTGGATCTTGAGGTCGAGGAGAGATCCACGCTTGACGTCGAAGGCGATGGTTTGAGGTCGGTTGGCGGAGAGAGAGTTGTCGGTGTAGTTCTTGCCTGTGGGGAGAGCGAGGATCGAGGGACGTCAGCTCTCAGGACATCACTTCAGGGTCGTCGTCGAAAAGGTCAGAAGTAAAGCGAAGCGGAAGCGGAAGGACAAAGACGTCTCGCGACGCGTCGTGGGCTAGAGGAAGAACGAAGGAAGACGATACTGACTCTCGATCGACCACCACTGCTGTCCGAAGCAACTGATCCACCCCGAACCAGCATCCTGGGAACCCTTGATGGTAACGTCTTGTCCCTGGAAAGACATGTAGGCTGATCGATGGCGAGGAGAAGATGGTGAGAGAGGAGACACGTCGTCAGATTCTGCTTCGAAGGTCGACGGACGCGAGAATCGAAGGAGTCAGAAAACTCACCCTTCCCGTACGTAGCAAACTTGGTGATGTTGGCGACCTGTTGCTGAATGAGGGTTCGGTTCTCCGGGAAGTTGAGGTTGCCTTCGATGGAGACGAGGACGTTGGACATGTTGGCAAGCTCGAAGGGAGACCACTGAACGAACGAGATATCCAGCGAGACGAGAGATGGACGACCAAAAGGAAAGGAAGCGAGAGAAGAGGTCAGTAAAAGTGAGAGGTTCAACAAGAGAAAGAGAAAGAGATGCGGACGGACGATGTTGTAAGTCGTGTTGGGAGCGAAGACGATCTCGACGTTCTTGTGACCACAGTAATCCCAAGCGGCGAGAAGGTTTGGTGTGTCGTCTTGTCCTGGAGTGTGAGCGACGACGCATACCTCCTTCTTGTCCGAGTTGGCACCGTATTTGGAGTATTGGGTGGTGAATTCGTCCCAAGCCGAGTCGGTCGAGTTGGAGATGTCGTTGTTCCTCTTCTCCGCGAGGGTGAGAGCAGGACCGTTGAAAGGGCTGGCGAAGGCGACCGAGGCGGCGAGAACGAGAACTGGGAGGAGCGTCATCGAAGGAAAGGAAGGGAAGGGAAGGAAGGGGAGGGAGATGGCGAGAGGTCGTCGCGGTTGGGAGGGAAGACGTTTGCCTTCCTTCCCTCTCGAACACGCGAGGGAAAAAGTGGTCCGGACGCTCAGGGCTGCCGGAGTCAGAAGTCAGCAGACTCGTTCAGCTGTTACTTGGCAGAAATGAACAGCGCAGAGAGGTCGAGCTAGCAGAGAGGTTGAGCAGCGCGGTCCGGACGAGTCGCGCTATCTATAACCCTGTTGAGTTTTTCCGACCGACGGGGTCGCACGGTCCGACGGAAATTTTGAGCTTGAGTTGAGGCGTCACGAAGGTCGATCCTGACTTCGTTTCCCAGCTCGTCCCATCTTCTCCTCGGTGCTGCTGAGGGAGAAGAGCGGAAAACGAGCTCACTTACCCGACGATCATCCCAAACCTTCCTCGGTTCGAGGCAGTTGTCCAGTCGGCGATTTCGATGTCCGTTTGGAGCTCAGCATCAACGTCTGCTGGTCGAAGGGTGGAGAGGGTCGGGGAAGGAGGAAAGTGAGTGAGCTCGAGGAGGGAGGGAGGGAGAGAAAGCACGCGAGAGGAGGGAGGTCGTCGAAGCTCACCTTCTCGAAAGCCAACTAAGACATCCTTCCCTCGAGCGGCTAAGACTCGACGTCGAGTGCAGGTGACGGCCCTACCTGATGATGGGTGGAAAGGGGGGAAGGGGAGAGAGATCGTGGAAGGAAGGGAGTGAGAATTGGTGAGAAGGTGAGCTCGGAAGCGTGAAGAGGAAATTGAGACTCGGGGAGGCGAACGCTTCGACTTCGAGGCTGAGAGTGGAAAGGGAGCTCTTGCGCGCGAGCGATCTTGAGCGTGCGTTGATATATGTCATCACATCAATGAGCGAGCGAGTCTCGGCTGCTGGGAAGAAGACGACGTAAGAGCAAAGACGAGGTCAGTTCGAAGTCGCGTCGAGCTCGAAGCGAAAAGACGCGGCGAGAAAGCACTCACGAGAGATCAACTATACGCCTTCCCTCGATGTCCCAGTACGAGCACCGAATCTCTCCTGTAAGTATAGGATGATGGGATCGCGTCAGTTTGAATGTTTTCTCGAGGAGAGAGGAAAAGAACGCGACGAGACTCACCAGCTCTCGTGGGCTCAACCCTCGTGCGTCCACCATCCAGCCCCATCCTTAACCCAGCCGTCATCGCCCATCATCATCAGACAATACGATCTGCCAGCCTCGTCTAACGGGTCGAACACGAGCTCGAGATTGAACCTTGACGATGGAAACATGTCGCTGAGCTGATCCAGATAGAACGACGTGACCATAGCGAAGTCTTGCGACTCGGTTGGATCCAGAGGGTGATGAGGGCGATAAGAGGGATGAGGGTGCACGGTGAGGGTGAGAGTCTGGAGGACCGAAGCTTGAGGGTTTTCGATGGTGAGTGTATCGAGGGAAACGTGGAGGAGGGGGGGTTGCGAGTGGAAGAGGAGGTTCGAGACCGAGGAGGTTTGTTGCAGCGAACGTTTCTTTTCGACCCAAAACCTGGTGTTGTCGAGAACAGGTTGTGCCTTCAAGTCTTCCGTCCAACTTGCCATGTAGGATGCTGATCCAGACGCCAGGTAGGAATCGCGCAAAGACCCTCCTTCCATCTCGTACTCGACCACCCCCTCGATCTCTCCTTGAACGCGAACTTCTTGTCCCCAATTCCCGATGCAGACCTCCTCCAGGTCCCCGAAGCCAGAGAAATCGAGGCGAGCCATAGAAGGCACTGGATGTATTCGCCCACTGCTGCTGGTTCTTCCCACGAAGCGATCCACGAGAAGACGGGGAAGTGATCTTGAGGGAAGCTGAGCTTCTTGACCCATCCTCTCCTCCTCGTCTCCTCCTCCCCTTCTCCGACGAGGAGCCCTTCCGTAGGATCGAGGAACTGGATCCAATCCTCTTCTCGGCGGATGGTGACGTGGTAGAAGAGGTAGGGAAGGACGAGTTCTCGAAGACCTTTGGAGACGAGGGTGAGAGGGAGGAGGTGGGAGAGGGAAGGAGGTTCGTCCAGTCGATTTGCGAGAGGGACGGGAGGGAGATGACGACCGAAGGCGAAGTGGAGGATGTGGTTGTAGATTTCGATGGGGATGGGTCGAGAGGGAGGAGAGGAGGATGTGGTGGATGGGGTTTGAGAGGGAAGGGAAGAAGGAGGAGGGAAGGGAGGAGGGGGAAGGAGAAGGTCGAGGGAAGGAGCGGGATCGTCGTTGCTGGCCATTTCGAGGAGCGGGTAGTTCCGGGGAGTATAAAGGCAAGGGTGAGGTTTGAGAGGGAGTTGAAGTACTGCGATCTCTCCGTTGCTGGCGGTCGTGAGGGATCGAGCAAACGAGGGAAGGAAACCGAGTTGAGCTCGCGCTGAAATGGCTCCGTCGCCCTTTCCTCTTCTTCTTTCGTCCAACCTTCTCGACCTCAAAAGATCAACTATGTCGGATCTCTCTCCCTCTGTCGGATCTCTCTCCCTCTACTCCCTCCTCGAACCTGTACATCCCTCCCGAGCTCCTTCGAGAGATCTTCCCTTACTGCGACACTCCCACGCTCGGAAACGTCTGCAGGTCGAGCAAGACCTTCCTCGAGATCGCCTCTCCCTTCCTCTACACCCACGTCGTTCTGGACAGCATCGATTCGGCCGTCAAACTCTTCCTACTGGAGGTAAGTCTGCGTCATGGGCCTGTCTGAGCATCGTCAGAGAAAGAACCATCGAGGCTGATGGCTCTCGTTCGCCTTCCTTCCAGACGACCTCCTCCCTTCCCTCCTCCATCACATCCCTCCCTCGCTTCGTCCCTCTCTCCCGAATCCAAACCTTCACCTACTTCTCCAAGGACACCTCCGAGGAACTGTGCGACCTCGAACTCCCTTCCAACCTCCCTCAAACCCTCGTTCCGAGCCCTCCTCTCCCCATCGACGTCCTCGTCCTCCACCTTCGCAGCAATCAATCGAATCCCGCACCGCCCAACCCTTCAACGATTCTTCACCTCTTCAACCCATCCACCTTCTTCCTCAGGGGAGAACGAACTCAGAAGAGGTGGTCCAACCCCTGCCTCTACTTTGGAAGCCCTCAGTTCGCGGACGACATTCGTTACTACCTTCCCTCCTGGAACCGACTCTCCTCCTCAGTCCTCAGCCACGCTCACACCTGCATCCCTCTGTCAATGTTTTGTGAGGACCAGCTTCGGTATGCGGCAGAGGCTCAGGAGGCAGAAGAACGAGGGAAGGAACCGTTCGTCGTCGAGGGGGGTCGACCTTCCTTCCTCTTTTGCTTTGACCTCCTCGACAACGTCGACGACGACGAGGGCTATTTCGACTTCGCGGAAGAAGCCTACCACCTGTTCCGTCGAATAGATCAGATCCCTGAGGGGACGTCGTTGCATTTCGTTGCTTGGGTGCAGACGGAGGAGCAGAAGACGAAGTTGGAGGAGGAGACGGTCGAACTCTACGAAGAGTTCGGACCAGAGGTTGTTGTCGGCAAGCGTCCGGGAGCCAAGCTGGAGGTAGTAGTCGAGGTTCATCCCAGTCAAGTGGGAAGGAGGGATCGAGAGGATGCTTGGGCTGGGAAGACGATCGAGAGCTGGAGGTGAGGAGGACGGAGGGAGGAGGACGTCGACGCGTCGTTCGTTTCTACTCTCTCTCGCCCTCTAGTTCTTCCGTACTCGTTCAGAACTCCTTTTCGGACCTTCTCTTCCTTCATCTCCCTCTCTCACTCGCATCCATACCTGTCTCAAACGCTCTCCACTCCACGTACATACTCGTCTTGCTTTCGTCGCTGGGCGATACCTTCCTCGCGTCCCCGCCTCTCTCTCTCTCTCTTAGCTTCTGTACCCCCTCCCAGTTTATTCGTGACCCTCTCTTGTTCTCCGACCTTTACCCTCTTTTTCTTTGCTCACGATCACGATACCTTTTTCTCCTCGCACGCGCGTTCATCGACTCTGACTTCTCCCTCGTCTCGAGAAGCTCGCGTCAACGTCGAATTCGTTCATCACTCATCCGACCTCCTCTGTCTTCGGACAGACTTATCTCTGCTGCTTGATCTCAGAATCCACAAGCAGATCGCTTGAACATCGCCCTTTTCGAAAAAGAGAAACGAAGAAGGAAGGAATCGACGAGGAGCCACGCACCGTCTCTCTCGCTCTCGTCTCTTTCATCTCGTTTTTCTCTTCGCCATCTTCCCTTCTCCTTCCACATCTCCAGAGTATATGAAAGCAGAGCATTAATCGAAAACGGGGTCGGCTCCCAAACACATCGACGGTTGAACGAACCGATCGCTGGAAGCAGGACTGAGCAAAAGGACGAAAGACGAACTCAAACGTAGCAAAAAAGAAAGGAAGAAGTAGAGAGTTGGGTCTGCAAATGTAGGTAGGTAGATGGGCTGGTGCGTAAGCTACCAAACCCTGGACTCCAGGAGGAGGTCGGTTCCGTTCTCGAGTCCGAGGCAAGCCTTGAGGAACTGCTCGAGTCCGGCCCTCTGTCGAGCGAGGGAGTTGACGACGGCGGTTCCCTCCTTGACGATGGGGGCTTTGAGCTGTAGTAGGAGAAGAAGAGGAGGAGGGTTGGGTGGTCAGTTGGGTTCGAGCGGGAGGAGGGAAGCGGAGAGGGAGGGAGGGGGAGGGCGACGCACCATGTACGAGAGCAAGGAGAGGACCGAGTAGAGAGGCTGGAAGGGCTCCTCGGAGGTGGTGGGAGACTCGGGAGTGGGAGAGGCTCGGTACTGAAGGAGGTGAGGAGGGAGGGGAAGGTTAGTACGAGATCGAGATCGAGGGGAAGAGAGGAGACGAGGGAACGAACGGTGATTCGAGTCAACAACTCGGCGAGGATCGCGAGATCGAGGATGAGAGGAGTAGCCAAGAGGGAGTCTTCACACTGGTTGAAGATGTTCATGGTGTTCTGAAGACAAGAAAGAGGCGAGGGAGGGAAAGTAAGTCAGCGACGCGAAGGGAAGGTTCGACGAGAAGGGAAAGACGCGACGACTCACCCTCCCTCCGCAGAAGAGCTCGGAAACGTATTCGTCGATGGCCCTCTTGGAGTCTCCGACAGTAGGGACGCTGAGAGAGAGAAGAAGAGCCGAAAGCGAGTCAGGAAAGCGAGTCGAGGAAATCTCGAGCGAGGAGAGGGTCAAGAATCAGACTCACTACTTGATGACAACCAAGTGATCGGGGTGCTCTCCCTTCTTGGCTCCAGGACCCATCTCCTCCTTCCTCTTGTAGAGAAGTTGGTTGGACTCGACCATGTCGTCGATGACGGAGCTCTTGGAGATCTCCTTGGACCTGAACTGAGCCTGGGACTGCAAGTTCTTTCCGTCGTTGTTTCCGAGATGGTTGTACGACGAGACGGCGAGAGGCTTGATTCCAGCGTTAACGAGGAACTCGGCGAGGACGGACTTGACCTGAGCGAACGAAGAGAAGAAGATGGGGTCAGCAAAAGGAAGAGTGGGATGGAACGCGGAGGTGTAAACGAGAGAGCGGAACGAACCTTGGTCTGTCCAGACTTGAGATCATCTCCTCCGATGAAGGCCTTCCTCTCCTCGGCGAGCTTGATGAGTCCAGGGACACATGTGTTCTGGGGAGCTCCGTTGATGAAGGGGCATCCCTCGAGGACGGAAGCGACGGCGAAGAGGGTCGAGGGAGAGACCTCATCGTGGGACTTGGCGATGGCGGCGAGCAAGTTCTCCGAGGTGTCGTTAACTCCGGTGATGATCTCAGAGTACCTCTCGGTGTTGGCGGTCCAGAAGACGACGACCTTGTCGAGTCCGTTGGCAGCCTGAGAAAAAAAGAAGGTGATGGGCGGTCAGCGAAAGAGCTCGACGCGTCGAAGCAAAACGAGATCGAGAAAGCGAACGAACCTTGAAGTCCTTGATGTCCTCTCGGATCTTCTCGAGGTGGACTTGCTTGTCGGTTCCAGGGATGACGTTGTCGGCTCGATCCTCCTGGTTGGCGGCGATGAAGTCGGGGTAGTAGACCGAGGGGAGAGGGACGAAGTCCTTCATCAAGGGAGCGACCTGTCGTTGAAGATCGAACTCGAGGACCTTGGATCGAGACATAGCCTGGTCGAGAGGCAAGGCAGAGATATCCCATCCTCCGAGGACAAAGTCGTTGGGGTGACTGAAGAAGAAGAAGGAAAGACAGGGACGGGCGTCAGCCTCGAGCGAGCGAAGACAACGGAGAAATTGAGCGAGCAAGGAGGGATAGAAGATCGACTCACACCATGGGGAGAACATCAGAGAAGGGAATGTTGACGTCCTTTCCGTTGGGATCGACTCCGAGTCGGAGGGTCGAAGCTCGAACGAGCTGTGAGCGAAACAAACGAAGGAAAGGTCAGACGCGTCGAACTCGAACCGACGACGAGAGAAAGAGGGCAAAGACGTACCGAACCGATGTAGTTGGGACTCTGTCGTCCGTCCTTGGTTCCCCAGGAGATGTTGTGCTTGTTGGCGAGGACCGAAGCGACCAAGGTGGATCCGTTGTTTCCTCCAAGACCGATGAGCATGAGTCTGCGAACGAGGACGAGACGAGGTCAGCCTCGAAAGAACGAACGCAGACGAGAACAGCGGAAAAGCACTCACCCGACCTTGGGGACGACTCGCTCAGTCTTGAACTCGTATCCAGTCTCGATCTTCTTGACGCTGATCTTGCCGTCCTCGACTGCAGGAGGGGAGAAAGGGAAACAACAACGACGTAGTCAGCTTTGGAACTTTCTCGCTCAACTTCGCTCCCTCAACAAGACCGCAACGAGAGAGAGAGAGAGTAGACTCACGGACGACCTGAGCAGCTCGATCGACGAACCTAGCTCGAATCTCAGTCTCGGAGTAGGTGGTAGCTCCGGAACCAAGGTCGACCTCGATTCCCTTGGGGAAGGCGGTCCTGGCGGCCGTAGGGTGAACGTGGACGTCTCCCTCGGCGGGAGTCTGAGGAGAAGAGAAGGACATGTCGGATCCGTTGGGGTGAGCGTTCATTGTTGATGATATGTTGGGTGTTGTTTGGGTGAGGGGAGGGGTTGGGGGCAGCGGGGAGGTGAGAGGTTGGTTGAGGGGAGGGAGAGGTGTTGTTGTTGGTGGTTGGTAGATTTGAGTTTAACGGGTGTGAAGATTGAGCTTAATGAGCTGCTCTGGGAGGAGGAGTGGAGTGTTTGCTGCCTGCAAAGAGTGAAGAAGGGGAAAAGAAGAGAGGGAGGAGGAGGGAGGGAAGGCTGAGTTAGGAACGTGGCACGAGAAAAGCGAGCGAGGTTCGTGCGTCCATCCTTCCACCAAATCCATCGAGAAGGGTACGAGAAGGAAGAGGAGATGTAGGACTTACCCCTGTGAGGCTGAAAGAAGGGAAAAAATGCAAAGAAGCGGCAGTCAGCGAGGGTTGATTGAAGCCTTTCCCTCTTCCGCTCCGCCCTTGTCACCACAGTGATAAGGCGAGGAACGAGCTCGAAGGGAAGGACTGACATTGTGTGCGCTACCGAGTTGGTTGCTGAACATAAAAAGACGTCCTAAGACGACTGGTGTAGGAGTTGAAGTCTGGTAGAGAAAGAGAGAGAGATGAAGGGAGGGGAGGGAAGATGGGGGGGGGGAAGGTTGTTTTCGAGGGAGGGGCAGTGAGGGAGAGAACGAGGGGAGGGTGGGGGAAGGAAGAGAACGTGTCAGCGCGCCTACAAAGCGAGAGAACAGGAAGGAGGAGATGGTGAGGAGGAGGAGGAAGAGGAATAGAAGAACTGACGAGTAAGACTTTTGGAAGGGAGGGAAGTGTGGTTGGGGGAAGGAAGGAGGGAAGGAAGGCGTCCTCCTTTTGGGCTGAAAGTCGATTGGATTTGGGGAGGAGTCGCGCTGGCGATTCCTTTTTGTTGGCACCCGAGTCCGAACCTCCTCTCTCGCTTATTCAGGCCTTCCTGCCTTTCTCTAGACTTGGGAGGGCCACCTCTATACATGAGCAAGATCGAGATCTCGAGATACCTGCAGCTGTCTCTGTTGAGCTTCGAAAAGCGGGAAGCAAAATCTCGACCGAGAAGTCCGACGCGCTCTTCCCTTCCCCTCCTCTCTCCCCGATCTCTTTCTCTGATAAAACTTTCACTACATCCCTCAGCAGGTTTAGAGCTCGCTCGAGATATACATCTCATCCAACCTGTCACTTATCTACTGGGGTTGGAGAAGAGGCGAAGAAAGTACGAGCTCCGCCCACGTCCCTCGCGAGCACGAGCTTCGAGCTTCGACCCGCCTTTGCTTGACTTCCACGTCCTCCCCCCTCCCTCCTCCTCCACGACATCGCGTCTTCTTCCGTTCCGTCTCCGTCTCTCTGCTAGCACCTTTCTTAGCCAGCCGAGATCTTCACTTTCTGGATCGAGGGTTCGTAGATCTCAGCTGTTCGCGAGGAGGAAACTTGGCGACTCGACTGGACTCGATTCCACGTCGTCAAGCTCGAGGGTTCGCGATTTGATGAGGTCTGGGAGGGACGGCTGTTCAGCTAGTTTAAGGTATATCAGGAGAGACTATCCCAAGTGTGGCGAGCGAGCTGTAAGAGGGAAGAAAGAACGAGGACGACGCGACTTCCTCATACGTCCTCACCCGACGCGACGCATCTTCAAGACCAGAGGCCTCAGAGGCGACGCGATGGCGAGACGGATTCAAAGTCGAGACAACCCTGTTTTGGCCGCACCATCTGAGAGTTGAGAAAGGAGAAAGAGAGATGGAGCGCCGAGCGTCCCAGCATTCTTGCTCGACGCGTCGGTAGATGGGTCTCCTGTCTCTTGCCTCCGGACGTACACACTCGGGTGCAATCTGGAGGCGAGGGTAGGGAAGCGTCCATCTTCCGCCGTCACAAGGAGAGAGCTCAGTAGGAATGAAGATGCAGAAGAATAAGACGAGGCCAAACGCGTCGCCGACGCAACAACGTCAACGCTTCGTCTCGAACCCCAATGGTGACCCATCGAGCCGAAGAGATGGTTCCGTCCAACGAGACAAGTCCTCCTACGATTCCCAGCCCAGATCGTGATCTCGGCTGCTAATCGTAGAGACCAAAATGGCGGGACGGAAAGATCTCCATGCGACTCGACATCTCGCTGTTTCATTTTGCTTTTCCGCTCGCCTCCGTCGTCGAGCTCTGTTGCACCCGGAGTGAGCGAGTATTCGGGTACCAGAAAGAAAAGGGATTTCGAAGAGAAGAGGGAGAGAAACAGGAAGGTCCAGCGACGCGAGCTTCGTCGACTGGTGAGATGCGTTCCATCCCGCTTCTGAGTCGTGCCTCTCCCATCTTTGGGAGAGCGATGCTCAGGAGCGTCCGGAAATGCTTCTACACCAGACTTGAGAGATGGAAGTCTGATCTCGAACAGGAGCGAAACGAACGAAAGGAAAGGAAGACACGAACGAAGGTCCGACGAAACGCGACTCTTGAACATCGGAGAGCCGCTGGGCATATGAAACGCAAAAGGGTACCCCGGCTGCGCTACTGTGATCACAAAGAGGCTATACTTTGGAAGAGGGAGAAGAGGGGGACGTTGAACTGCAGCCACGCGTCCGACGACGGACGGTGGACGAAAGGAACTCGTGATACTCCAGGTGAATCCCCGGATCGACTCCTCTGTTGCTGAAGAGCTGATGCAAGGATCCAGGTCCAGTGCCAGGACCACCCTGTAAGAATTTAAAGAAGAAAAACACGAAGGAGCAGCGGAAACGACCGTTTCGACGACGCGTCGCACCTGGTCACGCTTCCTAACCACGCCAGAGTCTTCCGCGGGGGATATAATAATCTGGCGTGGCATCGGGTCAGGGAGTCAGGTGAAGACGTAGTCAACGAAAAGAAACGTACCAAACTCAAAGTCAAGAAGAAGAAGACGCGTCTCATTCTGCAGCGATCCCTGTGAGCGAGCTTCTCGGCCTGTTATGGAGGGAGTGACTCCTAAAGGACAGAAACAGACATTCAAATTGGAGAGAAAGCTCTCAGTGAAGCCAAGTGGAGGGAGGAGAGAATAACGAGGTGAAAGGGCGAAAAATCGAACTCGAGCGGGACGCGTCGTCGACGACGGATGAGAGTTCGACCCTTTCCTTCGGATGCCTACAAGAATTGCTCGGACACTTGAAGGAAGGGGAGAACTTCTATATCCGAAGATGCTGATGCCGGGAGTGAAGAATCGAAATAACGGACCCGAGGGATTAGAAAAGAAAAGAACACGACGCGTCCCCGATCGCCCGTAGGGTTCAACCCATTTGCTCTCGATCCGATCCTGCCAGAACCCTTGTCTGAGGGACATTCAGCTTGGCAGAACATCATCGACAAAGATATGGGAACACTCGAGCGGGTTGAAGAGGAAGGAAAGACACAACAGGAGGCAAAGGGATTCGAGCGCGTCGGACACTCGCTCCCTCGCTCGTCCCATCTGTGAGCTGTTTTGTCCCTTGCCATGAAAATTCCCTCTTGTAGGGGCTAGCTTGTCAAGGTCGAGTCAAGTGTCTCAGATGGTACCACGAGTGAGGACGCGAGAAAAGAGGAGAAAGAACCGAAAAGGAAGCTCGAGTCGTCACGTCGCGTTCCTCTCGCTCAGCATTTTACAACTCCTCCGACCTCTAGCACGAAGCTGTTCTTTTCGATAGTAACGTGCCGGATAGACAAGAAGTCATTAGGAGAGGATGAAGGGGGGTGAATCAGTTTCAGTCAATTCGTCCCCCGCGAGTCGCTCGAGTCGCTGACATCTGATCCTTCCTGAACGTCCTGCCAGAGGTGCTCTTCTCTGCAGAAGAGATTCTGGCGGGACTCAGAGAAGGCTAAAATGAGATCTACGTTTGAGCGGAGAAAGAGAAAGCGCGAGAAGCAAGAGCAGACACGACCTGGACGACCTCGCTCGTTGGAGTCGATCCCTTTCTGCTCTCTCCTTTACTCCATACCCGATCTCGATTCTTCGAGACAGAGTTAAGGAGTCGGGAGAAGAGAGAGAGGGAATGACTCGATCGAGATGTAGAGAAAGAAGAAGAGAAGAGAGAAAGAAGAGGAGGGGGTCGAAGATCGAGAAAAGGAGAGTGACGCGACTGTGAGTCGTTGAGAGATGGTCCGCTGTCTCAAGGGACTCTGAATAGAGATGAGAACAGCAATCATCGCTGTAAGACTAACAGAAACCTTGGCCGAGGATAAGGGAACTCGAGCATAAGGCGACGCGTCGTTCAAGACGCACGAAGATTCGTGATCGCTCCGTTGATGCTCTCGAGATGACCAGCAAGCTCGGCGAGGAGCTCGGTCTCAAGAAATTGACGCAGCCACTACGGAGCGCTCGATGTCTCAAACAGAAAGCAAAGGAACGAGCCGCAAAGAAGAGGACGCGACTGATCATTCAGCGACGCGTCGCATCTTGTCCGCCGCCTCGTCTCGTCAAGTATCGCTCTTTGGCTTCAAGAGGAGCCTGGCGAGATTTCGATTCGATCGGAGGAGTCACTGGAGAAAAGACGAGGGGGGATAACGAGATACGAACGGAAAAGGTTGAACTTCACGAGCGAAGTCCGAGCAGCGAACCGTCTCAGGAAAACACAGCGATCTAGCTGGCGAGAGTACTTCTCGAGCGGTATGAAAGTGAGGGCACTGAGAGGGCGGCATGCTGGAACAAAGGGTATCAAGAAAGGGAAGAGGGAAAGAGAGGAAAGACGACGCGCGTCGACGATGGAATCGAAGCTGGGTGACGAAGGTCGAGGAACTTTGGAGAGGTGGAGCGAGAGAGAGAGAGAGGGGGAAGGAGAGACAAGAGAAAGTGTAGGAACAAGGTATAGGATGAGGGAGATCAAAAGTAAAGAAGGAGGAGAAGGAACACAAAAGCGCTGAAGCTCGACGCGTCGAGAAGTGAGTTCCCGACCATGCTCCCTCGAATGCGAGGCCTGAGCGGCCGGTCCGTTCGAGAGGTGATGGATCGGACCTACTCCGTGCTGTTTGAGGAGAAGAGCGAGCAAGCGAAGAGAACTCTATCCGAAACGAGATGGTGAGTGACGCGATCCGAAAAGGAAACGAGGCTCGTCTCGTCGCCGGTTCAGATAAGGTGGTCCGAGCTCTTTGCAGAACTTGCCGGCGATGCGATCGATCAGGTTGTCGACCTCGTGGTCAGGCTCCCTGAGAAGCAACGTCGTTTACCGGCAAGATCTCACGGAACGCGTCGTCGCTCCACCTCTCTTCCCCATCTTCTCAGAATATCAACGCCATCTCCTTCATCGAAAAGCAGACTCCCAAGAGGCCGTCGCGCCTCGGAGAGGCAAACAAGGAGAAGAAGAGTCGAGAAAGAGAGACAGCGACGTGAAAGAAGAGGACGAAGAGCGCCGATTGCTGAGCTCCTGGCCTCCCTCGCTCCTGTATGTTCTATGCATGTTTTCAGCATTGAGGAAACAGGAGCGAAGAGGAGGGCTCATCAGCAACGAGCGCGCTCGTCATGAACCGATAGAAAAAGGTAAAGAGAGGAGAAGAAGGAGAGAAAGAAAGAGATGAGATGCGTCGTTCCCTCCCCTGCTTCGACTCAACGACTGGGCCGTACGAGAGTCTCTGCGACGAAGGCTTCCCATAAGGCTGCAGACATTGCACATGAACCCTCGTCCGAACCAGCCGAAGAGTCGTTCCGAGGAGACGAGGCAAGGCTGCGAAGGAAACGGCAGAAACCGACCTCCTCGGCAGTGAAGAAAACTCGTAAGCTCCTCGACCTCCTTCTCGAGAATCCTCGTCTCCAAACAGAGTGAACGAGGCTCGAGAAGGAAAGCGAGGGGCAGACGAGATTCTGCAGACCGAAAAGAAAGAGGGATAGAAGGGACAAGAATGATGAAAGAAAGGAAGAAGATCCGCCCGCGTCGCTCGCTCGTCGCATCTGCTCGGGAGCTCTCGTCCTGCCAGAAAGCACCCTCCAGGATGAGGGCGAGTCTGGCGAAGAACGGAAGAGCCAAGCAGATGGGAATAAGGGTGAGCAAGGGGGAGAGAAAGAGAGAGAAGGAAGGAAAGGAAGAAAGGAAGAGGAAGGTGGCGAATCGATCCCTCTCCTCAGGCACAACCTGACAGCTCAGGAAGAGAGATACTATTCCTCTTAGACGAGAGCTGAGTTGGTGCGAGGAGGAGGGGGGAAAGAACGCTCTGGAGTTGAAGAAAGAAAGAAAGAAAGAAAGAAGGGAAGATGTGGTTGGAGGGAAGGGGCGAGATGAGGTGGAGCGTGGGACGAGGGGGGGAGGGGAAAGGGCACGTGAGTGAGGTCACGTTACGAGCGTTGCTAGGACAGAAGTCGAAAAAAAGACAGAAGGCGAAAAAATTCAGAGGGGATGGGCTCGGAGCAAAACGAGTTTGTAAAAGTTGAGTGAGCGAGCGAGAGGTAAAGCGGATGGGCGAGTCGAGTTCGGCGTTCGTCTGGACTCCCTTCGTCCTCAGCCCTGCAGCGTTCGAAGAAAGGAGCATCAATCCCAGTTTAGCTCTACGTCTCTAGAAATTCCAGCGATCACGTTCTTCAACCCTCGAATCTCCCAGTCTCCTTCGTGCGACGCCAGCCAAACTCGCGTCTCACTCGTCCTCATCCGCGACGCGTCTCGACCTCGACCTCAAAGTCCGGCGATTCGAAGGAGGCGATAACGACCGCGTTGAGTTCCGTCACTGATGAGGTAGGGTGGAGGATGAGCAATGGAGGGTGGAAGTGGTCGGACGAGGTCGGAGGGAGGGAAAGGTCGAGAGGGAGGGAGAGCTCGAGGGTCGAGTTGGGCGTTCGAGGCGAGGCGATCGGTGGGGTGGAGAAGGGTGGGAGAGCGAGAAAAGATCTGAAGTCGGGTCAGGATGGTTTGGAGCCTGCGAGTGAGGAAGAGGAAGAGCGAGACGCAGAGAAGAGGTCAGAACGATCAAGGCAAAACGCGTCGTGAGACTAGATCGAGCACGGCGGCGACGACAGCCAAATCTCTGAGGGGAGATGGAGACTGACCAGCGAGAGAGTCTAAGGAACGTGACCCGAGCTCGATGAACGTATGGGAAGCTCGAGCGACCTGGGAAGAGGAAGGGAACAAGGGAGAAAGTCAGCTCGAGTTCGAACGAAGCTCAGCGGTCGAAGCCCAACGTCTCCGCTCTCCATCGTTCCATATCTCCCAAACGAGCGAGACCAAGCAAGGCAAAAGAAGGCGCGAAAGAGAGAGCTCACCTTCGGATAAGCACTTCCCTGCTAACACACCAAGAGAGGCGACGAGGAGGGAGAGACCTCCCAGCTCAGCTCCCCGTCCCATCTCCCTTCCCTCCCTCGCCCTCAGCCTATCCTCCCCTCTCCTCCCTCCTCTCGCTCCAGCAAGCAAACACAACCTAAGCCAGCTCCCCCTCTTCCTCCCCATCCCCAACTTTCATTCCCCACCCTCTCATCCCCTCCTTCAACCCGCCCTGCACCTCCTCCAACGTCCCCCTCACCGAATCCACCCTCGCCCCCAACACGTCGACCTTCCCCTCCGCGAGCTTCGCTTCCCCTGAAACGGCGAGAAGATCTTGGATCAGCTTGAGAGCTTCTTCGGGGGTGGTGGGTGGGGAAGCTGGGGCGCGGGTTGGGGCAGAAGGGGTTTCTGAAGAGGAAAGGGGAGTGGTTGAGGTTGAGGTTGAGGTTGAGGAGGGAGGAAGGAGGGAGGAGAGGGAGAGTCGAGTTGGATCGGTGAGGAGGAGGGAGATGTCCGTTGAGATGAGGGAGAGGGGGGTGGAGGAGGACATCGAGATAAAGATGAAGATTTTCCTTTCTTTTCCTCGATTCGGGAGATGATGGGAGATGGGAAACGAAAGCGACCTGACCTCGAAACCTCCTTCCCCCTCCTTCCCCCGTCTCCCTCCCTCCCTCCATCTCCCCCTCCACCACCCCTTCACTTTAACATGTTCCGCCCTCCCTTCCAACCCACCAAAGCCACTCTCCCTCTCCTCTTCCGATTCCTCACCACCGCTCCTCCTCCAGGGTCTCCTCCACCCATCTCGCCCGTCTCCCTGCCTCCTGCTCCGAAATTCACCTTCCAGCTCGGACTCGCCTTCGCTGGGAAACCCCGTCGCAGAGGAGAGCAGGTCCCTCAGGGCTTAGCAGGACATGGAGAGAAGGTCGCTTGGAGGGAGGAGATGCTCGCTTGGAGGAAGGATCATAGTGGGGGAGAGGTGGAGGGAGCGAAGGTTGATGCAGGGGAGGATTTCTTCTTCATTAGGGAGGAGAAGGAGGGGGTGAGTTCGACGGTCCCTCATTTCTGGTTCTCTTTTTCGAGCCCTTTTCTCTGGGAGAGAGAGGACTGACCTCGTCGCTTGCTCGTCCCCCCTTGTTCGTCGCAGCTCACGACTCTAGCAGTAGCCGACGGAGTAGGAGGCTGGGCAGACTCAGGAGTCGATCCTTCCGTCTTCTCCCAAGCGCTCATGTACTACTCCTTCAAAGCATCGGCTCCCCCTTCACCAGACTCGAAACAACCTCGCTTGCGACCAAGTCAGATCATGCAGAAGGGATACGATGCGGTGCTAGAGGAGAACGAGGTGAAGGCTGGTGAGTTTGAGCGAGCTGAGGCGATCCCTTCCCTCGACGAGCTGAGTGTGAGCTCGAGCTGACCTGTTTGGCTGACCCTTTCCTTTTGCTCGCTCGTTCTCGTTTTCGTTGGTGGGTTGATAGGATCGGCTACCGCATGTGTGGTTCAGATGTCTCCTTACACTGGTCTTTTGGAGTCGGCAAAGTGAGTCCCATCCAACGAACTCTCCACCCTCCTTCCTTTCGAAAGAGTCGAGCTCGCGAGCTCACCGACTCCTCCTTCCCTTCCCCTTCCTCGTTTCGTTCGCGTTTAGTCTCGGAGACTCAGGCTACTCTGTCATTCGAAAGAACTCTACCTTCCTTGAGATCCCTGGTTCTCAACAGCACTACTTCAAGTGAGTGGGCGTCGATATGGAAAGAGGGAGGAGCAGGGGGAGAGGGCCGACGCGTCTCTCGAGTTTCGAGCTCGAGCTCATCACTTTCGTTCGTGATCGTGCAGCTGCCCCCGTCAACTCGCCAAGGTCCCTAAACGACGAGGATACTCTTCCAACATCTCGGATACTCCTAAGGATGCGGATCTGTTCTCGGTTCAGCTCGAGGAGGGAGATATGATCGTTTGTTTCGTGAGTGTTCCGTTCACCCTCTTTGCTTCCGCTCGCTCGCCCTTCGCCGTTTCAACTCTGACTCTGCTCGCCATCCTTTCTCCTCCTCCTCCTTCTTCTTCGATCCCTCCCTTCCCTACCCACTCTGGCCTCCTCCCCCCCTTCTCCCATCCCTCCCCTCCCCCCCCCCCCCCCCCCCCCCCCCCCTCTCCCACCCACCAGACCGACGGAATGTCCGACAACATCCACAACCCCGAACTTCTTCTCCTCCTCGAACGAGCTCTTCTCCCTCCCCAGCCCACCACCGAAGGTCTCCCCACTCCCCCTTCCTCAACCGACAACCTCCTCCTCGACGAAGGCGTCGCCCAGCGCTACGCAGACTGCCTCCTTCGATACGGCAAGATCTGCATGAACAACCAGGACAAGGTCTCTCCGTTCCAGGTTGCGGCGGCGAAGGAAGGACTGGATTATAGAGGGGGGAAGGTCGATGAGTGAGTTTGCGAGACGCGCCGACGTTCTTTGTTTCCTTGAAACGAACACTGGTTTCGCCCGAGCGAGAGTGCTTGAGAACTGGTTACTGACTCGTCTCCTCTCGCTTTGGGTTTGCGTGTACAGCTTCACCGTCATCACAGCTCTCGTCGTCAAGGCCTAAAACCAAAAACTACTCGCGCGACGCTCCTCGCTCGCTCTTTCACGATCATTCCCTTTCTTTTTCTTGCTCGTACTCGCTCTGCTTGGTTGATCCTTTGCTCTCTTACTCTCCTTTCTTTCTCTCTCGCTCATCTTAGATCTCGATGCGATGTTGTGTACTCTCTCTTCTTCCTGCCACCTTCCTCAACTGAACTCGACTTCGGGCCCACTTGACGACGCGACGTGTTCTTTCGCTTCACTTCTTCCCTCGTTCTCCTCCTTCTCTTAACCCTCTGTACTGGTCGGTAACGGTTCTACTGGGTTGCTACGAGATCTCCAGCGGGGTTACTGACCCTCCCTCCCTCGCAGCAAGCTCACGTCCCCCCCCTTCGCTCTTCCCTCAAATCCAAATGAGTCAGCTCGTTTCGAGTTTCGCTTCGAACCACCACCCTCTCCCTCCCCCTTCCCTTTCCTTTCCCCTCTGTCTTCCAATGAGTCCTTCCCCCTTCGCCTTCTCTCACACCCTACCTCTCGCGAAGAGACGAGCTCTCTTCCGCGCTGAGGTAATGACCGTGCAGATCAGCGAGAGGGAGGGACTCCAACGCTCCACCGCACGAAGCTCGTTTCGTTCTCTCTCTCTCTTTTCTTCTCTCGCTGCTTTTCTGGGGGTGTAGCCTTCCCTCTTCTTCTCAGGTTTGCTCAGCACCTAAGGAGGAGAGCAAACGCTCTCTTTCTCGTGCTGAACCGGATCCGATCAGGAGAGGTCTCGATTCTCGCTCGCCACCGTTCTTCCTCCGCCGTTCTCTCTCATCTCTGTCTCTTTTCCTTCTTCCCTCACTCGCTCACTCGTTTTCTCATCTGCTTCGAGTAGTCCCCTCCTTGCCAGACCTATCCCCCCAAAGGGTGCTCTCTGGCAGGACGAGAGCTCCCGAGCAGATGCGACGAGCGAGGGACAAGGGCGGACCATCTCCTCTTTGTTAGAAGGTGGGTGTAGTTCGCTGCAGAGAGATGCTCGTCAGTACAAGTGATATAAATGAGTAGTACGTAGAGTAGCGAAAGCTAGAACTCACCTGCAGAGAGATGCTCGTCAGTACAAGTGAAGAGCTACTCTCTGCGAGGTTCGCGAGCTTATATACCTATGGGTCGATTTCGTGGAACCTACTAGAAGGAACTAATGACTACTCTATGACGTAACTAGATAGAAACCTATAGAAGAGAGAGAAGTAATCAGGGAACGTTCTAGAAACAACTCGACGCGACTGCCCGCTCGTCGTCCCTTTCAACACTCCCACTCGATGAGCTGGGCTACGTCGCCGTTCTCGTCTCCCGACAGCTGATCCCTGAATCTCTCGAACTTCTCGCGTCCTAGAGCCTTGGTGAGGATGTCTGCCGTCATCGCGTCTGTGTGACAGTACGCGAAAGAGATCGTGCCGTTCTGAGCGAGTTCGCGTCCGTGTTTGTACGCGACGTCGATGTGCTTTGTTCGCTCCGAATGATTGCCCTTCTTGGTCGTCTCGATGGCTGACTGATTGTCGACGTGAACCCTGATGGTAGGTACGTCGAATCCAAGTTCTCGTAGGAGCTTCGAGATCCAGAGAAGGTTTTGGCAGCCTTGGGAGAGCGCGATGAACTCGGCTTCGTGAGTCGACTTGCTGACCGACTTCTGCCTTCTGCTTGCCCATACGACTGTGCTTCCGAAAAACTTGATGACGTAGCCTGTCGTAGATCGACGAGTCTCGTGATCTCCAGCGTAGTCGGCGTCGCTCCACATCTCTAGGATGGGCGCGTCGCGTCGTCCTCCCAAAGTCAATCCTCGATCCTTCGTTCCGCTGATGTATCGGAAGATCCTAAGGACGGCTGCCCAGTGGACTTCTCGAGGATCGTGACTGTATCTGCTAATGACTCCCACTGCGAAAGCGAGGTCTGGACGAGTGCAGAGCATGAGGTACATCAGAGATCCGACGGCTTGGAGGTATTGACTGATGTTGACGCCTTGAAGCTCTTCTCGAGTAAGGTTTGAGTCGATCATGAGCTGCTTGTGTTCGTCCATCGGAGTCCGAGCAGGCCTGAAGTTCTTCAGTCCGAATCGATCGATGATCTCTTGTGCGAATCGCGTCTGGTTGAGGGTGATGGTTCGCGACGCTCGATCGCGTTTGACTTCCATCCCGAGCATGACGCCGTCGGAGAGGTCACCTCTATCGTCGATCTCAAACTTTGCTCTGACTTCCTTCATGATTTCTTCGGCTTCCTCCGAGGTAGAGGTCGCGACAGCGAAGTCGTCGACGTACTGGAGCAGCATTCGTCTCTTTCCGTTCTTCCACCCGACGTAGAGACAGTGGTCTGCCTCGGTGATAGAGAAGTCGATGGTGGTGAAGAAATTCTTCGAGTGGTTGTAGAAGGCGAGGGGAGACTGCTTGAGTCCATAGAGGGCTTTGAGGAGGTGGGCGACAAGCATCTTTCCTCCCTCTCCCCTCGATTCGTACCCCTTCGGCTGCTCCATGTACACCGTCTCGACGAGATTAGCGGTGAGGAAGGCCGTCTTGAAATCTCCCTGTCGGAGTTCCAAGTCCTCTCGAGCTGCTATAGTGAGGAAAATCCGGAAAGTGTTTAGCTGCGAGACGGGCGCGTATGTTTCGTTGTAGTCGACGCCGTTGATCTGGGTGTATCCTTTTGCTACCCATCTCGCTTTGAACCTCTTGATCTTCCCGTCTTTAGCTCGCTTGAGGATGTAGACCCATCGTCCTCCCACTGCCTTGCATCCGGGAGGGAGCTCACAGAGCTCCCAGACTCCGTTCGCTTCCATTGACTCCATCTCCTCGTCCATAGCACGACGCCAGAACGGTGAGTGAGGATTTGACTTATGGAGAGCTTGCTCTGTGGTCTTTGGGACCTCTGGAGCTGGTAGAGTCTTGAGATCTGGGAGAGGAGTCGGATTTGCGAGGGCTACGAAACTGGCGAACTCTGCTGGCTGGTTCGCTCGATCTTCGACCTGCTTCGAACGAGTTCTTTTCCCTCGTCCGTAGCTCCCACTGAGGTCGACGTCTGACTTTGGCTTCTCGTCGACGGTGACCGGTTCGTAAGACCAGGAGGGCTTTGGCTTTGCTGACTTCTGCTCGATGGGAGGCGATCCCACTTTGATGAGCTCGGGCATTTCTTTTTCGACCCGCGGCTCGTCATCGGCAGAGTCCTCCTTTCGTCCCTCCGAGTCCTCCCTTCCCATATCAATCTCGATGAATCGCTTTGGCTCGTTCTCGTCGAACTCGACGTTTCTAGAGAAGATGATCTTGCCTGTGTCCAGTCGCTTGAGTCGATACGCCTTCTTTCCGTGAGGGTCTCCGTACCCGACGAAGATGGCTTTGATCGTCTTTGTCTCGTGCTTTTGATGATGAGGGTTGTGGACGTAGGCGATAGATCCGAAGGTTCGAAGAAAATGGAGGGGAGGTTTGCGATCGTAGAATGCCTCGTAGGGTGTCTTTCCGTCGATGGGAGCAGAGGGGAGGCGGTTGATGAGGAACGTCGCTGTCGACATGGCTTCGGCCCAGAACTTTCCTCGGTCGTTTCCGAGGTAGGGCGAGTCGTGCAGCAGACATGTTATCTTTTCCTCGATCGTTCGGTTGCCTCGTTCCGCTTTGCCGTTCTGCTGTGGCGTTTCTGGGATGGTAGTTTCCGCCTGGACGCCCATCGACTCGAGGTATCTTTTGAACGCGTTCGACGTGAATTCTCCTCCGTTATCCGACCTCATGAACTTCACTTTTAGTTCAGTTCTCTTCTCTACCAAGGTCTGCCATTCTCTGAAGGTCTCCAACGCCTCGGACTTCCGCTCGAGAGCGTACGTCCAGTGATAGTTAGAAGCATCATCCCATATCGCCATCATGTATCTCTTTCCGGCGAAGGATGCTGTAGGCATCGGACCTTGGAGATCGGTGTGCACGCGTTCGAGAGGGATGGAGGATCGGCTCGTGTTTGATTTGAACGGGTTTCGATGTTGTTTTCCTTCGACGCACGTAACGCACGTTTGTTGTTCGAAGGCTGCCATATCCTCGTCTTTGATCCTCGGGAGGAGCTCGTCTTGTACGAGTCTCCTCATGGCTGTGACTGAGGCGTGACCCAATCTCCTATGAATGAGCTCGACCTTGGTTGGTCCGTCGAGGATCAGCGCGTTCGCTTCCTCGGCCGCTCGAGAGGGCTCGATTTCGAGCTTCCAGAGGTTCTTTCGGAACCTCCTTCCCATAATTAGAGTCGTACCATCCTTCTTGAATGTGCACGCTCCCTTGCTGAAGTTGACGATGACTCCCTTCTCTGTGAGCTGACCGACGGAGATGAGGTTGGCGAAACCAGGGATGAGGTAGACGTCGGAGATTTTTAGCTTCCGAGTCTGGCCTCCGGCTCGGGCGACGATCTCGAGGTCCCCGATTCCGACCGAGCTTGCAAAGCTGCCGTTTGCTGTTTTGACTTTTGTCTGGTTTGGCTTGAAGTTCGACAGCAGGCTTCGGTCGTTGCAGATGTGGTTGCTACATCCGCTGTCGGCTATCCAGGAGTTCTCGGCGACGGAGAGGGCTATCTCCTCGTCGTCGAGCGACGTGATCGCTGCCAATCCCCAGTCGTTCCCTTGCGACGCGCTGTTTGCTTCCTCGCGTTTCCCTCCCTTCCTTTCCTTCCGACCTGATCCTCCCTTCCCTCCCTTGGGTTTCCCATGCAGATCCCAGCATTCCGACTTGAAATGTCCCTTCTTTCCGCAGTGATGGCATGCTGCCTTCACCTTGTCGACCTTCATCGCCGAGTCTTCTCCTTTGACGACGTCTTCGGACTTTGATGATTTGGTTCTGATGTGGGCTAGGAGGGCTGTGGTGACTGCTTTGGGGGTAAGCTCCTTTCCTGATTCTTGGTATTGGAGGGATAGAACGTCGGAGAAGGTTTCGAGCGACTTGGGAAGACCTGCGAGGAACTGAAGAGCGAGCTGCTCCGGATTCTTCAGAACGTCCATCTGGAGGACTGTAGCTTCGCCGAGGATCTCTTCAAACTCTTCAATGTACTTCTGAGCTGAAGATCCCTCGTCCATTCGAAGATCTCGGAGTTTTCGCTGGATCATCATCTTTCCCGCTGCTCCCTCAACGCGATGAGCGGTTTTCAGGATCTCCCACGCTTCGCTAGCGTTTTCGACTTGGGAGATTTTCATCAGCTCTCGGTCGTTCACCGCCATCTGGATACGGTGTAGAGCGAACTCGTTTCGAGAGTTCCAATCGTCTATCTCAGCTTGAGACTCGGGCGTGAGGGCGCTCCCGGCCCCCTCACCCGTCCTCGAGGGCCTTTGTGGACGTCTTTCCAGTCCGAGGACCAAGGACTTGCAGTTTGTCTCTGACAACGCTATCAACATCCTTATAGCCCAGGTCTGGTAGTTTCGGCCATCAAGCGGGACCAGCTTAAAGAGCCGAAGGTTCTTCTCGAAAGAGGCGGTAGTCGACATGGTGCTTGCGGGTTCTTGTTGGTGTTGATGTTGAGCTTGAGCGTTTGGTTTGAGCGAATCAGACTCTTAATCTGTTAGAAGGTGGGTGTAGTTCGCTGCAGAGAGATGCTCGTCAGTACAAGTGATATAAATGAGTAGTACGTAGAGTAGCGAAAGCTAGAACTCACCTGCAGAGAGATGCTCGTCAGTACAAGTGAAGAGCTACTCTCTGCGAGGTTCGCGAGCTTATATACCTATGGGTCGATTTCGTGGAACCTACTAGAAGGAACTAATGACTACTCTATGACGTAACTAGATAGAAACCTATAGAAGAGAGAGAAGTAATCAGGGAACGTTCTAGAAACAACTCGACGCGACTGCCCGCTCGTCGTCCCTTTCAACACTCTTCTCTTTCTTCTCCTCTTCTCTTTCTTTCCCTTCTGTTGTCTCTCTTTCTTCCCGGTCTGGAGAATGTCGTTTGCTCCCCTCCCGACTTCTCGAGCCTCGTTTCCTCTCGAGGGGGCAAGGTCGGGGAGCTCACGAGTTTCTTTTCAGAGCCGAGGAGGTCGGTTCCTGCTGTTTTCCTTTCGCTCTCTCGCCTCATCTGCAGAACGACTCTTCGAGCGGTCCATGAGGAACTCTATCCGCGGTGTCTCGTAGATATGCGAAATCTTCACCGCGGGCGACCTTCCTGGCTCACTCCTTGATTCAGAGTCGAAGCAGGCGAGGAAACGACGCGTCTCGTCTCTTTCTTTCTCTCCTTCGTCTCCTCTCTTTACTTTTTCTATCGGTGGAGAAGAGCGCGCTAACTGCTGGCGAATCCAGTTCCTTTGCTCCTGCTTCCTCAATGCTGAAAACATGCATAGAAGATGCAGGAGCGAGGGAGGCCAAGAGCTCAGCAATCGACTTTCGTCCCTTTCGTGGTTCATTCTCTTTCTCGAATCTTCCGTTTCTTTCCTACTTCTCCGAGATAGAGAGAGTTCTTAGAGGCTACCCCTCGTCGAAGGATCTGGTGCTGATATTCTGAGTGGAGGGGGAACAAAGGTGGAACGACGACGCGTTCGTGAGATCTTGCCGGCGAAGGAACTGGCTGCTCAGACCTCGCGCGACCAGCTCGCAGATACGCTTTGAAGTACAGTTTCTTCTTCCGGCAAGTTCTTCGCGAGCTCGAACCTCCTTATCTCAGCCAGCGACGAGACGAGCCTCGTTCCTTTTCGGATCGAGCCAGTCACCGAGCTCGTTTTGAGATCTCCTTCTCTTCGCTTGCTCTTATTCACCTTCACAGCTTGGAGTAGTTTGTCGATCGCCTTTTCTCGAAAGTCATGGCCGTTCATGCCTCGCGTTCGAGGGAGCACGGTCGGAAACCCACTCCTCGACGCGTCGAACACCTGGTTTTCACCTAATTCTCTGCTCCTTCTTTCGATCTGTCCCTGCCATTACCCTCTCTCGCCGAGCCTTACTCTCTAAATCTCTCTCTACCCCCCTCCCTATCTATCTCTCTCCATCTCCTCGAAGTCCCTCATTCACCTTCGATCTCGTTGTCGGCGCGCGTTGTCTTTCCTCTTTCTCTCTCTTCCCTTCATTTATACCCTTCGTTCCAGCATCCCGCCCTCTCGGTGACATCACGAGCATACCTCTCGAGAAGCACTCTAGCTAGGTAGTTCACTGTGTTTCTCTGAGGACCGCTGCTAAGACTTTGCTCGTTCAAACCTTTCCTTTCGTCCCCCTTTCTACTCGTACCTCCTCGTCCCCAGTGACTCCATCCATCTGTTTGGTAGGCATCGACACGCCAAGCTCTTCTCTCTATCAAAGAGCAATTCCTTGGCGAGACGAGACGACGGACAAGATGCGACGCGTCGCTGGATTGATCGCGTGCCTCCTTCCTTCTTCTTCTCCTTATTTTTATTTCTAGTCCAAGAGAGGGAGCCTCCGTGATCGAGATCGAGCTCCTCGCCGAGCTTGATGGATAGCTCGAGAGTGTCTGCGGAGAGATCACGAATCTGCGCGCTTCTTGAAGGACGCGTTGGCTCATTTTCGTTTTCTCCTCATTTTCCTTTGGTCAGTTCCTCTGTTGACGTCGAAGTTCGTAATGCTACCTCACGCTCTAATTCAGAAGCGTCGGAGAGCAGGGACTGACTCAACGCTCAACAGTCGCATCGCGACGCCTCATCTCCTTCTTCTTTCCTTTTGATCTTTCCACCTCGGAAATGTCTTGGGCACCCACTGACGGTGGGTGTACGTCCGATCTGGCTCCTAATTCTCGTGCTTGTCCCCGTTTGCGAACGGGACAGCGAGAAGCAGGAGCGACGACGGAGCGACTTCAACCGTTTGTCCTGCTACCCTCGCTCTCTCTTTCCTCTATATGTTTGATTCGATGTTGGAAGGAGATTCAACATTATTTCGGTTAGAGGCCCGTCTGAGCTAGCCTTGCCTGTCAACCGGGGAAGAGGGAAAGAGACGACGGAGCCTGGCGACGACGCGACGCGTCCAAACGTTGTTTCTTCCGCCTCTTCTCTTTCCTCTTTCTTCTCTTTTGACCACCACCTCTCATTATTCGGCCTCTCAGATGAGAGGTCTGACCTGCAATGCCACAAGTAGCCTTTTTCGAGTAGAGACGAACGGGCGCTGGACTTCGTGAGATCATGAATTGTTCGTGATGAGAAAACGACGGACAAGAGAGGTGCAAGCAAACGAGTCTAGTCTAGTGAGAGGCCATCCCTCCCTTCCTACGAGGCTTCTTCGCACTCCCCGAGGGAGCAGGAGATCCAGCGGGAGATCCTCCTCGCGAGGAAGTGGGTGAGCCGTTACCTGAGACGGTCGTCGAAGAGGAGAGAGAAGAGAAAAGAGAGGAAGAGGGGAGGGAAGATGGAGTTCAGTTTCCTAATCTTGAGCTTGAATGCTGAGCTGGCAGTCGGTGCGAGAGAGAGAGAGGAAAACGAGAAAGGAACACGATAGAGACACGAGAACTCACCAGCGAACGGATCGACGCGAACTCTCTTCTTCCCAGCAGCTCCAACAACCGTTCCCTCCACTTCCCTCTCTCTAGCTCCACCATCAACTACCTGAACTCCCTCTCCAACAACCACAGGCGAAGCCTTCCCCTTTCCCTTTCCCTTCGAGTTCCCGGCAAGATGCTTCGCCACGCTCGTCTCGACCGGTCGTCCCTCGTTGTTGAACGTCGTCTTCTTCCCAACCGTCCTTCCCTCCTCGGGTCCTTCGTCGCTATCGCTTCCGGAAGAGGAGTCCTCGAGGAGAGAAGACTCTTGGTGTTTGAGGATGTTGAATCGAGTCTGCATGCCGATGTCGGTTGGCGGGGTGGGGGCGAGGTTGTTGGAGGCGAGAGCGTTCTTGATGAATCGAGCTGCTGCTGGTCGGTCGACAGTGAATTTACCTGAAGGACAGAACGGAGTGAACGATAAGAGTCGGCTTGAAGTTAGAGTGGGCAGAGAGTCGCTGATATGGCTTGTTCGAAACGAGAGAGCTCGAGAGGGAAGGAGGGGAGAGCTGAAGGGACGAACGCTTCTCAGGGAACTCAGCAGCTTGGAGCTTATTGAAGTAGGTTTGGATTCGTTTCAGCTCGGGAAGGACCGGGTGATCCTCAGGGTTGATTCCTTTGGTTCGGAGGTAGACTGATAAGGGAAGACGTAGCAGAAGCGAAGAAGCAAAAGGAAGGAAGGAAGAGGTGGTCAGCTCGACGTCTCCTTCCCTCCTTCCTTCACCTCGGTCTCCAGGGAGTCCTGGCCTTCGTACTCACTCCAAACCAAATCACAGATGAGATAACCCATGCCAACCTCCATCTTGGCTCGATCGAGCTCTCCTCCGAGTCCAGCGAGGGTCTCCTTGAGTGAGGAAGCGAGGAGAGGGTTGATGAAGGTCGACTCGAGTCCGGAGAGGGAAGAGTTGAGCGAAGTGAGGGTTTCGGCGAGAGCGATGGATTCGTCGGCCTCAGAGTCGGAGGAGGATAAAGATCCAGAGGAGGAGGAAGCGGCTGACATATTTCGAGAAGAAGCGGGAAGGAGGGAGGAAGCGGTTTGGGGGAGGGAAGGAGGCGAGGTGTTCAGCTCGAAGTTCTGCTCCGCGGTCGAGGGAGGAGGAGACGACCGAGCTCAGCTTTCGCTGTCCTTCAACAGCCAGCATCTCAGAAACTCGATTATACTCGTCTCACAGTCCGATCTGACTAAGAGCCTGGAAGGATGCTTGCAAAATCTTCCGAGGAAACCCTCAGCCAACGACGACGCTCCCTTCCCTCTCGACTTCTGGAGCTCACCACCCCTCCTTCCTCCTTCATCGAGCACTCCTTACCTTCCACCGCTCCTCCCTGCCATACCCAGTGACAGACTCAAGACGCCTGCTCACATTTGACTTCTATCGGGAACTTGAAGCTTGGTGAGTTGAAATTCCTCTCCCTGGCAAACCTCCTCGATAAACGAACAGACGAGCTCCCCCTTGATCCCCTCCCTCTCTCTTCCCTGCCTTTCCCTCTTGAGGGCTTCAAATTTGGTTTTTTGGCGTCGGTCGCACGTCTATTAGTGCGTACCAGGTTCCGATATGCTCCGCACCTGACTCTCGACCGACTGAGTCTAGCAGAAGCCAAGACGAGCTCACGTCTCCCATTCGACGTTTGCGTCGAGTCGGCGTCGACCCAGCCTCGGTTCGGTCTACAAACCTCGACTTGTTGTAAGCTCTTGGCTGCCACTTGATCGGGAGATGCTCGCCGAGGCATGGGAAGAGGAGGTGAGCCGAGCTCTCCTTCCGACGACCGACCTTATCTCGTCTCCCCCGAGCTTTGTTTCTCGACGCGTCGTTCCTTGATCTCGCTGACCCTTCGCTCTTCTCTATTCCGCCTTCATTCCAGGCTCTACCTTATATCACTCGACGCGGAGCTTCATTTCCAGCCCCACCTGCGATTCAGTTCGAGTCGAAGATCACAGCTGATCCGCCTTGACCTTTCTTGCCTCCTCTCCTTCTCTCCTCTCTTCCCGTCTTTTTCTCTAGGATCAGGTCAGCTGCTCCGCGGTGCGTCAACATCAGAATCGGCTAAGCGGACAATCCAGGGTCAGACTCGGTCCCTTCAAGACGTGGCGGAATTCTCGAGGAGGCTCAACTTCGCGTCGCATTTGCGTCTCGAGATTCATCCTCGGTTTGTCCTTCCTCTCTGCATCACCTGCTTCTCCAATTTCTGAGCACTCGAGCTGAATACAGGTCTTCCTTCTTGTTCGCTCGTTCTAGGAAGCAGTCACCTTCAGTGGGAAACGACGCGTTCGACTCTCCGACCTCGACGGGGTTCGAACGCTCAACGGCGCGTCGGCCTGGCCTGCTCTCAACGATTAGTTCGTCTCCCCGTCTTCTTCGCGCGTCCAGAGCTGAGGTGGGAGGTGGTGTTCCTCCGAGTCGAATGGAGAAGCTGAGGATGCGAACGAAACGACGCGTGGGGTCGATGCAGACGGCATCACGCTTTGACGCTTGAGCTCGCCCTCTTGCGATACCTCTCCTCTTTCTTCGCCACAGATACACTTCACATATCTTCCCACTTGTGGACCAGGACTCGGAACTTCCCATCATCAAACTCGCACAACGCCGCGCTCGGTTTCCAAGGCGAGTGGTAACCAAGGACGAGGGGAAACGACGCGGCGCTTTGAACTTCTCGCCCGAGGTACGCTTTCTCCTGCTCGCATCGCAGCATCCCTTTTCATCCTTGGCTCGGCTGAACATTCTGCGCATTTCATGCATTCTATCGTTGTTTCTCCATTCTGCCAGCACCCTTCCGACCGTCTCTGTCGCAGCTTCTTCCCTCTCTTCTTTCGCCCACTTTCCCGCCTCTCCCTTCTCTTTTTTGCCTTCGCCTCCTGCAACAACTCCCTCGGCAAGACCGGTCTTCTCAGAAGCTCCTTTATCGCTCGAAAGGGACACTTCGTCAAGGAATCAACCGAGGTTCGAGGTACGTACAGTAGCGATTTCCTCTTCCGTTTCTTCTTCTCTTCCTGGCCCGAGGCTTCTTCGAGCCTCTCGCTCAATCTCGTTCTGACCTTCGCTCCTCTCCTCTCCCTTCAGACATCACCCAAAACACCGGCGACCTTCCGAAAGCATGGACCTTCGTCTTCTTCTTCAGCCTGGCTCGCTCGGGGGACGACCGAGCGACGCTCAACCTTCGACGCTCCTCCCTCTTTCGTCTTCATCCCGTTCTTCGCCCCTACCAGTCTCAACCCTCCCTCCTCCTCCAACCCAGCTTCGCCACTCTACTTCTTTCTCAGAGCAACCCACCCTCGAATGCTTCAGCGTCGAGCACTTTTCCTCGTCCAACACGCCAAGTCGCGCTCCCCCGTCCAACTCGTCGTCCCGTCACTCCTCACCCCCAATCCTCCCATCACTATCCTCGCTCTTCAACCTCGGGTCAACCGGTTCCACTCCTATCCTACCTCCTCTCAGCACCTCCAGCGCTCCGCCGTTTTCGACAACCTTCTTCATTCCTCCTCCAGTGAGCACGCCTCTCCTCTCGCTCGCTCCTTCTCCGCTACCAAAACGATTGCTGACTGTCACTCCTTATTCACTTCTTTCATCAAAGGGAACCTTCCCACCACCACCTCCTCGAACAAACTTCCAAGCCCATCATCACCAATCTCGCTCTCCCCGCCGTTCGTTTTCGACGACGACGTCTCCCTCCCCGTCTTCCTCTTCGTCCTCCCTCCCACCAAGAACGCCCGAGCACGCTTCGGATCCCCTCCCCAACTTCGCCTTCAAGACAGATCGTCGGATCCTACCCAAATCGTCTCCTCACCCACCAACCCTCTCCTCGTCGAGTTCGAGTTCCAACGCGAGCACGAGCGCTCTCGATTTACTCGCCGTCGTCGTCGCGCAGATACCAACCTCGGACGAGGGAGAGGGCTCCAGGAAACGACTCAAGCTGGACGACTCGGGAAGGGAGCAGCAGGTAGCGGTGGTGATGGATACGGTGCCTAAGAAGAAGAGGAAAGGACGAGGCTTGGATCCTCAGAAGACGAGTTCGTTCTGTTTCGTTTCGGCGACGCGTCTCGCTTCCGAGCCGAGAGAAACTGACTCTTCCTTTCTTCTCTGTTCGTTTCACAGGGCTGATGATCTTCCCTCCTACTCTCCCACCCCGCTCGTTCGTGCCGCTGGAATCGGAAGGCTACAGGAAACGGCCTCCGACGAACAAAGCCAACGTGAGTTTTTCCTCGACGCGTCGGCGTCTCCTCTCTTCCCTCTTTCCCCTGGCTCACTCTTCTTCCTCCTTCTTAATACTTTCCAGCTCTACACCCCTACCTACACAAAAGGCAAAGACTCACGTTCTCGAGTTGCTTTCTGTGAGTGCTTCCCAACCCAACACGTTCTCGCTCGCCCTGAACCCAACCTCCTCTGCCTTCGTCCCCTTCTTCTCCCTCCCAGGCGAATACTGTGGCGAACCCGACCTCCCCACCCGAATGTCCGGATTTGGCTACCACCTCCTTCACGTGCACAACCTCTCCTCCCACGCTCCTTACACCATGCCCCCTCCTCTCGCCGTTCGAACAGCAGCCTCGCCTGACGCACCGTCGGTCCCGCTCGGAAAGGAGGACGCGTTCTCTACGCCCAGTCCGTGCTTGGAGGGGGAGTGTCCTTTCGATGGGAAGAAACAGGGAGAGGGGAGGTGTATTATGGGAGGATGGGTGAGTCTTGGTATGGTGCGACGACGAGACGCGTCGACTCGCGCTGATCCTCCCTTTGTTCATGCCTCGTTTCCTCTCAGCACCGACTCAACAACTGGCGAGAGACAATGAACACTCATTTTTCGGGGAGGGGGCTGGACTCGATGGGGAGGAAGAGCTAAACTTCTGAGATCGGAGAGACGACGAGCTAGGGGAGTTCCGCGTTTCGTTTTGCTCGAGCAGGAAGGGTGGATGGCGGACGATAGATATGTTATAGATCTAATCTAACTGATTAATTTCGACGGTCAAGCGAGAATTGGGAAAGAATAAAGACCTCGAAACAGAACCGCGTCGTCGTCGTCAATTTTGAGTTCCCTCGGTCTTCCTCTCTCTCCCTCTCGCCAACACGGCCGAACAAGAAATCACTGGCACAAAAGTTCAAGATCAAGAAATGTAACTAGACTAGAGTAAGAGTAAGAGATAAAAACGGGAAACCTAACGATACATCTTCCTTCCCTCCTCCTCCTCCACTCCCCTTCCGTTCGTTGACGCGTCGGTTTACTTCCCCTCATCCTGCTCATCGTACGACGAGTCGATTCCACCCCTGTAGAACAAAACGCAGAACGAGGACGAGGAAGTCAGATATCGAAAACGAGAGAGGGCGGAAGGGAGGCGAGAGGGGCAGGGGCAGGGGGAGGGGAACGAACATGAGGAGCTGAGGAGACGAACGATGCGGGAAACAGAGGTCAGTGAGGTGAACGAGGGAGGGAAGGAGGGAGGTAGGAAGAGGTCGGGAGGTACGTACCTTGAGCAACCAGAGCTCGGGAGTGAGCTGCATACCCGACTTCTGGGCCATCTCGGCTTCCTCGCTGTTTGAAGGAAGAGAGAAGGAAGGGAGAGGGAGGGGAGGTCAGCGAGTGTTCGTGAACGGAAGCGAAACGGAAGCTCGGTTGAAGTATATAGAGGGAAGACGTACGACTCGTAGTTGGAGGTAGCGTCGATGAGACCACCTGGTAAACGGAAAGAAGAAGAAGGGCAAGACACGTCAGTTCACGTTTGGATTTCGACGAAGTCGCTGGCTCGTAGAGCGCCAGGAGTGGAGAGTGATGCGTACCGATTTGGGGATCGGTATCGAGCTCGGAGAGGAAGGCTTGGGCCTGAAGACGACGAGAAAAAGAGGCGGGGGTCAGCGAGGAGAGTCGAAGAGGGAGCACGCGTCTTGTTGAAAAAAAGAAGGAGAGCTAAGCTCACCCTCAAATCCGTTCCGACCTGAGCGAACTGATACGACAGAGCGTCGGAACCGTACCGCGTTCGCCTGGAGAGAAGAAACAGAGGAAGTAAGAATCAGCGGCGAGTTCTCTTTCTCGCGTCGAGAGGTTCCGAACAAAGAGCGGGACTCACTTGAGCTCGTTATCGGCGTTCGAGATGACTCGAATGATGTGATCCTTGGGCTCTCCGGCGGGGGTTCCGTCGGTCTGTAAGAAACAAGAACGGTAAGCGAGTGGAGTTGGGACGCGTGAACGCAAGAGGAGGAGAGGGGACTCGCAATAACGATGATGAGGACAGGCTTTTCAAGCCGACCAGCACGAGCAGGACCAAGGACGAGAGGCTGCAAGATCTTCTTGTCAAGCGAGGTTCCAAGGGGAGTAAGACCACTGTAGCGAATCTGGGACAAAAGCTGCATGGCGCCGGCTTCGTCGCGGACTGGATGAGAGAAGAGACGGCGAAGTCGTCAATTTGGAGCTTGATAACATCGCCGAGATATAGAAGGACTCACTTCCGTTTCCCTCGACGTTGGAGTTGAGGAATCGAACTTGGATACCGTCCTGATCGAAGAGCGAGGCGGCGAAGGCGCATCGAGCTGAGGAGGAGAAAGAGGAAGGGATGAAACGTGAGTCAACGTGAAACGAGGCGTAAGCCTAGTGAACGATGAGAGACATACCGAGAATGAGCTTCAAGTCGTCTGAAAGAAGAGGGATCGAGAGAAAGGAGTCAGCTTCGAGAGCAAAGAGAGGGCGAGACGCGTCGAAGGGAAGCGAAGGTCGAGCTCACCGATTCGCTCTCCTCCCTCCTCGAAAGCCATCGATCCTGCAGAGCGAAAAACAAGATCACGTTAATCAAGGGCTCGGGGAAGCCTTCCAACGAACAGAGACGTACCCGAATCGTCGATCAAAAGAATAGCTGAAGTTGAAAAGGAGAATAGGTCAGCGAAAGCCGAGGCGAAACGACGACGTGGAACGAAGTGAGAAAAGAGAGGAGGAACGAACTGTCGAACAAGGCAAGCTTGATGAGGTCCATAGCGAGCTCCTTGGGGATCTTCCACTGAGTGCTGATCTGATCCAAAGCTCCGCTCTGGGCGACTCGTTGAGCGATGGGCCCAAGGGATCCAGGAGGGTAGAACGCTCCGATTCCTTGCTGTGTAGATGAACCGAGTCCAGAACAACAATAGTCAGCATCTTTCCTCGCGCATACACCCTGCAGCTGAGCTCCAAGCGAAAAAAGACAACGACGTACGTCCTGAACACACTGCTGGAGAACGGACTCGACCTGACGAGGATCGAGAGGAGCTCCCTGATGCTGCTGCTGCTGGTGCTGAGGCTGCTGGCCGTACTGCTGCTGCTGGGGTTGACCGTACTGTTGCTGCTGCTGACCGTACTGTCCCTGCTGCTGCTGAGGAGGCTGGCCGTAGGGAGACTGAGGAGGTTGACCGTAAGCAGGGGATTGGGGAGCTCCCTGGTTGACGGATCCAGTTCGGGAAGGAGGAGGGCTGAAGAAAGAGCGAGGACGAGAAAAAGCAAGGAGATCGAGTCAGTCGGGGACGAAAGAATGTAAAGATGGAGAAAGAGCCAAGGGCTCGTCGAAGGCGAGGGAAGGAAGGAAGGAGGGAAGCGAGGTCGGATTCGTCGGAGGGCGATGCGTCTGCAGCTCGAGCTCGACGATCCATCCGAGAACCTGAGCTTGAAAGGAGAGACTCACCCTGAAGGAGGAGCGTACTGTCCCTGTCCGGAAGGAGGAGCTCTGGAGAGTACGAAGCGAGGCGACGCGAAAGAAGAAGCAAGGAAGGAAGGAGGAGGGAAGGAAGGAGAGGGAAGACGTCAGCATCTCTCGCAGTTTCATCATACCCTGACTTCCATCCACATACTCACTGGTAAGATCCAGGTCGTCCGTTAGGAACTGAAGGCGCTCCGTATCCTGGAGGAGCTCCCTGAGGAGGGGGAGCGCCGTACTGCTGCTGCTGCTGCTGAGGAGGCTGAAATTGAGTCTGCGCTGGAGGAGGTCCTCCGGCAGCGGCCATCTTAGATGCTAATCCCATTACTGTAAGAGTTGATGAAGGGGTGGGTGAGGGTGGAGTCGAGGTTGGGTTTGGGGGGTCGTGGGTGGGGGTTGGGTGCGAAGAGAGAGAAAAGTGGGAAGGCTGGGCAAGGAGGACGGAGGAGGAGGGGAGCTGCCGGATCGAGATCACCTTCGCCGAGATGACGTTTCGCAGCTCTGAATTCGACAAAGGTCGGAAAAATCTTCCTCGCCGAACATCAGAGGAGCTCAAGTGTCAGAATGATTGAGGCCGGCGTGCGAAATTTTCGTTTGCAGATCTCGACTGGCAGAAGTCGAAGCTCACGAACAAACGCGAAGGAGGGATTGAGCTCACGTCTTCCCTTCCCTCCTTTGCTCTCAACGACCAGTAGGCATGTCTTATCGACCCAAAAAGAAGAAGGCCTCCACTGCCTCGACTTCCTCTCATACCTCCTCTACATCTCCTTTCTTCACTCTCGCCTCTCTTCTCCCCTCGCTCATCCTCCCTCCCCTTGCCGTCCATCTGGTCCTCCTCTCTCTCCCTCCTCTCTTCGGTCATTCTCCCTCCAACACGTACACCCACTTCGAGGTCCTCCTCGCCTCCATCCCCTTCCTCGTCCTCCTTCCTCGCTCGGGCCCAAAAACCAAAGCGGTAGCGCAAATCGTTCTCGCTCTGTCTTGGATCTCCGCGAGATGGTGGGTTCGACAGATCGGATGGAAGAGCAACGACCTCGGAGTCGTAGCGGGTCCGTTGGTAGCCTGGGCGGGAGTAGGGGTAGTAGGAACTCTCGTCGTCAGGGACGCAGTGGTGAATTCAGCTTAGCTCCAGAGAAAATCTGCTTCGTGTTGAAGGAGAGAGCAACGAAAGATGGGTTGAGCTCACACCTCCTCCCTTCCCTTCCTTTGTTTTGCTTTCCCCAGCGAGATCTCCTTCAACTCGTCCGTCCCGCCTCCACAACCTCCAAGGATCCTCTCAAGCTCAAGATCTCCCTCGCTTTCATCACCACAAACGTCTTCTTCCTCGTTCAATCAGCCTGGGAAAACGTCCTCCCCTCGGAAACCATCAGCGCGACCCTCTTCTCGCTCGTTCGTCGCCATCTCCTTATTCTTCTCGTCGCTCCCACCCCTCCTGACATCTTCCCTCTCTCCTTACAGCTCAAAGCAATGTCCCTCATCTTCTACACCTCAACCATCCTAACCCTTCACCTCCGCTCGCCCTCACCCTCCCAACCCAACTCAGCCAACCCGCGTTTCCCCTCCTCCATCCTCCTCCTCGCCCTCCTCCCCATCATCTTCTCCCTCCAATTCACCTCCCACTCCTCCTCACCATCCACGCACCTCTACCAAGCCCACTCCAAAACAGGTCTCATCATAGTCGGCGAAACGACCATCCCTTCCGGTCTCGCCTACCGCTACTTGAGAGCAGATCATTCGCTGTTAGGAGGGAGATGGGTCGTCGACGCGTCGAGTGCAGAGTGGTTGAAGTCCGAGGGGATGGATGGGATCGTTCATGGAGGACAGGATGGAGTTGGAGAGAGTATCTTTAGTGCGTTTGTGTTGCAGGAGGCGGTGAGGTTGGTGGAGAGGGTGGATGGGGTTGAGGAAGGGGAGGGAGAAGAGGAGGAGGCGTTGGTGATGTGAGTCGCGTCGTCTCTTTTTCCTTCTTCTTGCTCTTCCCCACCGACCTCTTGAGCCTCCCTCTTCCTTCCCTCCTCTCTTTTCTGACCCTCTTCTCCCTATTTCCTCTGGCCCTCCAGCGGTCTAGGCGCAGGAATCTCCTCCCGTTCCCTCATCCTCCACAACATCTCCACCACCATCGTAGAGTACGATCCAGCCGTCTACCACGCAGCTCGAACGTTCTTCTTCCTCCCTGAACCGAAAGCCGTCTTCCTCGAGGATGCCAACGCGTTCGTTCAGCGGGAGGCGAGATGCTCGGAGGAGGAGGAGGTGACGCTGAAGGGGAAGTTTGGGTTGGTGATTCACGATGTGTTTACGGGGGGAGCGGTGCCGGGGGAGTTGTTTACTGTTGTGAGTACTAGGGGAGAGAGCGGGGAGGGAGAGGAGTGAAGAGATGGGGGAGAGAAGATGGAAGAAATGGGACGAGACGGAGCTGACTCGACGCGTTTTCGTCTTCGTTCGACGCGAGCAGGAGTTCTGGGATGGCTTGCGAATCTTGATGAAGCCGAATGGGTGAGTCTGTCTCTTTCACTACAGCACTATACTTATCTTCCTTGTGAATCCTGACGCTCGTTCGTTGCTTTCGTCTCGTTTCGTCCTCGTTCAACGCAGAGTCCTCGCCATCAACTTCGCCGGCATCCAGAAAACCCAAGCCGCCTCCCTCGTCATCTCCACCCTCCTCTCCGTCTTCCCAGCCTGCAGAGGCTTCCGAGACGCCCTGGGAGAGAGTCAAGACCACGATGATGGAGCGTTGAAGAACATGGTAAGTCGTCGCGTCGATCCTCGCCTTTGCCTCTCTCGTCTTCCCTCGCTCATCACCTTTCCCCTCCCTCTCTTCCTTCGTCTCTTCTCTCCGCCCCGCAGGTGATCTTCTGCTCCGCCCACCTCCCCTCCACCCACCGCACCTCCCCCCCACCCTCCAACCAACCGTCGCCCCCAAGCTCAAGCATCACCTTCCGCGCCCCCGTCGAGGCAGACTACCTCGGCTCCTTCCTCAGGAAGAGGGTCTTTCAAGAGTTCCAGGCGCACGAGGTTGATTTGGAGGAGTTTGGGAACTGGGAGGGAGAAGGGAAAGAAGGGAAGCAGGATTTGTTGAGGAGGGGAGAGGGAGGGAAGAGGTTGGAGATCTTGCAGAGGGGAAGTGGGGTTGCTACTTGGAAGGGTGAGTGTTTCGCTTCGCTTGAAGGTGCTTGTGGGGGCTGTGGGTGGGGAGGGGCGGAGGGTGAGAAAGGAGGGAGAAGGGAGAGACGATAATGCTGACCCGACGCGTTTGTTGCTACATTTTTGGGTTTTGTTGGGGATCACAGCGATGAGAGAGCTGATGGGGGTGGAGATTTGGAACTCTTGGTAGATGGAGGATGTGGGGAGGATGATGAGATGCTTCGAGGACCCTCGGATTTGGAAGAACTAACGAAAAGAAAGACAGCAAGGGCTTTCGAGCGCGTCTCGACTTGTCACCGGTCTCCTCTCAAGACGCGATCCTTTTTTACCTCCAAACATTCGTTCATTCGTTCACGATCTTCCGCCCAGGTCCCCTTCCTTCCTGCCTTTTGTCGTCGCGATCTAGCCATCCGACGAGGAAGAAGTCGGTCGTGACACTTCGACGCGTTCGATCTCATCGTTGTTGTTCCTTTCGTTTGTTTCATTCATCGCGAAGTTGACAAGACGCGACTCGGCTTCCTGAAAACGAGAGAAAAGGTCTACGTGCATTCGTTGCTATGTATCTGGTCGATGGTACCCAAAAACAGAGAGAAAAAAGCCGTCGTCGCGTCGTCGACATATTCGACGCGTCCGTCGTCCTCTCCAGCTACTCCTCAGAAAATATCGAATGGTAGCTAGAAGAGAGGTCTGGGCCTGTAGAGTAGGAAGCGAAGCAAGTCACGAAAATGGATCAGCGTCCGTTGGGTCGAGGCAAAGAGCAGGAGGAAAGAAAAAAAGGGAAGCAAACGAACCATCGCGTCGGGTGGTCTTCCTCGACGACCTTCGTATCGATGAGAGCTACGACGTCCGCTGGAAGACCCCAGCCCTTTAGATAAGTCGATTATAACTCCCGCTGATCCTCGGATGCAGCCACGAGGGTACATCCTCCTGCTTCTCGGACGGCGGCGCTCTCGAATGATCTCGACCACACTAACAAATCGAGGACGTCGCTCTCCGCTAAGTCTTCGATGAAGGAGAGGTCCCACTCGATTTTGAGGGATGTTCCGAAGGGGGAGGTCGCAAGAATCTCTGGCGAAACGATGCTCAGCTTGTCCGACTCTTCCCCGATGAGGAGGGAGGAGCATTCCATGAAGTAGATCGAGGCGAGGTTGGTCCATCCCGAGGTGGCTTCCTCCCAAAGGGATTGCGGAATTCCATCGACCCAGGTAGGGTCATCGGCGATGGAGATGGCGAGAGCGTGGGGGTTGAGGGTGGAGAGGAGAGGGACGACGTTGGCGAGTGGTTTGGGGAAGTGGACGTTTCGTCGCTCGGTCTTCTTCCTGGGGCGTTCCTCCAGACTGTCGCCGTAGTCGAAGCGGAGGATGACCCTTTGGAGAGAGGGCAAGGGGAGGATAGGGTAGACGGGGAGCGAGCTGGGGGAAGGGAAGTAGTGCTCGTCGTACGGGTGGTAGCAGTTGAGCGCGAGGTGGACGACCTTGTCGAGAGAGAGGCGAGGGAGGATTTTGGCGAGGGAAGGGGAGTAGGTCTGGAAAGGAAGTGAAGAGTGATTATGGCTCAGTTTTGGTGCCAGCCGTCTCGATGAGAGCTCGTCGGAAGGAAGAAGAAGCTCACAGGGTCGACGAAAGGATCGAGACGCGTCGCAAACTTCGCCCACATCGTCTCGTACAAGATTGGGGACGCCAGCTCGAGGAAGAGAAAGCTCGACTGGCAGATCCGTCCGAGAGAAGATCGATCGGAGTGGAAGAAGATCTCGCGAAGGAGTTCGTTGGGGAGGGAGGGCGGCGTGGTTGGGAGTCGAGCGAGATGGTTTTGAGGCTCGGCGGCTTCCTGAAGACACAAGAGCGATATATGGATAGTCAGAGACAGTACTACGAGTGGTTAGAGGTGTCACGAATAGAGATATCAAGCTCACCTTCGACCAGGACCAGGGACCGACTTGATCAGCAACCCCCGCCTTCTTCTTGAGCTCCCAAGGATCTCCTTCCCTCAACCATATCCCTTCCAGACCCTCCACTTCTTGAGCGTTGGTAGAGATGATCTTCTCGGCCGAGCGAATGATCTTGACGAGGTCTTCCCGAGAGAGTCCGTCGAGGGAGGTTTCGGGGAGGGCCATGGCGAAGAAGGAAGGGAGAGGGAAGGGAGCGAGGTGGGAGGTCGTTGAAACTGAAGCGACGGGACGAGCGCAAAGTCAGTTTCAGCAGAGGAAGGAGTATCGGTACGTGTGATAGACTCACCGACGTCGGTCTGATGTAGTTTTGGATGGTTTCAATTCCGAGAAGGGGTCGTGGTCGAGGTGAAGAGAAAAAGGAAGGGATTTCGAGGTCAACTTCAACGCCGACCTGCCCTCCCCTTCCTCCCTTCCCTTTTCTTTTCCTACGAGCTTCTCAGAGTCCGTTTCAGTCACATGAGACTCTCCCCTTCGTTACTAGCACCACTTCGTCTTCCCAAAACTCTCAGCGAAACGCTCAGGCTGCTACCTTCGCCATCACCTTCGACCTCCTCAAGCTCGAGCTCAACTTCATCTCCCTCTCCTCCCTCCGTCGTCCGAGGCTGGATCTCCTCCCTTCGAACTTCGAAAAACGTCGCCTTCATCGGAATCAACGATGGAACACTAGCTCGGCCGTTACAAGTCGTCGTCCTAGGCAAAAAGACGGCGGGAGGGATGAGAAGGTCAGTCCGAGCTCAAAGCTCCCTTCCTTCCCTCGTCGTCCTTCTCCCTCTCTGCCTCACCTCTATCTCGCCTCGAAACCCTCGCGGACACTCGCTGATCCTTCCTCTTGAGCGTACAGTATCGTCGAAGAGCTCTCGATCGGTGCTTCCCTCAAGATCACAGGTCCCATCATCCTTTCGCCCGGACCAGGTCAGCCCATCGAGCTTCGAGCCTCAGCTCTCGAAGTCCTCGGTTCCTGCGACGGAGATGTCAGTAGAACCTCTTCTTTGATCGGATCTAGAGCATCTCTATGCTCTCGCATCATTCCCGTCTTCCGGGGCTGACTGAATCCCCTTCCTCCTCTCTCCTCGCTCTTCTACGTCCAGACCTACCCGATTCATCCTGATCGCAACCCTGGAGCAGAACGACCCATTCTACATCTTCGAGAGTACTCTCATCTTCGCCCCCGAGAGCTGGAGACTCAGTCGGTCATCAAGCTGAGGGATCAGGTCTCGCGAGGCTGGAGGTCATTCTTTGAGGTTCGTTTCGTCTCCTCTTCTTCGTCGCGTCAAGTCGAACGACGACTCACACCTTGCACCCTGTCTTCAACTCCACAGGAAAACGACTTCATTCACATCAACACACCTATCCTCACCAGCTCGGACTGTGAAGGAGCCGGAGAAGTCTTCTCGGTCATCTCTCAGAGTTCGCCAAAGGACGATCCGTTCTTCCGTGAGTCGAGTTCCGTCTTCTCCTTCGTCTCATCATCTTCCTCCTAGATCTCACTGACTGTCACACTAACTACCATCAACCCTCCTGGATACAGCTTCTCCCGGGGCCAACCTTACCGTCTCCTCCCAACTCCACCTCGAACTCTACCTCCCAACCCACCCTCGCGTCTACACCCTCTCTCCAGCCTTCCGAGCCGAACCAGGGATCTCTCGTCGGCACCTCGCCGAGTTCTGGATGCTCGAAGCAGAGGTCGCCTTCGTCTCGTCGGTTCAGGAGGTCATGGACGTCTGCGAGGAGGGAGTCAAGTCCGTTCTGCGAGGACTCGTCGTCGAGGATGGATCGCCGCTCGGAGTCTTCGCTGGACGAGAGGAGGTCAGAAGTCGGATCGACAACGCCATCGGGAAGGAGGGAGGAGAAGGTTGGATGAGGCTGAGCTACACGGAAGCGATCGAGATCCTTCAGCAACACGAGGAATCGCTCGACGCGTCGGCACTTCGGTTCATGCATCGTCCCGTCTGGGGAGCTTCTCTCTCTTCGGAGCACGAGAAGTTCCTCGCCGGTCAGCACGCCAAAGGACCCGTTTTCGTCTACGACTACCCCTCGGAGCTCAAGCCTTTCTACATGCTTCCCACGCCGGGCTCGGAGGCGGAGAGGAAGACCGTCGCCTGTTTCGATTTGTTGGTTCCGGATGTGGGAGAGTTGGCTGGAGGGAGTATGAGGGAGCATAGGCTGAAGGAGTTGGTGGAGGTGATGAGGTGAGTAGATCGTTATCTCCTCTTCGCTTCGTCTGGACTTTGCGTCTCCTCCGAGCTTCGCGTCTCTTCGAACCCGTTGACTGACTGGCCTTCCTCCTGCTCGCTCCCTCTCCTCAGCGATCGGAAGATGCGCCTCGAAGCGATGGACTGGTACATCGACACTCGTCGCTATGGGACCGTCCCTCACGGAGGATTTGGACTTGGGTTCGAGAGGCTGCTGTTGTGGGTGACTGGAGTCGCGGACGTGAGGGACATCGTTGGCTTCGGGCGGTGGAAGGGGAGCTGTCGCTATTGATGAGGCTGCTCTCAGATATCAACTCAGGCGAGTTGCTAAATCTATAATCTAGCTCCCTGCATGGTTGAAAGCTAAGCTGAAGAGGGGTACTGACTTCAGAATCTTCTTCGTTCACAGGCACGACTTCGTTCCTGGCGATCTCACTTCCCAACTCAAACCCCTTCCGACTCCTCTCCTTCCCTCCACCAACCACCATCATCACCGTCCTTTGGTCTTTCCCCTATCCTCTCTCGATAATCTCCTCCCACCTACTTCGTCGCAGCAAAACTCGCCCCACTGCTCTCGCTCGTCCTTCAACTTCAGGAACGCCCCTCGGATCCCCTCTTCCCAAGCCCCCGCCTTCCTCTCCCAGCGTCCCTTCCTTCCCTCGCCATGCCTCTCTCCCAGCTCAATCCCTTCCAGCATACCAACTACGACCCACAACTTCCCAAGCTCACTCGCCAGCAATCGACGTCGTCCTCGGTCGCGTTCCCACAACAGCCAGCCTCCGTCAGGTCCAGCTCCTCCACCGCCTCCTCCTTCTTCGCCAAAACCATCAGCAGCTTCTCTCACAAACCCTGGACTCGACCTCGACTCAAGAGTCTCTCGAAGACCTCTTCCTACTCCATCCGAAGGATCCAGAGTCAGACGAACGAGAGGGACGGGAGCTTCGAGGTCATCGGCAGCGAGTACGTTCCTCTCTCGGCCGAGGAGGAGCTCGAGCACGAATTCAAGAGGTCGAGGTCGGTTCTCTCACTTGCAGTTTCCCACCATCAAGGCGGAACTCAAGAGGAGAGGATCCGGAAGCTCGACGCGATGGACTGTTCGGTGGGAGAGTACTGGGCGGCGCGAGCTCTGATCGAGAGGAGCGGCGAGTCCCCTGAGGAGAGGAACGAGAGAGAGACATGGGAGAGGGAGAGAGCGAAGTCAACTACTCCGAAGAGGGAAGGCCGAAGGAGGCAGAGGATAGAGAGGGAGTGGCGGGGAGAAGGGAGGGGGAGTGCGAGAGAGAACGGTTGGGGAGGAGAGGACGAGGACGAAGGGCAGACTTGGTAGGAGCTCATCACCTGGGAGGAGAAGAAGGAGAGGGATGAGATCACGAGGCTGGGAACGGTGATGGAGGTGGTGACTATCGACGAGTTGGACGAGTCGAAGATGAGGATGTTGGGGTTGAAGATTCGAGAACCGCGTGAGTCTTCGAGCTTCCTCTCTACGTCGTCGTTCCCGCCCTTCTTCGATCTCGTCCCTTGCTGACCGACTCTTCTCCTCTGTTTCGTCAGTTCCCAACATGCCGTTCTCCAAACTCTCGAAATCGATCAAGCCATCAGTCATCGTCGTTCCCTCTCAAGCCTCGATGTTCGACCACCGACCGAAGCTCGTTCCCTCCTCCTCGTTCTCGTCGTCGTCCTCCCGCCTCGCCGCTGGTCACAATCGATCAGTCACTCCTCCTCCCATGGAAAGCTTCCCGAGCTTTACCTCCGCCACGTTCGACTCTTCGCCCGAGATGTCCTCAGCCGATCCCACTCCCCAAACTCCCTCCGTCGCGACCTTCCCTTCGAATCAACACACGACGAACCCGTCGATCCCTACCTGGTCGGTCTCAGCGGATCCCGAGGACGAGCAGGATCAGGAGGAAGAGGAGTCCTTCTCCATCGAGCTACCTCCTACCGGAGGAGAGGATCTCGAAGGACCCATCTGGAAGAAGGAGAAGCAGCGTCGCTTGGAGAGCACCGTCGACGACTCCTTCGACAGCAACGCGTCGCCGTCCAAGTTCTACGGATACCCGGACTCGGTTCTCGATCACTACGCCACATCATCAGAAGGAGGATCCCCCTTCGTCTCGCCCATCAAGTCCGGATCGAAGGTCGAATCATCGTCTCCTCCTTTCGAGTTCCCACCCCAGCAGTCGTTCCTCTCCTACTCCACCCATTCACCCCTCTCTCCCAACCACGTCCTCGCATCACCCACTCCCTCCGAACAGGCTCGCTACCTCGATCGATCCATCTCTCCCTCCGACGAGATCCTCGAGGCTCGTCGAATCGAAGCCCTCGACGATCCCTCTCCCTCCCGCTCTCATGTCACGTCGACGAGCGAGGACTCGGAAGATCCCAACAACTTCGCCTCGATCCACCTCGCCGTCCTAGGGACTCCAACTCCGTCGGCGTTCGTTCCCATCTCGACCTTCCAACCCACTCAAACCCCGTCGACTCGCGAGCTTGAAGAAGACGCGTCGCCACTCCCAACCCCAGGACAAGCCTGGCGCTCCGTCGCGCGATCTATCGGACTACCTCTCAACCCTTCGGACTACTCAAACTCTCCCTCCAACCGAGACGGCTCGTTCAACTTCCAAACGTCGTCCGAGGCGTCCCCAACTCCAGGAGTCGCTCCCTTCGACGCGAGTTTCAACGACTTCCATCAGCGCGTCCAGATGGAACTCAGGAACAAGATCGACAATTCCCTCGACTCTTCGCTGTCGTCTGGAGCTGCCGATATCGAGGAGGTCGACAAGATCGTCGGAGGGAGAGGGAAGGAGAGGATGAAGTCGAGGGACACGTCGTGGCTGAGGAGGAGGAGGAACCCCACAGCGTTGGTGAAGAAGTCGTCGATGCCTTCGATCTCGAGTCCTCTGGCGAAAGGAAGTGGGAACATTGCTAGTCCTGGTAAGTCTCAGATCGAGAATCCCTTGCCACTCTTCCGCAAAACTGAGACTGACGCGACCTCCTCTCCCTCGTCCCTCTTCTGCACCAACCAGCTCCCTCCTCCCTCTCATCCAACTCACCCTCCTCTCTTCACCACTCTCCAGCCTTCACTCCTCTTCCCGCCATGTTCAAATACACCGAAGCTCAACGTTTCGAGAGGCGGTACGTCGCCGATCGAAACAAGCCGACAGCGGCTCCAACCTCCCCGCCCAAGAACAGAGGAGACGAGAGCTTCGAGTCGGGGGAGATGGAGTCGGGACCGGGGAGGTACATCATGCGCTCTGTTAGGAAGGCGAGGGGGGTGAGGGTTTCAAAGGGAGGGAGGAAGGACGTTCAGGGTTGAAGTCATGTCCGTTCGTCGCGTTCGCCGTTTTGCTTCTTTCTCTTGCCTTTCGTTATTCTTGCTTGCTTTCTCTCCTACATCCTGCACAACTCTAGACTTATACTCTATTCTTGCTCTCGCTCTTACTGCCTTTACCTCTTGCATACTTCATACTTCCTTCCCCCGATCGCTCGTTCTCTCTCGAACTCCTCACTCTCCTTTTTGCCCTCCCTGCTACGATTTCCTTCGTACACTCTCGTTCTCGTCCCACGTCACTGCACACCTAGCTATCGTACGCCCCTCTTTCTGACTTCCGCCACTGCCTTGCTCTCTCAAAAGCCCCTCTCGTTTCTTTCCCCCTCGCGCGACACTCCTCCCTCCACTCACCTTCGTTTTCACTGCCCCACTCCACCGCCCTCGCTCGCTCTCTTGCTACACTGGACGCTCCTTGCTTGCCCGTTTTTGGTTGCTTTACCCATTGCGATGCCTTTCACCCTTCTCCCTCCTTGCCAGCACGCAAGGCTCGTCGTCCTTTTTCCGACGCGTCTCGTCTCGTCGCGTCGCTCTGCCGTTCATTTCCTTCGAAGCAGCGCTGACGATACATAATCTTTCTGGCTCCATAGCAAAGACGAATTCCCGAAACACAAAGCCGCATCGTCTCGACCACAGCACTACTGGAGAAAGCTTAAGAAACCGACGCGTCGACGACCTCCTCCCTCCCTCCTCCTCACCTCCAGCCCTCAACCGCCTTCCCAACCCAAGCGTCCTCTCGGTCCCTCCTCCCTACCCGGCCTGGTCGTACCTCTACTGTAATCTCCAAATTCCCACCTGGCTGCTTCCCAAACACGAATCTGTCGTCGCGCACGTACTCAGCCGCTGTGTGCTCCAAATCCTCCTTCTCCTCCTCCGATGCTACCTAAGCAACGAGGCGGAACGACGGCCCATCCATGAACCATTCTCTCTTCCTCCAGAGGGTTTTCACCTCCTGCCCAAACCCATCGACGCAATCAACGATTGACCGAGCGGGGTCGAGGAAGTCGTGGCAGAGGAGGAAAGAGAGGGGGGCGTCGTTCGTCGTCCGCTTCTTTGCTTCCTTGGACCGCCTGTAGAACTGGTCTAGAGCGAGGGTGGAGAGCGCTAGGCGGGTGGTAGCGTTGCTGAGGACGGTGGACGTCAGTCGATTCCAGGAGGGGAGGTAGTCAGGGACCTCGTTGAGGGAGGTGCGGGGACCAAAGTTCAGGCAAGAAGACAGGAAGTGGTCGACCTGCCCAGATCCCCTGATAACGAAGCTGGCCGGGTTGAAGAGGTTGAGAAGTGTTGCGACTTGGGGTTCGTTTTGTTCGTCCTGGATCGTCTGGCGGCCTCGAACGTTGATAACGAAGACGTCGATGGGGAGGGGAGGAGTTGAGGGGAGGTTGCAAGGGAGCTGGAGTTCGTCCTTTTCCGATGTGGTGTCCTTGGAGAAGTAGGTGAAGGTTCGGATCCCAGAGAGAGGGACGAGGCGAGGGAGGGGCGCGATGGAGGAGGGAGGAGATGTGCTGGAAGGGGAGGAGGAGGGAGGAGAGGCTGAGGTCGTCTGCAAGGAAGGCGAACAAGAGCCTATCAGCTTCTGTTCTTTCTTCTGAGAAGTCGCCAGCACAGGCGAAAGAGAATGAGCTTACCTCCAGTAGAAAGAGCCTGACGACCAAATCGATGCTGTCCAGGACGATGTGGGTGTAGAGGAAGGGAGAGGCGAGCTCGAGGAAGGTCTTGCTCGACCTGCAGACGTTTCCGAGCGTGGGAGTGTCGCAGTAGGAGAAGATCTCTCTGAGGAGTTCGGGAGGGATGTACAGGTTCGGAGAGGGAGTCGAGGGACAAAGATCCGACATGCTTGGTCTTTTGAGGTCGAGAAGGTTGGAGGAGAAGAAGAGGAAGGGGGAGAGCCGCGACGTCGAGCTCATTCTCTTTCCTTCCTTCTCCGCTGGTTCCCTTCAGCGTCCACCATCTCAAATCGTACAGAAATGGATTCGCAAGAGACCGTCAGCTTGGATCATACCTCAGATTCTGTGCTCATCACGGGAAACAGTTCAGACCGCGTCTCCACGCTCTCTCAAGACGAGGTGAGCTCTCCTTCCTTCCCTCGTCCTCCCTCCCATCCTTCTCGATCTCACTCGCTTCCACCTCCCTTCATTCTACCCCTTCTCTGAGGCTACTACTCAGGACGTGGAGGTTCCATTCTCAGGTGAGTACGGAATTTGGACCTCTCTCGTCGTTTCAGGACAGAGAAAGACAGACGAGCATCGGGCAAGAAGTCGAGGAGAGCATCACTTGAAGTCCACGATTCTGACTCTCGTCTCTTGGCTCGCACACACCCTTGAGAAGATCTTCACATCCAGCAGTCGGCTACGCCTCCTCTCACCTTCAACTTCACGACGGCGGGATCCCAAACTCCCGCTGCCACGTCGACGAACGTCTCCTCCCTCTCGACCTCCCTCCCCGTCTCCCCCACTCCCACCAAAGCTTCAGCCGCCAACATCAAGCTCTGCGAGCACTGCAGCCGATTCTTGATCAAGATCCTTCGTTGCGGTCGATGCAGAGTATCCTACTGTTCTCAGGATTGCCAGAAGAAGGTGAGTGCGTTGATTCGTCTCGATCTCTTCCAGCCCTCAACGAGCGCTGACCTCGATGCGATACTTCTCGGTGCGCACAGGATTGGAAGGATCACAAGATGGCTTGCAAGTCCGGGATTGCGAGAAGGAGGCTTCCGGGTATGTTGAGTTTCCTTTCGTTCGTTCGAGCTCGAGTCGAGTCAGCGCTTCCACCTCTTCCTTGCTTTCCCTGACTCTTTCTCCTCTTGGATTTTCCGTTCCCTCCCAGATCTTCCCGTCGAAGTCATGGAGAAGATACTCGCCTACACCTTCCTTCCTCCTTCCAAGGTCGTCCCGTCCTCGTACCCCTTCCATCTTCGACGCACTTCGCACCTCCTCCTCGTCTCTCACTCTTTCAAAGAGCTCTGCCTACCCTTCTTCTACCACTCCGTCACCATCAGCCGTCCCTCTCACTACGTCACTTTCTTCGATCCCTCGAACGGACTCTTCGCAGGAGAGGAAGGAAGGAAGATGTGGAGCCTCGTCAGATCGTTCGCCATCGTCGTCGGCGTCGACGCTCCCCTCCTCTCTCCCCAAGACCTCGATAAACACAACAAGCACTACCAGGTCGCACTCGCACTCCCTTCGAACAACGAATCCTCCTCCTCCTCTACCCTCGAGGACGTCTGCCTCCTCGACTACCGTCAACCTCTCCCTCGCTCCTCCCTCTACGGAGCCCTCGAGACGCGTCGACTCGTCGAAACGGTTCAGTCGCGACCTTCGGCTCGAGAGTGGACGGAGATCGAGGAGAGGATAGACTACCAGAAGGACATCGAGCGCTTTGGATCTGGAGACCCCACCTCTCCCAGGACCTGGGAGAAATGGCTCGGCAACAAATCGTTGGAGAAGGTCATCAACGAACGAATCGAGTTCCAAGTTCACGAATCCATCGGAGCTGAACAGAGCCACTTCTTCGCCTCCCTCCTCGCTACCACCCAACCTCACAACGTCCACATCTCCCTCATCTCCCTCCTCCACTACCACGTCGTCGCTCTCGCTCGTGAAGAGTCCTTCGCCCACTCCGTCGTCAACGTCCACTTCTCACCCAAGGCGAACCAGCTTTACCACGGATTGGAAGCGCAGGCGGAGTGCCTTGCGAGATCGGTGAACGAGTACGGGAACGAGGCGAAGGTGAGGGAGATGGTGATGGTTGGGTTCAAGGATGAGCAGCTTGCGCCGTTCGAGTACGAGATGGCGAGGGTTTGGAGAAGGAATCCGCCTTGGATGGAGTGGGATTGGTTTTGGAAGATGGAGGATGGGGAGTGGGCGAGGTGGGAGATGGATTCGGTGAGTGTTTTGTTTCTTCGACCTTTCAAGCTCTCGAAGTCGGGAAGGCGCTTCTGACTCTACCGTATTCTCTTCTTTTACGTAGGCCGACGAGGACGACGACGACGACGAGGTCCAAGTCATGACGTGAGCTTTTCACTCCTCCCTTCTTGTTTCTCTCAAACTGACCTTAAGGTTCTTCGTTGTCTTACGCTCTAGTGTCACGTACCTCAACAATCCCTCGTCGTAGTCTTGCGTTCGAGAGAGAGGAGGAGGAAGGGTTGGAGACCGTCGAGGTTGGATCGAATCGAATCGTCGCGTCGAGCTTTTTGGTTGCTTTCGTCCCTTTCTTTAGGATTCTCCTTATTAGTCTATGTTTACCGTTTTGCCTCTAATCTACCAGTCGAGCCCCGCAAGCTCGGCCCGTCGTCCTGACGTTCGACGCGTCCGCGTCGCGTCTCGTCCCTCGCTCCCTCTCTCTTCTCTCTCCACTACACCCAAGCTCCAAAGACGTACCAAAAAGGTTTCCATCTACATCTTCCCCCCCACCACCTCCTTCGGTTTCCTAACCCCATAAACGTAATTCGCCCCCCTCCCCACCCAACCAACGTTCTTCCCTACCAACTCCCACTCTCCCTTCCAAGGCAAGTACACAATCCCCCTCGCCTCTCTCCCGCCCGTTCTCCACCCTTGCTCGTCAAAGAAGTCGTCGAGCTCTTCGGGTTTGACGAACTTGGAGGAGGTGTGGGTTCCTCGGGAGACGAGACGGAGGAGATCTTCTGCGACGGTGACGGTGAGGAAGTGGGCTAGGGGGGTTCGGGAGATGGTGGAGAGGAGGAGGTGACCTCCGGGCTGTGGGCACACACGCGCAAAAAAGAAAGAGGGGAAGGAGAAGGGAGAAGAAGGGACGGTCAGTGAGTGAGGTGAAAGGGACGAGAACGGGGAGGAGACGCGTTCAAACCTCGAACTCGCCGAACAGACGAGACGCGCAAAAGAACGTTCCACTCACCTTGACCAACCTCGACAGGTCCATCAAGAACCCTTTCGGGTCATCTACATGCTCGAGGACCTCCATCGCACAGACGACGTCGAACTGTTCTGGTCCTCCGGAGGCGAGGAGATCCTCGGCTGTTTGATGGCGGTATTCGAGGCGAGTGAGGGGCGACGAGGTTGATGGGAGGGTTGAGGTGGAAGCGGAGGAGGTTGACGGTGTCGAGGTGGTGGTAGTAGAGGGGGTAGGGGTGAGTGGCGAAGCGAAGAACGGGTCGAGGAGAGCGTGGGATTGAGCGAGAGGGATGTTGGAAGGGGTTGCGTCGATTCCGAGGGTGGAGGCGCCTAGGCGGGCGAGGGACTGATGCGAACCGTAGAGAGGAGAGGAGGTTAGTGGGCTGTGTGTGCTTGAAGGTACGGGCGAAGAAGCCCTGCTGAAGGGGCAAAAAAAGAAAGAGCAAGACCAAGAAGGAAGGGAATCGTCGAGCTCAACGTCGTCCCACTCCCTTCCTTCCCTTGCCCTCCCTTACACTCCCTGCCTCCCTCCTTCTTTCTTGTACCAGCAAACACAAGGCGGGATAAACTCACCTCGCTCAACAACCCTCCTCCACACCCAACATCCAGAACCCTCATCCCCTTCAACCAGTCTGCTCCTATCAAGGGGTTGGATTCGTCTCCATCCCTCCATTTACTCTCCTGCAGTTTCTCCCTGATGAACTCCAATCGAGGAGGATTCATCTTGTGAAGCAGACCCAATTCACCCTTCTCGTCCCACCATTGAGAGGATAGACGAGCAAAGTGAGCGATCTCGGAGGCGTTGACCGTAGAACGAGGTGGGGCTGACGGCGAGGAGGGAGTTGAGGAAGAGGAGGAGGAAGAAGGGATGGTGGAGAGAGATCGGAGAGAGGCAGAGCGGAGGGTGGAGGAGGTCGAGGCGAGGAGCAGAGGACGGAGGGAGTACATGTTGGGTGAAGATGGGCTCTGTGAGATCGAGATGGAGGTGAGAAGGAAGGAGAGGGTGGATGAGCTCGAAAAAGGTCAAGCTCACGCGAGAGATCGTGTTTGAAGTTTGCCTCCGGACGCCCAGCAGCTAGATATCCGACCTGAAATTTGTTCGAGAGCTCAGAAAACCTTGAGATTTTCAGATCCATGGGGTCAAAGGAGCAGATTTTCAGAGCAGGAGCACTCTCCGAGGAGATCTCTTGAGGTCAGCCCATCCCTCTTCTCTTGCTCCCTCGTCTTCATCGTCCTTCCCTCCCTCGCCGCCCAACAACCTGATCTCGTCTCGTTCTTGCTACAGAGCTCCCTCAGACAGCACCTCAATCCTTGCTTCCCTCAAAAACGCGATCTCGGCGTCTGAGAAAAGCTGACATTCCTCTGCTCGAAACCTCCACCTCCGTCCGTCCCCTCGCTCACTCATGACGCCCTCCTCCCTGCTCGTCGTTCCCTCCCAACCACCATGTCCTCCTCTTCACTCTTCTCGCACTTCTCCGCCCTGACAGGCAACTACACCCCCACGCCTCTCCAATCCGTCTCCTACGGTCCAGGATCCATCTCCCTCCTCCCGGAACTCATCCATAAACTCGCTTCCTCCCCCTCCCCTCCCTCCGATGCTTCAGCTTCGCCAACGAGAGTGATGATCGTGACAGGAAACAGCCTCGCGAGCAAAACGCCAGTGATCAAGGAGATTCAGGAGATGCTGGAGAAGGCGGATATCCAGAGTGTGGTGTTCAAGGGGATTGGGCAGCATGCTCGTGAGTTGGGAACGAAGCTGAGCTGAAAAGAGGTGAGGAGATGGGAACAGCGGGGGCTGACGTTCTCGTTTCGTTGGTTTGTGGGCGTTTGGGGGAAGCAGCCATCCAAGGCATTCGAGACGCTGTCAGGTTGGTCTTGGAGGAGAAGTGTACGGTCCTGGTTTCGGTAGGCGGAGGGAGTCCGATTGATGCTGCGAAGGTGCGTCGAGCTCGTGTCTTTGCTCACGTCGTCGAGTTGGGTGTGAGAGCTGACTTGAGTTTTCGGTTTGGGTGGGGGTTCTGGGACAGGCCATCTCCTACTTCGTCAAGGAGGAAATGAAGAGCGACGGATTCATGCCTCAGATCGCGATCCCTACGACGCTTTCGGCTGCTGAGTTTACGATGAACGCTGGTGAGTGGAGTCGACTCGACGCGTTTCCCTCCTCGTTTACTCGTCCAACAGCCTGACGCCGACTGAGCTTTTGACGGTGCGATTGGGGTCTTAGGCTATTCCGACGAAGCAGGCAACAAAGTAGGAGTCGCAGATGCTCAGATCGTCCCTCGAGTGAGTACGACGCGTTTCGTTCCTCACCTCCTCTCGACACGACTGAACCTCCTAATCCTTGCTTCAGGCCATCATCCTCGACGCCAACCTCTCCCTGCATACTCCCCAGAAGCTCTGGCTTTCGACTGGAATCAGGTTCGTCCTGTCTTTCTCTCTCCGAACCGACGCGTGTCGAAACTCACCTCGTCGCGGCTCGTTCTCTTTCGTTTCCCTCAGAGCTCTCGACCACGCCATCGAAACCCTCTACCGAAAAGGCTCCCAAGGCCCTCTCAAGCACCTCGCTCTGGCGTCCATCAAGGAGCTGTTCATCTGCCTGCCTCTCTGCAAGGAGGAGCCCGAGAACGTCGACGTGCGAGCGAGGCTGCAGATCGCTGCTTGGTGAGTCTCTCCTCGAGCTTTCTTCGATCTCGCCCGACGAGCAAGTCGGAACTGACTCGACGTGGTTGATTGGGTTCTCGTCACAGGGAGAGTCTCTGGCTCAACTCCGTTCCCACGGCAATCGGACTTTCTCACTCGCTGGGTTCGTCGCGTCCCTCTCACCTCGCTCTCTCTCTTTTCGTCCGTCGCATCACACTAACCTTCCTGTCCCTTCCCCCGACCCTCCTCACTATCATGTCAGGCCACAAACTCGGCGCCACCTATTCCATCCCGCACGGGATCTGTTCCTGCCTCACCCTCCCTCCAACCATCCTCCTCCTCTCTTCCACCCTCCCCTCAACCTCCTGGGGTCTCGTCTCCCTCGCTACAGCCCTCGCATACATCCCCTCCTCCTACTACCCAACCGATCAGCTCCCGCCCACCGCAACCGCTTCCGAAGAAAACTCACTTCGTTCGGACGCCTGGAAGATTGGAAAAGCTGTTGAGAAATTGGTGGGGGAGCTTGGGTTCGGGGAGGGGAAGCTGGGGAGGGATTATGGAGTTGGTAAGGGGGAGTTAGAGGGGTTGGCGAAGGCTGCTGTGGGGAGTTTGAAGGGGTGGGAAGGGGTGCCGGAGGACGGGGAGGTGGTGAGGGGGGTTTTGGAGAAGATCTTTTGAGCGTGCGTTTCGTTTCGGTTCGACTTGAGCTGATGCGGGCTCTAAGTACGCTGAGTATCCACCTCTCGAGAAGCCAAGACGTCGCCGGGGTGAGATGAGTTCGGATCGAGTCGATGTTGGACTGAAAACGCGACGCGTCGCTTTTGACGCGAAGAGGTCGACGAGAAAGAGTCTTGAGATCGAGAAAAGAAAGCAAAAAGGGCGACAAACAAGAACGATGAAGGGAGAGCAGAGACGATAAAACGATGTGTGTGTGTAGGTTGTGCGTGATAAGAACAAAGGCAAATGCAAAGGAAGGGAGGGAAGACGAGAGGGAAAGGGAGAGGGAGGAAAACGAAGGACAAGATGAAACAAAGGGAGGGAGGTAGGGAGGGAGGGTGACGAAGAAGGATATGGTTAGGAAGAAAGAGGCGGTGTGCGAAAGTGAAAGAGCGGGAGGGGTGAGAGAGAGAGAGTGACGAAACGAAAGGAAGAAAGTCTACGCGTCCAAACTAAAGTCCGGCACCTTCAAACTCCCTCCTCCACCACTCTCCCTCTTAGCCCTCTTCTTCTCGTGCCTCTTCGTCTTCCTACTCAACTCTCCTCCACTCCCAGGTCCGAATGAAGGCGACTCGCTCCCCTGCATGGCAAACATCAACGGCGACGTGAGCATCCTCGGACCCGCCTGCTGAACGAGCTGCTGTTCGTTCCGGAAGATTGAGTCTTTGGCATTCGAAGGACCGTCGGCGTTGTACGTTGGTGCTGGTCTGGCTCGACTTCCGATGAGGTGGGTGGAAGCTTGACCTCGTGCTCGACCTCGGAAGGTTCCGATGGGGATTCGATCCCAACGTGAGAGGGACTGGATGGATCGAGAGTCGCGTTCGCCTCCTCCTCCTGAGCCGTCCGAGTTTCCGTGGTAGAGGAGGGAGGAATCAAGAACATCTTCGAGAGAGACCGCTTCGGTTGGAGGGAGGTCGGGAGAGGAAGGGGTGTCTTCTCGGAAAGAAGGGCGTCGAGAGGAGAAGTGGGTAGGACCTGGAACGGCTCCGTATCGAGCTCGTTTCGTGGGTGCTGGGGCGAAAGGGTAGGTGCTCTGTAAGAAGGATGTTAGGAGGTCAGTATAAGATCCAGGAAAGCACGTGAGCAGAAGTAGAGATCGAAAACGAACCTCTCCTTTCCTCTTCCTCGCCGAACCCTCGACCGCCTTCGCACCTCCTCTCCCTCTTCCTCGAACGCTGCTTCTCCTCGCGAACGGACTCGGCGTCTCGGACGACTTCTTCCTCCCGTCGATGATAACTGTACGAAGAGGGTTGGCCGTTTCCAGAGGGACGAACGAGCCCATGACGGGTCCTTTCGAATGGCTGCTTCGACCTCCGAGAGACGCGACGCGATGTGGGCTTGGACGAGCGAGAGGGGAGGTTGGATGAGAGGAGACGACCTTGATGGAAGAGGGAAAAGAGGAAAGCTGAGGTCGAGCTTGACTGGCGGGAGGTGGGAGGGCTGTTTTGGGATGAGGAGATGCTGGTTCGATGGAGATCGTTGGAGGGGTTGGGATGTCGGAGAAGGGAACGACGCCGTCCATGGGCGAGGGAAGACCGAAGATGGCTGCTGGGGAGTCGGCGGTGACGGTAGAGGGAGCGTTGGAGGAGTTGGCGGAGGGGAAAGGGTAGACGTCGGGAGGAAGCATCATCTCGTCGTCCTCGTCGTCGGGGAGGGAGTCGGTCGTATCTCCCTCCTCGTCTCCTTCGTAGCTCTCGTCGAGGAACTCTTCTTCGCCCCTGAAAAGCAAAACGGGGAAACCAGAGTCAGTCTCGATCTCGAAAAAAACAGAGCGACGAGCAAGGCGAGGAGGGACGAACCAGAGGTCCTCCATTCGATCCGCGTCCTTCTGCCCATCACTGTCTCCTTCGCTCTCCGTCGCGAACTCGAAGGCTCCTCCACTCCCATCCACGCTCCCAGGTCCAAAGACGAGCTGCCCATCCCAATCCTCCATGATCAACATCGAACCTGGCTCTCCGTCTCCGACTCCTCCGCTCAACAGCTCGGCCATCGCGAGGTCTCCTTCCAGATCGAGTTCGAGTTCGTAGTCCATGTCGAGGTTGAGAGCTGCCTTCCGTTCGCCTGAGGTACGGCGAGAGGAAGAGGAAGAGGTCCCACCGAGATCGACCGGTCGAGAGAGGGACTGAGAGGAGAGGGCGTTGAGGTCGTCGAAGGTTTCGATGTACATCTCCTCGCCTTCAACTGGGATGATCCCCCCGATTCCGTCTGCTCCTACGAGTACGTCCTCCTCGAGATCGAAGTCCGATAGTCCATCGAACCAGAGCTCCTGCTCCTCGTCCTCGTCGCTCGAGTCCTCCGACCAAGAACCCGTCCGAGCTCCAGCCGCGTCGAACGTCAAGACCTTCACTCCTCCTCCACCTCCCCTCCCTCCAAGACCGAACGCATCCGTCTCGTCGTCATCATCTTCGTCTTCTTCATCATCGTCGTCTAGATCCTCGTCGTGAGAGTAGCCGTCCGTCCCTCCTCCCCAGGACGAGACTTCGAAGCCATCCTCGCGATCTCGAACGTTCTCCCATCCTCCTTTCCGCCCTCTTCCTCCACCGTTCCCACCACCTCGCCGACTCCTCTCGTCGCGACGAACAAAGTCCTCCTCCTCCATCAGCATCTCGTCCTCGTCGTCGTCCATATCCTCATCGAGTCCGTTCGTCGTCGACGAGAACGTTCCAGAGTCGGAATCCGAATCCATCTCTGAGTTGTCCTCGGACGAGCTGAGGGCTTGAGACGGGCGACGTTTCGACGAGGAGATGAAGAGGATATCTGGTTCGCCGTCGGAAGTGAGGACGTCGTCGTCGTCTCCCTTGTCGTCGTCATCCCCCTTTCCGTCGTCAGAGGTTAAAGAGTCGGAGGATTGGAACTCGGAAGGGAGGGAGGTGAGGGATCCGTCGGAGTCGCCATCCCCCGGGAAGAGACCTATGGGCATCTTTTGGGCGACGGAGGGAATCGAAGGACGACGAGTCTTAAGAGCTTTGGATTTATCGGGGGTGGGAGGTTTGGAGGTGTCGGGTAGTTGGGAGGTGGAAGCCTCGTTGGATGGATAGGGGACGGAGGAGGGTTTGGTTGGAGAAGCAGGACGCGTGGGTTCGACGACCTCCTCCTTCGCTCGACCTTTGCCCTTCCCCTTTCCCTTAGACGTCGACGCGATGACTGGTGCGACGAGTGGTTGAGGGACCGGCGAAGCTTTTCCCTTTCCCTTCATCGCCGCCTTGGCCTTCTTGATCGCTGAGGCAGGAGGCCCAGTCGGGGAGGGAGGTACCGAAGGGCTGAAGACGCGATGGACGTTCGGTCGACTTGAGGTTCCTGCTGTTAGGAGGGTGTCGGCGGCTGAGACGAAGGTTGGGAGTTCGAGGAGACGCTTCTTCTTGTTCGTTGTTGTTGTTGTGGATTTGGGGAGGGTGGAGGTCGAGGCGATGGGAACCGAGGTCGAAGAGGACGCGACGGGAGGAGGAGTAGGGAGAGGAGGTGTGGTTTGAGGTGTAGTTGTTGCGGAGGTGGGTTTCAGGCGAAGCCGAATCCGAGGGATGGTAGGTACGATGGTAGTGGGAGTGGTAGTAGTGGTGGTGGCGGAGGTAGCGGAGAGAGCCGGGGAGAAGTCGCGAACGAGCTTCGAAGGGAGGGAGGGCTGAGGGAGAGGAGCGTGGGAGGAGGTGGAAGACGCGTTGGACATCGCCGAGGAAAAGTTGGAGTTGTTGGAGTTGGAGTTGGAGTAGGATGTCGAAGCGATCGCGTTGAACGAGGATCCTCCAGTAGTTGTAGTAGTGATAACGGATGGTCGAGGTGAAGCCGACGACCTCTTCGAGTTGTTCCCAAAGAGGTCCGAGACGGAAATGGTCTGATGCTTCATCTTGGTTCCTCCTACCGAAGCGAGTTTGGGTTTGGGCTTTGACTGTTGAGTTGAGGTAGAGGAGGAAGCCTGGTGTTTGGCTTGTTTTGGGAGGGAAGAGGAAGAGCTCATCTTGGAAGGAGCAGGCGAGTTGGGTCGAGAAGTGTTGGAGGGACGAGCAGAGGTGCTGCTGCTGACGCTGGAGTGTCGAGAAAAGGGGTTCATGGACGAAGGGAGGAGGACTGGGAAGGAGGTAAGGAGAGCAAGATCAGCACTCAACGTTCCAGTGGAAGGTGGGAAAACGAAGGAAGAAGCGAAGGAAGTGCGGGGAAGACGCCGAAAAATGTTTGGTGGTGGAGGTCAAGGGAAGGAAGAGCTCGCGGGAAGCAAATTCTCAGCCTCAGATATCGAGATATCTGAAGCGTACGATCTCTGAGGGGATTCGAAGAGGTTGCCTCTGGGAAGACAGCTAGCTTGAGAGCTGTGAAGCTCAGGGCGGCGTCCATCGCAACCCTACAGCTCAGCCGTCGTCGGTTCCTTCCTCCTTCCTCTTGAGCTCACACCTCGAGCTCAAACATATCCTTCGATCTCCAAACCCAATCACAAACTCCCTAGAAGCTCTAGAGACCCGATCTATACTGTTGCCGTTCCCTCGAAGGTTCAATTTCTTCGAGAGGCGCCGTCGAGACGACGAACGGGCGTTGAGCTCGACTCCCCCGACACAATCCTTCCTTCAAGCTCGTGCAAGATGTAGACTGACCTCGGTGGTAAGGGTGTTGTTTCGGTTGCTCGTTGAGACTTTGTTCTGTATCTTGTAGTGCTGGAAGTGAATGGAAGGATTGCGAGGGTGCTGGGAGAGGAGGTTGAAGGAGGAGTCGAAGCTCATGAGGAAGGAGGGGGGAGGACGTCGAGACTCTGGGTGGAGTCTGCCGCTGAGAGATATGTTGACCGGTGAGGGCGAAAGGATGTGGTTTGTGGTGGGAGTCTAGCTCTCTCCGAAGAGGGTCCAAAGAGGAGGAGCAGAGAAAGGGAGGAAGAGCTGGTGTGAGAGTTGGGAGGGAGGGAGGGAGGAGGGGGGAGCTGAACGACGTCAAATGTGAATTTGCTGCGGTATCGAGTTGAGTGATGTTTTTCTTGTCGAGAAAAGAGAGTGAGATAAACGAGCTCTCGATAGCCGATCGAGTGAGCTTGAGCACAGCGAGCCCAAGTGCAGATTTGATCGAGGGCTGAACCCGTCGCTCCGCTCGCTTTGGTGGTCGCGACGCGACGGCCTCATCTCGTTCTTCCAAGAAAACGAAGCCAGACCTCGATTTCAGGCACGACTGAGTATAAGTAATCTTGCTGCTCGGGATCAATGAGCCCAATTCCAAGAACAACGTCAGAAATGAGGCAGGCCTGGGAACTCGCGTCGACGACGTCGGCTGAGCTCGAGGAGTCCTCCCTCTGGCGAATTTCCTGGCTCTTTTTTGACCAGATGTGGACAGAACGTCCTGCGGCTTTCTGTCGCGTACATGTTCTACCTCTGCTCTAGAAAATCTGGACATTTCACCCCACTCGCGGTCAGAGCCGACGCCCACGCTGCCTCTCTTTCCTCCCTTGAAAAGCTCGCCAGTTCGTCCTCAACGCTCATCATCTCTTCTACCTCTAAACCAGTGAGCCCCCCCCCCCCCCCCCCCCCCCCTTTCTCTCTCTCTGCGCAAGGATAGGCTCTCCCTCTCCGAGTAGACTGGACGCGCTTTGAGAGCGAGAACGAGGACGAAAGAGAGGAAGCTGACCGACCCCTCCTTCCTCTTCCGGCTCGATTCTTTATCCCTCCAGATCATCATGTACTCCGAGAAGACCCCCATCATCCAGCACGCCGATACTCCCAAGGTCAAGCTCAACGATGGTCGAAAGATCCCCGTCATCGGTGAGTGCTGGCCAGCTGCAAGAAGTCCAGAAGCATGCGATCTCGACTGGAGCTCGCTTCTCCCTTCCTCGATCTCTTCCCTCACCCCCTCTCGTACCTCAGACTCTGCACGTGCTGACTCTTCCGATCATTTCGTTCACTAGGATTCGGTACCTGGAAGATTCCTATCGAAGTTGCGTGAGTGAAAGTTCTTCCCCTCTGAGCACGACAGAGGCGGAGCGAAAGGTCGAACTCGTCGAGCTCGTCGAACCTGATCACCTCATCATTCTCGACATCCTCCCTTCACAGCGCTGGACAGGTCGACCAGGCCATTGAGCTCGGATTCTCTCACGTCAGTGGACCCTCTTCCTTCGAAGCTGAAGAGGCAGAAGCGAACTTTTCGCTGACTTCCCTCCTTTCGATCTTCGTTCCTTTAGGTCGATACCGCTCAGAGCTACCGAAACGAGACCGAGGCAGGTCAAGCGATTCGGGGATCTGGACTTTCTCGAGACGAGATTTGGGTCACCACCAAGTGGTCAGGACTTGACGGGAAGGGACCCCGTCAGTCAGCGGAGGAGTCGCTCGAGAAGGTGAGCCGCTGCTGAGTCGACTCTTTCCTCGCACGATCTCTCGACTTTCTGACGATTCTCTCCTCTTCAACTCGCAGCTCGGTCTGAAGTACATCGACCTTCTTCTGATTCACCACCCTCGACTCACCAACGGAGACATCCCTGGAGCTTGGGCTGAGTTCGAGAAGCTTCGTTCGTCCTCTTTCCACGTCGTCGGACGCGTCGAACGCCAACAAATCAAAGCTGATCACTTTCTTCTGCTGCTTTTCTAGAGGCTGATGGTCTCGTCAAGTCGATTGGAGTCTCCAACTTCGAGATCGACGACCTCAAGATCCTCTTGAAGGACGCGAAAGTCAAGCCCGTTATCAACCAGGTCAGTCGTTCATCCTTCCTTTCGCCGTCTTTACACCGTGCTCACAACATTCCCACTCGACCCATTGCGCTTCCTGTAGATTCTCTTCCACCCTTGTGAGTATGACCATCCTCGAGCAGCTTGCACCGCGTCCCTCGCCGCGTTCAGCTGATTTCTCCTCCCCTCCCTTTCTCTCAGACGTCTACTCTTCCAAGGCTCCTCTTATTGAGTTCCTCGCGGAGAACGACATTGCCTTCGAGGCTTATTCTGGTCTAATCGTGAGTCTCTCCGTTCGATTTCACTCTCTCGCCTCCTCGCGGCGTCGTCTCACTCGTTCTGGACGCGTCCCCTCCCTTTGTTTCCAGCCTCTCACTTCCCGACCCGGAGGACCCGTCGACAAGCCCGTCGCCGCCGTTGCCAAACGACTCTCCATCGCTCCCGAGCAAGTTCTTCGTGAGTCTGACTGTCTGCTTCGCGCGAGACGATCTCGTCGTCTCCCCTTTCTGATCAACCTCTTCACTCTTCATCTCGCTCGCCATAGTCGCCTGGGTCATCGCTCACTCCGGTATCCCCATCACCACCTCCTCCAAAGCCGAGCGAGTCAAGAACTACCTTCAGGTCCCTTTCATCAAGCTCACAAAGGAGGAAGTCGCGTCGATCGACAAGGCTGGGAAGAAGGGAGAGTTCAGGGAGGGAGCGAGGTGGTACGCTTCTCGATTCGCTTTGGGAGGGTTGGTCGGACTTGCTGGAGTTGTTGGAGTTAAGCAGATCTTCGGTATCTAAGTAGTATTGAGCAGCAGAAGATAGTCTAGTGCGCGTTTCCGAGGGGATGACGAACGATCTCAATTCACGACGTTGTTTTCACTTTTAACGAACTCCAGCTCGCGGAAGGAGAGAGAGACAGCAGATATAGGTTCTTTCGATGGCCGTGTCAAAGTCGTGTATCGTGAATCCAAGAAGCAAAGCAAGCAAGCGAGAGTACAATTGTTCAAACAAGCTCAGTCTCCCAGAACGACGCACCACGCGTCGACGACGCCCTGCGAGAACAAAGAGCAGAGTCAGCTTGACCACCACGGCCGTTTCTCAGAGACGAGCTATGTCACCTTCGCATCTCTGCAAGTCAAAGGAGAGGAGCCGTCAGTTTCGAATCAAAGTCAAGGCACGACGCGCGAACGAAGAACTCACCGAAGAGGAGTCAGATGCAGCAAGAACGAAGAGAACCTCCTTCCATCTTCGTCGACGTACGCTCCTCGGCTCCCTGAGGGGTTTGTGGACTGCTTGAGACCTCCTCGAACTGAGTAAGCGACCTCTCGAGAGACAACTGTCTGGACCGCGTCTCGAAGCTTTCCCGTTTCTCGACGCGTTGGAAGGATGAGGAGGTCACTGAGACTGTGGAAGGTTTACGAGTATGTGTAAGCAAAGGGTTTGAGGAGAGCTGAGATAGGGATGAATCCGACGAACTCTCTGTGAAGGAGAGGCGACGCGTTGCTGTCTTTCGGCGTCGTCGTTCGATATCCGAGACTTTGGAGAACTGAGGTTGTTACAAAGACTGAGAGAACAGAGGGAGACAGTCGGCAGAGTATTATATAGGGGGGACGGAAGATCCACTCACGGATCTCGAGCTTCTTTGGTCTCTGAGCAAGTTCGAGGAAGCAACAAGCTCGATTAGTTCAAGCTCACGTCGAACAGACTCGAAAGCGATAGGGACTCACGAAGACGATCAGCTTCGAGTAGATCTCCGAGACAGTCCTCAACTGCTGGTCGAGAGGAAGGGCATCTTGAGGAAGGGTACCTGAAATCGGGCGAGAAGGTGGAAGGACTCGCGTCGCGTCAGTCTTCGAAAGAACGGCAAAGACGACGAGACGCGACTCACTCTCCGCACCAAGGATCCGTTGACCCGAACCAGGATCTCGTAGAAAACTCGGAAGAGTCCCTTTCCCTCTGATCTTAGCCAACAGCTTCCCTATCCCGTCGACGGGGCCGGACGAGGTCGATTTCCCAGACCCAAAGCCTCCGATCCTCTCTCCGAGCTCGGGGTCTCGAACGAGTCCAGCGGCGACGGTTCCTCCCGGAGCTTCTCCTGGTTGATGGGACCTGAAGGAGTCAAAGATTGAGATCTGACCAGTCTGTCTCTCGGCCTGGATGAAGTAGAAGGGCGATCATTGAAGGCGAGGATGGAACGACACGTCGAGAAAAGTGAAGCTCACCGCCGAAACGACTTCCGAGCTCAGTCGAAGATCCTTTCGACCGTTCCTCGCAATCTCAGCGGCGATGCGATCTTCTTGAAGCGTATCTCCAGCTCCAATGAGGAAGGAGAGCGATTCGGTCGAAGCGAGAGCGTCCGAGATGTCTGATGAATCGAAGCGAGCGTCGAATGAGAATTGACGAACGTGAACGTCGAAGGAACGAAGGGCGTACTGATTTGACCTCCCTAGAAAACAAGACGAGGAAGGTGAGATGTTTAGTGAGTACAAGAAGTCAGCCAGTCCGCTCGCGTCGAATGAGGCACGAGCGAGTCCGGCGTCCCTCCTCCTCTGCTCTCCCCACCTCCTCTCGCATTCGTCGTCGTCCCTCCTTTCCCCACTCTCCCAGCAGATCCCTCGCTCCCCAAACTGTGCTCATCGGGACTTCTTGAAGCTCCAAAGAACGTTCCAGGAACGATCCTAGGCGATGAAGCGACGAAACAGTGGTCGGACTCCTCGAGCCAAGCAGGGGTGGTCAGGGAGCTGAGAAGAGGAGGGAGAACGGTCGAGGGAGGAGGCGAGGGGTAGAGAAGGTCGGATGACGGGAGGATTTCGGACGGAAGATGAGGTCGGCAGCTAGGGGAGGTGTAGTGAGATGAGGAGGAAGGAGAGTGGTGGTTTCGAGGCGACGACGAGTGAGAGGGAGAGCGATGAAGCTCAGAGGAGGTTGGGTTGGAAGCGGTGTAGGTTTGAGAGGTTTGGGTGATGCGAGACTGAGAGCTGGAGGATGATGATTCTTGATGGCGAGATGGTGCTGAAGGAAGAAAGGAAGGAAGGAAGAGGGAGATGGACCGCGAGATGAGCCACTCTCGCCTTCCTTCCTCTCCTCCCTCGCCTCGTCCTCGACGACTCACCTGATGGTTCTGAGACCTCGGCAGACTCCCCACTTCACGCTTCGTATGCATCACCAGCTCCCCTTCCGTCCTCGTCTTCCTCGAACTTGACCGTGAGAGGAGCGTCCCTCGTCGGTGGTCTCAAACCTGAGTTTGACGAGGAGGTGGTGGATCTTGGAGAGTCGAAGCTGAACGAGGGATCTTTGGTGACTCTGGGTCCTATCGCTCCCAGCGAGGAGCTTCTTCGCGTGGCTGCCTCGCGCGAAGAGCGGATGTTGAGGTCGGAGGAGTCGTCGTTCGCGTCGGGCATCCTTGCTGCTGCTGGCGAGGGTGGTGGTTGGGAGGAACGAAGGAAGAGAAGGTTTCGGCAAGAAGGGACTGCGACAGTTATGAGATAAGAGGATAAAGTGTTTGGTTTAGGATCATGCAGACGGAGAAGAAAGGGGAGGGGAACGAGAGCGGGCGAAGGAGGACGGACTCAGGGCTCGCTCGCGTCTCGGTGCTCGGTCTCAGCTGCGGTACCATGGTCTAGAGCTATGAGTAGTGATCCGAGAGAGCCTGTAGAAGGGTAGCAGGGACGAGATAAGAAAGGTGAGCATCGAAAGTTCTACGAAGAGGACGGGCCAACAAAAGAGAAGGCAAACTCACCAGCGTCGAGCCGAGGCTCGTCGTGCTTCCGACCCGATCCAAAACCTGAGCACAAAAGAGGGACGTATGACATGGAAGCCGTCTCTTGTTACCAGGATCCTGAAGAGCGGTGAGCGGAGATGACGACTCGGAGAAAAAGAAGGAGGCGGAGGACGAGGGAGTGTTGCGTTCGAGCCATCGACAGGCCTCTTCGACCTTGAAGACGCAAAACAAGTAGGTTTTCGAATGGTGAGTCGGGACCCTGATCATGTCGTCCGACTATCAGAGGCCAGCTTATATCTGTAAGTTGAGCTTGTGGGCGTCGGCAGGGAGAAGAGAGACGGCGGGCGAAAGGGAAGGAGAAGATTCGAGCTTCGTTGAGCTCACCTCCCAACGCCTTCCATCTCTTCCCCTCGGCCCTTTCCTTTCCTTCCTCCTTCTCGTGAGTATACAAGCTCTCTTCACGTCGCTCGCAACATGCATGCACTTAGAGAAGTCGCTGACTCCATCGTGGAACGCTCGTTGCCATCCAGTCTCCCTCGTTCAGCTTCCTCCTTCCCTCCCTTCCCTTCTCCTCCCCTTCTCTCCATCCCTCCCCTCCCCCAAACGATGAAGGTCACTCCTGGATCGTCGTCAACAGAGCGAAGCTCTCGGATCGCTACCCACTCCCATATGTACGTTCAACCCACTCTTCTCTGTGGTGAGCGCTTGCTTCAGAATCTCGTTCGCTGACCTTGCGCTCCTCCTCCCTCCCTCGCCTCTCTCTTCGCCAGCAAGGGACTCGGACTCAACGAGGATGGATCCGCCGTTCCCAACTCGGCAGGATTCGTAGGACAGGTCCAAGCTCGTGAAGTAAGTGGATCTCCCTCGCTCCTCTGCTGGAAGGAACATAGCTCTTCGAACGTTCAAGCTGACCTTCTCCTCCTTCCCTCCCCTTGCTCTTCTTCTCCAGGCTTGTGGACTTGTCACCTCCCTCATTCAACTCAAAAAGTTCTCTGGACGAGCTCTCCTTCTCGCTGGAGGACCTGGAACCGGAAAGACCGCTCTCGCTCTCGCCGTCGCTCAGGAGCTCGGATCCAAGGTTCCCTTCTGTCCCATCGTCGGAAGCGAGGTCTACTCGAGCGAGGTCAAGAAGACAGAGGTGCTGGGAGAGAGTTTCAGGAGGGCTATCGGTGAGTCATCTTCCCGTTCTATCCCATCCTTTCTTGTAGGGACTTGCCGAGGACTGGATGCTCGAGAAGGGAGAGATGAGCTCTCCCTCCTTCCCAAAAGTTCGCGAGCTCGAGCTCGAGCTGACCTTCCTTCCCTTCCCTTCCCTCCCTTTCTTGTCTTGCAGGTCTTCGAGTCAAGGAGACCAAGGAGGTCTACGAGGGAGAGCTTACTGAGCTCACTCCCACGGAAGCCGAGAACCCTCTCTCCGGTTACGGAAAGACCATCTCGCACGTCGTCGTTGGGCTCAAGACCGTCAAGGGAACCAAGCAGCTTCGACTCGATCCTACCATCTACGAGGCCATCCAGAAGGAGCGAGTCGTCGTTGGAGATGTTATCTACATCGAGGCCAACACTGGGGCTGTTAAGGTTCGTTCTTTCTCCCTCTTGCACGAGAGAAAGGGAGGCCCGCTAGAGAAGGAAGGAGGAGAAGCGAGAGCTCGAAGCTGAACATTTCCTTCCTTCCTCCCTCCCGTCCCTTCACTCCCTCCTCCCGCCTCACCACCACCATCTACCACCCACCACAGCGAGTCGGTCGATCCGACGCCTACGCATCGGAATACGATCTCGAGGCGGAGTCCTACGTCCCGCTTCCCAAAGGAGACGTCCACAAGAAGAAGGAGCTCGTCCAGGACGTTACGCTGCACGATCTCGACATGGCCAACGCTCGACCTCAGGGAGGACAGGACATCATGAGCGTGATGGGTCAGCTGGTGAAGGGTGGAAGGACTGAGGTGACGGACAAGCTGAGAGGAGAGATCAACAAGGTCGTCAACAGGTACATCGAGCAGGGAGTCGCCGAGTTGGTGCCGGGTGTGTTGTTCATTGATGAGGTGAGTCTTTCTTTCTCTCCCCTTTTGTTTGCTGCTCTCTTGGATGGGAAGGGCTTGGAGGTCGACCGAGGACAGTACTACCTCGTGTAGATCTCATCGCTCGTCGTTTTCGAACACTCGCTCACCTCGCCCTCCTTCCTCTCCAGGTCCACATGCTCGACATCGAATGCTTCACCTACCTCAACCGAGCTCTCGAATCCCCCATCTCCCCTCACGTCATCCTCGCCACCAACCGAGGTCTCTCCACCATCCGAGGAACGGAATCCGAACCTGGGGGATCAGGAGCTGGGATTCAATCCCCTCACGGAGTTCCTCTCGATCTCCTCGACAGGTGCATGATCGTGAGGACGTACCCGCTCGAGAGGGAGGAGATCAAGGAGGTGGTGAGCATCAGGGCGAAGGTGGAGGGACTGAAGGTTAGCGAGGAGGCGTTGGAGAGGTTGGCGGATGAGGGTGTGAGGAGTTCGATGAGGTGAGTTTCTCGTTCTCGTTTCTTGCTGCGATTCGTGGTTGGGTTGGTCGAGGAGGATTGTGTAGAGAAGGTTCAGGTGTAGAGAGATGGTTAAGCTGACCTGCTCGTTTCGTTCCGTCTCCTCCCTCGCAGGTACGCCCTCCAACTCATCTCGCCCGCGTCCATCCTCGCTCGACTCGCTGGACGGACAGAGATTGGAGTGGAGGATATCTCGGAAATGAACGATCTGTTCCTTGATGCGAAGAGGTGTGTTCTTCTTTCACCCTCCTCCTTTCCTCCTCGCTCGCTCGCTCGCTCGAACATCTTTCCTTCGCTCGAGCAACTGACGCGTCGCCCGTTTCGTTTCGCAGGTCGACGGTCGTGATCGGAGAGGCTAAGGGAATGATGGGTCGCTAGATTGATGAAGACAGAGGAGATCTTTGTGGCTATGCTCATGTCTTTCTTGTTTCCTCTAGCTGGAGCTCAAGAAGGAAAGACGGACGACGTCGAAAGGAAGGCGCGTCTCGATTCGATTTCGATCGCTCGCTCGAGCCTCCTTCCCGGTCTCCCTCAGGCTCGACGAACTTCTCGATACCTCCTCGCGAGCGTCTTACTAGCTCAGCAGATTGTCTTCGCTGACATACCTTCCGGACCTACAGAAGAAAAAGCTGCTCGCTTCAAGAGGCGCAAACCAAACCAAACTCACGCGACCTCTCCTCGCCTCACTTCGTAAGCCCTTCCCTCTTCTCCCTAGCTCATCGGATGAACCGGGACTGACTCTTCCTCACTCTTTTGATCGCTCGTTCTTTCAATCTGTGCCTCTCCCTCCAAAGTCGAGCTAGCGAGTGATGCGTCGGCTCGTGCCTGTGAAGGTGATGCGAGATATTCAGGTTCGGACTGATCTGGGAAGCGATGCTCCTGATCCCTTTTAGCTCGTTTTTGAGCTAGCAGGGAAGGTGAGCTAGAGAAACGGGATCAAACTCTGAGGCGGAAGGAAGGGTTCGAGGGCGAAGAGGGAAGAGTTGGTTTCTGACGTCCATCTTCGCCCTCCTCCCTCCCTCTCCCTTTCTTCTTCTTCCTTTCGGCCAACCATTCCTCAAGCAGACGCAACCATTCGATCCTTCATCGCCATGGATCGTCCTCCTCGAAAATCTTCGCTTCCTCCCTCAACGAGTGCCTCCACACTCTCCCCTCCCCTCTCGACCTCCTCCCCTCCCGACACTCCAGGTCCCCAAACTCCTCAATCCCTGCCTCCCACCTCCCTCCCCTCAGAGAAAAACCTCCTCGTCGTCTCTTCCTCCAACACCTCCTCGAACCCTTCCTCCAACTCCCATCGCCGATCCCTCTCCAACATCAAACAGCGACTTCCTCCCATCTCCTCCGCTTCGACTCCCTCCAACAACTCGAACGGCGAAGACTCAACCTCCTTCAACTTCTCCGAAGACCTCAAAGCGACCATCTCCTCAGCAGCAACAGCCATCACCCGCTCAGACTCGTCCTCCTTCGATCGATACAAGACAGGCTCCCCTACCTCTCCCAGCATGCCCAAATCGTTGATCGAAGCGGAGGAAGCGCTTGGGTTGACGGAGAGGGTTCAGGAGGAGGAGGAGAAGGACAGGAGAAGAAGGCAGGAGATGGACTTGAGACGAAGTCAGAACAGTGCCAGATCTGCTGCTTCTGGTGGAGGTGGGAGGGCTGGGCAGGAGGAGGTTTGGGCGAGAGAGGGAGATGGGAGGGAGAGGGACGGGAGAGGAGGAGGGGAGTTGAGAGCTCCTCAGCCGAGATACGTTGGAAGGGAGGGGAGCGAGGCGGGGTACGATAGTGATAGTAGGAGCGTGTTTGGGAGCTACGATCCTGATGTTCGAGGAACGAGGAATTTCGAGGAGGAGGATGATGAGGAGATGGAAGGTGAGTTTGGGTCTCATATTCGCTCGGAGTCGAGTTCCTTTCCTTCTCATCTTCCTTCCTTCCTTCCTTCCCTCGACTCTAACCTCCTTCTTCTACTCCCCTTCCTACGACTCAGTCGTCTCCCGAGGACTCTCCAACACCGATCGAACTCCCCAAGCCATCACCTTCGAGCAACAACAGCCACGACGACCGAGCGACACGTCCTCCGTCCCTCTCCCTCTCAAGCACCAACGATCCACCGCTCATCCCGTCTCGCCTCTCTCCAAGAACCAGCAACTCCCTACTCCTCCTCTCGGAATCGGACCTCCTCCTCAGAGATCGTACGATGACGAGTTGAGACCTCCCACTCCTACTCTTCGACGATCCCAGTCCGCCGAACACTCGGTCGCGTACCAACCCTCGCCTTACCCGTCGAGGTCTCAGCAGCAGCAGCAACAGTACGATCGTCGAGACGGTCGAGGTCAGCAACAGCGAGGAGAGCGAGAGCGAGAACGAGGTCCTCGATGGCAAGGAGGAAACGACCGAGATCGAGATCAACGCGACTTCCCAACCTCTCCTCAAGCTCAAGGCGGGATGTACGTCCACCCTCGAGACGGCAGCGACTACTCCCTCCCTCAACGATCCACCAGCTACGTCAGCCAGTCAGGAGGAGGAGGAGGAGATCCCTACTACCAGCAGCAACAACAGCATCCTCGATACCAGCACCAGCAGCACGACTCCTACTACCGAACCGACCCTCGAGATCGACATCGAGGACGCGTCGTCGACTACTTCCCCACCACCTCCTCCCAATTCCCTCTCCCTCCTCCCATCCGAGATCGATACGGCTCCCTTCCCTCCCCTTCCGACCTCCTCTACGACGAAGGTCTCCCCACTCCTACCGCTTCCTCAGGATCCAACTTCGGTTCGTCTCAACAACAGCAGCAAGTCGGCGTCGTCGCTCGACAAAACCGAGAGGAAGCGACTCTCCCTGCTTCGTTCTTCGGTGCTTCCCCTTCGACCGGAGCTGGGATCGGGATGCGAGGTCAGAGGAGCATGGATCCCAGGTTCCCTGGACACAAGAGCGAGAGGAGCGAGAGCTTCTACACCGCCGGCGAGGACGGAGGGTTGAGTATGAGTTTGGGAAGTGGTAGCACTCGAGCAGAGCCGGTGGCATTTTCCGGAACGATACACAACTTTCCCAACCTGAAGGATGGGACGAGGGTGGATGGGAAGACGAGCTGTGAGTGGTTTCGACCTCTTTCGTGCGAGGGAGACGAGAGCCGGACGACGCGACTGACCTTGCTTCGTTTTTGGTTTTGGGTTCGTTTGCAGTGCCCATCACGTTCATCCAGAGAGATCTCGATCACTCGATTTCGTCGCTGATCAGTAAGGATGTGTTCAATGAGTTGCTTGTTGATCCTGTGAGTTCAACGCGCGTTTCGATTTCGCTTCTCGTCGTCGCTCGTTCTCTCGAGGCTCGCCGTCTTCGAACGAACATACCGACTGACCTTTCGAACTCGTTTTCCTTCGTGTTTCAGATGGGCCGATTTTGATTCCGAGAGTGGCTCGCGAGAGAAGGGAAACCCAAGTCGAGCTCGCTTCTCGCGTTCTATCAGGATTCGAAGGCTTACCTCAAGTGCGTCGCTCATTTCTCTCTCTCATTCGTTGGCTTTCCCCTTCGATTCTTCCCTTCGAAGCCCTCCAAGCTGACACGTTTTTCGTGATCATTCCTCGCTCTCAGGATCATGGACGAGTTCAAATCGCTCGGTCTCGCCATCCACGGTTCGTTCGACGCGTCGACCCTTTCTTCGGCCTTTCCCTCTCGACTTGGCTGACTATTGTTTGTTTCTCTCGTCCCCAGAATCCTTCCTCGCTCCCTCCTCCGTCAAAGAGATCGACGTCTCAACCGAGTCGAAGGAGGACTCGCTGCTCGCCCTCCGAGAGGCTCATCGTTTGAAGACCCCGTTCTCGAGAGCCGCCACCCAAGCTTTCGATACGCTCTACGCTTCGGAGTTTTCGGCGTTCATCAAGAAGAAGATTGTGAGTTTCGGCGTGAGGAGATGAGAGAGGGAGTGGGAAGGGGAGAGGGACGGGAGCTGACTTCACTTTCGGTTTGGTTTGGGAAACAGACGGATCAGGCGAGAGTTCGGTTCGTCGAGTCGTTCTTCTCTTTTCGAGGGATAGCGGCGCGTACTGACGAGGGTTTCGCTCTCGTTACAGACTCGGGATGTTCACCGCTCAGCAAGAACGAGGAGATCTGGGAGACGTGTGAGTTCGACGCGCTCCTTCTCGATGTCGATCTCGCTCGGATGCTCGAGCTGACCTCGCTCGTATCTCGTCTTCTCGCAGCTTCTGCCTCACCAACCCTCGACTTCCCGATCATCCCATCGGTGCGTCGTCTCGTTTCTGCTTCCTCTCGCTCGCTCTTTTGGCGTTCGAACTCCCCGAGCTCGTCGTCGTATCTCGCCACTGACCATCTTTTCTTCCCTCTTCCCTCTCTGGACTCAGTCATGTGTTCCGACGGCTTCATCAGACTCACAGGATACCCCAGGAACCAACTCGTCGGAAGGAACTGTCGAGTGAGTCCATCCGCCGCTCTCGTTTTCCCTCCCGCTCCCTTGCCCGCTGACGGGTTCTCTTCGATTCTTTCAGTTCCTCCAAGGACCTTCGACCAACCCCGAGTCGGTTCAGAACCTTCGAGATGCTTTGAACGCTGGTGTTCCTTCGTGTGAGGTGAGTCGTCGTCCGGAAAAAGGGAAGAGGGAGAGGAGAGAGAGCGGGAGGAGACGCGACGCGAACTAACCTTCCTTTTCGTTCACGACGCGCTCGGTTCGGGCTTCAGCTTCTCCTCAACTACAAGGCCGACGGAACTGCGTTCTGGAACTGCCTTACGATGATTCCTCTCAAGGCCTCGTCGTGAGTTCTCTTTTCACCGCCCCCTCCCGCTCTCCCCTTCCCTTGCCCTCCCATCTCGTTCACTGACTCGTCTTTCCATCGTTTCACTGCTGGAACAGCGGTCGCGTGGACTACTTCCTGGTGTGTTCTATCTCTCTGATACACAGTTTCTTCGAGTCTGCTAACCCGTCCGTCTTCCGTTCTTGCAGGGCGGTCAAATCAACATCAGCGGTGCGCTCGCCTCTCGACAGTCGCTCTCCTTCCTCGTCGGAGCTTCCTCGAACGACAGCACTATGTCCTCGGTCGAAGATCAACACGCAATCAACCTCGCCAAGTCAGGAAACGCGGATCTCGAGCTGTCGCCCGAAGTCGTTTCAGCCGTGAGTCGTCTCTCGCTCCCTTCTCTCGCGCGACCTTCTTCCTGACCCACCCCCGGCTCCCTCTTCTCGCAGGTCGAGCGACAAATCGGTCATCAATCCCATCTTCGAGCCAAGGAGTCTCTCGGTCCAGGAGAACGACCAGGTGGAGCAGTCGCTGCCGGTCTCGTTCAGGACAACGACATCGCTGGGAGAGTCGGAGGCTTCGGAAGCACCAGTCCTGCTGGGATCTCGAAGTTCTTCTCGAAGCTTCGAGGCAAGACGACCCTTCCTGGAGTCTTCAGCGCCGACGGACAGAGGATCAGTGGTGCTGAGGGGATGTTGGGAACTCAGGCGTTGCCCTTGGACGAGCAGATGGCCAAGTGAGTCGACTCGTTTCGAGAGAGAGAAGGACGCGACGCTGATCGAGTTTGCTTTCGTTCGACTCTCTCCAGGTTCACTGAAGTCTACTCGAAGGTCTTCCTCTTCCGAACGAAGAAGCTGGAGGTCATCTTCGTCACTCCTGCTCTTCTCGCCTACCTCGGTGCGTTATGCTTTGTTCGTCTTGAGTCTCACGAACTCGTCGCTCGTCGCTGACCTCTCCTCCCCCCTTCGTCGTCGCAGGATTCTCCGTCGCCTCGCCCAAGAAGATGTACGCATCCCCGCTCCTGCACCAAGAGTAAGTATACTTCTTTCTTCCTTCCGTCTTCGAGTCTCGAACTGACCTTTTCTCTCTTTCGCTTCGTTCTTCCAGCTTCACCGACCTCCTCTGCCTCCCGACTCGACGAGAGACGGCCGAGCTCAAGAAGAACGTCAGGAAGATCGTCCAGACCGAAGCGGCTCACTCCCTTCGAGGAGGAATCAGGCTTTCAAGCAAGGTTCGAGGAGCGAGATCGGCTGCTGTTTCGGATGTGGTGACTGAGGAGGGAGTGAGGTGAGTTTCCAGTTTCGACGCGTCGCTTTCTCTTATTTTGTTCGAGCGAGGTGAGACGAGACGCTGACTCTCAAACTCTTCCCTTTGGCTCGGATCTTGTAGGGTCACCCTCGGCTTGATGCATCTCACTCCTCTCAAGGATCAGAAGGGATACGTCGAGGCTTGGGCTTGCGTCTTCGGTGGTTGAGTCGTCGATACGTCGTTTCCTTCTCTTTCGCTTTCTCTCTCTTTGTTTCGATTCGCAGTCTTTGATTTGTTTCTTGGTTTCTACTTTCTTGGTCTCTCGTTTGTATGTTACTGTCTCAAAGCCCTACCACAGCTTAGTTTTTGATCTCGTCTCCCCTGCGCTTTCGTTCGATCTCCTCACATCCCCTTCCATCCCCGTCCCTCTCTCCTTGTTCGTTTCTTCATACCTCTCGATTTCTCGATCTTACCTTACCATGTATCTTCCTTAACTCCTGAGGCCCACTATCGCGACCGATTTCGTCGATCTTTCTCCAATGAATGGAAACGGAAGTCGAAGTTCGACGCGTTTCGATCCCGGCTCGTCGCTTTACTGAACCAGCTCGCCAGACTCCCCGCGAGTGACCGTAGATCAAAAGGGGGTATGGAAAGTATGAAGATCGTCAAGTCATAGGAGCTAAAGTCATACCGAACCAGCTACAACAACTTCTCCTCCTTCTCCCGCCTCATCGTCCACCTCAAGGGCCTCGACCGTCTGCTTCCTCTCAAACTTCCCCCACTTCCACCCCTCCCTCACCTCCCCAAAGCCAGTTCCCCACTTATCCACCAACCTGATCCCAAGCTTCTCCATCTCGAACCCATGCCTCGCTACCAACGCTCCCATCCGATGCGGCTCGAGCTCGAAATCCAGACTCGCGACGGCGAGGGTTCGGAGGTTCGGAAGTCGCGTCCGGTCGAGGAGATGGTAGAGACTCGACGGGATGGAGTAGTCCATGTGGAAATAAGGATCGTCTTCCTCGTCCTCGGACTCTTCATCTGCTCCCTCGAACTCCCAACCAAACGAGACTCGATCCGTGGGAGCGTCGAGCGGGATCTGAAGGATCTCGACCCGTTCGAGCGCTGGTAGGTTCGTTTCCCTGAGCATCTGTTCGAGCTCGATTCCGTTGACCGAGAGGGATCGAAGGTTGGTACTTCCCTCGAGGATAGCTGGGGTGTAGTAGAAGATGTGGGTTGGATCTGCCGTCCAGAGCGAGATGCGAAGGGAGGAGAGCTGTTGAGCTGTTTGAGGGGTGAGGAGGTTGTTGGGGTCGTAATGGTTGAAGTCTCCGACGAAGAGGTGAAGGGCGAAGGAGATGGGGTTCGGGAGAGGGCTGGGGAGGAGATCGAGGGTGGTGCTCGAGTCGACGTGGAGGGAGAGGGAGACGAGGGAGGGAGGGAGGATGAGTGGGTAGGGTGGGTCGAACGGGTCTGACGAACTGGAGAGGATGGAGAGGGAGAGTGTTTGGAGGTTTGGGAAGGTGGTGGAGAGGGGTTGCTTGAGACTCGTGATGGCGATTTTGTCAACTTGGAGGCATTGGAGGTGGCAGAGGGAAGAGAGGATCAAGGGAGGGTTACAGAGGTGGAGGAGGAGGGAGGTGAACGTTGCGCATTCTTGGGTCGAGATTCGTCGGATCCGGACCAGAAGGTTGGGGTGCCGAGCGAGGGAGGTTATCAAGGGGCGTGCATAGAAGGGACGAAGATGCTGGTAGAGGAGAGGCGACGCGATCGCCTAAGAGAAACGAGAAGAAACGAGGCGAAGACACGAGTCAGTTTGCGAGAGGGAGAGAAAGCCTTGCGGACCTTAGCCGAGGAGACTCACGTGCCACTGATGGCAAACAAGGGAAGCGACGGCCAGGAAGGATGTCCTAGTCTTGATGGCTCTGTGGAACGCGTCGCGTTTGGGATTGGAATGGTGGCGGAAGGGAAGTCGAGGGTTGTCGGGGAAGTGGGAGTTGAGACTGATGATGATGAAGTAGAGCTCTTCCGGGAGTCTGAATATATAGAGAGAGCGAGAGTCAGCAACTGGCGAAGGAATCCGGAGGGGGAAAGAAGAAGGAGAGGGAGAGGACCGACCGCGTCGCCCTCGACTGCGAATGAACGCGTCGTTCGATGTCCGAGATGGATGCTCCCGTGCTGTCGACGACGGTAACTCCGACCTCGAGAAGAGACGACCAGCTCGGGGTGGCTTCCAACGAGAGGGACGGTTCGAGGAGGTTGAACTGCTCGGACGCGAGCTTGAGTCTCTCCAACTTCGGAAGTCGGGTCCTGTTGAGGCCCTCGTCGACGATTCGAACGACTTCGACGGTTTCCGAGCGAGAACCCTTCACGGAGAGGATCTCGAGAGCTGGAAGTTCCACCGTTCCCATGAGATCTACGAGGTCGACGCCTTCGACCAGAAGCTCCCTCAGCCGAGTCCACAACTTGTTCAGCATCGACGGCCGTCCTTCCCTCATCGACAGAGGCTGCCCCGTCCAGTCCTGAAACGTGAGACGTAGTACCTCTGGACGAAGAGCCAGCCGAGCGAGGAAGGGTCCGAACGAGCAGACGGCGTCGACGGGTCGACCCTGATGCGTGCGTTCGGTCCAGACGACGTCGAGGTATCCGAGAAGAGGGTACGATTCGGGGGTGATGACCGGTGAGATCGAGTCCGACTGAGCGTTGATTTGAAGCCAGGTGAGAGTAGGAGGAAGAGTCAGGTGGGTTTCGCGATCCTCGAGAGCCCACATCTTCGAAGGGAGGGCGAGGGAGAGTCCCTCGAGGATGGGGCACGAGCTGCTCAGATCAACGGTGCCGTCTACTTCCCAGTTGATGATGTGGATACCGCCGAGCTCGACAAGGGAGGGGAAGACGCAGGGCTCTTTCCAAGTCCAGGAGATGGGTCCGACGGAGGAGAGAGAACGAAGGACGCGATGGTGGGAGGAGGGAAGGAAGAGGCGGTCGTTTTCGTCTCGGATGAGTACGTGGCGATAAAGAAGGGATGTGGCGGCGAGCTAGAAGCATAGAGAACCGATTGCGAGTCAGTCGTTTGGAGATGGGAGAGGAAGGGAAGACGAGGGAGAATGGAAAGACGAACGTTCCAGGTTCGATTGACGAGCGCACAAGAAGCGAGCTGGGACTGCAGGATACGGATCGCCTTGGAGACTGAAGGTGCAGGGAAGGTCTTGGAAGGCGGAGAGACGAAGACCATGAAGATCTCGGCGAGAACCTCGGGTGGGAAACTAGAAGAGAAAGAAGAAAGGGGAGGGGGAGGAGCAGGGATCAGAATCAGAATCGAAGGCCGTCGTTCGAGGACGAGTACAGAGGAGTCGAAGCTCACTGAACCGTCTTCTTCAAGACTCTAGAGCCTTCGAGGTCGACTTGAGTCATGGTCGTAAAGTTGAAGAAGGGAAGGGAGAGCCGGATGGAGTTGGCGGACAAGTTGAGCTCGAACCTTTCCTCCCCCTCTTGTCTCTTTCGACGGCCATGTCTTTGCCCTCCCTCCCTACAGCCACGACTTCCTTGATCGCCTCAAACACCCTTAAACCACCATCGGAAACAGACATGCTGCTCCTACAACCAGAAGACGGCCCTCTGAGTGAGGAAACGCTCCGACGAAGACACAACAAGCAGGTGAGCTCGATTCTGTCCCTCCCTTCCTTCCCTCCCTCTCGTCTTCTTCGCCTTTTTCTCTTGTCCCTACTCACTTCCACGCTCTTCTTCTTCGCCGGTATAGATATGGGCTTGGTGGTCCTTTGCCTTCGCTGCCGAAACATTCGCTGCTTGTGCGATGGTGAGCTCTTCTCGAGTCCATCTCTTCCCAGCGAGTCGCCTTTGATCGAGCTGACCGACCATCCTCCCGTCTTCCCACCCTCCCGTCGCCCTCTTCCGAACCTCTGCTTCCTCATCCCACTCCAGACTGTATTCATTCCCATCTGCCTCGAACAGATATCTCGCTCGTCAGGATTTCTCGAGCCAGATCGCACAGTACCTTGCCCTCTTTCGGCGGATGATGAGGTCGAGGGATCCGCTCGCTGCAAAGCGAAGATAGCAGGAATTTGGGTAGACACAGCGTCTTTCTCGTGAGTACGACTCTCTTCTCTATGAATATTCATCTCAAAACAACACTTTCTGACCGCTTCAACCCTTCGCCTCAGCCTTTACACCTACTCCATCTCCGTCGCTCTTCAAGCTCTCCTCGTCGTCTCCCTCGGATCCATGGCCGACCATCCCCCTCATCGGAAACTCCTCCTCCTCTCCTTCGCCTTCGTAGGGGCTCTCTCAGCCATCTCCTTCACCTTCATCTCCTCAGCACCCGTCCTCGCCCTCCTCAGCATCGTCGCCATCGCCTGCTTCGGCTGCTCCTTCGTCTGCTCGAACGCGTACCTCCCCGACCTCGGCAAGGGAGGAGAGAAGGTCAGAGCTGCGAGAATCGAGTGGGAAGAGGAGGCAGAGCGGGAGAGGGAAGAGGGTGGAGGGGCTGCTGGAGAAGATGCGAGACCTGGACTGATGCTTCCGGGAGTGGAGTTCTCGAACGACCACGACGACGCGTCTCGAGAAGGAGGCACGAACGAGGAGGAAGAAGGAGCGCCTCTCCTCGACGATCTCAACCTCCTCAACACCTCCCATACCTCTCATCTCCTCCAACTCAAGAAAACCTACCTCGAGTCCCTCGCCATCTACACCTCCCACATCTCCCTCCTCGCCATCGCCATCGGATACTCCGGCGGCGTGTCCGTCCTGATCCCTTCCTTCCTCCTCGTCGTCGCCATGGATGGAACATCCTTCTCCCTTCGACTCGCCGTCGCACTCAGTGGGGCTGTATGGGCGCTAGCCAGTTTACCTGCTGCGCGGTGGTTGGGGAGTTCAAAGGGCTGGAGAGGAGAGGGAGGAGGAGGGAAGGATCAGGAGAAGATCAGTTGGGTTGGAGAGGTTGGGAAGAGTTGGAGGAGTTTGGGGTCGATGCTGAGGCCGAGGGAGATTGCGAGGTTGAAGGAGACGTTTTGGTTCTTGTTGAGTTGGATGTTTTTGAGCGATGGTGAGTCGTTCAGGCCGCCTTCCGAGCATGTTGAGACGCGTCGACTCGGACTGACCTGAACTTCGCCGCGTCTCTTCTTTTCGTGGATCAGCTGCCGCAACCTTCTCTTCGACAGCGATCATGTGAGCAAAATTGCCTGCATATGGTGCACGAGACTCGTTCTGACGCCACTTCTCTCTCACAGCTTCGCGAAAACGACTCTCAAAATGTCCGTTCTCTCTCCTCCCTTCCCTCACACTTTCCTTCATCATCTGAGCTCCCCCTCCCACCTCATCCCTCTTCCAGGTCGTCAAGCGAAGTAATCATCGTCGCCTTCCTCGCTCAAGTCTCCGGCGTCTTCGGTGGTCTCACTTGTCCCATCCTTCAGAGGAAATTGGGTTTGTCGTCTCACCGTCGTCGCGTCCCATTTCCCCTCGTCCTTCCCCTCCCCTTCTTCCTCGCTGACTTTTCTCTCTTTCACCCTCCTTTCAGGCTGGTCCAACAAGCGCTGCCTCATCACTCTCGTCCTCACGATGGCTGTCCTACCCGTCTACGGAATCATCGGACTCGTCTCGAGCGTTGGAGGACTCAAGACGCCGGGAGAGATGTACGCCGTTGCGTTCTTCTTTGGGCTTTGTTTTGGACCTTTTCAGTCTTTTGGTGAGTCGCTGACTACCATCCTCTGCGTCGGAGAAGCTTGACCTGGTACTGACCGAGCTTTCGTGCCCTCGTTCGCGACTCCAGCTCGAACGGTCTTCTCGTCGCTCATCCCTCCAGGACGAGTTCGTTCCCCTTCCCTTTCCCTCTTGTCACACTCAGCCCTGACCTTCCCTTCATCGCATATCCCTCTTATCGCTCGCAGGAAGCTCGCTTCTTCGGCCTCTACTCCATCACCGACAAGTCCTCGTCGTTCTTCGGGGTACGTCGCGTCTCTTTCCCTCTCCCTCTCTCTGCCCTTCCCTCCCTTTCTTCCCCGACATTGACCCCTCCCCTCCCCCTTTACCTCTTACTTGCTCGCAGCCAGCAGCAGTGGGTCTCATCGCCGATCTCACAGGCGAGATCCGATACGGCTTCGTCTTCCTCCTCTTCATGCTCGTCCTCCCCGTCCCGCTCCTCGTGTGGAAGGTCGATCTCGAGAAGGGCAGGGAGAGAGCGAAGGTTTATGCAGAGGAGGAGGCGAGGAGCGGTGGTGGAGGGCTTGTGAGGAGTTAGGCGTAGTGGCCGGGTGGATTTGGTTTGATTTGTACGATGGATTTGAGGATGAGTGACGAGACGAGCGCGTCCGCGAGGTTGGATCGACGAGACGAGGACGAGAGCGAGAGTCTTCGGGAAGTCGGTGAGCGTGAGAGGAGAAACGGGATCGTGGTATTGAACAAGAGTAAAGGTGAGAACTACGTCAGGGCAACAAAGATTTCGAGAGAGGGGTGAGCGAAGAGAGGGAGGCGTGGAAGGAATCGAACAGCGACGAAAGCAAGACGAGTTTGTACGTGAGGTGCGAAGCGTATGGAATCGGTATGGATAATCGAGTGAGATAATAAAGCGAGAAGATGTAAGGTCGGGAAGAGAAGACTAAGCGAGTACTGGAAAACTAAGAGCGAGAGAGAGAGAAGAAAAGAGATAACGACGCGTCGACGACTTCCTCCCTCCCTCCTCACCTCCAGCTCTCGATCGTCCTCCCCTCCCAAGCGTCCTCCCGATCCCTCCTCCCCGCTCCAGCAGGTCGCACCTCTACTACAATCTCCAAATTCCCACCTGGCTGCTCCCCAAACACGAAGTCGTCGTTCATCCAATACTCGATCGTCTCGCTCTCCAACTCCTGCTTCTCCTCCTCCGACCCAACCCAGGCGACGAGGCGGAACGATGAACCCTCCGGTATCTGGTATAGACCCGAGCACAGATTATCCGCCTCCGCTCCAAACCCACCACGGCAATCCATGGTTGACCGAGCGGGGTCGAGAAAGTCGTGGCAGAGGAGGAAAGGAAGGGGGGTGTCGTTCGTCGACGTCGCGCTCCCCTCCTTTGCTCTTTTGGCCCGCCTGTAGAACTGGGCGAACGCGAGGCTCGAAAGCACTAGACAGGTGGTGGCGTTGCTGAGGACGATGCACGTCAGTCGATTCCAGGACGGGAGGTAGAAAGGGACGTCGGCGTCGGACGTGAAGGGTCCAAAGTGAAGGGAAGGACACCGACTGTTCTGGTCTGCCGCCCCAGAGCCCCTGATGATGAAGCTGATTGGGTTGAAGAGGTTGAAGACCGTTGCGACCTGGGGTTCGTCCTGTACATCCTGAATCGTCTGTCGGCCTCGAACGTTGATAACGAAGACGTCGATGGGAGAGGAGGGTTCGAGGGGAGGTCGCAAGGGAGTTCGAGGTCGTCCGTGTCCTCTGTGGTGCCCTTGGAAAAGTAGGTGAAGGTTCGGATCCGAGAGAGAGGGACAAGGCGAGTGAGGGAGGGGATGAAGGAGCGAGAAGAGATGCTGGAAGGGGAGGAGGGAGGGGAAGTTGAGGTCGTCTGGAAAGAAGGCGAACCAAAGTGTTCAGCTTCAATGGTTCCTTCTCGGACATTGCTCAGAGAGGCTCAAGGACTCGAACTTACCTCCAGTAGGAAGAGCTTGACGACCGAATCCATGCTGTCCAGGACGACGTGGGTGTAGAGGAAGGGAGAGGCGAGCTCGAGGAAGGTCTTGCTCGACTTGCAGAGGGTTCCGAGCGTGGGTGTGTCGCAGTAAGAGAAGACCTCTCGAAGGAGTTCCGGAGGGATGTAGAGGTTCGAGGGGGTAGTAGACGGAGATACATCCGACATAGTTGATCTTTTGAGGGAGTCGAAGTCGGTAGCGAAGGAGAGGGAAGGGACGAGCTCGACGATTCCGTCGAGCTCGTTTTCGTTTGCCTTCCATCTTCCACCCTCTCGAAAGCAACAAAGATGGTTCTTTCGGCCATCCCCGAACCAGCACTCGTATCGAAAGCACAGGAGACAGTGGGGTCCCTCGACGAAGAAGTTTTCGCGCTCGCTGGGGACGAGGTGAGCTCTCCTCCTTCCCCCAACCTTCTCCTCTCTCGACCTCGAGCTCATTCTGTCTTCGTCCGCCTCAATTTACAGCCCTCCGGCAACTCTCAGGTCATCTCTCAACCAAATACTACCACTCCAGCTCGACCTCTTCCTCGTGCGTACTCCAATTCTCAGCAGAGGAGTGTACAAAGCGAGCAAGACGAGAAGCTGACCCACTCCCTCCCTCCCTTCATCGCTCGTTCTCGCTCGTCACAGATCTTCCCCTCGAAGTCCTCGAAAGGATCCTCACCTACACTTTCATCCGTTGGTCAAGACTCACTCCTTCCTCGGATCCCTTAAACCTCAACAACACGACCCACCTCCTCCTCGTCTCCAAGGCCTTTCGAGAGCTCTGTCTCCCTCTCTTCTATCGCTCGGTCACCATCACGCGTCCTTCGCACTACACGACCTTCTTCAACCCTCAAGATGGAATCTTCGTCGGTGGAGAGGATGGGAAGAAGAGATGGAGTTACGTTCGGGAGGTGAGTCTCGCCTCGCCGTCCTCTTTTAAGTCGCTCGACGCCTGATCGATCGACGCGTCTTGACTCCCTTTTCTTCTTCCGTGTTCCTCCCAGCTCTCCATCATCCGCGGAATCGAACCTCCTCTCATCAAGCTTTCGGACTCCGACGACGGCCGTTCAAAAGGGTTCATCGCACCTCTCGCCCATCCGCTCTGGGACGAGTCGAAGACGGCGCTCTGGCCTGAGACATCAGCCTTCATACGAATCTGCCTCCTCGACTTCGACTCCCACCATCCCGTCTCTCCTTGCTCTAGCAGCGAGTTGGATCAGCTCTACCTCTCCACCCTTCGTTCACACCCCTCCCGTCACCAGAAAGCGGAGCAAGACCTCCAACGCGATTTCGCCCTCCACGACGTCTCCTGGGAAGAGTGGGTTCGCCGCGCCGACTTCACTCAAGTACAAACGCAGATCATGAATCAAGTGGAAGTGGACTACCCCTCCACCCTCCTCGCTCAAGAACGGTTCTCGTACCTCGTCGAATTCCTCGATGCCACCGAACCTCAAGTTCTCATCGCCTCCACCCGCTTCCTCGAGTCCCAGGATTCCTACCTCTTCACCGATTGCGACTTCTACCCCGTCGTCCTCGTTCATCTCCATTCGAACTTCATCTCGGACCATCACCAGTCGGAGGAGGAAGCAGGTCGAGCACTGGCGCGAACAGCACACAAGTTTGCGACCCACCATGTCTTGAGGGCGATCAGGGTGATGGGGCTGGAGGACGAGGAAGACGGGGAGGAGAACGAGATTGTTGAGCCGTTTGTGGTTGAGATGGAGAGGATGTGGAAGGAGGAGGAGGAGACGGAGGTGGGGATGGTGGAGGAGGACAAGTCGTGGGAGTGGGCGTGTCATTGGGAGAACGGGAGGGACGAGTGGGCAACGCTTAGAGAGGTTAGTGTATTTCTCTTCATCTAGAGTGACTTTTACAGCTGATCGTTCGGTGCGCTTTCGCCTACAGGAGGTGGATGGGGAGGAGAAGGAAGAACAGATCTGAAACCCCGTCGCGTGAGTTCGAGATTGCTTGTCCTCGCTCGCTCTCGTTCCTCAAGCTGACCTCAAAGGGCCTTTCTTTCGCCTTTTTAGAACACAAGCTCTTCCTCTCTCGCTCGGGATTGGGCTTGATCTTGCGGCCGCGGAAGAGGAGGTCGAGACGACGCGTCGAGTCGTCGAGTCGAGCGCTGGGCTGGAATCGATAGCTTCTTTTTGAGTCGTTTTGTTACTGGCGTCTGGCCGGATCTCCCGTGCTATCTCGACCTCATTCGGATCAATCTATCTCAGCGAGAGCATCGAAAAAAAAAAGCGACGTGACGCCCTCGAAACGTCCTTCGAGTCGCTTGACTTGGTCTCGATCTTGCAACGGCCATCTTCGCCACCACCGCTTTCTTCTTTCTCCCTTCTACCACTCCATCAGGTCCAGAGCACTTCTTGAACACCCCTCCAACCCAGCAGCAACTCGAACCAACCCAACTCGAGCTCTCTAAGCCTCTCCTTCGACCTCCTTCCTTCCCTCTCGAGCTCAACTCCTCCCTCTCCTTCCCTTCCCTTCCACCCTTCTTCCATCACCACTCCCCTCGCTCGACATGGCTCGACGTAAAGCGAACAAAGGCTACCTCTCTGACGGGGATTCTTCCGGTCACTCGTCTGAAGGGGACGAAGGGTTTGACGGGGAAGGAGGTGATTCTCGAGCTGAACGAGATCTCTTCGACGATCCCTACGCCAACAAGAAACGTAAACGAGGAGGAAAGGAGGACGAACTCTACGGAGTCTTCGCCGAGGACGACGAGGATGAAGGGTTCAGTGGAGGTGGAAGAGGAGGAGGAGGGAAGGGGAATGGAGGAGGTGCCGGGGGAGGGAAGGGAAAGAGGATGGATTGGACAAAGTGAGTACGACAGACGCTTATCTTTCCTTCCTTTCGCTATTGACTTCAACCCTACCAAACGAGATGCTTCCTATCCATCCTACTGACCACTTCTTCTTCTTGGTTTCGTTCTTCCTCGTCCCGCAGAGCTCCCACCTTCGCACCCTCCGGCTCGTCCTCCTCCTCCTCAGCTCCTCCCCCTCCCCTCTCCAACCTCTCAGGAAACGTTGTAGAGGGAATCCCAGACTTCGTACCCATGCCCTCATCTCGCCGCCAACACACTGATGCCGCCGCCGAAGCTATGGACGAGGACGACGATGGAGACTCCTCCAACGACTCGAGCTCAGACGACGAAGACGAGTCTCGAGCTCCTTCCCCTCGAGTTCGAGACGACGACGACGACAGTGACGAGGATGGAGCTCCTCCTCCTCCTGCTAGAGGCTTCGGAGCTCGAGCTGGTATCGGAGGAGGGATCGGTTCCAGAGCTCCAGAGACGTCGTCCATGCCACCACCTCGAACAGGAGGAATCGGATTCAGCTCAACACCTCACTCAGGAGGGATCGGTTTCGCCTCTCACACCACCACCCTTCCTTCCACCATCCCCACCATTCTCCCCTCTACCTCCTCCTACTCAGCCTCCTCCTCCTACGCCAATGCACCTCCACCACCGTCCTCCAACCTCCCCTCCTCCTTCGGCGCCGCTCCTCCTCCCCCTCGAGCTCGAACGTCCTTCCTCCCTCAGCAGCCCACCGCCTCGTCCTCCTCAGCTCCTCCCGTGGCTCTCTCGAAGGAGGATGCTCAGGCGTTCAGGAAGATGGAGGGCTCCTTCGGAGCGAGGATGCTGGCGAAGCAAGGGTGGGCGAGTGGGACGGGGTTGGGAGCGAAGCAGGAGGGTATCGTGACGCCTGTGGAGAGCAAGTTGAGGCCTAGGGCGATGGGAATTGGTCATAATGGGTTCAGGGAGAGGACGGATCAGAGTAAGAGGGAGGCTATCAGGTACGTTTTGCTTCCACACTCGGTATCGACGAAGGGACGAAGAAACGCGTGAGTTCGAGCTGACCACTCCTCCCTTCTTCTTTTTCCCTTTCCCGTTCGAACAGACGAGGAGATGAAGTCGACTCGGACGAAGAGCGCAAGAAGAAATCCAAAGCCAAGTCTGCTTCCTCCACCTCAGGTCGGAAGGGAGCTTCAGGAGCGGGAGTACGGGGAGGACAAGATCTCGACGACGATGGATCAGGAGCGAGAGGGAAGGATCATCAGCCTTGGAGGAAGCCGAAGAAGGTCAAGATCAGAGTGGAACACAAGACGTACGAGCAGATCATCGCTGAGGCAGGGGAGAATGCTCATGCTGGAGCTGGGGTGGGGATGATCATTGATGCGACGGGAGCGACGGTGAGTTTCTTGCCTTTTCTCCTTCCCCTTCGTCGTCGCGGATCCGAAACTGACTTCTCGGTTCGATCTTGATGTGCTGGGTTCGTGTTCACAGCCGCGAGAAGTCTCCTCCCTCGCCGGACTCAACCTCTCCTCTTGGACTCCCACCTCGGACACGACGCGTCTCCCCGAACTTCGACATAACCTGAGGATGATCTGCGATATGACGAAGGGAGATTTGGATGCGCTGGCGAAGGAGGGTGCGGCGGTGGCGGAGAAGAGGAAGTGGTTGGCTAGGGAGGATGAGAACTTGAAGAGGAGGGTGGTGGAGGAGGCGAAGAGTGAGTTCGCTCGTTTCGGGTTTGCTCTCGAGCTTTCCTTTCTTTCTCGAGGCGCTTCTGCTCGTCTCTTGAATGACTCTACTAACTACCTCTCCTTCGTCTTTTCGGTCTCGTCTCGTTCTACCAGAGATCTCCCGACTCCAACAGATTCATCTCATCATCGACGAAGTCTCAGGAATCGCCAAAACCCTATCCTCTTCGTACGAACCTTCGCTGGACGCCTTCCTGGAACCCTTCGATCGTCTGCTGTTCGAGTTTGCCGACGAGTACAAGGAGCACTCGCTGGACGAGGTCGTCGTCGGAGCCATCGCACCAGCCGTCAGTTCCTCCTCCCTCCTCCCGTCCTCGACGCGTCCCTTCCCGAAGAGCTTTCGCTGACTTCCTCTTCCTCTTCCGTTTTTCTTTGGTCGTGGTCTTTGCAGGTTCGCCGTCTCGTCGCCGCTTGGAACCCTCTCTCTTCGTCGACGGAACTGTTCGCTTCGCTTCGGAGGTGGAAGAAGGCGTTCAGGTTCACGGATCCAGACAAGGCGGAGGACGAGGCGGTTCAGGTGTTTGGTGGAGGTGGGGATTTGGGGGGGAAGAGGACTATCGTCGAGTGAGTATCTGTCTCGCTTTGATTGACTTTTGGAGCTCGAAGCATCGAGACGAGACGCGTCGACCTCGGAATCGAAGCTGACCTTCCTTGCTCGTCTTCGTTCTCAGGGATCTCGTTATGTCGCCGTACGAGAGCTTGATGTGGAACGTATGGCTGCCGAAGGTTCGGTCTGCTATCAAGTAAGTATCATCCTTCCTCCGTCTCGAACGAATCGTCGAGCTCGAGATCGAGAGCTGACCTTGCCCCTCCTCTCGCTTCACTTCGTAGCAACGACTGGTCTCCCGACGAACCCTCTGCCGCCGTCCACCTCTTCGAAACCTGGATCCCTCTCCTCCCTCGCTTCCTTCACGACAACATCCTCGATCAGCTCATCCTTCCCAAAGTCAACAAGGCCGTCTCGGACTGGAAACCTCGGAACGGAGGAGCTTCGCTGCAAGGGATCGTTTTCCCTTGGCTGCCGTTCCTGGGAGACAGGATGGAGGAGGTTTTGGGTGATGCGAAGAGGAGAGTGAGAGGGATGTTGAAGGGGTGGAAGGTTGAGGATAAGGTGCCGGAGGAGTTGAGGAAGTGGAAGGACGTGAGTCGCGTCTCTCGTCTCCTTCTTTCCACCGTCGAGCATCGCTGACTCTCTTTCCTCCTTTGCGTCTCTCGACACAGGTCTTCACCGCCGCCGAATGGGACTCACTCATTCTCAAGTACATCCTCCCCAAGCTCGGTTCGACTCTTCGAGACGACTTCAAGATCAACCCTCGAAACCAAATCCTCGATCCCCTCCATCACGTCCTCGCCTGGCAAGACGTCCTCCGACCCTCGATGCTCTCCCAACTGCTCGAGACCGAGTTCTTCCCCAAGTGGCTCGACGTCCTCTACATCTGGCTCACCCAGCCCAAGCCCAACTTCGACGAGGTCACTCAGTGGTTCGTTCTCTTTCTCCTCCTTCGCCTCTCCTCCTTCACGAGCTCTCGAAGCTGACTCACTCTTTCGTTTCGTTCTCACAGGTACTCCTACTGGAAATCCGTCTTCCCCGAATCAGTCCTCACCCTCCAAGGTGTCTCCGTAGGGTTCAAACGCGGTCTGGACCTCATGAACCAAGCCATGGCTCTCGGATCTTCCGCTCCCTCGCGACTTCAACGTCCCGACTCCAACCCCGTCACCGTCCCCTCCAGACCTTCCACCCCCCTCTCGTCCTCTTCTCGAACCAAGAAGTCCTCCTCGAATCGACCCCACCCGGAGGAAATTACCTTCCGTTCCCTCGCCGAAGACTTCGTCGCGAAGCACGACCTCATCTGGGTCCCGACGGGAAGAAGCGAGGTCAACACGGGTCAGATGCTGTTCAGGATTTCGAGGGATGGGAAGAGTGGTGGTGTGGTGTGCTACGTGGCGGACGATGCGGTGTATGTGGCGGAGCATGGGGAGGCGACTTATCATGCTATTACGCTGGAGGAGCTGGTGAAGAGGGCGACGAAGTAGATCTCTAGTCTCGCGCTTTTTCGCTTTGTTGTCTTTTTCTTTCTCGATGCTATCTATCACTCTGCTCGATCTACGTGCTTCTTCTTCTGACTGCTGAGGAGAACGAGAGAGAGAAAGGTATACAACGAGGTGGGGATCATGTTGATACAAAGAGGAACGCAAAGGAGTGTGGGTGGGTCGCGAAGAAATACAAGAGGGCGGAAGAAAAGGAGCGGACGCGTCTCATGAGACGACTTTTAGATTATTGAACAACAAGCAAAGAAGAGCGAAGGAAGGGATAAGGGAGAGATAAATCGAAGAGGTATAATGACATCTATGTATAAACTAAAAGAGTGGACGAAGCGAGCTGTGAGTTGAAGAAGAGGAGAGTCAGTTCGAGAAGAACGAGACGCGTCGACGAAGGGCAGGACGAGTCGAGTCAAACTCACTCAGACCATTGCTGCTCGTTCAAAAGACGGAAGCGAAGTTCTCTAGGGAGACTTAGCTCCCACAGCCCTTCGACCAGTCGCTCGGCGAGTGATCTGAGAACCAGTCTGGACCTCGATGGCGAACCTAGCGACGACTCGTTCGGCTTGACCTCCCAGTCCCGAGAAGGATTCGATCTGCGACGAGAAAAGAAACTTCGGTCAGGACGACGTGAAGCGGCGAAGTGAAAAGCGCCGAGTACTACTCACCACTCGAATATCCACTCTCCCTTCATCCCCAATCTTCGGAACTCCATCGAACAATCCCTTGTTGAACTTCAACCACAACGGAAGCCTCTTCAACCCTTTCCCCTTCCTCGAACTCGACTCCGAACCCTCCACCACGGCTTTCAACATCCCTCTCAGAGGCTTCTCCGCATCGACGTCAAGCGAGGGTCGGAACGAGAACGCTTCGGTGGTGGAAACGTAAACGATCTCCGCGTCCGAGGGGATTCGAGCAATTCGGTTTGTGGTCGACGAAGGGACGGTTGGGATGGAGGATCGTAGACCCGTCGAGTCGGTTCGAGAGAGGTTGGATCGTGATTTGGAGAGCTTGGCGGAAGGAGGGGTGCTGAGTCTAGGGATCTGACTGGCCGAGTAGGAAGCGGGAGGGGAGGTGAAGAAGACGGCTGAGGTTGAAGGGGAGTGGGAATCGGGTCCTTCGCCGACGTTCATGTTGGGGATGTAGGTGAGTCCGGCGGAGAGTCTGAACTGAGCTTCCGAGTCGTAAGGGAGGGGAGGAACTCCGACTTGGGATCGAGGAGAGGCGACGGCTGCTGGGGGGAGAGGGTTGACGACGACGGCTGAGTGGGAAACCGAACGATGTCCTGGCGAGGCTTGGACGGTTCGCTCGTTCTTGAAGTCGACGACTCGTACTTGACCGTTGGTGCTTGAAGATCCAGTGGGACTGGTGGTGATGTCGTGTCGAGATCGAGTGGTAGGAGTGGCCATTCCGACGCGTTGAGCTTGAGCGATCTCGGCGCGTTCCTCGTGGTCGTCGATGGACGAAGCGGAGCGGTTTCCAGTTTCGTGCGAGTCGAAGGATCCGTGAGAGCTCGAGGATGCCATGTGGTCGCCGGATTGGCTGATCCCGTCGATCTGCCTTCTCGGAGTGCTGGCCGCGTTCGTTCCTGTCTCCTGACTTCCAGCTTCCCACTGGTACGAAGGCTCGCTCTCCCACGACGCTCTCGATCCTGGTCCACCGAACGTCGATGCATCTCCTCCTGAGGTTCCGGTGAGAGTCGAAGCTCCGTCCTCGTTGAAGCCTGCGATCCGTCGAGGGTTGTCGAAGTCGTTGAGGGTGGACGAAGGCGAAGCCGAACGGGAGAGCTCGACGGGGAGGGAGATGTTGCTCTTGAGTCCTCCGGCTGAGACTGGGGAGCCTTCTCGACTCCGTCCTCCCATCATTCCTCCGAACAGCGGTTTCTTAATGAGGCTCCTGAACTTCCCAGCGGTGGTCGTCGAAGTCCTCCTCTGAAGCGGCGTCGTCGTCTGGTTCTGAGCTCCTCCTGATCCTCCCTCCGAGTCCTTCGCGATATCCATGAAGATCCTCGTCAGCTGGGGCACTCCGTCGAGCTGCTCAACTCCAAGCGACTTCCCGTTGGCGGTTCCGTAGGCGTACTTCTCGGTGTTGAACTGAACGCCGTACATCTGCTCCTTCCCGTACGCCTTCGCCTCGTCGTCGTAGCTTCGATCCTTCCACGCGTTCTCCTCGAGCGTCCTCTTCTCGTCGACCTTGTGCTTCTCCGAGGTGCAGTGCTTCCGGCAGCAGGATAGAAGGAGGCAGAGGAGGATGATTCCAGCGAGGGATCCGAAGACCGAGCCGATGATGGTCTTTCCTCGCATGCTGAGACCGTCGTCGCGACTTCGATGAGGATGTCCGTGAGTCGCGTTGTTTCCTGAAGCGATGGAGAGGAGGATCGTCTGGTGGAAGGTCGCGTTGGTGATGATGTCGCGAGCGGTGAGGAGGATTTGAACCGAGTCGTAGTCGAGATCCTCTGGGACGTTGGGAGAGGAGCTGAGGAAGGCGGTGGAGGGAGTGAAGGCGAGCCAGGAGGACGCGACTTGAGGGTTGAGGACGACCGAGAGAGCCGGAGCTGGAGTGGACGACTGGGAGGTGGGGAGAAGGTAGTCCGCAAGGTCGGCTGAAACTGGTTTCCCTGGAGCGGCGAGGATTGGAAGAGCTGCCATCGAGGGGAAGAGGGAGGGATAGATGGAGATGGGGAGTTGGAGAAGGATTGTGTCGTTGTACTTGTCGACGATGGTGACCGGGAAAGAGAGCTTCGAGTTCGAGCTCTTCGTCGACGAGGCTGGGTAGAACGCGTCCGTCAACGCTCCTGAAGGAACGTCTCCTGAGAAGGACCTCTTCGTCTCGTCCCATCCAAGCCACCCGATCGAGCTCGTATCGACCTTGACCGAGGCTACATCCGACTGGTTGACGTTCTTCCCGTCGAGGAGAAGTCCCTTCGTCGCTCCTTGTCCGACGACGTCCCAGTCGACCTCGATGTTCGTTCCGACCTCTCCGGTAAGGTTGAGCCTCTGGAGAACCGTCGTCTGTCCTCCGAGACCTTGGAAGCTGAGCGAGTGAGATGCGACGACGAGGTTGAAGTGCTCGCAGTAGTCGGCGTATTCAGCGACGTCGCTTCCGCAGAGGAGGACGTCGAATGACGTGTTGTTGATCGACGACGAAGGATCCGAAGGAGGTCCAGGAGCGTTTCCGTTGAAGTCGATGGAGGAGGGATCGAAGGCGAGCCAGGGAGGAAGGGAGGCTCCGGAGGCGAGGAAGGATGAGTAGTGGACGGGAGTTGAGGAGGTGGACTTGAAGGTGGAGGAGAGGAATCCGATCGAGAAGGACCACTGAGAGCGACGGAAAGAGTAGGGAAAGCGGTCAGTGATGCAGTTTATGGTATATTACGCGTCCAGATGGAGAGACTTACGTAGTTTGGAACTCGAAGACCTCCAACACCAGCGCTCACAGGCAACACAAACACGCTCGTCAACGCCTGATTCCCATCCTTCAGCTGCCCAACCACTCCATCTCCAGCAACGACTGAAGTCCCAGCCCTGACTACGACGTGGAAGGTATCAACGACGGTCGCTCCTCCGTTCTTGGTCTTCGCGTTGATCGTGATCAGAATCTTTCCGACGTCGTCGTTCGAGGGACTTCCTTTGAAGGTGAAGGTCTCTTGGGAGAATCCGAGCCAGGAGGGAAGTTCCGGAGTGGTGAGGACGAGGGACGAGAGAGGGAGGGAGTAGGTCTCGGACGAGATGGTGAAGGTGAAGGGGAGAGCGGGTCGCGCGACGGGGATGGGTTGGGTCCCGACGGAATGGAGAACGACGAGGGAGGACGCGGTCGGTTGGAGGGGAACGACAGCCGCCGCTGAGACGAGGATGTGGTTGGGATCCGATTCGATGGTGGGAGTGTTGGTAGGAGGAGTGAGGTCGTCTCGTCGACCGTGTTGTTCGTTGTCGAGGAGGAGGGAGGGAGGGGATCCGACGGGGTAGGCGAGGACGGTCTGAAGGCAGGGAAGGAGGAGTGCAAGCACAACATGGATGGATGAGAGTACGACCATGGTCTTGCTGGTCGGCTTTGGTCGAGTGGTAGGAAGAGAGGAAGGGCCGTTGGACGCCAGGCCAAGTCAAGAGGAGGGAAGTCGAAGAGGAGGCGAGAGCTGCTTGTTGTTTGAGGTAAGAGTTGAGGTTGAAAGCTGGACCTCTGAAGCACGCCTGCTGGGTCGAATTTGGGAGTGTTGAGATGAAGGAGTGTGTATCGGCCAGCGAGGCAGGGAAGAAATCGATCCGTCCGAGCTGAGGGAGAAAGATGGAACCTGAGATGAGGAGAAAGGAAGAGAAGGAAGCCGTTGGAGGTTAGGACGAGAAGAGAGGGACAACAAGGGAGGAAAGGGGGAGCTATCGAATGATTGAGATCGGAGCAAACTCACTCTAACTTGGCCATCGAGGGACTCGAAGGCAGTCAGGATCGAAAGGAAGAAGGAGGAGAGCGAGCTCAACGAGAGATTATCGCTTCCCTGCCGTTCTCCATCCTTATCGAGACGACCGCATATCGAAGGAGCATGCCGAGAGAGATGGTGATCTGGACGATGTTGAAAGAGCAAATTTTCTGGGGCCTTGCTCTTCTAGAGAGGCGCTGGCCGTTGATCGTCAACTCGAAGTCGAGCTTACCTCCCCCTTCCAACGCTCAAGGCCCGCTTTCTCCTTCGTTCTTTCTTCTTTATCGAGATGGATCCTTCATCCACCACGACCTCGACCTCTCATCCCTCGGATCAAGAGGAGAACCTCGCCACTCCAACCAAAGTCGACATCGCTCAGGAGACGCTCGTCCATCTCTGCTCGTCGACCTCGTCCTCCTCCTCTCTTCCCATCGTCAAGAGCACCAGCACCGAGCTCTCCCTCTCGCTCGCCAGGAAGGCATGGTCGTACTGCTACATGGACCTGGTCGAGGTCATCCTCTGCTCTCGATGTCAGAACCCTTACTGCCCTCAAAGTTGCCAGGAGAAGGTGAGCTTGGAGTCAAGTGCTTTATCGACTCCTCGTTTCTCTTCTCGTACTGATCCCTTTCGCATGGCTTCTTCCGCTTTTTCAGCACCGGAAGGAGCACAAGCTCATCTGCCTCTCTCTCGTCGCTGCGTCCAGACCTCTGCCAGGTGAGCAAACGGTAGCTCTCGAACGGAAGCTGAGGGTCGAGTTCATGAGAGGAGCTCGAACTCATCCTCGAGTTTGACGCTGATCTCTTCTCAAACTTTCTTCTGGTACGGAATTTTGATCTCGTAGGAATACCCCTTGAGGTCCTCGAACGAATCATCTCGTACACCTTCCTCCGACGAACGGCAACCATCCCATCCTCCGACCCTTTCCCTCTTCATCGAACGACGCACCTCCTCCTCGTCTCCCGAGCCTTCAGAGAGCTCTGCCTCCCTTGGTTCTACTACTCCATCACCATCACTCGCCCTTCTCACTACGTCACCTTCTTCGACCCCGAGAACGGTCTCTTCGCAGGAGAGGATGGGAAGAAGAGGTGGAAATACGTTCGAGAGGTGAGCGCGTCCCACTATTTCTTCCCCGGCAAGTCTACTCACAGGACCTGACATCGCTGCTGCCCCTCTTCTTTGCTCAACGGTCTTCTCCCTACCTAGCTCTCCATTGTCAACGGCGTCGATCCCCCCGTCCTTCCTCGCTACGACGACACTCGCGAGACTTCGATGGTTCCTCTCGTCGCTCCAACAGGCCACGAGCTCAACGTCGTCTGCGAGCTGGAACGAAGAGAAGACTTGGTCTACGTCGAACACGACCCCAACTTCGAGAATCTCATCGCCAGCAACGAAGGTCTTCGTGCGTCCGTACTCGAAGATCTCCGCGAAGAGTTCCGCGAAGACGTCGGAGCCCTCCCTTTCGACGACCAGGAGCTGGAGGCCTGGGACCTGATGTACGAGGACGGAGTCGGAAGTCTAGACGACGTGCTTCTGGCTCACGCTTGGGAGCGGACCTTCACCGGGATCCAATGCGACCGACAAGTCTTCTACCAGGAACTCGTCGAAGGAGGTCGACCGTTCACCTTGCGTTTCCCTGCCGACGTGATGCGATACCACGTCAACGGGGTCGGAGACGCCGCTCCCACCAACCAAACCATCTTCGAGGTATATTCTTCATCCCTCGAAGGGGCGTTCCTACCTCCTCACGAGTTCCATCGAGACGTCGCCCTCGTTCAATCGAACTTCAATGTCGGCTCCGTTCGGCTCGAGGGATTCGATTCTACCTTTCTCTGCCAGCTCGAGGAATGGATCAAGAAGTCCGGCTTTCCTCCGGATGGAGAGGAGCCATCGGGCAGGTCCTTTCCGTACTCGACGCTCACCTGGACTTGGACTCTCGACGACGGTTCGATCTTCTCGCTCTCTCCTCCCGTACGTCTTCTCTCTTCTCTTGATGATGCTCGAACGCGTCTTCTCTCTTGCTGACGTTGTCTTCCTTTTCATTCTTCTTTCCAGACCAAGAAGACGAGCGAGTGATCCTTGAACGAGACGAGGTTTTCGACGCGACGCGACTTTCCGTGAGTCGGCTCCTCTTCGCTTCTTCGACCTCTTTGTTCTCTCGCTTCCTTTTCGTCTCCCGTATACTGACCTCATATTTCTCATCTACGCCGTCGCAGACCGACTATCGACATCAGTAACGACTTTTCGACCGAGCTCGACGCGATGAGGATGACCGTTGAAACGACACCTTTACCTTTCCTCTTGAGAGCCACTGTTCTCTTCAGTCTTCAAGACGACGATTCTCAAAGCCATCTTCGTCGTCGGATGTGCTTCCTCTTCCGAGAAGGAAGGTTTTCCTCGCGGTTCAGCTTCCAGCCAAGTCGGCCTCTTCCCTCCCTCCACCTCGCCCGCCCAGCACAACAATCGCCTGTTTCCTCTCGCTCGTTCTTCTCTCTCTGCTGGCTCACTGGCAAAAATCTCCACTCCTTCTGCTTCTTATGATAGACTCCTGCTTCCCATTTCTATGACGAGCGAAAATTTCGCCGGTAGAACTTCCTTATCGGCCTGCGGAAGCTCGGCTCAAGGGCGAAGGGTTGAGCGAGTTTCTGAGTTTGCCGTTCGACCACTTCCCTCCCTCTCGCCTCCACTCCCCCCTTCCCTTCCTTCATTCACTAGCCATCCAAAGATGCTCTTCTCAAAGCTCATCCTTCCTTTCCTTGCTGGATTCATCGGACTCGTTGAAGGTGAGTTCTGACGAGAGAAAGCGGCAGGGGGACAGAGGACGAAGTCCGCCTCGACCTTCCTTGTCCTTCCCTCGCCTCGCCTCTCTCCAAAGACGAAACGAACGCCATCCATCCAGATACTAACCAGCGTTGACTCGCTTTCTTCGCTTGCTCAGCTCAAAACACCATCGTTGTGAACACTCCGGTACGTATGAGAGACGAGAAGAAGACGGAAGTGGAGGGGAGGGAGGGAGATGGCGGACGGCTTGGAAGGGAGAGAAGGAATGAGCTTGGTAGCAAAATCTCTTCACCCCAGCTTGGTAGTGGAGGGTGGATGGGGCTTCAAGAGTGGATGGGAGTGGATGGCTGGGTTTGGAGGAGGGGAGGGAGGAGGAGAGCCAGGAGGAGGAGAGCTGAGCTAGTCGATTCGTCGGAAGGTCACCTCCGCTTGGCTCGTCTTCAAGCTTCGAGCTCGAAGAAACTCAGCGCTCTTATCCTAGAGCGTCGTAGCTCATGAAGCGGGTACTCGTCAGAGCAGAGATATCATTATCATGATGGACAGTAGACTAGAGTCGAGGCTGACCGCTTCTTGTTTTGCTTTCCGCTCGTCATTCGTCGCTTTCCCACTCCCAGACCGCCGTCGTCTTCTGTCAACCTACGCTCTTGTCCTGGTCGGGAGGAACCGCTCCTTACTTCGTCAACATCAACGCTGGAGGAAGCGTCTCCGTCGTGGTGAGTCGTGCTCCAATCCATCCGATTGAACAAAGTCGCGTCTTGTCGCAGACCTCGCTGCTGAACATCCGCTCATTTCGTCTTCTTTACCAGCTTCTCAACCTTCTCATCTCGACTACCGCCACCTCTTACACCTGGACGACTGATCTCGCGCCTGGAACTTCCTTGTGAGTCTGTAAGCGAGAGAATCGAGCGCTTCGCCTTCCTATCGCTGACTCGCTCTCGTTCTCGTTCGCCGTCGTTCCTCTTCCAGCACCCTCGCCGTCAAAGATTCTTTGGGATACGAGAACTTTGCCGCTCAGGCCACCGTCGGAGTCAACCCGTCTGGAGCCACCACTTGCAAGTGAGTCGACTGCTGTTGGTCTCGTCTTTCCGTCGACGCGTCGATTGATCCACCTTTCTCTCGCTATTTTTGTACCAGCTCTGCTTCTGGAAACGCTACCGTCAGGTGAGTCAAACTTCCTGAGATCTCCTCCTTTCGATGACGCTGACTTTGCTTCTGTCTTCTCAATCCCTTCGTCTCCAGCGGAAGCGTCTCCCTCTCTCCCTCCGCTGCTGCGACCTCTGCCACCTCCTCCCCAGTCTCGGGCTCATCTGCAACCTCAGCAGGATCCGCTGCTGCCGAAAGCGCCTCCAGCGCTGTTCCTTCGGCCGCCGCTACCACCGGAACGACTGGGTGAGTGAAAGAGCTCAGACCAACCTGACGCGTCGAGCTGTCCATCCGCTCGAGTTCTGACTCTCCTTGCATCCACCTTGTTTGTCCTCCAGTGCCGCTACCAAGACCATCGTCTCTGGCGCAGTTCTCCTCGTCACCTGCCTCATGGCCATGGCCGTCAGCGTCGCTCTTTAAGCGATCACCGAACTCTCTTCCCTTTTCACGACTCTCTCTCTCCTCTCCTCTCCTCTCCTCCTCCTCGTAGATACTTACTCGTTTTGTCTGCCGCTCTCGAACTGGACTCCAGGACTTAGTCTCTCGTTAGCTAGCTCTTAATCCTTCTTTTCCTCCGTCACTCGTCCTTCCTGGATACGTTTGCGTCCGTGCTTCCGCGTCGCCGTTCTTTTTTCTCCCTCACGATTTCTCTCAGACTTTCTTGCCGTTTTCCTTTTTGGTCTTCATCGTCGTACATAGTCAACTCTACCTCTCAGACTGTGAAAACAGGAAGTTTTTCGAGAGAAGACCGAGCTCGAGCCCCTGCTTCGTTTCAAACCTCGAATGCCACCTCACCCCTCCCTCCTGGACCTCGTCATTTCCCTCCCAACACTCACGCCGCTTTTTTACGACCACCGACGTTCTCTCTATCTCGACCCCAAGCTCAAGTGAGCCAGAAACGAATAACGCCCAAGGTGAGCAGGCTCTCTCTGCCTTTCGTAGGGTTCGAGAGGTCGTGTGAGGGAGGGTAAGGGAGGGAGGGAAGAGAGGAAGAGAGGAGAAGTCGAGATGCACGCCATCTCCTCGAGCGTTGTAGACATGGTTCGAGCGAAGTCAATCCCTTTGATCAAAGACGTACACCCCTCCAACATATAGAGGCTCGGTTTGCTCGCTCGAGATCATCCCTCATCTGCAGCTTTTCGCCCAAGAAACGAAACGGTCAAAGCTCACCTCATCCCACCTTCCTCCTCCTCTTCTTACCTTCTAGCTCACCATCTGATGGATCAACCCACCACCACACCACAAATCACCACTCCCACTCTCCCCAAGGACATCGCTCTTCCCGAGACTCCCGCTCCATCTCATTTCCTCAAGCAGGAAGGGCTCGAGCCTCAGACGAAGGAGGAGGAGGAGGAGGTCAAGGAGGAAGCGGAGTCCAAGATCGTCTCATCAGGGGAGAAAGAGGAGCAGATTCTTGGTGAGTTTTTGAGTCTTGTCTAGCTCGTACTCATCTTGAGCTTCTGTTTAGATGAGCGAGAAAAGCTAACTTTGACTCGGTGCTTTCTTTTATCAGAAGAAGAACGAGACGCGGAACCGAAGGTCGACCGAGTCGAAGCCCACCTTCTCGACGAGACCACTCACGACGAGCCTTCTCCTTCACCCATCTTCGAGCACCACCACCAACAGTCTAAGCCTACCGAGGAGGTATTTCACGATGGACTCGTCGAAGAGCAAGCTACTCGTGAGTTTCTTAGACCTTCCCTTCCGTTGACCTTTGAGTTCGACGCACCGACAGTCGCCAGAGCGCTGATCGGCGCGTCATCCTTCTCTTCATTCTCGCCTCGATGGAAACAGCAGCCTCGCTTCCTGCGAAGGACGGACCCATCACCTCTGCTACCTCTCAGGAACCCGAGGTCGTTGGAGCTCAAGACTCGGAAGTCGTCGAACCATCAGCTGCTGATCCGAAGGTCGAGGAAGACGTCGACGCATCCCCTTCTCTCGGACTCGTCCTCGACACTCAGGTGCCTGTGGTTCCTGCTTTCCCTCGTGAGCATACTAATCATCCTCTCTCACCCCATGGTTGAGGGCTAACCGATTCTCGTCAATATTTCCTTCATAGCTGGACCCACCGTCGGCTCTCCCATTCGCGAGGCAGCCCACCTCAGCCCTCTCTCCCCCATTCGAAAGGAGCTCGCTCTTCCCTCGGACGACATCGAGCCTCCTTCCAAGGAGCCTACCGACAAAGAGGTTACTTCGGACGACGTTGAGGCAGTAGAGAGGCCCGAGGAGGTCCCAGTCGTCGCTCGCGAGCTCGAGGAGGAGGAAGAGCTGGTTCCTCGTGAGTTGTCGTTCCTCATTTGTTATCTCCTTTTACATCGGCACACGGCTGACTCTGAGCTTCCTTCGATTTCTATCAGTCGAGGAAATCACCAAAACCGAGCCCATCGCCGTCGAGGATCCCTCAGTCGACTCGAAACCCGTCTCTGGCCTCGCCCTCGACACGTCCGAACCCGAGGAGGTCATCCCATCCTCTGAAGTCGCTGCCGAGCTTCAGCAGGAGCATTCCGTCGACGCAGAGACATCGAATCTCCCCGCCGAAGTCCAGGAAGTTTCTGAGATCCAGCCAACCGTCGAGGAACCCGTCGAACAGGAAGAGTCCGTCGACGCGTCCGAGCCCGAGCTCGCTGTCGCTCCTGCGGAGGCGCAGGGCGAGGAAGTCTCGGAACCCTCAGAACCTACGGTCGCTCAACCCACCCAGGAACACTCGGTCGAGCCAACAATCGAGGAAGCCGCGGAGGAGGTACCTTTTCTCGTCGAGTCGAAGGAGGAGGAGATCGTCAAGTCGTCGGATTCAACCTCAGAAACCAAGGAGGTCGAGGCTCGAGAAGACTTCCACCGGTCCACCACTCCTAGCCCTTCCTGGTCTCGTATCGAACAGACTCCAGGAGCGGAGGAGGTCCCCTTCATCGAGGACGACGAAATCGTCGCCGACCCAGAGGAAACCACCTCCACCTCCTTCGAGTACCCTCACCCCAGTCCTCCCATCCCCGACGCCCACATGATCTTCGCCAGAAAACGCTCAGCCTCTCAAGACCCTCACGTCCCTCTTCCAGAGGAGCAGATCCTCGGTCACCCCGTCGCCTCGTCGGAACTCGAACGTCAGATGTCGAACCCCGATCAAGCTGCCGTCTTCGCTGGACACGCGACCGTCGACGATATCGTTGGACCTGAGCACGCCGTGAATCCTGCGATCTTCCCTCCTACCCCGGTGGAGGAACTCGAGGAGAAGGTCGCTGCAGCTCCTGTTGTTGAGACGATTGAGGAGGAGAAGTCCGTCGCTGAGGAACCAGGTGAGCTTCCTCGTACTCCCTTTCCTCTTCGACGATTCGAGGTACTGACCCTCGCTTCTTTGGTGTCGTTTCGGAAGTCGCCGAGCCTGAAGCTGAGGTCGAGACCCAAGACGCGCCGGTCGAACTCGTCGAGAAGAAGATCGAGTTGCCCGAGCCTGATCTCGAGAGCGAACTTCAAGGTTAGTCGACAAGTCCCTTTTTTGATACTTGAGCGAGGCTCGCACTGACCAGCTCTCTCCTTTTCGTCTTGCAGAGGAAAGGACTCCGGTCCTCGTCACTCCTCCCAAGGACGCTCCCTCCTCGCCTTCCCCATCCTCGAAATCCTCCGTCAGGCCCGTCTTCGTCGAGCAAGCTCCCACTTTCGTCGCAGGATCCATGCTCGCCGAGCTCCTGGACGAGCAGACTCCCGCCGTCGAATCCACCGAGGAGGAGCTCAGTCAACGAGCGAGTGTCGTCCCCGTCGTCGCGTCGGTCGAGGAGGATCCCGCGTCGTCTGAGCTCGAAGTCGAGCCTCAAGCTCCCTCCGGCGCCGCCGACTCATACTTCAACATCCCTGGATCAGACTCGAACGACGAGGAGAAGCCTCTCCCCAAGACCGAGGAGGAGGTTCGAGAGGAATCCGTCGAGGAGAAGATCGGCGAGGGAATCCTTGGAGGAGCCGGAGCGACTCTCGTTGGAATCGCTCTCTCTCCATCGAGCAGCGAGGACGTCCCTGAGCTGGACGAGGATATCGTCAAGGCCGGGATCGCTCGAGCGGAAGCCGAAGTCAGCGATTCGGAGGAGACAGTCGACGAAGTCGCTTGGGAGGGAGGAGAACCTCTCGCTAGATCTCCTCCTCAGTTCGCCTCGATGACGGACACCCCTTCTCAAGAGCACCCTTCCTTCCTCCCATCGGTCGTCAACGGACTCCCTCCTCTCCCTACCATCCCTCTCGCGACTTCAGGCTCGGTTCCCGCCTCAGTCCTCGATCGGATCGAGCAGCACCATCAGCTCAAGTTCGCTACAGGAGACGGTCTCGAGGTCAGTCTCCGCTTCTACACCTCCTTCTCATTATCGAGCGAAAGCTGATCGTTCTTCTCATACGACCTCTCCTCGATACCCTCTCCGCAGACTTCGACGAGCTCCAACTGGGCGAGCCCTTCGCAGACTCCAGCTCTCACGACTCCGAACAACGAGCTCGCTCCTCCCAACCTCATCCACCACGTCATCAACAAGGATCCCAGCCCAGTCGCTACTCCAGGAGAGGTCTTCGCCAGAGGAGATGTTCCATCTGGGACACTGACCAGCCCGACTGGAGACAGGAAGCACGGAGACGAGGTGAGCTCGACCGTTTCAACGACCTCTCCCTTGTTGATCCCCCTCCTGACTCTATTCCTCTTGGATCCAGTCGAACGATCCCCTCGATGCTCCTGAGGCCTCTTCGGTGAGTCAAACGTCGAATTCGGAGATGACATCCCTCCTCCTCGTCGTCTCGAGCTGACCTCTCTCCTTCTCCCCTCCTTCCTCAGGATGGTTACTTCGGCTCTAATCTTGCCCTCCCTCGAGAGGTCGACTACGCTAGCGAATCGGCCGTCGTCGCAGGAGCTCGACCTCGGGATCCTCCCATCGTCCTTGGAGAGGTCGAAGTCTCGCCAGCCGTCGCGGAAACCCCCTTGGCGACGAAGGAGGACGAGGTCGAAGTTGGAGGAAGGGAAACCGAGGTCAACGTCAACGTCCATCAACCAAAGGTGCATCCTTCTCCGCACATCCTTCCCAACGCCGACTTCTTGTTCCTCATCAATATCTTACTCTCCTCCTTCGTTCTCGCGTCAATTTTGTTCTTCTGATTGCATAGATCGTTTCAACGCCCGAAGTCACCTCGCCACCGGAAGTTCAGCCCTCCTCCCTCGCTCAGACAGGTGAGCTTCCTCCCTCTCTTCTCCCCGTTCTGCACTATTCGAGCCTGAAACGGCACGTGCTCTTCTTCTTTTACCAGATATCTCGCCCGAACCGACAGAAGGTGAGCTGCTTCGAACGACGGTCTGAACCGAGATCCTTCGAGTTGAGCTCGAGCTGATCATCCATCCCTTCCCGCTTCTCGTCTTCCATCCAGTTCCTCCCCTCGCCGTCCTTCCTCCCCAAACCAAGGAATCCCCGGAAACCATGAACCTTCGCTGGTCTCTCAAGGATGTCTCGTGGCCTGATCCAAGAGTTGGAGGATTGAGGCGAGAGTTGAAGATCGTTTGTCAGGCGAGTCCCGTCACAACATTCTCGTCCCTCTTCTCGCCCGTATGTGCTTTCCTCGGCTAACTCGTGTCTTTTTCCTCTTCTGCCTCGAACAGAGCGAGAACGGCCCCTGCTCTCTTATCTCCCTCGTCAACGTCCTCGCCCTTCGGGGGTCCATTCACATCGACGTTTCCCGACACCACGTCTCGTACGATTACCTCTCGAGCCTGAGTGCGTGGAACCTCTTTCGATCTCGCATTCGAACCATTCTTCTGACATGTTGCGCCTCTTCTTTGACAGTCGGCGACTTCCTCATCGAACGACCTCAAGACTCCAAACTCTCCCTCGCCTCCGCCCTTTCCATCCTCCCCACCACCGTCGAAGGTCTCAACCTCAACCCTTCGTTCCTCTCGCCCTCAGCTTTCCAGCAGGAGGGAGATGGAGGAGAGCTCGCTCTGTTCGAGCTGTGTGGCGTCAGGCTCACCCACGGATGGGTCGTCGAGAACGAAGAGGATCGGGAGCTGATGGGACGCGTTGGGACGTGGGATGCTGCTCAGGGAGTCCTCGTCGAGGGACAGGTCGCTGAGGCTGAGCTCGAGAAAGCAGGAGAGATTACGGACGATGGGCTGGAGAAGATTGAGGATGGTTAGTCGATCTCTCTTCGATCTCGCGCTTTGAACTGAACTGATCTCCCTTCGACCTCGTTTCCCTCTGCAGCCAACCGAGTTCGAACGTTCTTGGACTCGACCCGAACTCAGCTCACTCCCACTGGACTCAAGGCCCTCTCAGCTTCTCTCGAACCTCAGGAGGTCGTAGCTGTGAGCTCATTCTCTTCGTCGTTCGTCGAGCGATCTTCCATGAACCTGACCCTCGTTCTCGTTTTCCCTCTTCAGCTCTTCCGAAACAGTCATCTCAGCGTTCTTTACAAGCGACCTACTGCTGAGGCCGCCGATCCAGAGGACCCTCTTCTCTTCTCTCTCGTCACCGACGAGTCTTTCCGCTCCGAGCCTGAGGTACGTCGCTCTCTGCAACCAGCTCGGACTCGAGACGCGTCGACTGACACGCCTTTCCCTTCTTCCAGGTCGTTTGGGAGCCTCTTGCCGATGTCCACACGTCTACTGGCTTCGTCAACTCCGAATTCATCACCTCGTCGACTGCTGGAGGAGACATCGCTGGACTCACTGCTGAGGAGGTCGGTCGACGCGCCGATCTCGAGAACGGAGCTGGTGAAGAAGAGTGAGCCTCTTCGTCGCTTCTTTCTCTCCTTCCTCGCTTTTCCGAAGCTGACGAGCTCTTCCTTCTCTTCCGCAGTCTCGATCAACAACTCGCTAAGCAACTTCAGTCCGAGGAGGACGCCGAAGCAGCAGCAGCCCTCGCGACTTCCGATCGTCGACAAACCTCCTCCTCGTCTCGACGCGCCGGCGGGATTCCTCCTACTCCCTCCTCCCCTCCCGCAGGAACTCGTCAGTCTATCGAGCAAGGCCGAGGAAAGTTCTCTGCCTCTGGATCTGGAGGAGCGGAGGAGTTGAAGAGGCTTGGGGAGAAGGAGAAGAAGAAGGACAAGAAGGGGTGTGTTGTGATGTGAGGAGGTCGTCGTCTTGCGTCGACTTGTTTCTTTCTCAGTGTGTCTTTAGCTTTGGATTCGTCTCGCATTGGTTAATATAGGCTGGAGAGAGACGCCCTAGTGGGTGGGGATCTCTCTACATCTTCTCGTCTTCTTGTTTTGCTCTCGGTCTACTTTACGTTCTCGTCCTCCCTTCTTTCTGCTCTCTGCAATCTCTCGACCTCTTTACGATCACATGACGACTTCCCGATGATCTATCCCATACCAAAACAAACTAAGGGTCTCGGCTCTCGTTAACCTAACACGCAAAGAAAAAGCTACAGTTCCCGTCGAGGCGAGACGAACCGAGGTCTCCTGAGTTGACCTCGCCTCGCGCACACCCATCTCTCGTCCCTTCCTCCCTTCCGTTCCCACATAACTCAAGTCCCCCTTCCCCGTTGCAGTCTTGCCCATCTATGGATCGTGAATCCTTTTGGTGTCGTCGTCGTGTTGGCTCGTGATCAAGTGTCGTTCCGTTGCGTTTCGTTGAGAGGAGATCGAGACGTCCTTTTTGAGGTTGGAGAAGGAAGGAGCTAGTACTCAGTATGGTTCTGGGGAGGGAGGAGGTAATGGAGCCGGTTGGTCGGGGGGATAGTAGTAGTAAGGGTCGTAGCTTGGTGAGCAGGGACGACTGTTGGGTGGGGTGCTGGAGCGCAAGAAGGAAGGAAGGGAGGTCAGCTCGTTTTGGGACGAGATCTGGACGAGGAGCGAGCAGGAAAGGGAGGAGCTCACTCTTCGTAGTCCATGACTCGAGGCGACTTTTTGAGGGTAGGAGGGGAGGGATAGAAGAGAAGGAGAAGGAGAAGGAAGGAAGAAGCCCTTCAACAGCAGCAGCAGCTGATTCGAGGAGCACTCGAGAAGGCAGGAAGTCCCTCAATCGCCTTCCTTCCTCCCTTTGCTTCCCCTTCCGTCCTTCCTTCCTCGCTCCAGAATCCAATCACCCCTCGGGTGGATCGAAGGGAAGGCGCGAGGTTAAACCTTCCAAGGCCATGCGGTCCCCTCTGACGTTCAGCGGAACAAGGGAGGATCAGGAAAAGAAAAGGTTCGACGACGCGACGAGTTGATGTGGAGAAAGAGAGCGCGAAGGGACAGGTGAAGGTCCTGCCGCTGTTTCAGGTGCGCTCGCTCGAGGAGTCGTCTTGGTTGCCAGGAGAAGGCGCCAAAGATGTCTGTTCATAGACCCAGGGAGGGAAGAAGCGAAGAGAGAGTCAGCGAGACGAGATGGGAGGAGGGAAGACGCGTCGCGGCCGGAGTGATCTTGGGCTCGCCTTCTTGTCCTTCCTTCCCGAAGCGTTTGTATTGACGTTTCCCCCGCCAATCATGAATCGAAAAAGGCTTTAGGGGTCTCGGATAAGATGAAACGAGGTGACAGGAGGGAAGCCGTTGGGTGTGTGCGAGCCGTTTAGGCAGCTGAAAGTCCAGAGGAGGAAGACGCCTCCGATGAGCGACGAGTGACAAGCTCAGGCGCTCGTGTCCTATCCTCTCGAGCCTTCTGGCGGACGTCGATGAAGCCACCAGCACAGTTTTAGATCTGATGGAACGGCAAAGTGCGGAATTTTAGCCAAAAGAGAGGGGTTCGAGTCGAGGGAAAGGGCCGAAAACTCACCGGCAATCTTCCTTCTCTTCCTCTCCTCTCCTCGCTCATCTTGCTCGACGACCGAAGCAGACAAGTCGTGTATCGTTGCATCATATAGAGGGTCCAATCTACTGGTAGTACTCTGGCTTCTTCAAGCTGAAACGGTTCGAAACGAAAAGAGTCGGTCAGCTCGTCGTTGGCCCTCTTCTCGCTCACACTCTTCACGCGAGACTTGTACGACAACGAGCGAGAACAACTCACTTGACTCCTCTCTCTGCAAGACTAGCACTCAGGTCGTCCATCGTCAAGACGGTTCGGTTCTTATCCTGGAAAGAGTAGCGATAAGAAACGTGAGAGGTCAGCGAACGATGAGACGAAGCGAACGACGCGTAGACGAGATGAAGGCTGAAACTCACCTTCCCACCAGGAACAGCAGCAGCTCCAGCAGTAGCTGGCCTCCCTCTCGTCGCAGGAGTAGCGTTGGTTCGGATTCGAGCGTAGTGGAACGCGTCGGTAGCGATGTCCGAGACAAACTTCTGAGCGGCGAGGGAGAGGAGTCGTTTCCTGAGAAAAGAAGACGACGAGCACAGAGCAATGGTCAGCATAAGAGAAGACAATCGAGGAGACAGTATATTTGAAGGAGAAGAGGCGAAGCGACGGGTCGAGTCGAAGGAGGAGAGAGGGAAGGAGAGGCACGGAGAGAAGGAGACGAACAGGCGAGGATCCGACGTTTCGAAGCCTGATTTCTGGAGGAAGTAGTCGGTGACCTCTTCAGGAATCTGAGCGGAGAAAAAGGAGAAAACGAGGTCGAAATTCAGCCTTCGAGCGGACGGGAAGAAGGCGGGTCAGGCTCGAGGGAGCGTCGGAAGGAGGTCGCGAGGAGGGATGCTTAAAGACTACACCGAAAGTGCTAGACTCTCTGCTTCGAGTGAAAGAAAGTCTACCTCGTGGACGGTCCACGTGCGATTGCGGACCCACTAGGGAGACGTCAGAGAGGCGGAGAAGGCAGAGGTACAAAAGGAGGAGCTCGTCGAGCTCACCTCCCTCCCTCCGTCCCTTCGTGCCTCTGTCTCCTTCCGCTTGGCTTCGAGCTCTCCTCTCCCCTCTACTCAGAGATATAGAGCCACTCCTCGTCGCAGTATCCGTCTCTCGACCCTGCGAAGACTCTCTGGAGCTCGACTGACGAGCTCTCTCTCTCGCCCGAACGAGAAGGGAAGGGACGGTTCACTCACCAAAGGCTCGTAGTCGTCCAGCATCAACATGAACTCTCCCAGCGTCTTATCCCTCTTCTCAACCTCTCCAGCTCTCTTCGTCTCCAGTTGTTCCTGGGCTTGGGCTTGAGCTGCTTGGAAGACTGCTGATGGTTGCTGTTGCTGAGAGGAAGGACCTGGTGTTGAGCTCGATCCAGTCGCTGTGGGCGTCGAAGGAGCAGATCCAGAGCCAGCTCGTTGCTGCTGCTGGGGCGGAGGGCGGTTGTTGGGGACGGGAGTGGATGAATTGAGGTTGTTGTTGTTGAAAGAGAAGTTGGCAGGCGTTGAGGTTGATGGATTCATCGTTTAAGGGAGGAGGAAGGGACGAGGGGAGGGAGGAGGGAGGTTGTTCTGATTTGGGAGCTAAAAGGGAGAGGACCGAGTGAGCGAGATTTATTCTACTGCTAGCGTTTGGATCAGGGATCCTTTACGTACGCTGGTGTAGTTGGAGCTGTAGAAGTGCGATATAAGAGGATGGGTCGGGAAGAGGTTGAAGGTCACTCCGCCTCGACTCCCCTGAAACGAGCTTTCGACGCTTTCGTCCTCGTTTTCCTCTGACGACGACCGCAAGAAGTTACGTTTTTGTATCATGCCCCAAGATCTTCTCCCTTTCAGTTCTCTCCTTCGAGCAACTCGTAAGTACCTCCCCGCTTCGGCTCTCCCGCTGAGAGGAACGAAGGAGAAGGCGAGTGTCGAGCTCACCTCCTCCCTCCTCCCATCGTCCCTTCTTCCGTCTTGCAGCTCCTCCGAAACCGTTCAATCCGCATTGCGTACCTGATGACATCTGGGTGATCATCCTGAGGCTCTCGACCTGCACTTCTCCTCCTCCTGGTCTCTACCAGTCTCACCTGGAAGAGGTCCTCGAGGGAGAAGACGGTCGCGCCGCTCACGAGCTCCTCCCTTGGACGACTGTCTCGAGAAGGTTCTCCGTAAGTCCTTGTCCCTGTCCCTTTGAAGTTTGCTTGTGAGCTTACCTCTGTGCCTTTTCTGTAGGCCATCTCGTCGAGAATTCTCTACAACTACGTCTTCCTCTCCTCGTTCCACTCCTACGAGATCTTCTCTCAGACGATCCTCGACGACTCCTCCTCTCCCTCCTCTCGTCACCTCGGGACCTTCGTCAGGGAGATCGCTCTGAACTTCCCGGAGCGTAGATTATGGGGAATCCATGGGTCGAACAGTGAATCAGACGGAGGAGATGGATCGTCGTCCTCCTCCTCACCAGGTCCCGCCGTCGGACTTCCCGAACTTCTCTCCCTTCTCCCCCTCCTCTGTCCCCTCGGAAACCAAATTCGAACCATCTCCTCCTCCAACTTCTTCCAATCCCTATCTCTCATCTCCCCTCCCCTTCCGCTCGTCCTCCTCCACGGCATCGAAACCACAACCCAAAACCTCCCCTCCTTCATCTCCGCCCTCGCGACGCTCAGCCCATCCCTCGAGATCCTTCGTCTCCTTCCCTCCGCCGAACCGTCCTCGTACTTCCCTCTCAGGCTCCTCCCCAAGACCGTCTTCCCCTCCCTCCACACCCTCATTATCGACTTCCCCAACGAGGTAGACGAAGCAGGAACCGTCGCGTCGCTCAAGTTCATGTTCGACCTCCTCGCCCACTGGAGGATGCCTCTCCTTCGTCAACTCCAACTCGGAAAAGGGTACCCACCTCAGGAATCAGCCCTCCCAGATCAAACTCCCTTCCTCCTCGCCAACGGACAGGACATCATCGATTTTACGTTCGATCTCCCTCATTCGAATTCCGAGTCGGACGATTTGGTCTTGTTCCTTCTTGCTCTTCCCAACCTGGAGAGCTTGACGGTCAGACCCTGCGAACTTAAGTCGGGAGGGGTGGCGCAGGATTGTTTGAGGAAGTTGAAGTCGATGGTGGTTTTGTACAACGAGGAGGAGTTTGAGACGGCTGGGTGGGTGGCGAGTTTCTTTGAGGGGATTGGGAAGAAGGAGATGCCGTTGCTTGAGGAGGTGGTGTGGGAGTCGGGAGATAAGGATGATGATGAGGATGGGGTGCCGTGCTGGAAGAGGTGATTAGATCTCTTCTTCCCACTGCGATCCGGGACGAGGTGGGACGCGTCGCGTCGTGACTCGCGGGTCGTCCTCTCTCTTCTCGCCGATTCTCTTCGTCGTCCACACGCTCGCACGCTGACTCATTTCGTCTCTCTCCTTCTCTGCACTGCAGGATGCTTCGATTCGGCGAAAGGCTCGAGAAGGAAGGGATCAAGTTCAGATGGGTTTGAGCGGGTCGTCTCGACTCGTCCCTCGTTTTCGCCACTTCACTTCGTTCCTCCCTTCGCGCTCTTTCTCAGCTCATGTATTCACTTTACTGGGAAACAGGCGAACATGCTAGTCGAAAAGAGACTGAGCTTGCGGAGCGAGTCCTCAGATCCTCAGAGTCGTCGTGTCGCGTCCTCCCTCTTCGCTCCCTTTCCCTCTCGCTCGTCTTTCTCTCCCTCTCCCCCTATCAAACCAACGCGCACTTCTTACTTTCTCCCTCTCCCCTTCTCCCCCAATGCATCACTATTCACCCCATTCTCGACCCGAAAATCTTCTTCTTTTATCGTGTAACGCCCGTCACGCCCCTCCGCCCCTTCTTCCCTCCCCACCTCGCCCGACCCGCCTCGCTCGCTCACCTCTCACCAATGACCTCCTCCCCCACTCCCATGCGTCTCCGCTCCGCCGTCCTTCCCGACATAGACGGCTCTCCTTCCACTCCTCGCAAACTCAACAAGGGAAACAGCAACCGTCCTCGCACACCGAATGGAGGAGGAGGAGGAGGAGTTCGACGCGTCCCTTCAAGCTCAGGTGCTGGAGGAGGAGGAGGGATGGCCCTCGGACCACGCCCACGCAAAGCTTCCGCACGAGGGGGTGTTCGTTCTTCAAGGAGGGGCGGGGGTGGAGAAGATAGTGGGAACGAGTCTAGTGGGAGTGCGCCGGGCGGGGGTGTGTTGAGGAAGGGAGGAGGAAGGAGAGGAGGAGGAGGGGGTGGCAGGGTGAGGTTCAAGGGCCTTAAGGGGAGAAGGTGGGAGAGGATTGAGGTTTTGGGTGAGTGCCATCGCACCATATACACTTTTTCCATCCCTTGGCTTTCGTTTGAGCTGCTCAAGCCGTCAGGGGAGGGAAGAGAGAGCTCACGAAGAAGGCCGTAAACACGAACGCCCGAGCTCACCTTTCCTTCCCTGCCTCGTGTTTAGTTGCCATTCTCTGCTTCACCTCCATCCTCTTTCTCGGAATCTTCATGTTTCATATCTTTCGGCCAAGCACTCCCCCATCTTCTTTGCTCCAACCCAACCCCTCCAGCGCTTCCTCCCCACTCGTCTCAATCCCAAACGAAGCTCAACCTCAACCTCCTCCCTCCGACGACCCCCCACCGACCTCCACCTCCCCTCAAGCCCGATCAATGGAGGACAAAGTCCGCTTAGCAGCTGAGGAGCTGGGTGTCTCGACGGAAGCGCTGGTGAGGAGCTTGCAGGGTCTGGCGGGTGAAGAGGAAGGGGAGCTGTTCGAGGTGGAGGAGGAGGTGTTGATGGGCTGGGAGGATTGAAGAGCTTGGGTTTGGGTTGGGTTTTATCTTGGTTGTATTGATCTCTTAGGCTTGGTTGGGTGTCTTATCATGTTGTTTCTCATTCGCTTGGTAGGGATTGGGGAAGGGAGGAGGACGAAGCGAGGGGATCATGAAGACGAGCGAAGGGAAACTAAGAGCGTTGACGGGGTCGTGAAAGTGTAGCAAAAACAAGGAAGCGTAGAAGGAAAGGAGAGGAGAGGGTACATGGTGCGTGAGAGGGTGGAGTATCGAGAACAGACAGACAACGGGAGGCTAGACGAGGGACCAGAGCAAGAACGAAACAAAGGCGAAAACGACAAAAAACAACTTCCTCACACCGCCGCCGCAGGAGCAGCAGCAGCAGGAGTTCGATGCTCTGAAGGAACGACCCAACAGCTCTTCTCCTCGTCTCCGAGACCGTCGATCCAGGTGGTGATTCGATCGAGCGTCGCTGAGGGTTTCCACTGTTGTTGTTGTCGGGTTTCGGAGTCGACGAAGAGCAAGCTCGTGATTAGCTCGGGGTGTTTCCTTCCTCAAGACGCAGCGAGAGGAAGTAGGTGGAAGGGAAGGGGACGGGAGAAAGGGGAAGAGAGGAAGGCGAAGGGTTAGTAGGGAGAGATACGAACGATGTCGCGGTCGCCTGCGAGTCTGGATTTGTGGCAGTCTCGAGCGTGTTTCCTGTAGGAGAGAACGAGGCAGAAGGGCCGAGGTCAGTGAAGAGAGAAGAGGAAGAAAAAGGAGAGAGGAAACGAACCAGTAGAAGATCTCGGGAACGAGGACGTCGATGTTCTGAAGACGCGAAGACAAAGGATTTAGCGACGAAGAGAACGAGGACGCGACAAGCGAGGAAGTGAGACGTACCTTGACTCCTTCGACAGGGATCCAGCACTTGCACTCGTCTGTAGGGAAAGAGCCGTCGAAAGGGTAAGTCAACGATCGAAGCACCTCGCGTCGTCGAAGAGAGAACGTCGAGGAACTCACGACACTTCCCCTGCCTGATCTTCTTCCTCTCGTCCGGTCTCGCCGCCGGTCTCCTAACGCTCCTGAAGTCCATGGGAGGCGAGAACGGAAGTCCAGTTGAGGGAGAGATCCCATGAACGTGGAGGAGGTGGTAGTTGTAGGCTGAGCACTGTGCGAAAGCGCGAAGAAGGAGCAATTGATCAGCTTTCGAGACGCGGAAAGAACGACAACGAGAGAACGAGAACACGAACCTTGGTCTTGAACGAAACAGGAGTGACACCGTCGTCTTCGAAGCAGATTGGGCAGAGGGCGGTCTTCTCGCTGAGGTTGAAACGCGAAGGGAAGAACAAGTCAGTTCAGCTCGACTCGACGAGAACGTCGAAAAGAACGAGCGACTCACGTCCCCATCCCTTGCACCCACCGTGGACTGTACAGATCCATCGGTCCTCTCCCACCGTCGTTCCTCTTCGCACTCGGCGCTATCGGTCGAGGAGGAGCTGAAGCGTCTTGAGCGGTGAGTCCGAGAGCCGACGTGACTTGGGAGGAGAGAGGAGTCGGGATGGAGACTGGTAGGGAACGAGAGGGACGAAGAAGGTCAGCACCTGGCGCAAAGACGGGAGAGGAAGCACGAGGGAGACGACGTACAGTTTCGGTACCACCCATCGAATCCGGGCTCGATCTTGAGGTTGGGCTTGAACGTTCGACGAGAGGACGTGACGGCGTTGTTGCCTCGAGCCGAGGATCGTCGTCTCTGAGAAGGCTGCGGAGCGGCGACTGGTGTTGGATGAAGGACGAGGTTGGCGTTGGGTTGAGGAGACGGAGGAGCTGAGGAAAGAGGAGAGGAGGGAGCTGGTGAGGGAGGCCCGAAGGGTTCGGTCAGATCTTCCCCTCCTCCTTCGTCGTCGTGGATGTTCTGAGAACCTGGTTGAGGATACGACGACGCAGCGGCGAGGGAAGAATAGGCAGAAGCGGGGAGCAGCTTGGTGGCGAAGAGAGGTGTGGGTCCGAGGGAGGAGAGTGCTGAGGAGGTGGTGGACGAAGAGGATCGGTTTCCGTCGAGTGGGAGAGCTGGAACCGACGGCATCGTCTTCTCGGGAGAGGCAGACGAGAGAGGAGAGGAGGCCGTTCGTCGACGAGTCTGGGGATAGTCCGACTTGGGAGAGATGGACTTTCTCTTCCTCTTCGACGACGATGGCGACGAGGAAGAGTCGGGACTTCCCTCCACCGGCGACGGCGACCTTCGATCCTGCAGCAGTCGCATCGACGTCTTCCCCTTCGATCGAGACGGTCGTTGTTCCAACGATGGTGACCATTCCGACCCGTGTCCAGAAGACGACGGATCCGTCTCCTCCTTGTCGCCCTCGGAGTCCGTCGAGGGCTGAAGCTCCTCGTCTTCCTCCTGTTGCTGGACCGCGACACGACGAACGACGAGTTTGATGACGGGGAGGTGGCGAGGGCGATCTTCCGGCGTTGCTGGTGAGGAGGAGGATCGTGGGGATGGTGGAGAGCTGTCGTCTTCGTCGTCGTCGTCGTCCAGCTCGTCGAACTTCCTCTTCCCGAGCTCCAAACCCAACGCGTCTCGTCCACCTCCTCCCTCGTCCACGTCTTCTTCCTCGACCACTTCCCCGTCCCACTTCTCCCTCCACTCCATCTCCAGACGTCTGACCATGCCCCGTCTCCTCTTCACGAGCTCCAAACCTCCAAGATCCGTCGTCTCCTCGTGCATCTGCAACCCAAGCGCGTCTCCCACCGCTGGTCCCTCGACCGCTCCTCCTCCTCCTTGACCAAACGAGGTCGGTCTCGAAGAAGGACCGACTTCGTTTCCTGTTGGATGAGGAATCTCGACTGATTGTTGAAGCGAGGCGGGAGGGGAGGAAGGCATGAGGTCCTGTTCGAGAGGGAGGGAAGCATCCGAGAAGGCTGGAGAGTCGTTTGGGAGGGTGGATTGAGTCGGAGCTCGCGATTGGAGGAGAGTTGATCTTCGAGAGAGGAAGGATTGAGGGTAGGAGAGGGTTCGAGTTGGGGAGGATCCTGAGTTGTTTCTTGATGCGGAGGAGGAAGAGGTGGGTGAAGGTGGAAGGCCGTAGAGGAAAGGGTTGGTCGTCGTTTGGTTCGAGGTGGAGAAGAGGCGATTCGTCGCTGTGGAGGAGTGGTAGGAGGAGGAAGAGGAGGAGTAGGATCTTCGAGAGTCGGAAGGGGAGGGTTGGGCTTCGTCCATGTCGATCTGTAAGGATAAGAAGAGGGGAGAAGAGGTCAGGTGTGTATGCGCGCGAGAGGGAGGGAGAAGGGAGGGAGCGAGGGGAGGAGATGAGATGTGGCGAAAACGAACCTCTTGAGTTTCCGCTTCCCAATTTCCCCCCAGAACCTCGAGCGTGTTGATTCCTCTACTCCTGGAAGGAGACGAGCTCTCGTCTTCCACTGCTTCTTCTCGAATGCTGCTCTCTGGGAACCCCCACCCTGAATGGCCTCCTCCCGACGAGCTCCCTCCCCTCTCCCCTCCTCCTCCACCGCTTCCACCTCGCCCTCCAAACGGACTCAAGAGAGCGATCCCTCTTCCTCCTCCTTCCCTACTGGAAGAGGAGCTTCTCCTCCTTCGATAGCTGGTCGACTGATGGATGGGTGAGCTTGATTGAGGGTGATGGGAAGGGGAGAAGGTGAGGTACGAAGAGAAGGGGTTCGACGAAGCTCGCGTGGGAGGAAGAGAGATCCCTGCTGGAGCACGAGAAGAGGATGAAGACGAGGAAGACGAAGAAGGAAAGAGTCGTCGAGGTCGAACATCGAGGGAAGGAGAAGGAGGTCCAGATCCGGAAGCGGGATGGGAGTAGTGAAGAGCCATCTCGAACGGAGGGAGGGAGGAGGAGGGGAGTCGACGTCGAGAGGAAGGTGAGAGACGCGAACGCATTCACCTTCCCTTCGCTTTCGGAGGCAAATCAAGGAAATAGTTATTTCCAGATTTGAGGGACTCCGATATCTATCAGAGCAACGAGTCAACGAAATGGGGCAAAAAGTCTACACATCAAGCTGATCCACTGTACCTCTCGCAAGACGAGCTCCCTCCGCGACCGTCTTCACATCAACGACCTTCACGTCAACCCTTCCTCCTTCAGCACCACCTCTCGTCGCCAGCACCAGCCCATACTCGTCCCCTCCGCCTCCTGGTCCTTCCAAACGACCCTCCCAGAACCTGATCTGGCTCAAAGCCTGTCCATCTCCTCGCTCACCCGTCGAGAGGAGAGCTGGGAGTTCGACGTGTTCGCTCGCGAGGTTGGCAGGGAAAGGAGGCAGGTCGAACGAGAACGTCGAAAAGTCCTCTGCTGATCCTGTTGCAAGAAGCTTCGCTATCGATTCCTTGTGCATCCAGAGTCGAAGGAGGAGCGTCGTGCGACCTTGAGGAAGTGAGGCGGCGAGGGCTCGTCGTTCCGAGGGAGAGAGCTGCAGGAGAACCGAGAGAACGACAGAGAGGTGCAGAACAAGAGGTTTCAGATATAGCTGAGTGGGTAGGAGCGAGAAGAGAGAAGCTGAGTAAGACGAACCTGATCTTCCAAAGCCTCGACGAGCTCGTTCGCGTCCTTCATCCCCTTGGGCAAACCCAACCTCATCACGTCCACTCCCACTGCTGATCCTGACCCACGAGTCCAAGCCATGACGACCCAGTCTCCATCATGAGAGATGTTGTAGTCCAGAGGAGGGTCGAGGATGGGAGAGGCCTGAGGCGAACGAAGGTGGAAGAGGGAGGGAGGCAGGAGGTGAGCTCGAGAGTTGGGAGAGGGTCGACGGATGAGGTCGAGCGGAGGGACGAACGAAGGAAGGTCTGCCGTGCGATCCAGTCTGGAAAGTGATAGGAGAGGCCACGGTGATATCTGAGATGGTGCTGAGGAGGTAGGGAGGGAGTAGTCGACCGACGAGACAACCTGAAGATGGAGGGAGGAGAGGGAGGAGGAAACGTGAGCTCGGGCTCCTTCTTCTTTTTGGCTCTGTCCTGCCAGACGAACTCACGAAGAGCGTCTTCTCGCCTCCTGAATCGTCGTATCCGAGCTTGAGAGACATCATCCAGGAGAGAAAGATGGGAGTTGAAGTCCTAGAGGAGAGAGAAGATAGAGTAGAAGGAGGTCAGCTTGTTGAGCTCGAACGAAAGAGGAGGAAGAGGACGAGGCTGCAGACCTGTTCCGAAGGGTCGAATGCAGCTAGGTTGACTGCTGTGATGGACATGGCATGTCAGGAGAGTGACGGGATTGCTTGAAAGAGTCGAAGATATAGCGTTGTGACGGTGAGGAACGAAGAGAAGCGAAGGGAGGCGAGACCAAACACCTTCGTTTTCGTTCATGCCGTTTCCTCCTCGACGTCCATCTCGCGATCCATACTTCTGCCCTTTTCGTTCTTCTCAAACCGCCTATTCTTCCCTTCCAAAATCGACTTCTCCTCGCAGCCATGAGCTATTCATCGTCCATCTCATCGCTCCAGAACGCCAACATGATCTCCCTCATCTCTTCCCTCTCCTCCTCCTCCATCTCCCCCGCTCTGCCCAAGGACTCCACTGTTCGTGCCACCAACCTCGTCCTCTGCGGATACTGTAGTCGAGGGATCTCCAAGACCCTTCGATGCGGTCGATGCGAAGCTACCTACTACTGCTCGCAGGCCTGCCAGAAGAAGGTGAGCTCGTTGCCCTCGTCCTCGCTCCCCCTTCCCCTGCGTTTGACTGAACCTTTCCTCCCCTTGCTCTTCTACCTTCAGGACTGGAAGGATCACAAAATCTTCTGTGGCTCATCGGATACTAGGCAGCGGCTTCCCGGTGAGCTTTTGCACCTTCTCAGGACGATGCGATGAGAAGGATTGATGGACGGGCTCGGTCCTCATCCTCCTCGTTGACCTTGCTCTCCTCTATCTTTGTATCCAGATCTCCCCATCGAAGTCATCGAGCGAATCATCAAGTACACCCTCCTTCGACGAACCAGGCTCACTCCCTCCTCCGATCCCTTCCACCTCAACGGAACAACCTCCCTCCTCTGCGTCTCTCGAGCCTTTCGAGAGCTCTGCCTTCCCTCCTTCTACCACTCGATCACCATCACGCGTCCCTCTCACTACCTCACGTTCTTCGAAGTCAAGACTGGCCTCTTCGTCGCCGGGCAGAAGGAAGGATGGAAGGAGCGATGGGACATGGTCAAGGAGGTCTCCATCGTCGTCGGCGTCGAACTTCCCCTCAAAGATGCTCGACAGGACTCCATGATGTCGCACAACGGAGGTCCCCAGGTTCTCGAATCCCGATACTCCAAGGCAGCTTGGCCGTTCCACGAAGGTCACCTCAAGGTCGTCTGTCTCCTCAACGCGAGGAGCCCTCTCCCCATCCCCGATCCCACCTTCGACCCACTCCTCCTCGCCGACATCCACCAGGACGTCCGACGAGAGGAGTGTGGGCTCCTTCTCGAGCAGGAGTACTTCGCATCAGGTAGCTCTTTGGGCTTCGATGGTTGGACGAAGGCGACGTTCAAGCGAGACGTGATGGACGAGATCAGCGAGAGGATTCGACGACACACGACGTCGGTCATCCTGGACGAACGAGATCACTTCTTCTCCGTCTTCACTCGATACAACGAAGCAGAATCTTTCGTCGTCTCGATGGATGCTCTCCTCTACCACGATCTCGGCCTCCAGGACCCTTTCACCTTCTTCCACAAGGACGTCGAGCTTCACTGCAGCGCGTCCAAGCCTCCCTCCTCCGACGCTCTCGCTCGAATGGTCTGCGACTTCGCCGTCCCGGTTCGTCCTACCACCATCAAGCTCGTTGGCTTCGGATCGGATCTTCTCGCACCGTTCGAGGTCGCGATGAGGGATCTCGTCGAGGAGAGGGAGCTTTGGTTCGAAGACTGGAGGGTCGTCTGGGAGAAAGAGGACGAGAATCTCGTCGAGCTTCCCGCCGTCGATGTGAGTCCATCTTCTTCTTCGGCTTCTAGAGTTGGATCGAACTGACTTTTCTTTCGTTTCTCCCCTCTCTGTGCAGAGCACCGGTCACGTCGAACCTCCCAAGACGGAGAGAAGGAAGGAACAGGACGCGCCGCGACTCATTCGTGTGAGTCGTTCGATCTTCTCGTCGCTCCTCACCTGTCGATCCCCTCGAAAGATACTGACCTCCCACTTCTGCGTCTTCCGCTTATTTCCTCAGCTCTCCTAAGGAAACTCTATCAGACGTGCTAGCCCTGTCGTACGACTTCGTTTCGTCGCTCGATCTCATGTTCGTTAACGACTCGACTTCTCCTCGACGCGAACTTGCTCTCATTCAGCCTTCCGACAGATTCGACTCTGCCATGAAAACCGAAATAGTGCCTCTCTTCTCCTTCTTGTTCCTTTGCCCCCTCGCTTGTCTTTTCCTGCTCGCTCGTCCACGACGGGACGACCTCTCCACTGAACGCGAATCGTTACAAAAGGTCGTTAAGATCGAGAGGCCCAAAACCAGCTCAAAGAGTCAGAAATAGAAAAGAGCGTGTTTGTGTGTGTGTATTTTGTGGGTGGGAGAAAGTGAAAGTGAAAGAAAGAAAGAAACGGAAGAAACGAAGGGGAGTCGAGAACGCGTCCGTCCTGTCCTCATCCTTGTTTGAAGAACGGGTCTGTTCAGACGCTGATCTTCTCGACTCCGGCGGAGGCTTTGACGATGGCTGGAACGCTTGCGGCGGCGTCGATGCTGTGGGGAAGGAAGAGACGGGACGAACGGGAAGAGAAGGGGAGCGCGAGTCAGCGACCAGTTCGAGTCCGAGTTCGAAGCGGCGAGTGGCGGAAGAGGGAGTACTGACGTGTAGGTGTAAGGGACGGAGGTGCGGGATCCAACTCCAGAGAGATCGGGTGCACCGCTGCTGACGAAGACTGAGGAGAAGGACGAAAGGAGCGAGGAGGGCAGCGCGAGACGACGAACGGCAGAGGCGAGTCGCGAACGTTGCGAAGGCTTACCGTTGTTCTTGGCGACGACAAACCCATCGTACAAAGCGGTCTCGATGGCTAGAAGGAAGAGAAGGAAAGGAGGAGGAAAGAGAGGGAGAGGGATCAGCGGAGGAAACGATGGTCGCGTCGCGTCGAAACCCCCTTCTATGCTACGCCCCGACCCTGATAGTCGACCGCAAAAGGGAATAGTGGGTTTAGCAGGGGCTACTTACGGTTCACGACCGAGGTAAAGTGGTTGCTCTCGACCAGGGCCTGTGCACCCTCCCTGACGTTGATTCCACTATCGGCGACGTTCTCATAAGCGTTGTTATAAGCGTGCAGGGTTCCGAACCGGATGGAGGGGAGTCGACTGTTGACATCCGAGAAGTAGTTGTGGTGGTAAGTCTGCCGCGGGAGGGAAAGACGAAGCGTCAGTTCGACGCGTCTCGAAGTCGACGCGACGGGCGGAGACTCACGACTCTGAGGTGACCGGTGTCCTCAGCCTTGGCGGAAGATGAAGCTGAGTGACCGACGAGGGAGGTCTTGAAGTGATCGTGGAAGTAGTTCCTGTGGGAGGAAGGGGACGAGGGCCAATCGATCAGCGTCCGTCGCGAGGCTCGATCTTTGCTCTCTCTGAGATGGGAGCTCACCATGAAACGGTGATGTAGTCTGAGGCGTGCTGGATGTCCAAGGCTCCATCGTAGTCTGTTAAGCGAAGGGAGGATACGAAGGAGGCGATCAGCGACGAGAGACGACGCGACTCGAACTCGAACGCGATCTCAAAGAATAAGTTTCGCCAGCGACGACTGTCCGAAGAGGTTCGAAGCCGAAGATGTTAACTTACAATCTTTGTCGTGAGTCAAGTCGGAGCTGAACTCATTGTGACTGGAGTAGGAGAGAGCGAGCCGAGGACGAGGGTTAGCACGCAAGAGAGCGGGAAGAAGAGCTCGAGTAGAGCGTTTGAGAGAGATGAACTCACTCAACCCAGACGTTGGTGGAGTACTGATAGACACGCGGGTTTGAAGACGACGATGGATGGAAAGATCAGTCGATCGAGACGGCCTCGAAGAAGAAGAGGAAAGAACGGAACGAACCTGGATCTGAATGAGATCGGTGGGAGCAGGGGACTTCGAGAGCTTGAGGTTTCGAATGATGACCTGGAGAAGAAGAGAAAGGGACGAGAATTCAGGGTCTGAGAAGGAGGAAGACAAGGAAAGAGACGAGGAGGAAGTGACTCACGTTCGTCGATTTCTTGACCCTGAGTCCTCCTCCGGTGAGCCCGTCAGCTCCTCCTCCGTTGACTCCGAGGAGAGTCTGAAGAAGAAAACCGGAGTAGAGTATCAGCTAGGCTTACCTTGATGAGCGAAAGCGATGGAAGGAAGACCGAACTCACAGTGTACGATCCCACGTCGACGACCTCCCCGTCTCCCTGAATGATTCCAGAGATTCGAACGATCTTCTTGGCGGTTCCAGAGACAGCAGCTCGAAGGGCGGAGAGAGTGGTGACTGAAGAAGGGGACAAGGGCCGCGGTCAGCTTGGAGATCTTGAAGAGTCGACGAGACGAGACGAAGAAGGACGACGAGGGATGAAACGTCGACGCGACGAAGGAGGACGAAGCGAGCTCACCAGTGGTAGTCGTTCCTCCAGTCCCTCCAGTGGTTCCGCCGTTGAGGGTAGCGTACCCAGTAAGCTAGTTGACGGCTGAGGTGGTGAGAAGACTAGGAGATCTCGTCAGCGGGAGGAAGGAAGGAAAAGAGAGGTACGACGATCTCAAACTCACCGTCAGCCCGCTTGGTCAAGGTGCTCTCGACCTCAGCGGCGGGAGCAGCTTTGGCGAGGACTGAAACGAGAGAAAGAGTGATGAGGGAAGAGAGCAATTTCATAGTTGTTGTTCGTCGAAGGAGTTGGTGGTGGTGATGGTGGGAGAAGAAGAGGAAGAGGGCGAACAAAAGCTTTTGTACCTCGTCTTTTGAGCCCTCCGGGATCCGGAAACGCCTTGTACCGAGGAGAAGAGCTAGCGAGCTAGCATGAAAGCAGAACAAAGGAACGGACCGGGCTAGAAGGGGAGGAGAGGTGAGGCAAGGAGAGGTCAGCAGGGGATCGCGTCGCGAAGAACTGTGAGGTGCCATGGCGTCCTCCGCTCTTTTCCACGCGTGCGTCGGACCGCCTCATAGCTTCCGAGAATGAGGACAGAAGACCAAACTCACAGAGGAAACAGTAGAGTTTGGCTTGAGGATGGCGAAGAAGGCTAGAGAGAGGAGACGCGACTGAGACCGACGGACCGAAAGGAACTCGTGATGGACACGTTTTAGCGGTTGTTTGGTATCTGTAGGCGTAAACAACGAAATGCCAAGAGCTCAACTGGCTGAATTTGGGATGGGCTCAGGAGGAGAGAAGGAGGGAGGCAGGGAGAACAAAGGACGACGAACAAAGGAGGGAACGAACGAGAAAGCTGTTGTTCCCTTGGCTGCAGGAACGAGTAGGAGATCCAAGCTCTCCTTTTGGCGTTTGCGATCTAGAAGAAGGCGAAGAACAGAGGTGTGAGCGAGAAAAAGGCAGGACGGGCGACGCGTGCTCGCGGCCAGACCTCGGGACGCTCTCGCACGGCAGGGAGTAGCAGATAAACTTTGAGAAAATGGAAGGAGTTTGACATGGCTGAGACACTGCAGTCCCGACATGAAGCTCATGGCGACCCAGAGTCGCTCAGTCTGGAACGAGCCGAGTCGAACACCATCGACTCGAGGGCACGCGGAGAACGCGACCGACTCGAGGCGTTGGAGTAGAGATCGAAACCCGTGGATAGTTGGGGCACAACCCTCTTATCCTGGAGTACCACCCTGCGGATGAGAAGGAAGTTTTCAGGGAACCGGTCAGTCGAGCAGGAACGATAATGGGCGAGGGGAGGGGAAAGGAAAGGAGAGGTCCGCGAAGGTGGACGAACCTACTCTGAGACCACTTGCAATCGAGCTGGACCGAGCCCATGCAGAGATATCGTACTTGGAAGAGCTACCAGAGGCGAGACTTGAGCAAAGGAAGCTACGACGATGGCCAGAGAGCTGCTGGAGGCAAGAGGGAAGGAGGAGAAGGGAGGTGAGCTTCGCGCGGTTTCGACACCTTCAAGAGCGACCCGCAAAGCGCAAAACTTCGATAGAAACGTACAAGATTGCCTGGCATACCTCCCTAACGATCTTGGACCCTTTCCGAAAAACTGAGAAGGGACTAGGACGGTGTTCGAGGTGAAAGAGCCATCCTCGCTGCGGCTGTCCTCTTCCCTTCAAACGTCGACGACCTCAACCTCCTCCCCTCCTTGCCTGCCCCTTTTTCTCTTCAGCGATGCTGCTCCCCTCTTCTCTCCTGCCTCTTCTCCTTCTCGTGCCGAGTCTGGCGTCAGCAGCCCTCTCGATGAAGGGTCAACGGTTCGCTTCGAAGGCTGCGTCGTCGAAGGATGGAATCCTCAAGCTCGACTCGACCTCGTACGATGAGCTCACAGGAGGAGAGAGGGACTACTCGGTCTCGGTCGTCTTGACGGCTATGGATCCGGGATTCAAGGTCAGTGCTAGTCATCGTAAAAAGAAGGTAGAGAGAGGGAGGGAACTGTCAGAGATGGGGGGGAGATGATGATGCTGCGATTTTGGACGAGAGGTCGAGATGATGAGCTCGCTGACTTTCCCTACTTTTTTGGACTTGATCTACAGTGTGCTCCTTGCAGGTGAGTGCCTCTATCATCGTGGACCCCAACAAGAATCTCGAAGAAAGCTCTTCGCCTCATCTCTTGAGCTCCAAGCTGACCTCGATCTCTCCTTCCTTCCCTCCTCCCTCCCCTTCCTTCGTCTCCAGGACCTTCGACCCTTCCTTCCGAGACGTGTCTGCCTCCTGGGCTCGCCTTCCAAAAGACCAACGGTCGACCCACATCTTTGCCTCTCTCGACTTCCAGGACGGTCAGGCCGTCTACAAGAGCGTACGTCCATCATCGTCCCCACCTCAACTTCGCTGGCACGTCGAGCTCACCCTTCCTTCCTTCTCCCATCCCTTCCTTCTTCGCTCCAAACCAGCTCGGTCTCAGCACAGCTCCCACTCTCTTCTTCTTCCCTCCCTCCAATGGATCTGAGAAGGTCGCTCCCATCGGCTACGACATCAACGCAAAGTGAGCTCGAGCGTCCTTCTCTCCTTCGCGAGCTCAAGCTGACCATCTCCTCCCTCCCTTCGCTTGCTTCGTGCTCACAGCGGCTTCTCCCCCGAATCCCTCCTCA